>CM052798.1:152487725-152562983 GCA_028533885.1 Nasua narica | reverse complement strand
TAAAAAAAAATAGAAAAAGTGTCATGAGCTAAGACTAGAGAGATAAGCACGGTCAAGAGGGAGTGCAGTCTTCTAGGGCATGTCAAGACTTTATTTGAAAGCCAATAGGAAGCCATGAAAGATTTTAAGCAGAAAAACTTTGTGATTTATTCCTTTTTACTCTGAGGAGATGTTCTCCCTAATCTCAGTGAGAGAAAGTAGTGATTTGGTCAAGGATAATGACAATAAAAATGGAAAGAAGTGAGTGAATTTGCAAAATAGTTCAGATTTGCATTTTTTATATCAACAGAGACCAATGCAAACCATAGCATATGTTTTACAAAGTAGGCAGCTTGGTTTCTTGTACTATCATATTCCACATTCTTCCACATTTCCAGCAGACAATTTCCCCCTGTGGAATATTAAACACCTTAGTGGATGGTATGGTTATGGAGGTTAACATCTGATGGCTTATTCAAACTATTCTGTATTTAAGGATATTTTCTACCCTCTTCTCCTCCCCCCTCTTTTTTTTTTACTTCCCTAGCTACCAATTAACTAGAACCCCTGAGGTAAAAAACCAAAGTGAAGGAGAGGTCCTTTTCCTTTTTTGTTACACTTGGTTCAACATCAACAGTTTGGATCCAATATCTTACAAAGTTTTATAATGGTTTATTTTAATTTATTTACAACATTGCCAGTAGGGCCCAAAGTGAATATAATTTTGGTGAAAGTCAGTAGACAAACTAAAGAAACAGGCTTTTTTTTCCATATAATAACATAGAAAATATTAATGAGAATCATTAATATTTTATCATTAATCATTAATATAATAATAAGAATCACCCCTCTACTTCAATGCCCAACTCTCCACCTCAGAGTCATGCTCAGCTTACTAGTTCCTTAGGAGGAGTTGTTCCTATGAGAGCTCTCAGTTATACATGAATATAAGATTTTTGATAACACTGACTCCTTCCTAGTTACCTCTGATCCTTAGCAGTGTTCATAAGGTTGCCTCAAGTGGAGTCTCTACTACTTAGGCATGTGACAATTAGAAACTTTATTTTTAATACATAGGCCTCAAGAAAGACAGTACATTTATATAATCAAGCTGAGTGTCACATTTTATATTCAGGTTTATATTGTAGAAGAAAAACTGTGAAAAACTTTGAAATGAATAAAAAAGGTTACTGTTTGACTCAGCTTTCAGATGATCTCAATCTTTTATTGTCCTATACATTATGGAGAACTGATAATAAAGGCAAAGGATTGTTTGTTGTCCATCAAGTGGGAATTGTGTCCAGTGATGTGCAACTAGTTATTGCCCTATGAGATAAACCGTAAGAGGTTCTTAATCTCAGGAAACAAACTGAGGGTTGCTGGAGGGTAGGTGGGTGGGAGGGATGGGATGGCTGGGTGATGGATATTGGGGAGGGTATGTGCTATGGTGAGTGCTGTGAATTGTGTAAGACTGATGAATCATATCTGCACCCCTGAAACAAATAAAACATTATGTGTTAATAAAAAAATTATTGCCCTATAGATATTGAACAATTTTACCAGTTTTGCATCTATTTGTAATTTTTTTTCAGTATTTTGGATGTTTATATATGTATTGGTTCTTTGAATTTACCGCCAGTCTTTGGACTGGTGGTAACATTTTATTAATTAAAAAGTTAAAATCTGTGACCCATTTTTATTTTATATATGTATGGGAATCATTGTTTTACCATTGAAAATTGTTCTTCAACGGTGACTGTCCCTCTGTACTTCTTGTTACCACCGCATAATGTTGACTTTGATTTGAACTCCAAACATTTTATAGTATCAGGCTAAAACCTAACAAAATGAAAGATGGCAAGGGACAGGATCATATATGGCAAAGAGTTCAGGGTAACTCTGTTCCAATATATTGTTGAGTTTAATTTGTTGTGAATCTATTTGCTACCCCCTGCCCCCAAATGTGTAGAGTGGGGGTTGGGAAAACTTTTTCTATAAAGGGCAGGCAACAAATATATTTGGTTTTGGTGTCCATGTGATCTCTCTTACAACTACTCAACTCTGCCATTATAGCACAAAAGAAGCCATAGACAACACATAAAGAAATGAGCAGACCCTGGCCCAATAGAACTTCATTACAAAACAAAACAACACTTGAACTTCATTCATAGAACTTCATTACAAAACAACTTCATTACAAAACAAACTTCATTTTTGTTATAGAACAAAAGAACTTCATTACTACAAAGAACTTCATTACAAAAACAAACAGTGAGCTGGGTTTGAGCTACTAGGATACCAGCTCTAGGATACCTATTTCTTGAATTTCATGCTTGAAGAACAAGTTACTACTCCCTTTGCAGTTGGGAAGTCTTAAATACACTTTGGAGGAAGAGAGTGAAACATCCCCAGTTCTACATACTCCTCTAAAGAATGTGGTGATGTAGGAAATGAAAGTAGATGACTGAGATCTTCCCATTCCCCTTTCCCTTCCCCTCCTCCTCCTCCTTCTTCTTTAAGATGGCACTCATTCCTATCACACAATGACACTTTTCTTTCAACCTAAAATGCCCCGTTTCATTATGACCATGAACTAATAAGAGATAAGAGGTACTAAGTGTTCCCTCCTTTATTATAAATATAGACATTGGCTGGTATATTATGTCTATTATATTATATTGTCTTATTATATTATATTATTATATTGTCTATCTCTATTATAAACATAGACATTGGGTGCACAGACATTGCACCCAGCAATCTGTGTCACCCAGACTAGAAATGGAATATTCATTAGAGAAAAGAGGAGCAAAGTAAAAGGAGGAAGAAGAAACATACTACACAATTATAAATTTCTGAATAAAGTCACCTCTGTTTTTATGGCTCAGAGACATAATACAATGAGTTGTTATGTATTTCTGCAGTCCTTTTTATCGGGTACATGTTTCTCTAACATGATTATGATGATACTTTACATATTATTTTATATATTTTTTTCTACTAAAAAGTATTTCTGATATTACAAACTTTCCATCACATAATTTTATTTTATTTTTGATATAATAATAAAACAAAACACAGGATATTTTATTATAAAGATAATATACTCAAAACTATCCAATGTATAATTTAAAATGGTATAATGTCCCGAAGAGGTGGGCTTATAGTTATTTATTGACTCTTCGCCTGTTCCTGAGTATTAAAGTTTTTATCAATTTTTAATTATCACAATATGAAAATGAATATATTAGTATTCATTTTCATATTGTCTTTAATAGTAAGAGTGGCGTCTCAGCCATCAAATTACTAAAACCAAGGGTATAAATATCTTAAGATTATATGAACCAGCAAAGATAAATATATGGTGCACAGTTCTGCAATAGGGAAATCTAAAATTTTTGAAATACTTTACAAATAATTATGGACCTAGGGAGAAAGTACAGAAAATATGAAATGAAAAGTGTTCTTTCTTCCTGACCACCAGTCATAACCAAACAACAATGAGTCTTAACAATTTGTTGGACAGCTTTACAGGAATTGTATTTTTTATTTTTTTAGGAATTTTAATGTTCATAGAAATATATATACAACATCCTTTTAAAAACCCCAATAAGATGTGGAATACAAACATTTTTTACACATTGATTAAATCATTAAGACATTAAGTACTTTCCCATTGAAAGAAAATTCAGGTGAATGCCAGCTTTTGCTCTTACAACAATGTGCAATAAAAATCTTTGTTTACATTCCTTAGAAGATTCAACACAATACAGCTGGACCATAAATTCCTAGAAATCCTTTGCTTGGTCCAATTTAAGAGCAATTCCAAGTCACCCTCTAGAGAAGTTGTACCAATCTACTTCCAAGGGGAGCTATCTTAAATCATTTCAACACAACAGTGTTTATTGAATCTCCAATCTGTGCAAGTTATTTTTTGCTAGGCACAGGGAACACAAAGAATGAATAGGATGTGGTCCCTGGGACACAAAACCAGGTCACGGGCAAGCTATAGCCTACAGGCCAAGTCCAGCCTGCCTCCTGTGTTTGTAAGTATTGTTGTATATAGAAATGAGAACCGTATAGAACTTCTGACCTTCATAAGATAAGATAATAAATTTATTTTTGAGCCACTAAGTTTGTGCCAATAAGCTACACCAGCTATAGGAAACTAATGGAGAGAATCAAGAGAAATAATGGTACGGTTACTGCTACTCTGTTATAGCTAGTTGCTTGTGTGTTAAGGGACCATATGGCCTATGCAGTTATGTGGGAGGAAAAATTTTCCCAGCAAGGGATATCATGTATTGTCCTTTAGTGTTCAGCAAATTTGCTTTATCTTCCAAGGGAACCTCTCCACGATTCTTGCAAAACGGATTGAGCTGCTCGCTTTAAAATTTAACCTGCTTCTAGGGAAGGGGGCCTCTTCTGACACAGTCAACCTCGTTCTGTTGAAGGTTTAAGACAGTTTTCCAAGCCAAAGGTACGACCAAGGAGAAATGAGAATGCCCACTATAAAATTGTTTTTGGAACGCCATCAACTCTCTTTATGAGACTGGGTGTTTTCTCTTTATTCATAAAGCAGAATGGTGAAACTATCTGAAATGAATATATGGTAACTATGACAAGTAAACTTCTGGGTTTGGCTTTTGTGAAGAATATTTCATTGACTTTTAAACTGTCTGGTTTCCTTCTGGAAAGACAAAGTGGAGAGGCAATGCTGAACACCAGAATGCCTGAAACAGCTGTTAGTTTGGTTGAAAACAGAAGATAAAGCAATCCCCAGTTCTCCCTCTGGCAGTCTCAGCTTCAAGTTTTTGCTAACAGAATAAATGAAAGAGGGGTGCCTGGATGGTTCAGTTGGTTAAGCAACCGACTCTAGATTTTTGGCTCAGGTCATTATCTCAGGGTCATGAGATTGAGCCCTACATCAGGCTCTGTGCCGGCATGGAGCTTGCTTAAGATTCTCTCTCTCCCTCTCCCTCTCCCTCTGCCCCTCCATCTCTCACCCCCCCCCACGTTATTTTTGTCAAAGAAAAATAAAAGAAGAAATGAAAGATATTTCTCACATTGTATTCCTGAAAAAATATTCATGTGAAGTACACACTGAGTACTCTTCTTATTTGAGTCCAAACTTCTGAGAGAGACCTCCTTGATCTAGCCATCGGTACACCTTTTATCCATAGACATACATCTTTCATCTATTTGTAGGGTCCAACCAATTCACTTAGTGGTTGAATTTTGACTCAGAGTGTCTATTTTGGCTAATAAAAATAAAAGAATATTAACTTTCTTCTTGCATTCCTGCTACAATAATGTGTGTTCTCCCTGAAGTGTACCTTTGGACAAGTCAGAAGGTGTGGGGAATAAAAGCACAAAGAATAACACTTTCAGAGCTTTTCTTGCTATCCATGTAGTTTTAGCACAGATCCTCCCTGGCATATCAAACTATCAGCACCACCACAATTACCACCACTAAAGGAATTTATTTCACTCTCATTCCTCTCTTGAAAATATCTGCCCCGGTTCTAACATCTTTCTCAATGGCCCTTATAACCCACAACCATCCCTCCATAAGATGGTCACCCTACCCATTATCTAGAGTTGAGGCATCCCAAATAAGACTGGGTTCCTTAAGGCAATGTCTCAGGATTCCAGCAGCCCAATCCTCAAACTACTGAATTTGTATAATATATGTTTAGATTTATATGTACCTGAGATAACTAGGCACCTCCTTTGTTTAAGTTCATTCACACATCCTATTGTAAAGGGTCCTAAATGTGCTCTGTAACTAACTGGTATTATATAGCTCTATAGTCTCCATGTATTTCTCACCATGTCAAAAATAGAGGGGGTTTACTATTCTTTATTCATCTGCCATTTGTACAACCCAATGTAGCAGATGACAGGAAAATAAGGTTCTCTTTCTACTTGAGTCCAATAACTCATTAAAACCTACCATAGGTCTGAAACATTTAACTGGGTAATATATTTTAGTCATGAGCCTCACACATGGTAGATGTGCAGTAAATGTTCTCTTTGATTATTTCATCCTATTTTCTAAATTCTTTAAAGTGAGAAAAGGAGCTTCAGCATCTTCTCCATATGCCTTTTTTAGTTGTAAGAAATCCTCACCTCCGGTAGTAGCATAACACAAATACAATGGAGGTTCATTTCTTAATCATGTAACAGTAGGTAACTGGTTTCGATGGGCAGGTAGTATTCCACGAGATTCTAAGGCCTACAATTATTCCATCCTGAGACTAAGTTGTCGGACAGGGCCTCATATTCTTCTGCATTCACTAGGCAGGTGAAAAAGAGCAGGCGGAAAAGGAACATCCACATCTCAATTGACTTGGCCTGAGTCATAGCCCATTTATTCAATTCCCTTCCATTGGCAAGAACGTGGCATCACCTAGATGCAAGGAAGACTGGATGCAGTCTTCCCGGATGCACAGCCACTTCCTAGCCACAATACTAAATATTAAAGTCGAGGGCCAGATCACTGGTGATCAGTTAGTCTCTGCCATAGAATTCAACCTACATTTGATATAAACGTATTTATGTATATGCACGTAAGCCCACATCTCACATAGGATCTTGCATATCTTTTTCTACCACATATCATAATGGCAAAAAAGCAATGTGTTTTATTTTACAGGCAACATATAAAACCTTGAAGCTCATCCAAATCTATAATTATCTGATAAGCCCTTTTCCTCAATTCAGGATACAAAATATGTTCACATCTGTTGTAGATTCAATTACTGGCCTTGATTCTTCATGCCTTTGCCATATAGCTTTTTGTTCCTAGGAGGAATATATTTTTCTGCTTCTTCCCTTTGAGCACAGCCTTGTAACTTCTTTGGCAAATAGGATGTTACAAAATATGACACAAGCAAGGGCTTAAAATGTACATGTGCATTTGAATATTCCCTCTGACACCACCATTTAAAGAACATGCTACAGCTCGCATGAGGGTCCAAGAAGACACATAGAGCACGCCTGAGAGACACGTAGAGCAGAGCTGCCACAGCTGCCACAACTGCCACAGAGTTCTGCGGTGAGTAGAGTAGCCTGGCTGAGCTCAGCCCAAATCAGCTGTACTCTAGTGAGCTCGTAAATCCGGGAGGATGCTGATTGCTAAATGCTACTGAAATACCATGATTATTTGTTACACAACATCGTGGCACTGGCTAACTGATACAATGTATCACAGTCTTAAAATTTTTGCTCAAGAGCCAAAATATTCATATATTATCACAAAAATCAATGGGGCATCTGGGTGGCGGCTCAGATCATGATCCCAGCATCCCAGGATCCAGTCCCGCTTCGGGTTTCCTGCTCAGTGGGGAGCCTGGCTCTCCCTCTACCACTCCCCCCTGCTTGTGTGCTCTCTCTCTCTCAAACAAATAAAATCTTTTTTAAAAAGTCATTTTTTCCGCCTTTCTGGAAGCACCCTCAATTTTCCAAGAACAGCTGGACTTGGGTTTAAATGGTGATTGCTTAGGTGTTCTTCCAAATGCAGGCAATGAGAGAAGCGGAGAGTGAGAATCAGTCCACGACTGCTATTGCTGCTTGCTGTCATTAGATGTTGCTATTGAAGACTGCCCAGCATGATCCTATAAATCTTTGTGATAGGAGCACCTGGGTGGCTCAGATGGTTAAGCATCTGCCTCTAGCTTAGGTCATGATCTCCAGGTCCTACGATCAAGCCCCACGTCAGGCTCCCAGCTCAGCAAGGAGCCTGCTTCTCCCTCTGCCTCTTCCCCTGCTTATGCTCTCTCTGTCTCTCTCTCAAATGAATGAATAAAATCTTAAAAAAAAAGTCTTTGTGACTTCACTGTTGGCGTAGATTCCTGAACTAACCATAAGATTCTTGAGGGTTTTAAGAGTATTAATTTTTATTCATACCTACCTTCTTAGCCATTGTCCTCTCCAATCATATCCTTCAGGTCAATGTGGCTACAATTTCAACATGTTGTGTTATAATTGGCGTGCTTCCAAGACATTTGAACCCATGTTTGAGACCAGTGAAGATTCCCGATGCTCTTTTTGGGCATTTCCCTCCAGCCAAGTCCATTCCCAACCAAAGAGTTTCTCATAATGGGAAAGATCAAAGCAAAGGAGATGCCAGTGTTCATCTCCTCAAAGTCATTGTCATCTCTGCACATTTCATCCTGCCATTTCCAAATTCCAGCTCTGATAAGCAAATATTATTTTGAGAATTGTATTTTTTAAAGGTTTTATTTATTTATTTGACACAGAGAGAGAGATCACAAGTAGGCAGAGAGGCAGGCAGAGAGAGGGGAAAGCAGGCTCCCCACCGAGCAGAGAGCTCGATCCCAGGACCCCGAGATCATGACCTGAGCTGAAGGCAGAGGCTTTAACCCACTGAGCCACCCAGGCACCCCTTGAGAATTGTATTTTTTAGACTACGGAAGTTTTAGTAGTATTTAGTAGTATTCTGCAATGCATTTATATATTTGCTCCCATTCCAGTGACTGTTCCATACTAATAAATCAGGTCTATGCTAATGTGTTACCTCCATGAACAGAGGGCTTGCTGAATATAATTTACAAAATTATATCCCATCTTCCATCAAATCATTTCTAGTATTCTGTTTCAAACATTAGTTAAGGGGAAACCACTCAGGAGAAAGAGCTGTAACACAGGGGACTTAGGGTTTATAGAATGTAAGGGCTTAAGGTATCACACAGCTCACTAACTATCAGCCAAAGTCAGTCCTCAGCCAAGGGGCTTGCAGATAGATTTAGTTGAGCCAGAAAACCGTCTTTAGGTAGGATATGCCTTCTTAGTTTTAAATCCCTGTCATGCCCAGTTGCCTTATAGCAGACAGCTTCTCAATCTAGTGGTATCTCCTTTCCTTTATCCACATAAACTGAAAGACATTTGAATTTAGGATCTCTGTTATGGATCATTTCACAGATGGGGAAAGTGAAGTCCAACTTAATGATGTGGTTTATTTGATGACTGGTGGAGTCAAAGGTGGACTCCCAGCCTCGGGACTCTGAGCCTTGGACCATATACTGAGATTCAGAACTCATACACATTGAAAAATGAATTGACAAGAGGTGAGCTCAGAAGCCATTATTCTCATCCCAAAGCAAAAATCAGTGCATCCAGGTGTCAGGCAGGCCAGAGTGCAAGAATGATGGAATAGCTATGGCCAGAATAAGGGAGAACAGGCCAATGGAAAGAGAAACAAGATTCTCTACTTCCTCCTCCAGGACTGAACAGCTGCTGAGGGATGGTAAATGTTTCCTTTTTGGAGTTAACTCTGAATGAACTAAAGGTGCCAAGAATATAGATAAAAGGAAAAACATGTCGACATCAAGACTGAATCTCTTTGCCCAAGTAAAACAGATGGCTGGAAAAAAGTCAAAGAAGCTGGGTTGAAAACTAAATGGGTGGTCCCAGGGGAGGCTGAGATGTTGTCTTATTGACTAGTCCAAGCTTTGGAAAATAATCCACAATTAAACCAAATTAATTCACATTGCCCTTCCTCCAGGCTGCTATCAGACTGGCTGAATGAGGACTTAGGGAAAGAGATTGTTAGTGGAGCCTGTAACTTGAAAGAAAATAAGAAGAATAAGAATGTGCTAAGGGTAATGAGAACAAGAAACCTAGAATAACTTGTATCAGTGATTCCTGCTTGATAAGAGAAAAAGGAAAAATTCCTATCATTAGCCATGTACCAAGTGGGAGGGGGAGAAAAAAGAAGAATTATTAAATACCTGAACTTGAGAAAGTTGTCTCAAGTAAGAGGCTGTTTAGGATAAGTGATATGGAAACATTTTATCAATTAGAGGCTATTGTTATATAGAAAGCATAGAGATAGAAGTCAGAGAACAGCATCACAAGCAAGCTATAATTCCTTTGCAAAACTTTCCCTGATCTTTCCACCATCTGAACCCAAAGCAAAATTGATCAAACTGTCATCTGTGACACCACTGTTGCTTATAACATATAAATATTTATTACACCACATAATTTACTACACAGGATAAACTCTATGACTATTTGCATATTAAAAATAGACCCACTCACTTCTCTTAAAAATTTATATTCAAGAGGAGGAAGATAGACAATACATAAACAGATGAACATATAAAACGTAGCAGATTATTATAAATGCTTTGAGGCAGACTAAAGGCAGATTTTGAATAGAAATAACATCCTATGACTACTCTGTATGCCCCACTGAGAACAGATGCCAGAGAGAGAAAGAGAGAGAGAGAGAGAGGTAAAGAGACAGACAGGTGCTTATAGACCAACTTAGGAAAATATTTTGAAAGATAGTAGTAGCTTGGACCATGTTGACAGTGGACATAGTGAGAAATGGTTGGATATTTTAAAAGTATATTTTGATGGAAGGAGAATGAGATTTGAATGCAGATTATAAGAGATAGAGAGTTGTCAAGGATCCTTAGATTTTTAGTTAGTCTAGGAAGACGATTGAATAGAGTGGCCAATTAACTAGGCAGAAGAATGTGGCTGGACCAGGTTTGGGTGAGAGGAAACATAATTAATAATTAACTGTTTTCTTGTCAGCTTCCTGAACTATACTATGGAATCCTCCATGACAGGAGTTTTGCCTTCTTTCTCTTCATGTCCATAATACCTAACCCAATGTTTGACATAAAGGTGCTCATCCATTTTCTTTGTGCCTAAGGAATGAATGAATGACTTGGAAATGTGCAGTAATATTTTTATTTCTTGAATTTCACGATACTGTAAGCTCCACTGGAGGCATAGATTTTATTTAGTCACCACTGAATCCCTAGCATCTAAAACAAAGCCAACACAAAATGTTGAATAAACAGATTCTTTTTCTGTTCTTCCTACCGATATTTCTGGCCTCTGTATCTGGTTTTGGTTAGACTGAAGGAAATAAAAAAGGAAATTAATATGTGTGTTGGCATGTATTTTATCACTTAATTGATGAAAAGTTGCTTTGGAAAACAAATTTCATATTTCTTATTACCAACTGATAGTCATTAATACTGGCAAATCTAACGGTTTCAAATATCAAAATCTCTCCCTGAACTTTTGGCCATTACATGTCCTTTTCCCATTTTACTAGAATTTCATTTAGAAAGTCACTAGAATGTCAGGGAATGCTTCCAAGCACTCAACATGTTCTTGTGGGTTTAAAAGAACAGATATCTGGCTCTGTATTTAAATCTTATTAAGATGCTAAACAAATTATTAAACTGATTCAAATTTTCTATAGTTTAAAAATCACTTTTAAACATCCATCTTTGTCCTGGACAGTTGCCAAAGCTAGCAAATGCATCTCAGCTGGGGAACAAGCTGCCACTTCTTCCTTCAGATCCTCTTTCAACACTGGAGATTGGCTCACACATGGCAAGGGGCTAAAATTCAGACCTGTCCTTGAATCTTCCTTTTGTCATAGGGCAGATTTTCTAAATTGTCTCTTTCAGAACACCACAATCTGTGAAAATAAGTTTTGGAAATTATAGTCTACTCCCTCAGAGAGATTAATAATACATTTAAATGCCTTAAAAGAAATCTAGCACTTTTAACGTTTTTAATTCCAGCGCTTCTCAAGCCCACATGGCTACAGAATGCTTGGATAAAGAAGCATCATTAGGGGAGCTTGGGTGGCTCAGTAGGTTAAGCCTCTGCCTTCGGCTCAGGTCATGGTCTCAGGGTCCTGGGATCGAGCCCCGCATCGGGCTCTCTGCTCAGCGGGGAGCCTGCTTCCCCCTCTCTCTCTGCCTGCCTCTCTGCCTACTTGTGATCTCTCTCTTTGTCAAATAAATAAATAAAATCTTTAAAAAAAAAAAGAAGAAGAAGAAGCATTAGTCGGTCGGGAGAAATTTGGGTTCCACAGTTAGTTTTGTGGATTCTTTTCTAGACACTGAGACTGAGATAGTTAGAAGACCCTCCTTTCTCAGTAGCTCAAGCTTTCTGGGCTTTTTCCTTTAAGTAACTCTGCTGGAGAAAATGAGGACTCTAGTTAGGCTTTGGTCTCCACCACCTACAGAATGGGACAGTTGGAAAAAAGCCTTGGTTTGAAAAATGTTTCCAGACTTTGTCCTAGCTCTGTCCCTTGCTGTTTATGTGGTTTTTTTTTTTTAGTTCTTTTATATTATCTGAGCCTCAACGTTCACATTTTAAAAATGAGGAGTGGTAAGTTATATCCTATTTAATCATGTATGACTGCCATGAGAATTAAGTGTATGTTACAGAAATTTATAAAGTGCTGCAGATTATACAAATGAAAAGCAAAATTGCAAAATTTCCAGAAGGAGTTTTTTCTTTACCAACACTGTTCAGGAGAAATATAGTGGAAGCCAAATGTGTAATTTAAATTTTCAAATAGCTACTTTCAAAAGTAGAAAGACAGGGGTGAAATTAAGTCTAACAATGTATTTTATTTAATCTAACATACCTAAAACATTAATATAAATAAGCAATATAATCAATTCAAAAATAATGAGATATTTTACATTCTGACTTTTTGTGTCAAGTCTTTGAAATCCAGTGTGTGTTTCATAGTTAACAGCATACGGCAATTCAGACTGGCCACATTTCAACGCTCACTAATACATTTTGCTAGTGTGGCTATTAGCACAACTTGATACCAAATTTTTGTCTGCAGAGTCAGTGATTTTGTTTTAGGAGATTACAGAGTAATAGTTTTTACATTACTGTAATCCATTCTGGAAGCTTTATACGAGAATCCATTTTCTTGCCCTTTATACCTTCTAGAAGGTGCCTGTATTCCTTGGCCCATGTTTCTCCTCCATTTTCAAAGCCAGCGATAATCAGTTGGGTTTTTCTCACATCACATCACTCCAACCCTGACTCATCTGCTTCTCTCTTCTTCATTTAAAGTCCCTTATAATAACATTAAGCCCATCAGAATAATCCAGGATAATGTCCCTATTTTAAGGTCAGTTGATTAGCAACCTTAAGTTCATCTGCTATCTTAATTCCCCTTTGCTATGTCTGGTTCATTCATAGGCTCCAGGGATTCAAACATGGGCATCTTTGGGAGGTCCTTATTCTATCTACCACACTACCCCTGTCAAATTATATGCAAATTGTTTTTCTCTGACTCTGGTTGAAATCAGAGGCAGGTCACATAGATGTTTCCAGTTCCTTAGTAATTTTTAAAAAATATTCCCTCATGAATATTTTCAGCATTCCTAACTGATACTCAATTTTAAGTTCTCTCATCTCACCACTGAGTCCTGCCACAGGCCCGGAAATCTGGAATGGGTACTACCTCTTCCCCCTATCAATAGCTGTTGTTTTCCACTTAGCCAAGTTCACAGAGGAAGGGCATCCCCTTATGGGCTTGAACCTTTGGCACTGGTGCTCTTTAATGCCAAATGCTATTATTGGCTCTTTGATTCATTGGGTGCTCATGTAGGCTCCATGAAGATCCTTCACTAGGAATCCCACCTGCAGTCCTCATGATACAGGCAGTGTCTTGCCTCAGTGAGCTGCTATATCTCCCCTCACAGTCCTGGGGTTCCAGCATTCCTACCCTCTGTTAGGGGCATGGGAATCCTCCAGGTACTCAAACTGGACAGTTGACCCTGGGCTAGCTCCCTTCCATGGTGGGAATGCAGCTTGCACCTCATGCTGCTCTTAGAGCAAGCCAGTCAGAGCTTATGACATTTAGACTTTCCATGCCTCACTCATAATATTTAAATTTATCAGATTCCAAGTTGTGTGAATCACTCCAAGTCGCCTCCTCAAAATTCTTTTCACTGGCTTTAAGGCAAGACAGATATATGCTCCCCAGTTGGGAGATACGGAAAAAGAAGAAATACAACATAAAAGCAATACTTTTCAAAACAGTCCCTTTTGCTCACTTCTTCACATGTAGCTTAGAGTTGAATAGTGGGGTAAGACTGAGAAGAACTTGTTTTGGCATCTCATTACATTTTTAACATGCAGTCAAGCACTCAAGTTTATGAGATGACTCAGTACCTATTGAATTGCTCTTGGCCATTGGTGTCTCGGTTGAACATGAGATATATTTATATCTATATTTCATAGTAAATTCTTCATATTTATGCAAATATAACATGGCATTTAAGCAAATTGCTGGAACATAGATACTTCTAGTATAAAAAGCCTCACCCCAAGAATCTTTTTTGAGTTAACCAAAATACATAAACTTTTTGTTTTATAACCACAGAAAGAGGAAGAACTTGATATGGGGTCATGGAACATTGGAAAAAGAATATGAGAGATAATGATAATAAACAGGAAGAATATAGAATGATTTATGCCCCATTCCTAACCTCTTATACTACCATTCCCTGCTTCCCTAGTGTTTAGAAGTGTGTTAGCCAACAAAGGGAGAAGCGATTTTGTTGGAGACTCTAATACAAAACAATGTTCATCTGGGGCCAACTTGATAAATCTTGATACAGGTTAGAAAGAGAGTTACCTTTCTTACCTCTACTTAGAACCTACAACCATTCTGGCATTCCAAGAACTGGTAGCCTCATGAGTAGGAGATAGCGCCCCAGACCTAGGCATTGTTATTCTCACATGGGTATCCAAAGCACAGTCAATGAGATAAGCAGTCCACATCAAATCTAAATAAAAAAAGATTAAGTATATCTTGCTTGCTGACTATATGCTAAGGAATAAGTAAGTCCTACATGGTAAGGTAGGAAGCTTAGAGGTACAGCCTGAGTTAAGAACCTTTGAGTTATTGATGTCAACATGACTCCATTTTTGCCCCCAAACTGGAAAGGGTATGAGGCACTGTGGTACATAGGATTTTACAGCTGACAATGGATTTGATGTATTATTTCAAGTAACTAAAGAATAGTCAGATTGTTAAGCAAGTTGGATAAAAGACAAATTATGAAACTATTTGGCATAAAATTGTACCAAGGTTTTAACTGTATATTGAATGACCATGCAACATTTGTTTCTTTTGCCCCCTTTGGAGCTCTTCCTGAGGATCATATTTACATGACCCCAAATTTCAAATAGAAAAAAAATTTATTGAGTGATTCAGGTATTTTAAAAATAAGAATCAGTTATAACACAGAGAAACATTTTTAGACACGGGACTGAATTTTTCAGTTTTTGTCCAGATACGCAATACAACACAGCAGAGATCTGTTCTGAATCATTGTGGGCAGGGATCACTAGACCCAGATCCACATACATCACCCACATCTTATTTTAGCCCTCCCTTTGATAATGTTTGGATCATCTGCCTTCCATCCAGGAACTGAAGGGCTTGCAAGGGAACTGAGGAAGCAAAGGGAGTTTCCTCTATGTGGTGTTTGATAAATAGGGAGAAGAATGTGAAAAAATAAAGGAGAAGAAGAAAGGGAGACATTGGCACATGTTCAACATTAAATAAACATTTTGAATAGATTACCATTTTCTTAATGATTATTAAATATTCATAAAACTGTAACTCTTCACCTCTTGTTTCATTCTACATGCATACTTCTCTGGATTTCTATGCTTCTCCCTTCTCCTGTCCACTTCCTACCCTGACTGCTTTCTCAGGGTTACGGCTTATAACTTTTTATTACATGCAATCACACTTCAAATTTCTATGCTCTATCTTTTCCTCTTCCCTCCTAAGCAGTATGTCTAGGAAGCATTTCACCCCAATGATTAAGCCCTTGGATGATCCATAAAGATAAACTCAGCAGGACCTATCATATGCTCACATTGGCCGTCTTGGGTCTATCATCTCACCATTTTCACAAATTGGCAACCTCCAAACAGCTTCATCCATTTCCTTTTCTAGAACCTCCACAACCAATTTGCCAACAAATCCAATTGTTTTTACCCCTGTGTGCACTGTGTAGCTGTTTCCTCTTTTCCATGGCTGGCATCTGCTTCACGGTACCCTACCCTCCACAAGAAGTTCCAAATTCCACTTTGCTTCTCGTCATCCTCTTTTGTTAATCATTTAATACTGATATGACCTGTTGAGTTTAACCTGCGATGGCTTTCCATCTTCTCTAACAAAAAAGCAACAAGTACTTGACATAGCCTTCAATATCCTTCACATTAGAAACCTAAATTGCTTTATCAGTACTTCCTGTTAGTACTTTTGTGGTACTCTTTATGAATCCCACACTATTGTGCAATTCCCACCTCAGTTTTATTCTTCTATTTACCTACCATCCCCAAACAAAAAAATGTGCCTAATACTTTGAATCCTTTCAAGCTAATGTTGTTCTCTTTATGTGGGAGATCTGATTAGCATACAGACAATGAATAATAATGAGAACAACAACTACATTTATTGAACACTTCCTACTAGCAGGTACTATTCTAACAGCGTGCTTATTTATTAAGTCATTTAATCCTCACTCAACCCTTAGAAATAAGTTATATGATATCCATTTTATAGATGAGAATACTGAGGCACAGAGTGGTTAAGTAATTTATCCAAAGACACAGGGCTGACAAATTCTCTTATTTATTTATTTAAGATTTTAAAAATTTATTTGACAGAAAGAAAGAGAGAGAATGCACAAGCTGGGGGAATGGCAGGCAGAGGGAGAAGTAGGCTCCCCACTGAGCAGGGAGCCTGATGTGGGGCTCAATCCCAGGATGCTAGGACCATGACCTGAGCTGAAGGCAGATGCTCAACTGACTGAGCCATCCAGGCACCCCTCTTTTTTATTTATTTAAATTTTAGTTAGTTAACATGTAGTGAAATATTGGTTTCTGGAGTAGAGTTCAGTGATTCATCACTTACATATAAAACTGAGTGCTCATAATAAGTGCCCTGCTTAATGCCCATCACCCAGCTAGCTCATCCTCCCCTCACCTTCTTCCATCAACCCTCAGTTTGTTCTCTATCATTAAGAGTCCCTTATGGCTTATTTCCCTCTCCCTTTTATTCTTTTCCCCTTTCCTACATGTTCAACTTTCTTTCTTAAATTCCACATATGAGTGAGATCATACAGTATTTGTCTTTCTCTAACTGACTTATTTCACTTATCGTAATATACTCTAGCTCCATTCACATCATTGCAAATGGTAAGATTTCATTTTTTGATGGTTGAGTAATATTCCATTGCATATATTATATATACCACATCTTCTTTGTCCATTCATTAGTTGATAGACATTTAGGCTTTCTCCATAGTTTGGCTATCATGGATAATGCTGCTATAAAGATCCTGGTGCTTGTACCCCTTCAAATCTGTATCTTTGTATCCTTTGGGTAAATACTTAGTAGTGCAATTCCTGGATCATAAGGTAGTTCTATTTTAAGCTTTTTGAGGAACCTTCATACTGTTTTCCAGAGTGGCTGCACCAGCTTGCATTCCTACCCGCATTGTATGTGGGTTCCCCTTTCTCCACATCCTCGCCAACACCTGTTGTTTCTTATGTTGTTAATTTTAAGGGCTAACAAATTCTTATTGAAATTCTAAATAAGCGTTTCATTTCATTTCATTTGCTCCTTAAAGCAATGTTATGAGGTAAGTATTATTTCATAAATTTCACAGGAAATTGGAGTTTATAAAGGTCTGTCTCCAAAACCTTTTCTATTTCCATAATAAAATGCTTCCTCTCATCTAAGGGAAAAATACAAGCTTTACTATTAAATTGAAATTTGGTGTTCTCCCACTAAATGTGGTATTATTTTCTCCATGATGCTTTTAGTTGGCTGGCCAAATGATGATGCTAAGCAGGCTTGGGTTACACATTTTGTGATGTGCCAGCTGGAGCACAATGAGCCAAGGCAAATAGGTTTGTAAGAACAACTAAATTATGAATCTGTCTGTGACATCCAACTAGCATAGTCTTGATAGCTTCGTTGGCTGAGATATGTGTTATATAATATCCAGCTTATGGACTACACAGACAGTTCTTTGGGAAATCAATACCTGGGACATTGTTTAGAGCAACTGATTTCAGATTTTATGTTTTTCTATTTTGAATCTTTTCTTCTGAGTAAAACAGCATGTTTGGTTATGAACAAAGACATTTTGGTCATCGTGCTGATGGCGGGCATTTTCCCCCCAGTCATGCAGGAGACTGCTCTTGCCTCTTCTACTGCACAGCAGAGGAAATCAAACCACTGAAACATTGCACAACCACACTTATTTTCTCTCAACTGGTTGCTTTTCCTGAGTAAATAAAGATGACATTTTGCAGCTCAGTGTCAAAGATCGAAACAAAAAATGAAATCACTGCTCGGATGTTGCTTTATGTAAAACTGAAAAGCTACAAACTCACCAACAATGTCCTGTCTTTTGTCAGTGGCCAAAAATGAAATAACATATTTAGCAAAAAAAAAAAAAAAAAAAGAGCCAATTATGAAAGTTGTCTGGGAGATTGCAGATCACTTGAAAGTTTTAGAAGGTGCCTCTTTCCAGCATTATTATTTGAGAATGATGTTAGTGAGGGCCAATGGGTTGTGTGCACTTCAGTAACACCCTCAGTAATTGCTGGCAGATGTATCAGATGATTTCTAGTCAGAATTTCAAAGTAGAGACATTTCGTCCAATCCCGTGGATAATGATGAACTTGTGCAGCAATCATCCCTCTAGATATTGGTTTGTATGATGAAAGATGAAAAGTCCCATCAAACCACAACACAGACTGCAAACACCACTACACCTAGCCTTTGTGCCTAAGAAGCCCTCTTTCTGGTGAATGGTACCTCTGTTCTCCTGTCATTCTTCATACACATTCATCACGTTCTCATCCAGTCTCCCTCATGAGTCTTGTTCCCTCTCCCTGCTCTGGAATTAGAACTTCATTATACTTCTCAAAAGACTTTTACTTTCCTTTTGAAAATTTAAAAAAGTAGCTTGGATTAGAGATCCCAATGTTCACCACTGAACAAATATCTCTAGTTATTTTTGTACTATTTTTCCAGCTTTGTCACAGAATCACAACAAATATAAAGGAACTACTTTAAGGAGGAGCAACTATCTCAAGCTTACTATCCAAACATCTCAGTACATTTTTTTTTCTTTTTCAAGTCCTGTCACCACTGTAACCATATAATAACTAATCGTGTTTTCATATAATCAGTTCACATACATAAATCTATTTTCTATTTTTAATTAAATATTTTTATATAAATCATAGGTAATATAAAAATTAAGCACTGCCATATAGTTATATGGTGTATATAATTTTCATTTTCAATGTTGTGTGATATTCATGATTAACATACACTTTTTATTGAATTACCTTTTTTAAGAGCTTTTTTTTTTATTATTTGACAGAGAGAGAGAGAGAGCAAGAGAGGGAACACAAGCAGAGTGGGAGAAGGAGAAGTAGGCCTCCTGCTGAGCAGGGAGCCCCATGTGGGGCTTGATCCCAGGACTCTGGGATCATGACCTGAGTTGAAGGCAGACACATAACGATTTAGCCACCCAGGTGCCCATGAATTACTTTTTAAATACTGGATAATTGCATTGTTTTCAATGTTTGTACTAAAAAAGGCCATCATTCTTCATGTTTCTTTTTGATACTAGATGAAAGGGCAGGATTTGTGATATAAATTACCAAACTGCATGTCATACTTTTTTCATCAGTGTATGCATTTCAAGTAATGCGTGAGTATATGACCTATATTTTAAAAAAAATCAGTAAGATATTTTCAATGTAATTCTTAAATTGCATATACTCGTTTTGCTCATAATTTTTTTATTTAACCACTGAGGATTTTTTTCTAATCAATTTGTATGAATATTTTGTGTAAAATAGAACCAAATCTTTATAATTTTATAAAAATTTTACATGGTATTATTTTTCATTCTTTGGAAGTTTAAAATTTTTATGATTGGATCAATTGATTTTTGTTTTTATTTTACTTCATAACTTAAAGTGTTGCCCCAACCGGTTATCTAATAACTACTCAAATTTACTTTCCCTGATTTCATTTTGCTTTATAGCTAACTCTTTAATCCATTAATCCATTTGGAGTTTTCTTAGGGTATGTTCTGTGATCATATTCCACAAATAGAATTGCATGTGGAATTTTATTCTCCTGAACAAAAATAAGCAGAACCAGTCCCTAGAGATCTATATTTAGTAGGTCTGGAATTTAAAAAAATACATATATGTGTGTGTGCTACACATACACACACACACAGACACACACACACACACACACAGAGTAAATGAATTAATGGAATATTCACAGTTATAATATATTGAATATAATTATATAGATACAATTAATATGATTATTTATTATAATATGTTACCCAGTTTAGAAGAATTGCAAAGAAGGAGCAGTAAATAAGGAACAAATAAGGTATATAATAAGGTTTGGCCCATTTTTCCTCCTCAGACTGGTGGTTTGTCATTTCTTACTTTATTACATAATGCTTCTATGCCCCATTGTTTTGGCTACTGCTTTTACAGATATGAATATTCCCTATGTAAAAGGGAGTCAAAATTTTCTCTATTTCTATCTGGAGCATGTCCACTTAATACTCTTCATCTCCACTCTATACACAGCACCTCAAGTTTCTGAAATGAGTAGACCTTGAATATCAGCAAGCAATGTCTCCAAACATAGAAAGAACAAGGATGAAACTGCAGAAACCAATTGCAGAAAGCATCTAACCTGAAAAGCTGGGTCTTGAAACATAGTGCTAGCTTGTTTCTTTTTCCACTGACCTGTCCCCAGGAGTAGCACAATGCCTGCCCACAGTCGTCCTCTCCTAAATCCATAGGTCTTGACTCTGTTGGACGGAATTTAACCTAGAGCATGGCATCCAGAGAGGCCTCTCTTGAAGAACGAAGGACCCTAACCTTCTTCCCTACAATGGCAGAGAATGAGATTCCTAAAATTACATGCCTCCCAGCCAGAGAGCCTCTTTCCCAGCCTTTTTTGAGTTTCATGTGACCATGTGACTGAGTGTTCATCAATGGAAAGTGAACACAAGTGATAAGGGCAACTGGTGCATCACTTTCTGAAAGGAAATTTCTGTCCCTTATTTCCTCTACTTCCTATTACATGTGGGCTAGTCCATTCCAATGATGGTGAGCTAGTTTCAACTGTGCAGATAAGGACAATATCATAGGGGATACAGCAGCGTGAATGAGGAAATCTGGGCCCCTGGATGATCTCCTGGAGCAGAGATGCGTAACTGACCCACATACCCGCCAACATCCAAACCATCATATGTTGGGGTCTTCTTGTTAGAATAGCTTATATAGGTGCAAACTAATATACTTATGCTCTCTACCCTCACCTGCCCTTAACCCTCCTCCACCTTTCTGGAATATTGCCAAATTTTATTTTAGATAAAAACAGGCACACACACACACACACACACAGAAACACAGGGAAAAATATAAACCAAGACAGACAAGTGTGTGGTGTTACTCTCACTGACTCTCATTATGCCCCAATTCATCTTTCTGATGATGCCATTCTCAGTAGTTCCAAGAGGATTTATAATTTATCAGGGCTGATGATCCAAAGAGTTATAAGATCCCCAGCTAGACTTCTGGAATGACTACCTTCAGTGATTTTCAAGGTACTTTTCTGTACATTATCTCTCTATTGGGTAGCAATAGCCTACCCCAAAATTGACTTTCCATAGCACTAGTTTTCCTACTGAAATCTTTCTTATACGTATTAGTGAAATTATTTTCCTAAAAAAAATCTGTTTCAAAAATTTCCACAGCACCCACTTTACGTGTAACTTAAATTTATATCTATATAATGGTCTCCCACCTGTCTTTAAGAGACAGAATGTATGCTATTAAAAAGAAGAAACAATAATAACTAACAGGTAAGTGTATACTCTAATGCTGACAAGTGCTATGGAGAAAAAAGAAACAGCTCAAGGGGAACAAGAAGTGTTAGAGGGCAAGTTTTGTTTTTGAGTTAGTTCGTTCGTTAGTTAGTTTTTATGTTGGGTGATCAGGGAACACTTTACTACAAAGGTATCATTTGTGCAGAGATCAGAAGCAAGTAAGGAGCAAACAATGCAGACATCTGGTTTAAAAGTATTTCAAGCAGATTAAAAACAACAGCAAGTGCAAAAACCATGAAATAGAAGCAAATTTGTTATGGCTGAGGAACACCAAGGAGACCAGCACAGCTGAAGCAAAGTATTTAAAAGAAAAAATAGCAGATCAGTTTAGAGCAGTGGCCAGAGTTCATACCATGGGGACCTTTGGTTAAGAGTTTAGAATTTCACCCTGAATAAAATGGGAGAACACCAAGTATCATACTGTGTGTCAGGCGTGAAGATATAATATCACATTCTTAGGGAGTTAACAATCTAATAGGGAGACAGTCGTGTAGTCAAACTATCATTGTCTATGATGAATACTATGCTATGTCTCTTTCCAGGGAGCAATTATGAAGGCCACCTACCTTATCAGAGGAAGTGATACGTGAACTAAGGAAGATGTGAATCAATCTCATCTTCCTTTTCTCCTCACAGTCCTAAATGTTAATGGGCCTCAATGATTCCAATACCTGGATCAATCTTGGAAGGATATCCAAAGCTTATTTCACAGAAACCTAGGAAGTCTACAGGGCACCACTACAGGCTCAGTGGTTTAAAGCCTTTGTCTTTAGCTCAGGTCATGATCTCAGGGTCCTGGGATCGAGCCCTTCGTCAGGCTCTCTGCTCAGCAGAGAGCCTGCTTCCCCCTCTCTCTCTGCCTACCTCTCTGCCTACTTGTGATCCCTCTCTGTCAAATAAATAAAATAAAATCTTAAAAAAAAAGAAAAGAAACCTAGGAAGTCTTAAAATATATTGCTGCTACAGCACAGGTAACCTAGTTCTTCATGTGTTTTCTAAGTTTCATCATTCCAATTCCCTAATCTTCTGCTACCTTAGAAAAACACTCACTTGGACTGCAGTTTCTCTGATTAGCATTTCATTTCCCTATTATCTTTTGTCTCTCCCTTTATCCAGCAGCAATCTTTCACTAGGACCATCCATCAGTCAATGTTCAATCAAGGAAATAGAAACTGCTATTGGTATTTTGTGGAAGAGAACAATTTAATACAAGAATTTATTTGCAAAATATTAGGAGAGCTAAGAAATAAAAGGGGAAAGTTCATGTCCCCCAGGTGTCTTGACTACACAGAGCCTCTGCTTTCACTATAGATTGCATTGGAGATGCATTCCCAACAACACTCACACTCCTGCTGCTAATCACACGGTGAGTCTACACACATCAATGTTGGTACCAGTCGTAGAAATGCCATCAACTTTCCTAAGGTCTTCTAATCCCATGTGAGTGCTTACCACTAACCTAACAGAAATACAGTTTCCGTAAAGTGACCATCTCATCACCATTTGCCAAGAACTTTTCAGGTTTTAACAGGGAAAATTTCACATCCCTAGAAGCCTTTGGTCCCAGGAAAACTGGGCCTCTTGATACCCAATTGGCAAGGGAATCTGGGAAATGTAGTTTTCAGGCTTCCAGTCCCAGCAGTACAAAGGAAAGTAAATAAAAGTTGCTCTGGGGCTGAGTACCAGCAGAGACTTGTCTGACATTGTCCCTTTAAAGAAAATACAGGGACACCTGGATGGCTCAGTCAGCTAAGCACCCGACTCTTGGTTTCGTCTCAGGTTGTGATCCCAAGGTTGTGAGATTGAGCCCCATGTCAGACTCCACTCTCAGCATAGAATCTGCTTCAGACTTTCTCTCCCTCTCTCTCTGCCTCTCCCCTCTCCCCATTCTCCCTCTCTCAAATAAATAAAACTCTTAAAAAACAATAAAATATAAAATACAGACCACTCAAAACCAATGTGTCACCAATACTTAAATGTGAGCATAACCATTACTTGGAATTCCTGTTGCTATGTTACTATTGGACATCCTGATAGGAAAGATTTATTGATTCATACCCACCTCCTATGGTGATGTAATTCTGACCATGAAGAGGTCAGATTCTAAGTGTAAGATGTCTATGAAAAATCTTATTATAATTATAATAACATAATTTTAATTTTAATTATCATAGTTATAATTATATAAGGTTCATAGCACACTGCCTACACAGAGCAATTATCCAATAAAAGGAATTATTACTATTGCTACTACAACTACTAACAGCAACAATGGTAACTGAGATCAGTTGTCTTTAGTCTTCTCATAAACAAAAACAGGCTGTAAAAAATGATGAAACTGAGGCCAAGTGAAAAAATAAAAATAAAAAAACAAATTCGCTTATTGACTTTTCCAGTTTCAAAGACTATGGAACATATAGCGTGGCGATTTCCTACCAGAATGCAGTTCTAGACATTTATAGCCCCTCTTGGAGAAGAAAGAAAGCCCTTCTTCCTGGTGTAGTTGTGGCTGTGGGCTTGGCTTATTATAAGAGCTATGAGCTGCCTCTTATTCCTTTATGCAAAAAAAGGCAAAGGATACTTTTACTGTCAAAACACTCAGTAAAACAAAGGATTAAGTATCATCTTAAACATTAAAGAATTTTATACCAGCTCTTGGTACCAATAGGAATTCACTGCCTACCCACTGGAAACATAACCCTTGCTTGGCTATGGTATAATTTTGCTTGCATGACTTTTAAAATGTCACATAAAATGTATTTAGCCTGTAGTCTTTCATTTTGTGTTATCATGAGAACATAGGACAATTAAACTGACAGGTGATGACACACTCTTCAGGCAGGATGGTGGAATCTAGAAATGGCTACCTCTCACTGGAGAGCAGACAATTCCATGCTTCTTTGGTCTTGCACAAGAAACTGTGCAGAACAGGGCTTCCAGAAACCAATACTCGGTTTCAAGATGGAGCCCAGGGTTGGTCCCTTAACCAGAGCTTTCATCATGTGTTCTTGGTTTATAGTCCCCTATCCTGGCTGCCAGACAGGATACTCACAGCTTTCTAACCTGAACAGACAGAGACTGCATGTTTATCCATCCTGGACCTCTGACATCTGATGCCCAGCTGTGATTACGCCAGAAGAATGGACTCCAGAGGCATTGCTTAGTGACTTCTTTCAGGGAACAATCCCCTGGGAGGGACACAAATCTCTTACAGAGCACAGAGGAGGGAGGCTCTGGAGCTAAGGCTTCAAGGGACCTCAATGGGGAAATTTTTGCTGGCTGTGCACATATAATTTGGGGCAGTAGAAAGAACTAACGTGTTGCTGATGGACTGTTTACTTCTCAGAGAAGAAAATAACAGTGTTGTATATTTTCTTTTTAAGACATGCTACAATGACTTTCCCTGCTCTTCTGTGGAATGCATACCTACATGAGCCCCTTCAGCTCCTTTATGTTAATGCTCTTTAACTTTTCTCATTCACTCATTTTGAATGAAATTCATCCATCCGTTCATTCCCTCATTGATATCAAATGCCTGGACTATGTCAGGTACTATGCTACGGACTTGGTACACAAGAAGGAATAGAAAATATTTCTTCAAAAGGTTCTCTGTTCTCTCCTCAGTGGTGGCAGACAACAGCAAGAAAATAATTAAAATGCATTCTGAAAAGCCTGTATAGAGGTTCAATATAGAAAAAGTCTTTACAGTGAAAACTGTCATTCATCCTGATACCCAGTCTAAGAGTAAACATATGCTGGTCCTTAAACCAGCAGACTAATAGATTCTCTTTTTGATAAACCAGTGAAGTAGAGGGTGGAAAAAAGGCAGAAAAGACACAGATGAAATGAGGTTGTCTGACAAAAGAGTTACTTCCCAGGGGCCAGACATTTTGTTTTTATCAATAAAGCAAAAGACTCAGCTCTTTAGTACACTGTTGGCACAAATTGAACTTGTGGTCAACCAAATCATGACCACATCCACCACAAGTTTTAGGGAATTTCGTATAAACTGTCAAAACTGTTTGCCTCCCTCTTGCATTCTCTCAACTAATTAAAAAACACACACACAGAGAGAACTGGTGAACTTTATCATTTTTTCCTGTTGAATTTCATCCTATTGGTTGGATCCAATCTCCAAATCTGGTGAAATTGTTATGAATTTTGCTTCTGTCATCTATTATTGTAACTACTCCACCCAGCTTTATGTCATCTGGAAATTTCACAAGCATACCCTCTTTCTCTTTGCCTCCATCAAGCCCATCTACCACATGGCAACCAGGGTGATTCTTTCTTTCTTTCTTTCTTTCTTTCTTTCTTTCTTTCTTTCTTTCTTTCTTTCTTTCTTTCTTTCTTTCTTTCCTTCTCTTTCTTCAGTTTATTTATTTATTTTACAGAGAGAGAGATCACAAGTAGGCAGAGAGGCAGGCAGAGAGAGAGGGGGAAGCAGGCTCCCCGCTGAGCAGAGAGCCCGATGCGGGGCTCGATCCCAGGACCCTGAGATCATGACGTGAGCCGCAGGCAGAGGCTTTAACCCACTGAGCCACCCAGGCACCCCAGAGTGATCTAAAATAAAGATTTGATCTTCTTATTCTTCATCCACACAGTTTAAATTTGGCTTCCCATCATGGCAAATAGCCTAGCATTAGAACTTAAGGACACAATTTGTTCAGAATTTGTCCCTTGTTTGGTTCTTCTTCCTTTCCTGACAGGCACCTTCCCTTACTCCAAACATACTGAACTATTCATTAGTTAGTTCTAAGAACTTAATGTATACCTACTTCCTATCTGCCTAGCTCTGCTCTCCTTTCTAGGATCCATTTTTTTTTTCTCAATCTTCTCTGATAATTACTATTCATTCTTCAAGCCACAGCCCCATTATAGCTTTTCTGGGAAGCTTTCTCTGGACAAATCCATAAAACCCACAGCCCCCACCCCACACTTATGTTCTAATCTCTGTGCCTTCATGATAATGGCAACCTGTTTTGGCCTACTTTACTGAATCTCAGCTAAAATCAGAGAAAAGGTGCTGTCTAGGACTCCTTTCAGCAATTCTTTCCCATATTTTCTGAATCAAAATGAAAAGCTTTGAAAAAAAAAATGAAAAGCTTTGAGTGAAGTCTGGGAATTGTATTGATGTCAACATGGAAGGCAGTTTCTGGCATCTCTGTTCAACATTTTTTAAAAATTAATATTAGATAATGACACGGGGTCAACTCATCTAAAACGTTTGCATATTCACATGTTTACTGGACTCTAGAAATTCAAACAGAATAAGTCATAGGACCTAATATTAAGGAGTTCACAGCTGAGAAAGGAAATATTTAAGAATTATATTCTTACTGCTCAGAGTTGGACCAGTAGCAGCATCATGACCTGGGAATGTGTAGGAAATACAGATTTTCAGATCTAACCATCACAGACCAAGTTATTCAGGGTCTACATTCTACCAAAATCTATAGGTAATTTGTATGGACATTAGAGTTTGAGAATCTCTGAGTTTTATCTAATCTGAAAAGTGGCATGTTAGTATATATATAAATCAACAAGGCAAGCAGGAAATAAAATTTTGTTTTGATAAACACTGTGGAATGCCTGAGTGGATTAGTTGGTTAAGTGTTAAGTCTTGATTTCGGCTCAAGGTCATGAGATCAAGCCCCATGTTGGGCTCCACGTTAGGCGTGGAGCCTGCTTAATATTCTCTCTCTCCCTCTGCCCCTCCCCATCCCCTGCTCACTCTCTTTTTCTCTCTCCAAAAATAAATAAATAAATAAATAAAAATAAAAATAAACACCACAATTGTGGAGTAATTTACTTCAGCATAACCATGAATGATGGCTAATACATGACAGAAATAGAGTGAAATAAAAATTAGGAATATTTCAATTTTTCCTGGACAGCTTTTTAAAGAATACCTGGGCTTTCAAATCATTTCCTATCCAGCATAGATGACAAGACTGGTTTAAATTTATGTCCCTTTGAGACTGGGAAGCTGCTGAACTAATTTCATACACAAATGGCTGGTCACTGGTTTCATATTCCCTCCCATGTGGGATCCACAACATGGTGTGGTATAATGATGAGGGCCATATTAATTAAGAATTTGACTGTGATCTTGACTTTGATGGGGCTTAGAATTTAATAATGGGCAAATCACTTAACTTGACTTAGCCTCAGTTTCACCCCTTGTAAAAGGGTGAGATTTATGCAATGTCTGTTATCAGGGTTTTGGAGGAATTTCTTTAAATCTAATTCATATATTTATTCAACAAACAATTACTGGGTATTGCCCAATACCAATATTGGTCTGGACTCTACATCTATTTTCTCTTTGCTCTTAAACCTATATTTCTCTACCCTTAACTTCAAAAATCCCTATTTGAAAGTCTTATATTTTTGTACTTTCCAATCACACCATACAATTAATTCAATTCTGATACTGTTTACTATTTTACAAGTTGAGTGCTCAGTCCCACAAGACTGTCCTTACTTCTAATGCCAATCACAAATCTAGGTGTCATCTGTGCTTCTAACCCATTGGCTATAGATTGAAGGTTCCCATGACCTCCTCTTTGGGTCAGATTAATTAGCTAAAGCAGCTCATAGAACTCAGAAAAATATACACACACTTATGTTTAGCAGTGCATTATACAGAGTATTATAAAGGATACAGATGAATAGCTGGATGAATAGGGCAAGGTATGTGGGTAGGAGCTTGGAGTTTCCATGTTCTCTGTGATTGTACCATTCCCTTTCATCTCCACATGTTCACCCAACCCAGAAGCTCTCCCAACCCCATCCTTTTGGTTTTTTGGGAGGCTTCATTTTGTATGTATGACTGAGTAAATTATCAGCCATTGGCAACTCAGTTGACTTCCAGACCTTCTCTCCTCCCAGGTCAGAGAAGTGAGACTGAAAGTTCCACCCACTAATCACATGGTTGGCTCCCTGGCAACCAACTCACATCTTTAGATGAGAGTCACCTCACTAACATGAACCCAGGTTTGTTTTAAAAAGTTTGTTATGAATATCAAGACACCTTTATCTCTCTTATCATTCAGGAAATTCTATGGGTTTTAGGAGCTCTGAGCCAGGAATGGAGACCAAATATATATTTATTATGAATCATAGTGTCAGAGAAAGAAGGGACTGGCAGGGGACCAAGCTAAAGAAGAAGCACTATAAGCTTTGCGTATAGTGCATACATAGAGGAAAGAAAGGAATCATATCTCTTGTCTTAGTGATAACATGAAAGAACATGTTTAAATTTCAACCATTTCAACACAACATGGATAGCCTTCTATATTTCTCTTTCTGCTTTCCTCCAGAATCCCTTCCCAGTACCTCCAGTAGTAGTACAAGCCTGTTCTGACTATAACAATAACATTAGCCATCTCATATGACCTAAAGGCTAAATACTGTAAAATTTACTATAAAACTGGAAATGATGGAAGCAGCAACTATCCAAACACACATGATTCTGAGAAGTGTAAAGGTTGCTGATAACCTTCCACAAATATATTTTGCATTAAGGTGTAGAGAATACATACCTACCTGTAGAGTGGTGCCTTAGAGTCTGATGGGATAACAGTTTGAGAATCTTATGGGACAAACTTGATGAACCACAAAAAAAGAGTCTTCTGGTTTTGCATTATATATACTGGAAGTATATATATATACTTTCCAGTATATATATATTACTGGAAGTAATTATCTTAAGATTAACCCTTTGCTAGACAGAGCCAAAGACACAGAGATTTTGACAATCCAGCTAACCTAAAATTCCTGAGGTTCTTCATCACATGAAATAGTACAAATAAACCAATATTTAGATGGCCCCCCTATTCTAACAACTGCATGACAGTAGTGAAAATTGCGAGATACTTCTAGATGTTAGTGAAAAGCCATACCCCGAACTTTCTTCTCTGTTGATAAATGTTTTGAAATTCACCCCAGGATAAAGCCTTGGTGTCCATGGTCAAGTTCGTGCAGTGATGTAGTGAAATGATCTGGAGTTCAAAGAAAGAAATTTGAACCTAAGCTCTGCCATTAATTTGGGATGTAATATTTGGCAAACCCTTTAACATCTATTTCTTTTTCTTCATTTAAAAAATTAAAAATGATTGGGATGCCTGGGTGGCTCAGTCAGTTAAGTGTCTCCCTTCAGCTCAGGTCATGATCCCAGGGTCCTGGGTTTGAGTCCTACCTCGGGCTCCCTGCTCAGTGTGGAGCATGCTTCTCCCTCTGCTGCTCCCCCTGCTTCTGCACTTTCTCTCTCTCTCTCTCTAATAAATAAATAAAATCTTTTAAAAAATAAAAATAAATAAGTTGAAAATGGCAATGGTAACTCCTCCACCTACCTTATAAAACCAAAATAATCAAGTAATGTGTGAGAGCCCCTTTATGTTAACCATAACATTAGGTAACATGTGAGAGGATTATTATGCACCAGAAATTCTACTGGGTGTTTTACATCCTTAACAGATTCTCCCCCACATAATGCTATTCAAGAGAAACAATTAACATTCCAGTTTCAAAGTTGAAGAAACTGAGATTGTGAAAGAGCACATTTCCCAAGGTCATATAAATGAGGTTTGGCAGAATGAGGGCTCAATCCAAGATCACTCTGACTCTGGGATTCAGTTGTTAGTGAAACATTAGAAGAGCTATTAAGAATATCACGACTGTCCTACAATTCCTCTTTCAAGAAACCACATAAGTATTTGAACAAAGGTAATCATAGGCAAGACCATGATTGCCAGGTAATATCTCTTTAAAAAGCTGATTCTGACCAAAAAAAAAAGTGTCTAAATAAAAAATCCAGGTTTTTTGGTCCATAGACTATATGCCTTATGTCAGCCTCCTAAAACACATGTGATAACTCTTTTAACAAGACCAGGACATACAAATGTTTTTGATCAGATTTTCCAATTTCTGTATTCTTCTGATGACAAAACATGTTACAGCCATTTTCCCAGGACTTGGTAAGATTCTCTCTGGTCAAGGTGTGCTGGAAGAAGAAGGGCTCATCTGGCAATATCTAGGACTTAATGGGAAGCAAAGCAGTCTAAAGCATTTAGCCCATATGTTTACTCCGCTGGTTGGCTTGTCTTCCCATCTGGAAAAAGATTGAGGGCATGAAAAGTCTCTGACCTTGAAATAGGGTAGGAGGCAATGAACCCATGCTGACCACAGATTCAGACAACCACACTGAAGCAAACCAGGAACAATGGCAAAAAGAATTCTAGGCCAAGGTTACCTTGGTTTATAATCTATTTTTGAGAAAAAGTTTCATGGATGTGACCACTTCAGGAATATAATGGAATCTGTTCTTGAGATTTGTTCTTTTCCTCCCACTCAAGTATACCTGCTACTCTCGTCTTCTTCCTCTACAGATGGGAGCTCAAGGTTCTCATACTCTTTCCCCTAGCTCTGTCTAAATCTATTCTCAAGAAAGGATTTGATAAACTCATGGAGAGGGGAGGAATGACTTAAATAAGCTCTCCTTCCCAGAGAGATTTATATTTTAATGACCAAGACAGCTGCCACTATAAAATCATCATCGAAGAAGTTAGTGATGTGAAAAGTAGGATTATGGATTTCTGACTAATGGATCTGAAATCACATTTATGTTGTATGGTCCCATCTAAACTATATTACTCTCTGCTACCTCATGGAAGGTTTCTGAAGGTAAATACCAAACTTACAAAATAAAGAAAAGTGTAAAAGAAGCCCTGAATACATAAAACACTTAAGAATATCTGTATTGTAGTCAGCGCTTGAAATTCCCTTATTCTTTTCCCCTCCTGCTTTCCCCAAAGATGAACCTCAAATATTGACTCATACATGAACCTTTCCCTGACTTCCACTGAAGCCTGCTCTTCTTTTTCCATGCTCCTGTACTGTTATATAAATCTATCACCTTGTAAATATTTGTTTAATAATCTGCCCATTCATTTGTGAAGTGCTAAATCAGACTTCTTCATCCCTGAAGCCTGGTTATGAGCTCACGCTCAAGTAGAAAACATTTAACACTAGGAAAGTGACAAGTGATGGGAAGTGGAAGTAAGCACAAAGGTTTGTCTGTCTTACCTAGTTTCAAAAATGGACTTGGACTAGTTGCCAATATTTAACAACTGGGATACTTCACACGAAAACCTCTATTCCCACTTTTTCTTTTAAAAAATGTCTGATAATATTGTGCTCAATAAGCTATAATAAACTCAATAATTCTTCATAGAGTGTGGGAAGGGGATAATATAATCTTCAGGTTATATAATTCTAAGTGGCTGCAGGCCCTGAAACAGGTTAGAGACATACTTATACATAAACTGTTTAACCAGGTCCCATGATTGTATAAAGCCAAGCCCCTACAATAAATTGCAATTGTTCTGCTTCTCTAATAGAACCTAGACACATCTCTCATGATTTTAAAATAGAATCACTCATCATGATAGTGAGGTCTTTGCTGAGGATCAATTTATTAAAAGATCCTTGTTTTTCTAAAGCAAACAGAATAATCATGACAATAGTGGGAACAACTAATGTTTAGATATCATATTATTATTTACAAAAGTTTCACATTTTCTATTTAATGCTCAGGAAAATCCTTCATGGCATTTTAAACTATCCTTGTCTGAGAAATAAGAAAACTGAGATTTCAAAAGTCAAAATAATTTGCCCAAAGTTACATAGCTTGACCAAGCCAGCATCAAGGCCAAACCCTGAAGGCAGCTGGCAAAGTGTTACAGTTTTACATCCAGACTGAGAATTTTGTAATACTCCTTTACCAACTGTGTGATCATGGGTATATATATCTCATGAGATTGTTGTAAAAATGAAATTAAATAACACATAAAAAAATAACATGTAAATTATTTAGAAAGGCACCTTGCAAATAGTAATGGCTCAACAAATGTGTCAGTTGTGGTGATATTAATGCTATTAGTAGATTAAAAGAAGAAATTCATAATATAAACTAATCAGTAAATACATATTTTAAATATAAGAATACAAAAAGAAATCAGAGAGGGGGTCTACTTACTCACTATGTCATCATGGGCAAATTGTTAGATTTCTATAATCCCTGTTTTCATAGTCTGTAAATGGGAATGATGCTATCAGCCTGTGGACCTCACCTTCCTAGGGCTTACTATCCACTCATACTTCCTTTCCCTTCCTTTTCTTCTTCTCAATCATGTTGTGATACCTTTCTCTAATGGTTATTACTGACATTCTTTTCTTTTCCTTTTGGGACCCTAAGCTGCAGTCGTCAGAATCATGTCCTAATATTTCCCCCATGAACTTCTGTTTATCCTTCTTCCCTCTCACAAGATTTTTAGACAACTTTTCTCCCTTTCCTTACCTTTCCTTTCCTTTTTCTTTTTTTCTTTTTTTCTCTCCTCTCCTCTCTTCTCCTTTTCAGTAAACATATATTTGACATATCTTTCTCCAATCATCTCAGTAACCTCAAATTTCCAGGCACCTCCACCCTATGCTGTATTCACTGAGGTGACAGTAACTCTTACTGATCCATCACACAAGACCACAAAGACAAAGCTTAGCGTGCAAAAATAGGATAAGTATATGGCATCTTGCTTTGACAAATAAATGCCTTCGGGTTTGCCCCTGGTTCCATTTGACCTTAATTTCCACACTGACACTTCAGTACTTTGGCCTTCTACGAAATTACCTCCACTTACAATGACCATTACTGTTAATTCTCGTAAGAGTGCTGATAACGGGTCACATGGCAAAAAGAACCTCTCATCTACCCAAAAGTAGTTTAGCCTGGCCAATTTCATCCCAGCCCCTCCTCGGCCCATCTTCCAGAACACAGGACTGCTTCAAGCCCCTCTGGAGCTTAGGCACTCCAGAACACCCACCAGAGCCCCATCCGGCCTCAGATCCCCTGCTTCCAAAGGCCGCACCTGTTGCATTAGCCATCTTTTATTTTGACATTTAGGGTTTCTTTTCTTTTTAAATGAATTCCATTTTTGCTTTGTGTAGTAGAAAGCCTTCTGTTTTCAATAGATTTTCTTTTGTTAATCATCTACTTCAAAATATTCTCTTCAGCTTTCACTTTATTTCCTTTCATCTTCTCATTCATAAATCTCAAAAGCTGTTTCACTTTAGTTATTTTTAAAATATAATCCAGTGTACTTCCTTTGTCAATGTATTTGCAGTGTAGCCAGCCCTGGCTCCACCCTTTCTTGTGATGAAGGCTTCTCTCATATGCAAATATATACACATAGATTTCTAAGACTCTACAGAGATTTCTAAGATACAGTTTTCTGGGTATAACTGAAATCTATTTAATAGATTGGGAAAAATTTGGGGAGGTATGTGAGTTGGTTTAAAAATAACAGAAATAGGTAATGTGCTCAAATTAGGTTAAATGATAGTTATTTTTATCCCTATTGTCTACTATTAGAATCATTTCATCAATAAAAATTTACCAAAATCTAAAAAAAAAAAAAAAAATTTACCAAAATCTGCTATATGTCATGCACTACACTCGGCACAAGTTGCTATATGTGGACTAGAACAGATATAATCCTTCCCTGATAGTACTTACAATCCAATGTCAGAGACTGATAATAACCAAATAACCAAGTAAATAAATGAATATATTAGTCGTTCCTTATAGGATGGGCTGTATTCTGTCACAGGAAATGACCACAACAATAATGTATTGGGAGTTAAAGCAACAAAGACTTGTCACTCTCATTATGGGTCCTCAGGTGGGTTAGCTGGGGATCTGCTCTTCATCATTCTCTCTTTGGGACACAGGCCAACAAAACAGCCATGACTAGTGCATGTTTCTTATCTCTGTAGCAGAGGGAAAGAGGAAATAGTGAATCACACTGTGGTTCTAAACTCTTTCTCCTAAACCTGACTCACTGCTCTTCTGCTCACATCTCATTGGTTAAGGCAAGTCAAGGGTGAACGCTAAGTCACAAGGGGGTGGTTAGGGGCAGTAAAAGGATTGTACTCTTACCCCCTGCCGGAAGGAGTAGAAATGGACAGATTGTGAAGAGCTCTAACAATTACCATTAGAAGAGACTGTATCTTCAACTATCTTCCTATTAGCGTGCTTTGATTATAAGTAACAGAAAACCAAACTCGTGTCTGAAATAAGAAGGATATTCGCTTTCCCACAAAGAAGAAGACTAATAATGGGACAGATTTCCAGAATGGATTGATCTAATGGTTCAAATCATCCAGGATCCAGGTTATTTTCATCTCTCTTATCTACCATCTTCAGTAAATTAGCTTTGTCCTCAGACTGGCTCTTCTCTGCGTCCCAAAACAGATTCAGCTCTTCCCTGGTAACAAACTGAGATGAGAAAATGTGTAAATGAAGAAGGTAAGAGGATAATTCCTTCCTATGTCTCCTTGAGAGAGGAAACATGTGAAACCCTAGATTCTTACATCAAGTCCAATTGAGTCTTTTTTTTCCCCAAATATTTTTATTTTATTTTTTCTGCGTTACAAGATTGATTGTTCATGCACCACACCCAGTGCTCCATGCATTACGTGCCCTTCTCCATACCCAAGTCCCATCGAGTCTTATGCTGGTTCCTGATCCAATCCATGTCAAGGAGAAAAAGATTGCTCCATTGGCTTAAACTAAACACTTGGAGATGAATCGATGTTGGGGAATATATCACCCTGTGAATTCTCTTTGCCTGCCATACCCTTTGACACATATAAGAACTTCATAGATGCTTGCTAAGGTCATGCCTAAATAAATGCACGACAATCACTTATGCAAGACATTTCATTTTAAACTGCTTCCTATGATTTCCTCTATACCTTTTGGTTTTGATGTTATGTTCTTAACACATAACTAAGGAGTGTTATATTAGTTTACTAGCACTATCATAACAAAGTACTACAATACTAAGCCATGTAAACAACAAAAATTTTCTAAAATCAAAGTGTCAACAGCCTTGGTTCCTGCTGTGAGTGAACAATCTGTCCTGGGCCTCTCTTCTTGGCTTATAGATGTTTCATGTTCAAGTGGTATTCTCCCTGTATGCGTGCCCGTGTCCAAAATTTCCCCTTTTTTAAGGACACCAATCACATTGGACTAGGGGTTCACCTCTATGACCTCTTCTTAACTAATTACATCTGCAACAACCCTGTTTCCATATAAGGTCACATTCTGAGGTGGGTGTTGGGGGGTTAGGATTTCAACATACCAATTTTGGAAGGGACATAATTTAACCCATAACTGATGCTATAACAAGCAGCCATAGGAAATTGGCACTTTTCCCTGGGTGTATATTTTTAATATTTTCCCTTGTGTTTCTCTCAAGAATAATTTTTTTATTTACTTAGTGGTATTGTAAACTCAGAAACTTATATCTACATTTTTACATTATTGACAATTGTGAACCTTATTACTGATCCAATGTCTCTTTTGCTGCAAAATCTTTTCTTCTATATTCCAGTATATAACACTATACTTCATTTTTTGCTTCAACTTTTTTTCTTATCTTTGTCTTTATCTGTTTTTACCCTAATCCTGTTTTTAAATAACTCATACCATTTCAGTGTGAGGAAAGAAATGAGAAAAGGAAGAAGGGAAGGAAGATGGAGAAGAAGGGAGGAGAGAAAAACAGAGAAGGAGGAAGAAAAGGAAGGACGAAGGAAGAAACACTAATGATCTGCATTAAGAACTTTCAAAAACATAATAGCATTTTAGAAAACATCAGCATTTTTTTTCAGATTTAACAATATTTTAAATAAGTCTATAGTTTTTCTACTTATCTGTAATATAAGATACAAAATGTAAGAAACACTCAGTAAAGTACAATGAACTATCAATTCAGAATAATGGATAAAAGTGAAATGAAAAAGTGACATTCGATCCATGGTGTATTGACAAAAGGTAGCTTTTTTCCTTTCAAATCCCTACACTATCTTGAACCAGGACAGCAAGGTTTTAGCAAGTCAAGATTGCTTGAAGACATCTTTTAATGAATGCATATTAATAATTGTTAAAGATATGAAATTAATTTGTAAGTGAAGGTTAAAGTGTTTGGGAAGTAGATTCTTTTAAACTTCAGTAACAAGAACCATGACTATTTATTAAACACTTTCTGCATGCCACCAATATACACTAAGCACTCTACTTAGTGCACTTCATATAAGCCTCACAACAATCCTATGAAATATGTGCTACAATTACTACCATTTTACAGATAAGGATATAAGGCACAACCAGTTAAGTTCTTCCCAAAGTCACTGACCTAGAAACAGGCCAAGTGAGAGTAGAGCCAGTCTGTCTGACCCAAAACAAAAGTTCATGTTCTTAAAATCTTACTCCTCTCACAAATGAAAGGTTACCCTCCTTTAAGATTTGTACTATTCTTCAGTCTTCTTTCTAAATTACCACACATTTTGATCAAATGCATCTTTTATAATATCCTTGGAAGCTCGTAACTAGTAAACTAGCAAACTAGAGATAATTTAGAAATGAACTTGGTAAAAAAAAAAAAGATCATTAGATTCTCTTTGTATTTAACTATTATAAGAAAAATAATAAAACATTAAGGAAAATCTTAAATATTGAAATTATTAAAATCCTCAAATAAAATATTTTGAAATTGTTAAATAAGTAATGATTTTACTTCATTAACATATTTTTATAGTAGTCTTGATGCTTGATGTGGCACTCTGCATCTGTTTATCTATTGCTGTGTAATAAATTGCCTCCAAACAAGTACTTAAAACAACAAACATATTATCTCACTATTCTAACCTGGTTAGAAATCCAGGTTCAGCCAAGTTGCATATCTCTGGCCCAGGTCTCTCATGAGGTTGCCATCAAAATGTCAAGCAGGGCTGCAGTCTCATCTGAAGTATCAGCTGGGGGAAGATCCACTTTTAAGCTCACATATAAGCTCACATTGTTGGGAGGATCTAGTTCCTTTCAGCTTATTGTACTGAGAGGCTCAAGGTTCAGTTCTTCAGTGGAGTTTATGAGAGGCCTGCCTCCCTCAGTTATTTTCCTGGTAAGCCTTTCCTTAGGGCAGCCAACTTCCCTCAGAGCAAGCAAATAGGACAGTGAGAGAGGATGACCAAGATGCAAACCTGTCTTTTTGCCACCTAATCTCAAAAATGATATCTCCTGTTTGTAGAATTCTATTTCCCAGTGGTGAGTCAATAAATCCACTCTTATTTACTCTAAGGGAAGGGATTCCTAAGGTGTGCATACCAGGAGGTGAGGATCATGGGGGCCATCTTAGAAGGCTCCTCTCACAATGGGTCTACATTATTCATGATTTGTATGCACACTCTTCTTGACAGTAATCGCTGATGAAAATCTTCATTCACCCAAGTAGGTAATAAAAATTTTAAATCTATTTTATAGTCATTCAAAAGTCTATAATGGTTAAAATTATATTTCAAGAGGGGCGCCTGGGTGGCTCAGTTGGTTAAACCTTTGCTTTGGCTCAGGTCATGATCCCAGGGTCCTAGAATCAAGCCCTACATCTGGCTCTCTGCTCAGTGGGGAGACTGCTTCTCCCTCTACCTATTGTTCCCCCTGCTCGTGCTCTCTCTCTCTGCCAAGTAAATAAATAAAAATATTTTTTAAAAATTACTTTTCAAGATAATAATAGTTGTTTCACTGACAAATGCAATGTTGAAAATTTTTGTGCTACTTCAAATGAAATTTGATTCCAAAACTTTTTTCCTCACACTTTTTAAAGCAATGATATATCTCAAACTTGCAAAACGTGCATGAATTGAGCATATAAAAATGGATACTACCAAATGGGCATACAGCTTCAAACACCCAGCAGGAACCAGTATATGAACCGGTAAATACTTGTGGCCGCCTCAAGAAGCCTTGCTCATCAGGAGCTCCTGCCTAAATTTACATCCCACTTCAGTCAGTCACACTGTAGTCTGTGCACCAGATTCCTTAGAAGCTAGGACATGAAATTCTCTGGCAGCTCAAGGATCTCTCATTCATGGTGGTCAACAGCCATTTCTCAGCTTGCTGCTAAAATATGTCCAGGAGGTAAAGCATTTATTTGAGCATGTCTACACTAGTGTTTCTCTAACTGCATTGTGCATACAAATCACCCAGCCATCTTGTTGAAATTCAGATTCTGATTAAGTAAATCCAGCTTGGGACCAGAGATTCTGCATTTCAATACAAGCTCCTAGGTCATGCTAATGCTGGTGATTAGCAAGTCTCTATACAGCAAAACTGAATACTGAAGGCCACTACTGCTCATCTTTTTTTTTTTAAACTGAGAATGGTGAGGGAGTACTGCCAGACCCTACTCCTCAAGACTACAATCTGAGGATATAGTAGAGAATACAGTTGTTCTACCTTGAAACCCTTAGATCTTTTTAGCGTTCTGTTCTGACCCTCCTACTTCTATGGGCTTTTCTACTTAGAACTCATACCCTGCAACAGTTTTCAGAGGATTACTCACCTACACTGCCCCCCCCCCTTACCAAGAGAGCCAGCAGTGCTTGGTAGTTCATGCCTGCCACCCCCAGCCCTGGGGCAGCCTGCAGCTAATGACTGACCATTGCAGGAGTACAAAAGCTGAGCTTCCTTCAAGATGAAGCAAAACCCAAAGTCCAGGTGTACCATTTGCTCCATAGCTCCCTGCAGGATCAGGCTGAGTCTGAGACTTCACTAGATATTTCCACCTGCTCAGCTTCTTCCCCTTCCCCGTCATGACGCCCCCCACTCCCTTACAGATTTCTCCTAGGCATACTTCCTTATTATTTACACATAAGTCTTTGTCTCGGGTATACACTGGAGGAGGATGCTCGCTGCTTAAGGCAACCGACTAGGTCACCTGAGACCCTGCCTTCCCTCCTAGGGGCATACGACAGCAGTATCTATGGCGCATATTTGACTGGCACACTCTTTGGGAAGCTCTGAGCTAGACACCCAATTTTGTGTTTAAATACACTGTGTGGCAAGAATCATGGGACCCATATTGGTTTACAGTCTCACTCCTGTTTGCTGATCAACGAGCCAAGACATTCACCTGTTTCTGCATTTGTAGGCCTCATGCTAATTGACATGGATATCACAAAGCCACCACATCCACATTTGTAATTTTAGAAAAGAAAAAATGTATGACAGATGTAAAATTATTTGTAGGCTCTCCCAAATCATTTTTTGCCAGTGATTCCTAATTTTTTCAGGAAGCAATTTTAGTTGGCATGTGTCCTCCAGCTTTTGCAGTTTGGGCTACAGTGTGTGAACAAGGATGGTGAAGACATTAACAACTTTATTTAAAGTAGTTGCATTTTATTTTAAAGACAAAACAGGAAGCCCTTAATTTTGCTGACAGATTTTTGGTGTTTGAATTCTATTTAAAGTGAATTATGAAAAAAGCCCATGTTGGGAAAGAAGCTCCAAATAGCTTCATGAGCCTTATGTAATGGACTAACATCTCATTATCCTGATATGAGTTTGTTCCAACCAGTGGATAATTCAAAGCAACTGCTACTTCCTTTAAATGCCTTGTTATTCTTTAATAAAAATAGCTGAACCTTAGTTCACTGAGACTCACTGATTTTTATTTTTTACTTCCTACTTCTCTGATTCATTAGTTTCTACCATTAAGTTCAAACAGAGCTAAGAATTACGATAACTAAAAATCAGTAATAGACTGAGAACTATTGCTTAAACGTAGCTATATTTCCCCTTCTTTGAGAAAGCAGCTTTGGACACACTGTGTTCCCTGCTGCAGGTTTTAATAATAGTAGTTAACTTGGGTGTTTCTTTCTGCAGTTAATCAAAACTACTCCCAACAAGACTGAACATAGCTTTTCCACATTTGAACTGCAGCTGTTTTTCATATGGTGGTGTTCCGGGAAGGATCTGTAGGCTCCCAGCCCCAGGAGAAGGTGGGCAGAGTACGAGAAAGTTCTGTCTTCCACCATTTCCTGCCTTTTCTGTTCCTGGAACCCTCAAAACAAAATGATAAGTCATCTCATCCTTAAGAAAATTCTTTCCTCCATCTTTTTTCTCTGTCTAAGCAGCTCAAGCATTCAGCAACCAAGTTGTGGGCTACTCACCTCTCTGGAAGGGAATGAGAGCTAAGGAATATTTTCTGTTACTGTAACAAGGTGATGGAGGCAATGACAGAAAGCACTCACTTCTTTCACTATGGATATTGTTCGGTGTCTATCATGGGTCTGTGGGCAACAGGCATGAACAAGGCTAATTTCTCCACTTGATAAGTTCATGCTTTTATTTGAGGTCACAGACAAATAAGTCAGGATTTGCAAAACAACGAGATTAACTACTTAAAAGAAATATATGTGACTTAAGTGCAGAGGTTAAGTAAATTGCCCAGGTCACATATTTTGAAAAGCGACAAACCAAGAACATCACTAGGAACATCACACACCCAAGCCCGAGCTTTTCCCAGCACTATTTCACAGGGCTTTTCTATTATGTACTTAATCTCCTTGTTTTGAAAATATTGGCTTATTTTTGAAGTGAAAGAATTTTTGCCTTATTCATCTCTGTGTCCTCTATGCATCTTAGTTTCCAAACCTGGGAAATAAGGATAAGGCTATGGTACCCTGATTTTAAAAAGTCATTGATATTGGGGGACCTGGGTGGTGTAGTCAGTTGAACATCTGACTCTTGGTTTTGGCTCGGGTTGTGACCTCAGAGTCCTGAGGTTGAGCCCCCATGTTGGGCTCATGCTGAGCATGGAGTCTTCAGGAGTTTCTCTCTCCTTCACACTCTACCCCCTCCCCCCACCTCTCTCTCCCCGACAAACAAATAAATTAAAAAAAAAATAAAGTATCATTGATTTTAAAATATCTTGTTTAATAATAGGTTGTAACGGGAGAAAGAACACTGTATTAAATATATACATCTATCAACACTGTAACTGCACAAATTAAAATGAAAAAATATGAATATAAGAGATATATAAGCAATGTCTCAGGAGATTCTTGTGAAGATAATTTAGAGCATCTATAAAGAACCTTACTTATTGTCTAATACATAACAGGCATCTTATAAATGGTAGATCTTATTGCCACTGTAACTGAACTAAATTCGGATAGTACTTAGATGTGAAGGGGCTTAACTGGCTCATAAGATAAAGCTTTACAGTAGATTCATAGGGAAGCTGACTCTTCAAGACTTACTCTTCAATTTGATAAGGCATGGAACTGCATATGAAGGAAAGGGGACAACAGACACAAAGACATTCTAGGGATCTAAAACAGGTTGCCACGGCTAGACTGCAAGGCCTACATAGAAAACCAACCACAGAAACAGCTGGAGGTGGAAGCAGGGAGTCAGGAAGGGCCTTGAATAGGCCTTGAATGGCATGACATAACATTTGGGCTCCCAAATGAAAAATAAACAGAAGGCAAAGAACACTTGAAATAAAACTTCTCTACAATTTCATGTATTGCTGTTGAGGAAGATAATTCATTCCTTCATTCCATTTCCCAGATGGAGATATCTTAAGAGTTCTATAGTTTCAACACCTTTAACACTATGGTGATTCCACAGCAAAGGGATATCTCCATACGTAGCGGGCTTAAGAAGTCACAGAGCCCTTTCTTGTCAGATCACTCTGTACCACTCTGTACGTGGGATGGATAGAGCAGACTAGATCACAACCTATTTCTGAAGACCCTGATGCTGGGTAGAAGACTAATGACTCATCCAAGATCTGATAGCCAGTAAGTAACAGAGATTCATACTCATGGCTAAGAACTTCTAAGTGTTTCATCCTATCAGAATTGGGCTGGTCTATTCTCTCTTTTCCCAAACACAGTTTACTTACACTTTCCTCACAGGAACAGATCTTCCTGTTCACAATGTCCCTTACTCCTCTCCTCATGACTTTCTATTTATCCAAAATCTGACTATCAGAAATTTGTGAACTCAGGTTCTTCCCCATCTGAGAAGACTTCTCTGCTCCTTTTAGCCACAGAGGACTTTCTCCATGGCACTTCCCTATCCTCTTATGTAACAGGACCAAATTCTTATACTAATCACCTTTGAGCTACTTTTTCCTTCATTTTCTTCCTAATCCTCTTCCCCTGGAGATTCACAGACATCAACATTACCTTAAGTGAAACTAGAATTTTAGAGCAAGAATTTAAAAAAATGCTAAAATGGCTTAATGTTTGTTCACAATTTTACTCTAAAATAGGCTTTTTAGTCTAAAGAAAGTACTGAATAAAATATAGGCTATAAAAATAAATTGGAAATGGAATAACAAAGAGCCAGATATCTAATCCACAATTCCCACATCTGTTCTAAAGGAAATCTGTCAGTGGACGATGTAGAAATGTCAGCAGGGCCAGCATCCTGGCATTGCCAAAAAGCATGAGAGACCAGAACAAAGTTGATACACAGATATTTTTGGTCATTTAAGGAAGTACCCCATGTCACCCCAAAAGAAAAGCCAAATTAGAGTGACTTCATTGTCATAGGGCATGGACCATCTGTCAACTGCCCTCTTTAGTTGCTAATGAAGCATCCAGAAGAAGAAAATTCACAAGGCCCTGGGGTTTTTACAATCTGCACTAGAACAGACCATAGCCCTCTGTCAGTGGTCCAGGACAATACGAAAGTTGGACCCCTAGAGTCTCATGATGCTGTGGAAATGGCCTAGAAGGAAGGATTCCTTACCTTCACCCCAGCTGATTACTCTAACCCCAAAGAGATCATGTGGTCCGATGTACAATATAAAGTTCAGTTCTGAAAACTAGGTGGGACTAGAGAACGGTGAAACCCAATCCCATTACAGTTTCAAATTCTATTATGGTTATTAAATTTCTCATATATTTATGTCTTCACTCCACAACTATATTATGAAATACTTTTTGGCTAAGCCTATTCTTATACCTTTGTGTACCTTTAACAGCACTTACAGAAATAGATGCATAAAAAATATCAATTAATTGATAAGATGATAATCCTTTCAAAGTTATTTATATAGTAATAGATGACAGCGTCATATTTTATATTTGGAACTTCTGACATTTTTAAAATAGTTTTTCCAAAACACATATTAATTCATGAGTGAATTAAGTATCAGTAGATAGCACACACATATTCTTATATCACTGGAATTATTACAACTTTTAAAACATACACTTGCATTTTGTCCTTACCTTTTTTTACCCAAGGTCAGGGTTCTCAGTAAATGGGAAAGTAAATGGGCTAGGAGTCTTGGGAATAATGCCTTTATTAAGTCTTTCTTGACCAACCACAGTCATGGGGAGGAAATGTCCTTATTAATACCTTCATTTTTTATCATGTTTGGTATTTCTATCATAGCTGTTATCATATCATATCCCTTTCCTATTTATATATTTCACTTTCTCTAGAACAGTGATTCTCAACCAGGAAACACCGAGGAATGAGTGGAGACATTTTTAGTTGTCACAACTGGGATTGAGGAGAAGTGGGATGATACTGACACCTACTAGGCAGAGACCAGGGATGCTACTAGAGGTTGTACAGTGCGTAGAACAAGCCCTCTAGGGATGCCTGGGTGGCTCTGTCGTTAGGCGTCTGCCTTTGGCTCAGGTCATGATCCCAGTGTTCTGGAATTGATTCCCGCATCGGGCTCCCAGCTCCGCAGGAAGACTGCTTCTCCCTCCCACACTCCCCCGGCTTGTGTTCCCTCTCTCGCTGTGTCTGTCAAATAAATAAATAAAATCTTAAAAAAAAAAAAAAAGACAAGCCCTCTAACAATTATCTAACCCCAAACATGAGGAATTGTGAGTAGAGACTTCACTCTAGAGTGTAAATCTCTTGAAGACAGGGATAAGCCATGGCTTATTTAATCTGAGTCTTAAATGTCTAGAATATAGTAATTTATCAATATCGTAGTAATACATTAAATATTGTTGTAAAAAGGGCCTCCCTTTCAGGTTGTCTCAGGGATGTCTCTCCATCTTGAGCCAGGTAACTGTCACTTTCGTTTCTCTTTGCAGAACCCAGAGTTTTATCTGTTTACCAAGGAAAAACAGTAATAAATATGTATTAAGTGCTTACTTATATGCAAGCACTATCTCAGGCTAGGGATAAGGCATGAATAGAAAAAAATTCCTGCAGCCTATGGTGATACCACCCTGAACACACCCAATCTCAACTGATCTCAGAAGCTAGGCAAAATAGACCCTGGTTAATACCTGGATTGGAGAAAAAAAATCCTTGCCCAACTCTTCTGCTCTTTTATCTCCACATAAGGACAAGACACTTGGCCAAAACACATACTTTTTACTTTTTCAGTGTTACAAGATTCATTGTTCATGCACCACACCCAGTGCTCCATGCAGTTATGTGCCCACCAGGCTCGCCCAACCCCTCCACCCGTGTCCCTCCAAAACCCTCAGTATGTTGCTTAGAGTCCACAGTCTCTCATGGTTCATCACCCCCTCCGATTTCCCCCATTCACTCTTTCTTTCCTTCTCACAATGCCTTCCATGTTTTTCCTTATGCTCCACACGTAAGTGAGACCATAAGATAATTGACTCTCTCTGCTTGACTTATTTCACTCAGCATAATCTCTTCCAGTCCTGTCCATGTTGATACAAAGTTGGTTATTCATCCTTTCTGATGGAGACATAATATTCCATTGTATATATGGACCATATCTTCTTTATCCATTCATCTGTTGAAGGGCATCTCGGCTCCTTCCACAGTTTGGCTATTGTGGACATTGCTGCCATGAATATTGGGGTGTGTGTGGCCCTTCTTTGTACTGCATATGCTTCTTGGAGCAAATACCCAATAGTGCAATTGTAGGGTCATAGGGTAGCTTTATTTTTAATTTCTTGAGGAATCTCCACACTGCTTTCCAAAGTGGCTGTACCAACTTGCAATCCCACCAAGTGTAAGAGGGTTCCCCTTTCTCCACATCCTCTTCGACATTTGTTGTTTACTGTCTTGTTGATTTTAGGTTAAGACACTCTTAATGAAAATTAAAATCTTCTTTAAAATTATTAATTCAAGGAGTCTTTTTAAAATTATTACAGAGAAGAACAAGTACAGTTTGTTGGATACTGTTTTAGGAAAATGTAAGATGAAAGACCTCACATGTCAGTGAGACCAGACCACATAGATCACTTCCCCAGCTCGCTGGAGTTCACTGTTAACTTCTCATGTTATCTATTTTTGTATGTGGGTGGGAAGGTTATCATTTCCATGCAGGTGAGAATCCTTGCATGAGAAAATATACTAGAGTGACCATCATGGGGTAAAAGGAGACATTGAGGATAAAAATATAACTCGGGCCAACCTATAAAGAACATATCAAGGGATCTAGATGTCACTATGGTCAATGAAGAATTGTTTAAGAACTACAGTTCACTCTGGAGCTGACAGACTGGTCTTTGTACCTATGTTGGTGTAATTCTGAAATTAATTTCCCAATGAGAGATGTTTCGTTGACTTGAAGATCACTCTCCAGTAGAACTTTCCACAATGATGAAATGCTCTATAATATACTCTATAATATACCCTCTGTGGAGGAATTGAAAAGTTACTTGGCAAAAGCTATGCATCAGGAAAAGTTTAAGGATAAGGCCCAACATTTCAATCTACCTTAACGTCCTATACTGTAGTATCCAATAGAGCAGCCACTAGCCACATATGGCTATTGAGCACTTGAAATGGTTAGTGGTGAGGAATTGAACTTTTAATTTTATTTAATTTTAATTAAATTAATTAAAATTTTAAATTAATTAAAATTTAAAGATACTTTATGGCTAGTGGTTCTGGTACTAGATAATGCAAACCTTGAAAAATCTATGTTCTAGATTAGTATTGTGTAACAGGAATATAATGACTGAGATATACATAATTTTAGGCTTACTAGTAACCATATTAAAAAGAAAAGTAAAATTATTTTCAAGAATATATTTTATTTAACCAATTTATGCAAAACAGTATTTTAATATTTAATACACAAAGTGATATCATTTACATTATTTTATTGAACTAAGTCTTCAAAATCTAGTATATATTTTACACTTAAGAGCACGTCTCAATTTGGATACCAAATTTCCATAGAATAACATGGAATATTAAAAAAAACATGGAATATAGTCTAACAAAAATAATAAATAGAGGAATATATTTAGGCTGCTCCCATTTTTAAATTTAAAAATACATGAATTAAAATGAAATAACATTAAAAATGTCCTTCCCAGGTCACACTAACCCCATTTCAAACACTCAGTAGCTACATGTGGATTGTGGCTACCATGTAGATAATGGAGCTCCAGATAAACAAAAAACTCACAAAATTTAGAGGAAATAGAAATGAGTTGATTTTGTAGTGAGACCAAGATAATAAGTGTGAAGAAAATTTGCCACTGTTCAGATTTAGATGCTGGGATTTCCTACTAGAATAAAAGTGGAAAATAAAACAACTTGCACAAACAGAATGTCCCCATTTCCTGTTCACGTTCTAATTCTCTAGTTTGTTCTTTCCTAGGTTGCGCTATTTCCAGTGTGTAAATTTGGCGTGTCCTGCTCCCAACATGTTCCCTCTGCCCGCACTGAGGAAAACCTCTCTATAAATGAAGAGCTCCAGGGATTCAGCCCAACCCGTGTTAGGTCTTCACACTTCATTCTGCGTCACCACAGTATCCTCAGCACAGCATCCCCTGGCTCCAGGGAGCAATCACTATTCTGGCTCATATGACAGGTATCTCCTTCCTTCTGGGTAAGCAGCTGTTAAGAAGTACAGAAGAGTACTACATACACTCTGGATTCACCTTCCTCTCACCATTCCCCAGTCCAGAAAGATCAGATGTGAGAAACTGCTTGTTCGAAGAGAAATAGAGCTGAATCTGATCTCCACATTTCTAGATCCAATTTTTTCCCCACCTGACTCTCCCAACTATTAATGGAAAACTGTTTGAAATGTCAAAAGGGAAGACAGGATGTTACTTCTAAAAGGGCACTCTATCCCTCAGAGTCTGACGAAATCAGAGAGTCTAATACATGCAGTCCACATCTTGTGAAGGTTATCCATATCCAGATGCAAAGTAGGCCCCAGAAGGATGTAGGAACTTCTATTAGAAAACCATTGCCAACTGTTCCTTGGAATATCATTCCTTGGAAATGATAGACTAGCCCCAAGACACTCACTATTTTTTTTTCCAAGACACTCACTATTAATCAGCCAACTGGCACATTTCAAATTTCCTATTCTGTTTATGGATGGTCTTATCTTGTCAGATGTTACAAGAGATTTCTGTAGGGCATTCTTTTTCTTAATAGATTTTAGGTAAAGAAGGTTGAATTCATCATTTCCTCAGTTCATAATATTTTATTATCTTTGCTTCAGACAAGTCCCACTTATTTGTATATTCATTCATTCATTCATTTCGCTATAAACATCCTTTAATCCCCCTTTCTCACTCCTAAATCTCCCCCTAGTAGGCAACCATTACGTACTATTTAATAACATCTCTATTTTAGTATATTATATGTGTACTTTTTGTGTACATGTATTTTAAAACTATCTGTGTTGCTCATTTTATATTATTTACTTTCTTAGCTTTTCTTTTTTTATATTTTATTTATTCATTTGAGAGAGAGACAGAGAGAGCACAAGCAGGGGGAGAAGCAGAGGGAGAGGGAGAAGCAGACCCCCAACTGAGCTGGGATCCCAACATGGGGCTCAATCCCAGAACCTGGAGATCCTGACCTGAGCTGAAGGCAGATGCTTAACCATCTGAGCCACCCAGGAGCCCCTCTTAGCTTTTCACTAATGTCTGTATGTTGAAGATCCCTTTATGTTGCTCTATGTACAACTTATCTGTTGATTCTAACTGCGGCATAATACCCAGTGTGCACCCACTATAATTTATTAATCATCTGTCCAAGTGAGGGGTACTCAAGCTGTATCTAATCCTCATCACCACATATAATTCTGCAACGGCCTTCCTCACTCCATGTTTCTTTAGGTAACTACCAGAGAATTTCTTTGGAATATTGACAAGGTTGGGGGGAGAGCAGTCTGGTGTATTTGGCATGGCATTTTTACCATGACATCTCTTACTCCAGAGGCCAGAGAACCAATATGGTTCTGCAAGCTGCTAGGTATATCTATTCCAATTATGTATGGCACTAAAGAAATAATCATAAGCTGAGCCTATGGACGAACTGGACCTATAGTGAGATGCGCTCAGTCCCAAATTCTATTTATCATTTGGCCTCTCTGTATCCCCATTCAAATAGGAAGGCCATGATGACATTCTGGGTCCTCTGGTGGCAGTGTCAGCTATATTCAACATCCTGCAAGTGGTCTGGGCATTGCTCTCCCCCCAGGGTAGAGTAACTATGATAAATGGTTCAGGTACTTCTGGAGAAGAATTGTGGAACATTTATTTTATACACTTGCAAAAGTTGCTTTCTGGGATTAATAGGCTCTTTGAGAATTATCTCAAATTTAGAAACTAGGTGAGAAATCATAATTTTCCATTTTAGTAGCTAACATCAGTTTCTGCTTACTTTTAATTTTTCAAGTTACATAAGTTAGTCATTCACCCTACCCATTTTTTGTTACTAGGAACAATACAAATTATTTACTCTTATGTGTCACCACCTTTCCCCTGATATTAAGTTCTATCACCTAGCCTCTACATTTCCAGAATCCTATCTCCCCATTTCCATCAGGGCACTATGTTCTGAGGCAGTGTCCACATGAGAAACTTGGAAAGACTGGGAAAGAGAGAAAATTCTGGATTCATAGGGGATTAGAGTCAGGTTGCAGGTTGTCTCATCTCACATAGTAAACACACTCAAACATTCTCAACTCTCTGAGCTCTTTGATTCCACTGACAAGGCAGTTTCAACATCTCCAACTAATTTTCTGTAGGTGTAAATTACTGCAATGTCCAAGTCTTAAGAAGACAATCCAGCAAAGTACATTAAAGATATTAAAGCCATAGTCATGGGAAAATGTCTCTAGGCCAAAAAATTTTACCTACCTGCCCTTCTACTCCACCAATTCTGTATTAGTTTCCTAGGACTGCTCTAGCAAAGTACCATAAACTGGGTGACTTAAAATAATAGAAATGTATTCCCTCACAGTTCTGGAGGCTAGAAGTCTGAAATCAAGACAATGGAATGGCATATTGTCTCTGAAAGCTCTAGGAGAGGATTCTTCTTGCCTCTTCCTAGTTTCTAGCAGTAGCCAGTGATTGTAGACATATCGCTCCAATCTCTGTCTCCATTGTCATAGGACAGCCTCCCTATGTGTCCTGTGTCCCTGTGTCTTCATATCAGCCTCTTAAAGAACATGTGTCATTATGTCTAAAGTAATTCATATGATCTCTTCATAACTTGATTACATCCATAAAGTCCCTATTTATGAATCAGGTCACATTCATAGTTACCAGGGGTTAGAACTTCACCATAACTGTACAGGGGACACAATTCAACCCACAACATACTCTGTCTCAACTCTAGTCGAACCCCTTTAATATCTGCTCACTTATGTGTTCCTCTGTTTGCTATTGATACATAATTGTCAGGTCCTGCAACTTTTTTAGTAACAAAACTATTTTCTTCCAGTAAAGGAATTGTACTTTCCTGCCATACTAGATCAAGACCATTCCTAGTGATCAGTCTGCAGACAAAGAGGGGAGGCAAGTGCAAATGCTGAGAACAAGCATCATCTTGCAGGGCATTTATCCAAGGTGAAATAAATGAAAGGCAGTCATAACAAGGAGGAAGGGGTCACTTCTGCCACCACAAAAGATTTAGAAGAATTTGGGAGCTCATATATGCTCAAATAGCTAAAGAAAAACATGAACAAAGAGCTAATGTAAACCAGAAGAATGATGTATGAAAAAATAGAGAGTACAAATTAATATAAATTATAAAAAGGAACCAAATAGAAATTCTGAGAAGTAAAATAATGGAAGTAAAAAAAAAAATCACTGGAAGGATCTGACATCAGATTTGAGCACACAAAAAAAAGAATCACAAACTTAAAGGAAGATATGATCTAGTCTAAGGAGAAGAAAGAAAAAAATAACAAAGAAAACAGAGTATAAGAGACATTGGGAAGCCATCAATAATACCAACATATAAGCATAATGAGAATTCCAGAAGGAAAGGAGAAAGAGAAATGGGCAGAAAGAATATTTGAAGAAATAATGCCTAAAAACCTCCAAATTTGATTTAAAAAAAACACTACTCTACATATTTAAGAAGATAAATGAACTCCAAGAATAAAAAATTCAGAGATTCACATTAAGACATGCTATAACAAAATTGTCAAAGAACAAAGATAAAGAGAGAATCCTGAAAACAGTCTAGAATAGAACCTCTGTTCTGTGACTAGGACTGGTTTCAGGAAAGGAATGCTAATGTAGTAGTTGACTTGCACCAAAAAAACATTTCCAGTAGCCTTTGTAGACTGCAACAGTAATTTCATGGCTTTTTAAATGTTAATCATCCTACAGCTAGTTGATGTTGAGGCTACATTTTGCCACCACTGCAGCTGCCCTCCATAAAACACAGATACTATTAGCACCACGGCCACCGCCACTCAGAGGCCACCAAACTTGTATTTTTAGCATCCTCACTCTTTCTGGCCACCCAGTGTTTATGACAAAATAGGGAAACTATTCCTGCTTTCTCACACTAGGCCACACTTTGTCACTGAAGTGGACACTGAAGGAAACATCATGACACTCCCTGTGTAATACAACACCCCTCAATGGTAAGCCTCTGTAATCTGTTTGATGCCCCCCTTTCCACATACACAGACTTGACTCCACAGAACTGGACCTGGAAACCAATCTCTGAGACAGGTATCATTGGATCCTCAAAATATTAGTTCCTCCCTCTTTGCCTTTGCACAAACAAAACCCTAGTAAAAATCTTTACAGAAAGCTGGTCATGATGGCTTTTCATATTAGTTTATTAAACACGTATAGTTTTGCCTATCTCCCAGTAGACACTCAAGCTTTTCCTAAAGCAACAGTTGGGAAATTTTGGGCTGTGAGGCAAATCTAGCCTAACACCTGTTTTGGTATAACCCGTGAGTCAAGAATGGTTCTCACAGATGAATATTTGTAATCAATTTCATAATAGGAAATGCTAACTTTGAACCCTCATTAAGTGCAATGTTATCCCCCCAAAAGTAATTCTATTCTTTTCTCTAATAGACATATTACAAAAATGTTTGTATTTCAATATTATATTTTGAATTTTACCATATAAAGAGTGTAGAAATGTGCATTCTTTTCATATAATATCCTATATAGTCTCCTCAAATTGTCTCGTTGCTCCACAAAGTCTAACATATTTACTATCTGTTTCTGCAAAGAAAAACTTTTCCAAATGCTACCCTAGTGAACGCCCATGAGAATCTGAGATTGAAGACTGCTAGAGAAAAGTACAAAAGGTGTGAAAATTGGCACCCTCCTGCACAGGATATAGTATCGTGGATCTGGAAGAAAGACTTTGAGAGCTAGTGACAGAGCTGGAAGGCCCAACAACACAGCCCCAGACTTCCAGCAGATGTGTCAATTTACTCCTTTCCTGACCAGATGGAGACTATAAAGCTGGAAGCAAGGCAACCTTCTTTGTACCAGTTCTTTACACTGTCAACACATAAACTCCAAAAAAATGGCAGGCACCTTGCTTTCTTCAGGGCAAAACACTTTCAATGAATTTTTATTGGCCTAATTCTCACCCATATGCAAGGCTAACCCACCGTGCAATGTTTTTTTATGCTCCAGCCACCTGCACAGTAGCATGCTGTATTTACATCAGAGGCAACAGGACATGGTAGAAACTTGGCAAGAAATAGAAACTTAAGGATTGATCCTGCCACTTAACCTAATCTCTTAAGTGATTTACTCTAGCAAATCCACCATTTTCTCCTCTATGAAATGCAAATTATAACACACAGCTATTTCCAAGGCCGATACTCAAACATTTAATGACCAATATATTGCACAGGCATTGATCCATCAGAAAGATGGATGGACAACAGAAAGAAGGTTGGCCATGAAGGGCAAATAAGTCATAGAAGCCAGACTTATTCACAAGTTGTGTGGGGACTAAATGACAAATTGTGTGTCACGTGCTCAGCACAGAGTCTAAAAGACAGTAAGTTCTTCATAATTTTTGCTATCATTATGATGATACAATTTCTTTTCTTCCTTAAAAATGATTTCCTACCTTATTTATTAAAATCCACTGTGTTTTCCATATAGTGATGTATTCGTAGTATGGCGCCTTCTTTTTGGGGGGTGGGGGAGAATTTCACACAATGAAGAAATGGGCTCTTCTTAAAATAAATATCTGGAAATTGATAATGCTTTACGTTGACGTGAGTGAAAAACATCTCTTGGCTAAAATCAAAACACTAAACATCTTTTAACATCAGTGATTAGGAAAGAGATCAAACAAGATCAGCAGAGTTTTACCTCTTGAGTTCCACCAAGATACGTAATAGAAATGATGACTTTTTGACAATGTATGCAACATGCTAGGTAATATTCTAATTGCTTTACACACATTAGTTTATGTAATCTTCACAACAACTCTATCAGATTATATATTTGACACCTTACATCATCACTTCACATTCTCTTTGTCTCTCCTTTCCACTGTTCTACATAGCCATAACAACCAGTTCTGCCTGAATCCCTACTAGCTTCACGATGTGCAACTGACAGCATCTAGCTTCAGGCCACCTGCCTTGGTTCAGGCTGCTGTAACAAAGTACCACACGCTGGTGGGCTTAACAACAACACAAATTTATTTCTCGCAGTTCTAAAGGCTGGAAAGTCCCATCAAGGCCTTCAAGGGAGGGCTTTCTGGTTCATAGACAGCCATCTTCTTGCTGTGTCCTCACAGGAGAGGAGCTATGGAACTCTCTAGGGTCTTTTTTATAAGGAAACTCATCTCATTCATCTCCCAAAGGCCCTACCTCCTAATACCATTACACTGGGGGGTTAGGATTTCAATCTATGAATTTAAGGGAAACACAAACACTCAGTCCATTGCCCCACTTATTCCATTTGTTTTATCTCCAACCCCCAAGACTTCTCTTTTGATGTCCCAGAGAGGGACACCAAGGTAACTAGATCAGTGCCTGCATCTGCAGCCCAGAAATAAAAAAGGTGTTAACCCCCAGGCAAGTCTTTATTCAATGATGACAGGAAGCTGATAGATTAATTTTTCTCCCAAGATGGAAAGTCCTCAAATGTTTTTCATATGGATTCTTAGAAAATGCTGCCAAATTAAGTAACCAGTAGCATACAGCAATGGTCAACTCAATAATATATCTTTGAATTGGCTCTCCCTTCTTCTCTGCATCACTGCTTTGTCCCTCATTCTTTCTCTGTGATCATATTCCCGAAAAATATATTCATACATCTCACTAATAAGACTTTGTCTCAGGTTCAATTGTATGGGGAACTTGGTAATATTCCAGTTAGTACCAAGAGTGGACCTAGATAATAAACTCTCAAGAGGAAATTTTGAAGACTACTTATTCACCCATCCAACAGCAGTAAGATCCCTATTGCTATTGGTAATTGGGGCAAGGATTACCTTTGAAAATCAGTATAATTAGAATTACAAAGAATTTTACTGCTGTGGTTTTGGATAAGGTGCAGGTAGAAGGGAAGGCATTGGGCTATATGGTGACCATCGCACATTAATGGTATATGGAGCCAATGATACTTATAATAATTACAGAATATACTGTGGGGGTTTTTTTCCTGTTGGAAATCTTGAAAAAAGCAAAAAAATCATAATAGCTAATTTCAACTCAGAGCATTCTGCAAAAGGCTCCAGGTCCTCTATGGAAACCTGAAAAAGGCCCTAATCTCCTACAGCTGCAGGGCAGATTGTGTTGAAAATCAGGCCCCTGATCTAATTGTAAGAGTGGCAGAGCTTTAAAGGAGATTAAATGCAATCCTCAACAGATCACTTATGTCAAAGTCAGGGATCTGGCAGGAAAAAAGTGCAACTGTGTGACCTGGCAGGGAGACAGTTAATGGATAAGCCTGAGACTCTTCTGTGTGTGTGTGTAAAATCAGATTTATTGAAGTATAATTTATATACAATGAATTTGTCCTTTTTAGTATACAGTTCAATGAATCTTGACAAATTCCTGCAACCACTACCACACAAGATACAAAATATTTTCATAATCCTAAAAAGTTCCCTCATGTTTCTTTGCAGTTAATCCCCTCCTCCCATTCCCACTTCTGGCAACCTCTGAATTGTTTTCTATCTCTATAGTTCCACATTTTCTAGAATGTCATATAAACAGAATTATGTCACAACATAATTCTTTTAAGATTCATCCTTTTTGTAATATTAACAGTTTGTTCCTTTTAATTAATAATAGCCTTCCATTGTGTATATCACAATTTGTATATGTATTCATCTGAGCCTGGGAATCTTGAACTCCTAGATTTCACTGGGCCATCCTTGCCAGCAAGGTAAGTCCCTTTCCTCCTGCCAGAGAATAACCCTTACCTGGAGACCATGTACTATTAAGGGGCCACACAAAACCAAACAGGGAAATACAGCCCCTGCTTTAGGAAGAAATAGCATACACACCAAAGGGAATACTAGAATCTGGATATGTTAGACAGAAAAATGCCCCACCCCCAGAATGTTCATGCCCTAATACTTGAGACCTGTGAATATTACATATCAAAAGATACTTGGCAGATATGGTAAAGATTAAAAACCTTATAATGGGAAGGTTTTTCTGGATTGGCTCAACTTAATCAAAGGAGAAAGGAAAAAGGCAAAAGAGAAGGTCAGAGAGAGGTGGCTGGAGAAGGACATGACTCAGGTTTGTTGACTGTGAAGAGGGAGGAAAAGTACACCATGGAAGCAGTATGGCAGCCTCCAGAAGCTGGGAACAGTCCTCATCTCACAGCCAGTAAGAAAATGGGGACCTTGGTCCTACAACTACAAGATATAAATTCTACCAACAATCCAAATGAACAGAAATATATTGTTCCCTATAGCCTCCAGAAAGGAAACCAACCTGCTGACAATGTGATTTTAGTCCAGTGAGAACCATACTGACATTTGACATACAAATCTGTGAAAAAAGTTGCATTAAGTCATGAAATTTGTGGTTATTTGTCATGGAGCAATAAAAAACTAATATTCTATGTTATGTATATTAACAGGAATTGGGGTAACAGGGTGTAAGAATGTGCCTTAAGGCTATTAAAATGGAAGGTAGAACAGAAAATAAGGCCTGTGTGGGGGATAAATTGATATCGGAGCATTTGTACGTGACTTGGAGTCATTACTCTGGCGGAGATGTATGAAATCTATTCTAAAACTCTCCCAGGATCACTCCTTGAAATTTGATATGGTGGTGGCCAAGCAGACGCCAAGACTTCCCTGGCACAGTCTTGAGAAAGAGTTAGCTAAGAAGTGGGAATATCAGAAACTATTTGTTTTGTGAAACCACAAAGAATCAGAGGACATTACTTTCACTAAAACAATAAGAAATTCTCTCGTGAGGTTACCTTTCAACATTTATAAGAAGTTTGATTGTGGTTGTCCTCTGCAGGGCAGGGTAGATGGTAAGAGATCTTGACAACGGGCATACCTGAATTCTAGAAGAGTAGAGGCCAGGCGGCACACTTAAACTTTAGTTAATGTTAACTGGATATAGTTTTAATAACGTAAATTAAACCAGGGGCACCTGAGTGGCTCAGTCGGTTAGGCATCCGACTCTTGGTTTTCAGCTCAGGTCATGATATCAGCGCCCTGGGATCAAGCCCCACTTTGGGATCTACACTCAGCATGAGTCTGCTTGGGATTCTTTCCCCTCTTTCTTCCTATACCTCTGCTGCTCCCCCTTATTGTGTGTGTGCTCTCTTTCTCTCTCTTGCAAATAAATAAATAAATAAAATCTTTAAATAAAAATAATATACAGTAAGCCAGATTGGTTTGCAGGAACCTGAAGGAATCTGGTAATGGCTGTTTCATGGTGTTCCTAAGGGCAACATAGAAAGGCATACTTTGTCACTCACCTTTTACAATTAAAAAAATAATAATAACAAGATCAGATGAATAAAGGTCTGATGTCAGCAGCCATAATAAAAAAGTATAATTCTTTCAGAATCTTTGACATAGGACTTTGTCATGATAAAAAATTATGATTCTTCATCCATTTTCTAGAGTTGTCAATTATCGAAGGGGCAAAATGACCCTGGGATGCCACGGAATAACATATGGTAAATATTCCCCTAATCCTCTCCCCAAAGTGACCTATGCCCATTTGCCAAGGTAACTACGTATTGGAGAAGGGCAGCACTCAACATTTCAATAACTATTAGACGCAATGTCTGAGATGACAACAATGCCAAGTGAGCCAAAACACCACCATGTTCCTACTGCTTAAAAGGAAATTTATGGAGGCCAGGTAGTAAGTAGTGTCTTGTCCAAATCTGTCTTATGCTCTTCGAATGGGTCCATGGAATCACCCTGTGGTTATTTCCCTGGTCAATTGTATACCGGAGATAGATGTTGTTAAGAAATAGAACCGAAAAAAAAAAAAAAGAAATAGAAGAACCTCACTTTCATTCTCTGTTCTGTAGATTAAAGTCATTATGGTAGGAAGGACCAAGTGGAAGCTTCTGAAAAAGCCCTCTCATACCTAGTCCACATAGGTAATCAGAAAGAATATTTCTCATTGGGAAAAATCACCTTTAATCCCACCATCAAAGACTTACACAGGGAATTTTACATGCAGTAACTGTCCTCATTGTAGCCCCATTCAATCCACCTGTTCCATCTCTGTAAAAGCCATATGAATTGTTATAGATGATGTTCAACTATGATCATCTTAATCAGGCGGTAGTCCCAATCTCAGCTACTGTGCTAGATGTGCTACTTGGTACGTTACTATTATCTGTGAGTGCATTCTTCTTGAAACCAACAAGTAGGGAGGATGTCACCAGATTTCTTTACACACAGAGAAAAATAGTAATATTCATGGTTTTGCCATACTGTTATGCTAATGCTGCTATGCTCTACTACAAAATAGTTCAGAGTAACCTTCATGGTCTTAACAGTTCACAGAGTGCCACACTATAGTGCCACACTATACGCTGTGTATATATCTATATTTATACACTTGAATTTTTGAAACAATACATACTACACTTGGGAATATTTTTAGACCCATTCATTGCACACCCTAGAAGCCACTACCATTTTCAAGTGACATCTGAAGTTCAAAAGTGTTTTCTTCTTTTAAAAGATCTTCATAAGTATCCGTATGCTTCCTCTTTAATTTTCAGTACCCACTCCCTCTCTCTCACTCTCTTTTCCCTCTCCCTGTCTCTATTTCTCTCACATAGGCCAATTTTTTTTTCAAATTTTACTTTTTTCTTGAAGAATGATTTTGTTTTCAAATCGTTAATTTATGCTGTTAAATTGAATAATTCTTTTCAACTGTTTCATTTAGTTTTACCTACTAGTTCTTTTATTTGTTTCAAACAATGAAAGCTTAAGTCATTTATTTTAGGTATTAGTTTTCATCAAATGCAATAAAGTGTATTAATTTTCCTAAATATCACTTTGACTGCATCCTGTTAGTTTGGATTGTTATTCATTTCTAAATTTTTGGTGATTTCAGTTTTAATTTTCTCTTAAACTCAAAAGTTTGGAAGAAGTTGGCATGTTTTTGTTGTTAATTTCAAAGTAATTGAGTTTTATTTATTTATCATTTGTTATATTTTGTTGCCAATACACAATTTCATTAATTTTTAATGAAATATGGATTATTTGCTCTCATATTTTAAAAATATCTTTCAATCTTCTTTGTAGCATCATAATGGGTAACTTTAAAACTTTTCCACTGGTGTTTCAAAACCAGATATATTCTCTTTATTGGTTAAAATAAAATTAAATCAACATTCCAGTATGACTCATCCATCTTTTTTATATTTTCACAGGTTCATTTTTGCCTATTTAATTCATTGGTTTCTGAGACAAGTGTGGTAAAATTTTCCACTACAATGTACATGCGTATTTTTCTATTGCTTGGATATCCAAAAGGTTTTACTATATATATTATGTATGTGTGTGTGCATGTGTTTCTTCTATTAATTATATTTCTAATATGTATTTCTTCTAAATAAGATGCATTCATGCTTCTGGTGGATTACAATTTTATCTCCATAAGTCATTACTTTTTCTGTGTAATATTTTCACCCTGAATTCCGTTTTATCACATATATCACCATTCTTTTTGTTAATGTTTTCACAAATTATTCATCACTTCATTTTTTTATTGTTTTATTTTTCTTTTGGAAATATCTTGTAAATAGAATATAATTGAATTTGATGGACTTATTTACCTAAGACCAGAACCTTGAATTCACTAATGTAACCTTCTTTGTTCTTTATGCTACTCAACTAATCTGTTATTTCATTGCTTATGCTTTTAATTATGAAGACTAATGATTCCCTTTTACAAGAAGCCATTTTTGTTGGCTTTTAAGAATGAGTTGCTCTCTCAAATATTTATAAGACTATTATTTATACCCATTTTCATACTTCCTTCCACTTTCTATGCTAAATCAGGATCATGGGACAATAGTGCTTCTGTGAGCACTATTGCTTCACTTTTATGTCCTGGTGCTCTGCAAAGGTTTGGGACCTTTAATTCCCCAGGACTGAGTGTTTACTTTGTGCAGTATTATAACCAGATTGCATTTCCATGACCTGAGTCAGAATCCTTCTTTTCTAGGCAGACAGTCCATAGTCTGACTGCAGGAGTCCTACATCTGAGGATCATGCAGAATGGAGGTAAGGGATATGTCAACATGGCATGTAAAATTTAAGTTCTAGTCCCATGTCCCTGTGTGAGCTAGAGGTTTCCTGTGGTACTACCCTCCTTGAGGCCAACAAGGCGACTCTCGCAATCTCACGTATTAGAGCTACCACTTTCATCTCTATCCCATCTTGTACAGCTATGTCACTCTTCTCACTGACTAGCTTGTTTTGCAAAATAACAGAACAAGCAAACAATGACTGAATTTTTACTTCCTCTAGGGAGCAGTTAGACTAAACTAGAGTCTCTCATATCCAATGGGATAAAGGTTTTTATTTGCCAGTTTTGGGTAAAGAAGCTATAGCCAGGGAGTGAGGGTGTAATGCCATAACGGCTCCCAGAAAACCCTATAGAAGAGAAAGAGTATAAGGGGAAACATGAGGGTTCAGTTATCAGAGGGATTCCTTAGAAATAGGGCAGGTGATCCTGGAGAGAAAAAAACATCAAGTATTCTGTGTGGGATAGACATTTGGTGATTGAATGAAAGAGAAAAAGGAGGTTAAAATTAGCAAAATAACAAAAGGGTTACATAAACTAGAAGGAACAATGCCAAGTGGGTTCTCTTGCATGGTTCAACAGCTGCATAAATGTGAACCTTAGAATGCATTACAATTTAAAATGTACATGATTTTTGCAGCTCCAAAAGCATTAAATGATGCCTGCTTTCCATCTGGACTATGCAGTATTTATGTGTATATTTATAGATAGTTTATCCTCAACCTACTTCAAAAAGGTTTTGTGTTGGCTTACCATGAAAGACAAGCACATAATCAGATTATTTAACAGTAGAAACAGAAAACACAATAGACTCCAAGGGAAAATAAACTGATCAGAAACATAAGTTATAGCTATTATGACTGAGCATTAATTCTGGCTCTGGGCTTCTTGTCACTCAAGGCAAAATACACTCAGAGTCTGAGTAACAGAAGATGCTAGTTCATTAAGAGAGATAAAGAACTCTCCTGGGAATGAATCTTTATTCAAAAGATAACAAAATGTACAGGGAAACCTTCAAACAGCTGCAGAAGCATTTTTTATATAAATATTTCCCTCTGAACCATAAGTTCAAAAATCAGTCTACTTAATCTCAGGAAACAAACTGAGGGTTGCTGGAGGGGAGGCGGGTGGGAGGGATGGGGTAGCTGGGTGATGGACATTGGGAGGGTATGTGCTGAAGTGAATGCTGTGAATTGTGTAAGACTGATGAATCACAGACCTGCACCCCTGAAACAAATAATAACATTATATGTTAATTTTTAAAAAATCAGAGTCTAACATTGAGGTCTTATTTAGATAAGGCATCTCTTTAGAAGCCTAAGATATTATCGTCTTGGTATATATACCCTCTTGGACTTTAATGCTATATTCACCTCCTGCACATAGTTAATTTCTATTGATCTGTTTATATTTATTGTGGGTACTGTCTTCTCAAAGCTTGCCTTAATTATCTTTTTGCCTCCCCCCAGGCTGAGTTAGGGGTTCTTCCACATACTCTATATAACACCACCGCTTACTTCCATTGCAAGCATCTGCCTGTACCTTATAATAATAAGGTATTATAATTTTCCCACTGCTAGAGCCAAGGCTAATTTTTATGTCTATCTTCTAACTCCAATGCCCTCGATCATAATTCTAATAGAATCTTAAATCAGATTAAATTTTTGACTTGCTAACTTTGAGAAAAGCTACATGAATTGGATGTTAGGTGTTTGTATTTCACAAGGACATGCCATCTCTGGAGAATCTTCAGACAGGGTCAACATTTTCCTCAAGCAATAGATTTGAATATGGCTATAAAGCTCTCATTTATTGAGTGATTACTATCTTCAGTCATTCCCTAGTTAGTGTCATTGGGTTACATAACTTTAAAGGTTACCTGTATACGAATGACTGTCAAATCCATACTTCCAGGCCCAACCTACTCCCCATGAGCATCTTTAATTCATCCAGTTGCTCATACCAACCATCTTGGAGCCATTCTAGTCTCCTCTCTTTTTCTTATACTCTGAATGCAGTTGTTACTACCAAATACCAAGGAGTGTGACTGCTGGATCATACGATAAGAGTACATTTAGTTTTGCAAGGAACTACAAAACTGTTTTCTAAAGTGGCTGTACCATTTTGCATCCCCACCAGCAATGAATGAGAGTTTCTGTTACTGCACTTCCTCACTAGCATTTGGTGTTGTCAGTGCTTTGGAATTCAACTGTTCTAATAGGTATTTAGTGGTATCTTAATGTTTTAATTTAAATTGATTAAATATGCTATTTAATATTATATATGCTATGGTGCATTTTTTTCTTGCTTTTGCTTTCTGTATATCTTTGGTAAGGTGTCAGCTCAGCTCTTTGACTCATTTTTTAAAAATGGGTTTTTCCTTATTATAGAGTTTAAGGGTTCTTTGTATATTTTGGAAAACAATTCTTTATCATATATATGTCTTGCAAACATTGTCTCTTCATCTGGGGTCTGCCTTCTCATTCTTTTGATTTTGTCTTTTGCAGAGCAGAAGTTTTAATTTTAATAAAGCCCAGCTTATCAATTACTTCTTTCATGAATTGTGCCTTTGGTTTTGTATCTAGAAAGTCACGACTGTACTCAAAAACATCTGGATTTTCTCCTATATTATTTTCTAGGGGTTTTATGGTTTTGCATTTTGCATTAGTTCTATGATCCATTTTGCATCTTTTTTGTGAAGCATATAAGGTCTGTGTCTAGATTAATTTTTTTTTTGCATGTGGCTATCCAATTGTTCCAGCACCATTTACTGAAAAAAGCTTATCTTTGCACCATTGTATTGCTTTTGCTCTTTTTTCGAAGACCAGTTATCTATATTTATGTGAGTCAATTTCTGGGCTCTCTGTTCTGTTCCATTGATCTATTTGTCTATTTTTTCACCAATACCACACCGTGCTAATTACTGTAGCCTTTAAAATTAGATAATGTCAGTCCTAAGACTTTGTTCTTCTCCTTTAATAACAAGTTGGCTCTTCTGAGTCTTTTGACTGTCCATATAAACTGTAGAATCAGTTTATCAACATCCACAAAATAATTTTCTGGGATTTTGATCGGATTGCATTGAATCTGTAGATCAAATTGGGAAGAACTGACATTTCAACAATAGTGTCTTCCTATCCATAAGCATGGAATATCTCTCCACTTATTTACTTCTTTGATTTTTTTCTTCAGTTTTGTAGTTTTCCTTATGTAGGTCTTATACATACTGTGTTAGACTTAAACCTAATATTTCTTTTGGGATGTGTTAAAGTTAGCAGCAGTATGTTTTCAATTTCAAATCCTATGTGTTAATTGCTGTCATAGAGAAAAGCCATTGACTTTTGCGTATTAATCTTATATACTGCAACCTTCTATAATTGCTTATTTGTTCCAGCAGTTTTTGGTTTTGTTTTCTGTTTTGGGGTTGGGGGGTTGTTCTTTGATTGTTTGTTTTTGGGTTTTTGTCTATCCTTTCAGATCTCCTCTGGGTTTAAAATGAACCACTAAAGAAAACCATGTTCAAGTAAAGTATATTTCTTGAATCATTAATAAACAGATCTCCACTAAAAAGAGAGAGAGAGTACTAAATTTATTAGTTGGGGCTTCCATTTACCCCTTTAACCAATATTTAATAAAGGCTAATGTTTTCTTTTTTTTCCACATAAAAATTTATTCTGATAGCCCGTCCAGAAAAGTAAAGTCTCCCCTACAAGGTCACCATAGAACCCAAGTCCTTTCTTTCTTATTTTCTTTTTTTTTTTTTAAGATTTTATTTATTTATTTAACAGAGAGAGATCACAAGTAGGCAGAGAGGCAGACAGAGTGAGAGGAGGAAGCAGGCTCCCTACCAAGCAGAGAGCCCAATGTGGGGCTTGATCCCAGGACCCTGAGATCATGACCTGAGCTGAAGGCAGAGGCTTTAATCCACTTAGTCACCCAGGCGCCCCAAGAAGAGAATGGATTTTAGAGAAAAATTATCAGATATCATTTCACACAGTCGGTAGAAATAAAGAAGCACTTTTTTTAAAAAAATATTTTATTTATTTATTTGAGAGAGAGAGAGAGAGAGAATGAGAGAGAGGGAGAGGTCAGATGGAGAAGCAGACTCCCCACCGAGGAGGGAGCCCGATGCAGGACTTGATCCCAGGACTCCAGGATCATGACCTGAACCGAAGGCAGTTGCTTAAACTGAGCCACCCAGACGCCCCTAAAGAAGCACTTTTTATGACTTAACAGAACCCACAACTTTATAGGTTCTGTAAATTTAAGTCAGTTTTAATGAAATATGGAAATACTGAAAGTTTTGTTCAGTATAACAATGCAATATTTTCTCATATTTTTTAAACCCACAGTTTCCTGAAGTATGGTTCACTCTAGTTAAAATGAACAAGTGACAATTAGGTGTGGTCTTTGCACACATCTATATTTCATTTTAATAATTACCCCTTTGTTTACTGGTGACCTTATTTTTATGGCAAGCTATCCAGCTTCTCATTTACAACAAAGGCATAAAATTTGGCTTTAAAAATATATTTGACCAAAAGCAGAGCATCAAATTTAAAGAAAAATCAAGTCAATTATAATATAGATATGAGATTTACATGACAAAAAAAATGCTAAGGTGGTATACAAATCTTAATCTATACTTTAATAAACATAAAAATTTCATTCTTTGTTGATATTTCCATATAAATTAAATATGGCCAAAAGTAAATTAATTATAGTTTAACTCAAATTTTTTTTCATATTTCCAAATTGTTCATATACCTCCACACTCTGAGATTCTAATGCACTCCCATAATGAGATATAGTACCTCATATTGAGATATAGTACCCACTGAGAATCATTAAGTGTGGAATCCTGAAAAATTTTAGTGTTGAGCTCCTTTCCATAGGTTACCATATACTGGTTTACAACACTCTGAACTTCAGTTTTGTCATCTATAAGATGGAATATTAATATCTGACCTAATCTCCCAGATTTAAGAAGGAATCTTTTACTGTTCAGCCAATATCGAATATAAGTGAACCTGTATATATAAGGAATTGAGTCTGCAACAGTAACCATAATTCCAGTCTTGGTAATGCCATTTTAGTCAAAGTACACCTACTCTGAATACAACCACTGTCACAGTGAAAAACCTATTAATGAAGGGTGAAGAAAGGAACAGCCATGAGAACTCATGGTCAAGACAGTCAGAATCTGAGTCAGAAGATAGTTCTTCTAGACAGGCACCAGTGGAAAACTTCTGACTTCAAGGGCAAAATCAACCCTAACAATACAAAGATACAATACTGAGAAATATCCTAATAAATGTCATTTTAGGGAAATAGTCTGGGGGAAATGGTGTTTTCATTATTTTTAAGGTAGTTATGCAACTACTGTGTATTATGCAATACAGCTTAGTATTCCAAACAGTATCTAAATTGATGGCTCTACAAACATACATACACATACAATCTTTTAGATTTTTTTCTTTTATAAGAAATATGTCATCTTCTCTATTATAGTGACAAGTATCAGAATTCAAATGCCTTGTCTAGGACATGTGACCACAACAAGGTAACACTTAGAATGTCTACCACATTTATAGACACTCCATATATGATTATTTGATAAATGAATGAGTTAAACAAATAAATTAGTTAAATATTGAGAAAACTGAGAATTTCAGCTCCTAAAATGAAGACCTATTTTATGCCACTGCATTATTCTCCCATTTTCACTGAGTCACAATTCCAAAAAGTAGTAAAAAAGGAACAACTATGAGAAAATGGTAGCTTATATTATAAGGGCATTTGCTAATGGCCTAGGTACTAGCTGTATCAAATTTATAGTTTCAAAATCATTTCATGATTTCTTTCTGCCCCAGAATGACTACGTATACAAGTTGCCATCCATTAGAACACTGTCTACTGCAATGGTCAATCAAGAGTCACATCACATTTAACCCACAGACCCCTTATAGGATAAAAACGGGATGTTCAAATTAAGTAACATATATGATGTAAAGGCTGTTTTATAGATTACTTAGAAGTATTCATGACTATAAATGTTTCTATCCTTTGATCTGTGACTTTTTATTCACAGTCTCCATTCTTGAGATCTCCAAAGTTTCTCCCAATGAGGAGGCTCAAGTCTGTGGTGATGAATCATGTGGGGGAGCTCTGGTTTTAATTCAGATTCCTCCCTGCCACAGAGCTTTCAGATCATGTACACAGAGCTCAGCATCCAATGAGATTAACTTCTCTGAGAAAAGAGGTGATATGTGGAAATAGCTCAGCACCAGCTCTGTTTTCTCTATCTCAACTTATCTGGGGTCATACAATTCCAGAGATAGTTGCTATGGCCACTTGGCAGGGTTGAAATTATCAGAACAGCATGGAAAATTAGAAATGGCAATGGATTATTCCTAAATTTGAAAGACTTTCAATGTCCTTCAAATTTTATTTCTAGATCTTCAGTGTATAGATCCTATTAGATTTCACAACATGCCCTACTTAATTGACTCTCAAAGTAGTCAGAAGACTTTAATGCAAATATCCCTATTCCTTGCTCTCTCATGCCTGGTATTTGGTCTCTGCCTACCGCAAGGTGCCATGGCAAAGTAGATGTGTTCCAATAACTTTTTGGAAACTCCTGATTCGGGAGCCAATTGAAAGGTCAAATTACTTTTCATAGGAAGTCCTATCAATGGTCAACTCCACTACCACCTTTCCATTTAGACTACGACTGACAAAGAATTCAATCTTCCTTCTGAATGCCTAAAAACTAAAGAAACCCAGTCTTGAAAAATCTATCATTAAAAGAATGTCAAAGAATGAAGCACCAAGAAAAAGAGGTAAAATTAAGTCATATAGCAAGGAAGTCGTAGTCTCTTTTTTTAAATTATTTTTGAAGATTTTATTCATTTATTTGAGAGAGAATGAACTGGGGAGAGAGGTGGGGGGGTGGGGGTGGGAGAGGGAGATGGAGAAGTGGACTCCCCACTGAGCAGTGAGCTCGGTGCAGGGCTTGATCCCAGTACCCCAGGATCATGACCTGAGCCAAAGGCAGCCTCTTAACCGACTGAGCCACCCAGGTGCCTGTGCTGTCTCATTTATAGCCTCCTGTAGCAAAAGTGCTCTTGAATCCATTACCAATTGAGTGGCTTTTGTGGATTGGGTTTTTGTAGCACATTGGGTAAAGATGATGACCACAGGCAATGGCACTAAGACAACTACACTTAGCACATTAATTATGTGCAATAAAAGTGCAGCTATTGCACCATTTCTTTTTTAAATAACAGACACAAAATCAGTCATCAAACCAATAGTCAGTCCATTCCATTTGAATCAGACAGAAAAGAAAGTCTGAGAGGCTTCAGATGCTTCCATTTTATCCTAAGAAGTCCACTTGGCAGCAGTGATTGAAAACTGGCACGCATTTTCCAGGGAAAGAGTAGTAAGTAGCAGTTGCAAACAGCATTCTCGACTTAACACTGCTGAGATTTGATTCTTGCTTATACCAAATTATGTGTGACTGTTAACTCCTGTTTGAAATGGGGATGGTGAAAGTTCCACCTCAGATCGTTATGAGAATTAAATGAAATAAGGAATGTTGATGCATGGTATACGGTAGGCACTCACTAGATGCTGGCTTTTAGTTGGGATTCTTGGAAATATTGGAGGTTTTTCCTCCATGTCACAGAAAAACACTGTAGTTTGCCTACCACTACTAAAAATCACGTTTCCTGGTCAAGTCTTTCTTAATTGCCCTCATCATTCAAAAATACGCAAACCTTTCTTATGTTTCTGTTCTACAGATGCATTTATTTCCATATTACTCCTCATCAACCATTCTCAAAATAATTTTTTAAATTAAATCAATCTCTGAAATTCCAGCATCATCCTATGTCCTACAAATGACTGCATGAAAGGCTTGTGTCACTGTGGACAACTTTCTAACCTCTAAATATTTTGTGCCCATCTAAAACTCATAGCTGGTATTACCTCATCTTCACATATTGCTTTTAACTTGTAAAATACCTCGCTTGCAGATTCATCTCATGTAAGGATTTTATGTTTACATTTTTTTGTAGGAGATGATCTTCATTTTTATACTGCCACAAAGCAGCATGCACTAGGTACTGGAGAGGACAGTTCAAGCCTGCCTAGCTGGGGCTGAAAGCACAATCCTGTCACTTAAACACAGCTTCTAGACCCTGCAGTGATCAGTCCCACTCTTCTTGTCCCAGAAAAATCTGCTCATTTTTCATTTCCTTCCCCATACACATACATAGTCACAGAGCCTTAAGTCTCATTAATCAAATGTTAATTTGTTACAAGTTATGTCTATTTCAATGAAACAAATTGCTAATCCCCAGATGACCAAATCTGCTCATTCCTGTTTTATTCCCTTAATATGCTGGTGCCTGGTATTTGAAGTTAATGAGGTTTTATTGTATGCAAGCCATCTACATAAAGAGTAGTCAATTCATATCAGGGCTCATTTTGCACAATGTGGTTTGCAATGAGGCTGTTTTCAATAAGATGACTTTGATATTCCCAACCATATGTGTCCAGATGATCATGAGAATAGGATATGTGAGGAGAGCTGGAAATGTGTTTGACTCTTGAGGCCAAACTTCTAACACATCATGGTGGTCTACTCTCAAAAGTATACATAAATATGAAATGCATATATGAAAGAAAAAATCTGGACCACATTTCTTTTTTTAAATTTTTAAATGCAAAACAGAATTTGCCAAATATTAAGAATAATAGACAAATTACCACACTAAACGGAAAACAGCTAAACACTGGTATCAGACTTCAGTATTCCCAAAGTCCAGTGAGCGTCTCCCATAGCTCATCTCCCTTTTACCTGAATCCCTGGCCCCATACAGAAGTTATTGTTCACTCCATCTCCAGAAACCTCTTCTTCCTTCCAGAGATATCTAAACTCATAGTCCAGGGATTCCAGGGCTAATATTAATATTGATATTCATGTTCCCTTATTATTTGAGACACTTTAACTTAACATGTTCTCAAATTCCATCTCCAAAATTAGGCCTGTGCTTTACTGAGCATATTTCTAAGGCAAGTTATGTAAATTTACGTACATGATCAAGCTTGCTTTTTTCTTATCCAAATTAGCTACTAAAAGGTTGCTAGTTTAAAATATAAGTTCAACAGCAACAGTAAAATATTGCCCATATTAAGCATTTAGCATGGTGTTTTAAATTTCTTTTGCTATGTAACTAAGACAAACATCAGAAGCTAAAAGCATCATGCATTTATTATCTTGCAGTTTCTGGATCACAGAAGGCTGAGCACAGTATAATTGGGCTTTCTGCTCAGTCTCACAAAGCAGGAATCAGGTATTGGTCAAGTTGGGTTTTCATCTGGGGCTCAAGTTCTTCTTCCTAGCTCATTCAGGCTATTGGCAGAAACCAGTTCCTTGTTGCTGTAGGTTTGAGATCCCTGTTTCTTTTTGGCTATCAGCTGAGAATGCTGCCCTCTGCTCCTAGAGATCCCTTCAGATGCTAGCCATGGGACTTTAGCACAACAAAAGCGGCTTACTTCTACAACACCAGCAAAAGAACCTCTTTCATTTGGAATCTCTCTGACCTATTTTAAGAGCTCACCTGATTGTGTCAGGCCCATCTAGGATGATCTCTTTCTTCATTAACTCAAAGCCAAGTGAATTGGGATCTTAATTACATCTGCAAATCCCTTTACCTTTGCCATGTAGTGTAGCCTAAGCACAGGAATGACATCCCATAACATTCACAGGTCCTACCAACAACCTGGGGGACAGGATTTTACACCAGAGGGCAGAATCTTTAAGGCCATCTTAGAGTCCCTTCTACCATTCTTTCTACCATACATTCATGCCAAGTGACCCTTCAGAAAGGCAAATCATTTTTGCTACACCTACAAATGTATCTTAAAGTACAAACACAAAGTACTCCTTATAATTGCAAAATTTCACTTTGCTCTCCTTTTCATTCTTCCTTTAGGCATGCTGTTTTGTCTTTCTAAAACAATCTTTTCCCCAAGCCTTAGCTCCCAATTTAGCTGATTATTTCATATCCCTCAAGATCCAAGTCATTCAACTTAAGAAAAAAACATTAATTAAAACTTACTATGGGTAAAGCTCTGGAGATACAAACTCCTTCATGGAGTTATATTTTAGTAAGAGATGGATGGGGTGGGGAAGGAATTCTAGGACTTCTGACTCTAAAGTGGCAAAAGAAAGATATTTCTAAACATCATATCTTTCTACCCATTAATGCAAACAAGAACAATAAAGAAAAACACAAGTTTCTTCTTTAATGGACCATTAATGGCTGAAGTGAAGGAAATGTGGTAAAGGACTTATAAGAGCAGAGAGATGTTAAGCATCTATGGATGGCCTATGGATGGAGACGCAGATGCGAGTGAAATCAACTATTTGTCCACAGAATCCTGGATAAATTCTGGGATGTAAGGTACTAGATATCCACAAAACAAAACAAAACAAAAAGAGGCTTAAAAATCTACATAGATGGAAATTATACAACAAAATCCTCCAAACCCAGCCCAAAGAATTGAGTCCAACTAGAAGGAAAAGGAGGTTATAATATGCAGAATAATTGAGCCAGAGAGACCTTACACTTGGGAACACAAGGCAGAGAGGAGAGTAAGGACAGGGCCCTAGATTTCTTAAAGGGGAATAATAAAAGAGTACATATTAAATAGTGGGACAACCAGCTGCTACCCAAGTACAGAACATAGGCAATCAAACTTATTATCACTCGATCTCCCCAGCCCACTGGCAAAAGATTAGAAGAAGTTTATCTAGAAAAGCTGAGCCATTCCTGAAAAAAAGTCTGGAGACACCATTGTTTGTTGGAGGGGGTGAGAGCAATTCCACAGAGAAATGGCCAAATTCACCACTGATACCCCTACCATCCAATCATCCCCATTGACACTGACATTTTAATGCCTCACTCCTATGTAAGAATAGCCAGCTACAACTGATATTTCCAGCACTTGGAATAGTTCATGGTATATAATAGCATGCAATAGCCATTTGTTGAAAGGATGAATCAATGAATGGATTTTATAGCACTGTAAAATCACAAGTCATACTAACTCCTAAATCATAAAATAAAATTTACTTTAAAAAAAGAAGAGTTAGCAAAGAACTACTGAACTATTGAAAAAAGCACTTCGATATGAAAAAATTTAAAAAGAACTATCAAAATAAAGTTTAAGAAACAAAGACAATGCCAGGGCAGAACACTTCAAATGAGATAAGAGTAGACAATGATCCACAAGTAAGACTATGAGGTCATAAAAAAGGAATAATCAGAAAATAAGAAATAGCCCAGCAAATTATAAAACAAAATTACTTAAATTTAAATTCAGAAAAAAAAGAAGGGGACAAAAAATATTCCAGAGAGAAGAGCAAAATGATGAAGATCTCAAAAACAGGAAAGAAAAGATAACTCAAGAATCAACCCAGAAAGTACAACATCTAACTAACAACAAGTGCCCAATAAATGAGGTATCAAATATATCCCACAAGAACATTTCCAAAAAGGTAAAAAGAGTCCACCAAATTTTTAGGAAAAGGGAATTCACACTAAAGTGCATCATCTTGAAACTTCAAGACATTAGAACTTTAGGAAAAATTGTAAACAAAAGGTCACATACAAAGAATCCGTTATCACAATGGCATAAGACTTCTCAAAGAAATACTGAATAGAAGACAAATGAAAAAAAAAACCTTTAATATTTTAAAGCAAATGCAATTTTCAACTTTAGAATTATAAAATCAGTGAAAGCATCATTCAAGGGTAAAATCAGAAAAAAACCATTTTTAGATATGGTCCAAAAAATTGCTTTGCATAGAACCTTTCTCAGGAAATTACTGAAGAAGTTGTTCAATAATATAAGGCAGTAAATCAAGAAAAGGAACAACGTGGGATGTCTTATTTCCACATGGAATTCCACAGCTTTCCTCAAAACAAGAAGTTAATTTTTAAGCCAATGTGGACCTACCTTCTACCTCCTCACCTAAAAGCAGTTGCCTAAGAAAATAGTGGAAGGGCCTACTAACCTCTCAATCAAGATGTGGGTTCAGGTGCCAACATCATCCAGGATGTAGGATGTACACTAGCCTGTTGTCGTTTAGTCATTAAAACGGTTGAGGAGCCAAAGGGTTGAGGAAGGACTGGTCTCTCTCCCTACTGCCAATCACCCACTTGCAGAATTTGTTTTTCCCAGCCCCACAAACCTGGACTCCACTGGATTAGAGGATCAGAGGCCCTAATTCCTGGATCAGGGATATAGGTTTGAGAAAGCTTCTTACAGCTGAGACTATCACTTGATCACTTAGGGGTAGGAATAAGCTAACTTGTTCCAGTACCCTCCTCTATTAAGTCTTTTGTAGAGAAGTCAGCCAGCTATTACCTTGAAGTCCTGTGACAGACTGAATTTAATAGAGGGACAAAGAACGGTCTATATTGTATGCATCCTGTGTCCAGGCTTTGATTCCAGCCATTGCTGTAGGAGCTAGTTTTAAACAATGTAAGATGTACAGAACTCTATCTTGACCATATCTTACCTCAGCTGTACTATATATTTCAATTTCCTTCCCCAAGCTTACCTGATACTCTGGGGTGAGGCGTCTATCCAGCATTCATGTACATATATTAAAGAAATGTGAAGAGACTAATGACCTATGAGGCCAGCTAGGATCATTGAGGAACCAGTGGATAAATTTTCCTTCTCCATTCCTTTTGTGAACAATCCTGGGGCACCCCATACATGGCTCTTCAGTAGGTTTGTGCAGGACTGGAACCATTCCCCACATTGTACAAGCAATCACAGAGAGCAAACAGGCCAGTTCGGAGCAGAAGGACTGGGGACTGCAAAATGGATGAATCCGGAGGAAAACAGAAGAATTAGATAACGGGAAGGGAGGGAAGGAGGGAGACACTAACAGTACACAAAGGTTCTACTCTTTCCACATCCTTGCGACACTTGCTATTTTCTATTTTGCCTTGTTGTTTTTTTTTTTTTTTGATGATAGTCATCTTAATGGGTATGTGGCGTCTTATTGCGATCTTGATTTTGTTTGCATTTCCTTAATGATCAGTAAGATTGGGCATCTTTTCATGTGCTTGTTGGCCATTTATATAACATCTTTGAATAAATGTCTACTCAAGTCCTTTGCCCATTTTCTAATAGGGCTAGTTGTTTTTGTTGAATTATAGGAGTTCTTTATATATTCTGGTTATTAACCCCTTATTAGATACATGATTTGCAAATATTTTCTCTTATTCTATAGGTTGCCATTTTCATTTTGGTGATAGGGTCCTTTGATACAAAGAAGTCTGAATTTTGATATAGCCAATTTGTCTATTTTTAATTTTGTTGCCTGTGCTGTTTCTTTCTAAAAAAAAAACCACTTAATTCTAATGCCTTTCTACAATAAAAAATATTTTGTAAAATTTAGTCAATGGTACATTGTGAAAGCTTTTTAAGGGGACACCAAAAAAGAGGAAATGGATATTTAAATCACACTGCAAGGAGCAGGCAGGTGGTCAGGGATGATTAACCCTAGGGGGCAAATGGAGGCCCCGAATTTTAAAGGAGAGTAAAATTAAATAATTACAAATAATAGTAAAAGCTAGCATTGAGTATTACATTGTAGTCATTATCCTAAGGAATATATATATATATATATGGGAGGGGGGGAGAGAGAGAGACTTCTCCTTTAATCTTTCCAGTGACCCCACAGTGACATAAGCACTACTACACGCAGAGGAGAAAATTAAAGCTCAGAGCAGGTAAGCCACTTGCCCCAATTCTCCCAGATGGTAACTAGCAGAGCTGAGAAATGAAATAGTCTAATCAGAGGACAAAACAGGACAAAACACATGCCCTTAGCTCAGCTGTCTCTTTAAATAAAAGAAGTTCTATAAGGGATTCTAGGCAGAGGGAACAAGCACAGACTGGAGAAGCTGCAGGAAGTTTAAAGAGCTAGACAGACTGCCGAGAGGAAATGATGCTTAGACCCTCACAAAGAGGCTTGTGTGTAGTGAAGTTCTTTAAATGTATGCATGCAAACTATGGGCACCTTTAGAGGATTTAGGAAAAGAGGAACGGTCTGGTTAATCCGTCTTTAGGGTTGACCACCATGTAGAAAATGGACTGGAAGGTGGACAGACTGAAACATGAAAAATATGCAGTTGTAAAAATGGTGCAGAGAAAGCCTGGTTTAAGGCAGAGGCTGTGGAATGGACAGAGGTACTTATTTTTGAGAGTGTGAGGTATTAATGAGGTAGAATCTTCAGGACTTTGTGCTCCAATGTATATGGTAAGTGAGTTGGAAAGAAGGATGAGAGCAGTGGGTGTGGGGGGAAATGTTTAACAACCTGCTTCTCAGGGGAACAAAGAACACTAACACCCAGGGGTTTGTAAAATTTACCAGTGTCCATGGTATAAATATTGAATGTAGAGCAATTCTGTCGTACAGACAGAATCAAAGTAAATTATCTCAAGAGCACAGAAAATAGCAAAATGTAATAGAGTAATCTGGACATGATGAATTTATTACTATCTTTGTTATGGATATAACGTACCTACTTGTAAGTATATATGATTTGATATCTTTTGATAATGGCTGTCTTTAGCAACTGGCTTACAAAATTCTGGAAAATTTCACCATGAGCCAGTGTGAGCCAACACCAGCACATGACATGGAGACTCCCAGGGTTCTGGCACCTAAGATGTGATCTCCTCCAGGAAGCCTTCTTTAATCCTACTACAGGGAGGATAGAAGTCCATTTCTGGGCTCCCACAGCATCTTGTGAAGAGTTTTACCATTGCTTATTTCACACCAAATTCTCATGGGCTATTTGAGTCTTATCTTCTTACTAGTGACACTCTAGTGCTTTGGAAATCAGAGCTAACTTTTTCCAAAACATTTCTGTGCCAGACAGTTTGGCCCTGAAGTACAAAGATAAATAAGAGATAGTTTTTATCTTCAAGAAGCTCATCATCCGGGAAGACAGAAAGTAAGTAGTACTAAAATCCACTGTATTAAGAACTATGATAGAGGTAAAGATGAGGTACATAGAAGGCACAGTGGCACACCAGTTAACCTGAACCGGTCTCTGGTCAGTCAAAAAAAGGACTTTGCAAGTGCTGACATCCAATGCTCATGATTCTCTCTACATTTTCAGTTTTAAACTTTAACCAGAGAAGGAAAGAAAAAAAACCCAAAAACCAAAAAACTCTGACATGAACAGTAAGCCTAAAAGCATTACAGCTAAAACATTAAAGCCGCTTTGAGAGTTAACGGAAAGAGAGTCCTCTGAGTGTTTTTTCACTCCTAAGATTCTATGTGGGTTTTTTTCTCCCCAATATGTTTATTTTAATTTTTCAGTGTTACAAGATTGATTGTTCATGCACCACACCCACTGCTCCATGCAATACGTGCCCTTCTCAATACCCACCACCAGGCTCACCCAACCCCCCACCCCCTCCCCTCCAAAACCCTCAGTTTGTTGCTCAGAGTCCACAGTCTCTCCTGGTTCATCACCCCCTCTGATTTCCCCCCATTCACCCTTCCCTTCCTTCTCACG
>CM052798.1:152462674-152487625 GCA_028533885.1 Nasua narica | reverse complement strand
ACCACATCTTCCTTATCCACTCATCTGTTGAAGGGCATTTTGGTTCTTTCCACAGTTTGGCTATTGTGGCCATTGTGGCTATGAACATTGGGGTACATGCGGCCCTTCTTTGTACTGCATCTGCTTCTTTGGGGTAAACACTGAGTAGTGCAATTGCAGGGTCATAGGGTAGCTGTATATTTAATTTCCTGAGGAATCTCCATACCGTTTTTTTTTTAAAGATTTTATTCATTGATTTAAGAGAGACAGAGAGGGCACAAGCAGAGAGGTCGACAGAGAGGGAGAAGCAGACTCCCTGCTCAGCAGGGAGCCCAACATAGGGCTTGATCCCAGGACCTAGAGATCATGACCCGAGTCAAAGGCAGATGCTTAACCATCTAAGCCACCCAGGTGCCCCAAGATTCTATATATTTAAAACAGTCCAGATTTCCAGGTATAAGTTTTTAGTCCCTTCATTTTCCAAAAGGAAGTATTGGCTTGAGTCAGGAAGAGGCTTCTGAATTCTCTAAATACAAGAGTAAAGGGATAGGTGTTAATCTTCTTCACTGTCTCAATACCCCAAATCAGGCCCTAACAGAAGGAAATTTGTAGAAAACTCTCTTAAAAGTCCAAGAAGTCTTCTTGTCTTCCTTCCACAGTTAGAGGAATGAAGCAGCTGGACTCCTATCTTGTGCAGGGATGCTTTGGAGTAATTGAATCATTACTGTCACTGTTCCGGGCAGTCTCAGCAAACATTCAGTTGCTCGTGGCCTTGGCAGGATTCTCATGCAAAAGCTCAGCACCAAAGTGAAAAGCTATTCGTCCTTAAGAATGAGAGCTCCTATGGGATTGTGAACCATGGCTCATTGTCCTTCCAGAATAGCCAGATTGGGTATTTTGCAGGGTTCAAAAAATATTTAGTGCTACTGATTTTTTGCATATGTGTGTTTTATCAGCATGAATAAGGACTATCTTTCCAGAAAGATTGTGAGGTCCACAGCACAATGTAGGTGGGATATCATTATAAGTCAATTTTCTGGCTTTTGACTACAAAGTCTATTTTAAATTTTTCAACTAAGTTTAAGCTCAGGGCTGCCATCTAACTAGTTATCTGAACTTTAAAAATTGTCCTGTAAGAAAGAGAGAGACAAACCAAGAAATAGACTTTTAACTATAGAAAACAAATTGATGGTTACCAGAGGGGGTAGTGGTGAAACAAGTGATGGGATTAAGCAGTACACTTGTAGTGATGAGCACCAGGTGAGTAAAATAAAAAACTTAAAAAAATAAAAATAAGATTTAAAAAGTCATTTAAATTCTTTGAATCAGTTTCTTTATTAAATCAGAATTTCTGCTCACAAGACTTTGTAATGAAATAATGTTGAAAAGTGAGGAACTAGTATTTGCTAACCTAGAAAACACAATGTAGATATAATGTGTTACGTTACTAATATTATTATTATTAATGCTAATAAGTGGTAATCATTTAAATATATTTATAAAAATGTTTCACACAATTATAAATTAAATTAGGATGTTGATACAAAATCCAGAAATCAAAAAAAGAATGATAGCTTTTATATCTAAAATTTATATTTTTATATTTTAAAATATATTTATATATTTATATTTTATATTTAAAAATTTATATTTTAAATATCTAAGGTATAAATTTTCAAAAACCATAGAGCCAAGACATAGATAACCACCTGAGAAATTGTATAGGATACATATAAAAAATTATATTTCTCTATGTACAATAATATAAACATATAGTTCACTATATAATAATATGTAGAAATAAAACTTTTTAATAAACAAAAATATTCAAGTTTTTTTGCAATCATAGAAATGATGACATAGTGAAATGCAGAGATTTTTAAAATCATTTTAGCAAATATTTAAAAACTGATGATACACTGGGCTTCAAGTGGAAAGGAAAGATACTCTCAAACCCTGTTCACAGGAACAAATTAGCTTTTTTCAAGAGCGATTTGGTAAAATGCATTGCAAAATTTAAATATGCATAATCTGGGGACACACCAAGTCAATTTCTAGAAATTATCTTTTTTTAATCTTTTAAATGTGTCATTTTTAATTTATTTTTAAACCTTTATTTAAATTCATTAGTTAATTACAGAGTAATATTAGTTTCAGGTGTACAATACAGTACAATACAATTCAACACCTCCTGGGCTCATCACAACAAAAGCACTCCTTAATCCCCATCTATTTCGCCCATCCCTCCAACCCACCTTCCCACTGGTAATCATCAGCTTTTCTCTATAGTTAAGAGTCTGTTTTATGGCTTGCCTCTCTCTTCTTTCTCCCTATGTTCATCTGTTTTGCTCCTTAAATTCCACATATGTATGAAATCATATGGTATTTGTCTTTCTCTGACTGACTTATTTTGCTTAGGATAATACTTTTCTAGCTCGATCCATGTCATTGCAAATCTCAAGTCCATCAACTGATGGTGATAAAAAAAATTCCTAGAAATTATCTTAAGGAAACAATGAGACAAGTTCAACAAACTGTAGATATGGTGTGTATTACAATGTTTAAAATATTAAAATTAGAGCACTAGTTATATAAATGATAATATAGTTTATACTTAATGGAATATGCAGCTATTACAAATATCCATATGCTTCTATATTTATTGACATGTTATATTAAGATGTTCCTGGTATATTACAGATATTTGTTATATTATGATGTTCCTGGTATATTATGGGATATTCATGACATATTAACAAAAATAGTTTAAAACTGTGTGCAGAATTTAATTAATTTTTGTAGTATAACTTGATAGACATTAGATGTTAACTTTGGTAAGAATAATAGTTAATTAGTATTAATTAATATTTAATAATTATTAAATTATTTTTCAATAAGCCTATATTATTTTTATTATAATAAAGGACTTTTTTATTTCAAAGGCATAATTTTTTTCTTATATCTGTTCTTTACCCAACTGAAATAGACATTTTATCTTTATAATAAAATTACTTTTTTCTTTCCTGCTCCTATTTTTTTTCTGGCTGCCTATTGTATCAATTATTCAGTGATGCTATGATTTGATATTGACAATTTGTCTTCCTCATAAGACTTGTGACATCACAAAGTCAAAACTACTCTGAGTCGAGTCATATTTATCCTGAGAGATGTCCCTATATATCAAATATTTTCTTTTTTAACCAATTTATGAAAGAAAATGAAAGTGGAGGAAAGGAGAAGGACAACTCAAAGGAGAAAAATATAAACCTGTTTGTTTGAAAACTGATGGTATGTTAATTTATTTCATTAGTCAAAATGACCAGTAGTCTTTGTAGGTGAGATTAGTGCATGCATATGTCCCCATGTAATGTGTATTTGTATCTTAAAGAAAGTACATTTGAAAAACAAGACAATTTTCCTGAAATGGGAGCATCCTTTTGGTCATCAATTTGGGACTGACCTGTAGAAAAGGGACACAGACTATATTAACCCATAACTATTAGCTCAAGTGATCCATTAAGATGGATGTAAGAAAGGTGAATATTTGTTCATACACTAAGCAGCGAAAGAGTATGTAGTGAAAAGGAGGGACATGAGCTAATACTAAATGCTTTCATTGATGTGTTCTAGAAATCCATTTTCAGCTTTCTTCTCTTTTTCACATATACATTCTACCTTTAGTATTTCACTTCTCCCATTGTTTCAATTCTTAGCTAAGAAACAGGCTTACATAAATTTATGGGTGACAAAATGAACCCATTTCAATACATGTAGGTAAGAACAAAAGAGTTCAAAGGAGAAAGAGATTATGTTTGATGGTAGAATCTAAGAAGGGGTAATGTTACTGAGTTCTTGGAAATGGGAAGAATTTCCTAGACCTAGTCATAAATGGGAAAAGTCTTACAAATGTGTAAGGGATAGGGCACATGAAAAGTTAAAAAGAAGAAAACACTGGAAAAGTTAAAAGAAACCCAGTAAACCATAGTTTTACTGATGTAAAAAATATATGTTCTGAAATAGGAAAAGATGATGCCAGAAAGATAAATTAGGGCTGGATTTATGGAAATCTTGAATGTCAAATTAGGAATCTGAGACAATAAAAACATAAACCATGATAATCATATTGATATTTTTCTGCCAGTTTTCTGCTTGCTTTTCTCCTTGATTTAATCATACAATTGTTTCTGATATTGTTCTTACATAAGATGATTATTATATTTTCTGAAAAGTGAAAAATAAAAACCCATCATTAATTCAACCAAAAAAGTGCTGTCACTTTTAATCTCCTTAATTACACAGGTTGAAAGGCATTACGGGAAGATTTGGCAACATTTGGAAAAACGACCACTCAGAGTTAGAGAAATAAGTCCAAATGATACATGATTTTCAGGGAAATTTCCTAAATCTTTCCAACAAGAATGGACATGGCCCATTCTTCATCCAGGCATGTTGACTATTAACGTCACAATCCATTTGCAATGGAAGTGAACGTTTGGGGCTGGAACAGATTGCTAGTGAAAGCTTAATGACCACAGGTCTCAGAAAACTTGGCAACCCAATGCTAAGTACGCTTACTGAGTCTGGAGAAGAAAAGCTTTAATTAGTGGTCATCAAAGCACAAAGCAAAGGGTCAGCACACCTACTTAGCCAATGCCTCTTTGAAGTAAAACTTAGTGGGCTGCTGATTCCCCACACATCCCTGCAAACAGGTGCCTATGCTTCCCATGCTGATTTGCTTTCCTTTTCCCTCTCTGTGTACGAATAGCCTGCCAAGTAGAAGGACACCTGCCAGGATACTGAGTTTAAACCCGGACACACACTCCTCAAAACTTGCATGGTTTAAAGTACTCACTCAACAGTATGCTGATCCTAAACCAATCCAACTGTGTTGAAATGGGCCAAAATTGTTCCAAAAATGGGCCAACCTTTTATTTTTAAATTATTGCCATTCTTTTGAGATTCAAGGAATTTTTATTTCACTAAATTTAACCTCTAGCCCAAGGAGATGTGACTAGATCAGTTATTCCAGATAGGCAACCCGTTAGTGGGATAGGAATAGGAGTAAAAGTATCTGTAGGAGGAATGGATTGGTCACATAATATGCTAGCAGGATTGGCTAATTCTCCTTGTTCCAAATCATCTTCTCCATCAGCTTGAAATTTCATCATTAGAAATTAATTTGAGTCTTAAATTTTTCCACTCTTTAAGATACTCCTACTAAAATGCAAATACCTTTGAAAGCACTATCACCCAAGGTTTTATCAGCAGACTCCTTCAGGGGAATGGGATACAGGCTGGATAACTGGTCTTGAGGAGGGAGATAATGGTAGGAAAGACAGAGTTATTAAAAGGGGTAGTAGAATGACAAAGGCACTATTTTCCTCTGCACCATTTTGTGAGAGAATGGGAGGAAGGCACCACTGTTTCTAAACTAATCTTCCCATACCTCAGTAATTGAGACTTCTGACATTCCTTATATTCTAACAACCTGGCCTCATCCGAAGAGAACCTTATTAAAAGCAACAAGAACGCCATAATGGTGGGAAGAAAATTAGGACATATTTGAAGCACATTTAGGTTGGAGTCATAATTAGAAACTTTCATGTAATTTTCTTGGAGCAAAGTCAGGGCTGGGAGTACAGGAAGGCAAGAGATGCCACGTGTGATCACTACATGCTTTAGTTTTAGTAGAAACATAGGTTTTAATTTCTCTGGGATAAATGCCCAGGAGTTCAATCACCCAGTCCTATGTAAGTGTAGGTTTAGTTTTTTAAGAAATAGCCATGGTATTTTCTCCAATGCTGGTAACATTTTACAGTCCCATTAGCAACATATAAGAGATCTAGTTTCTCCACATCCCAGAAAGAATTTGGTGTTGTCACCATTTTTCTCTTTTAGCTGTTCTAACAGGTACATAGTGATATCTCAACATCATGGTTTTAATTACCATTTACATAATGGCTAGCGATGATGAATGTCTTTTCATGTGCTCATTTGCCATCTGTAGCTCCATTTTAGTGAAATGTCTCTCCATGTCTTTTGCCCATTTTCTAATTATTAGATATTTTTAATGTTGATTTTTGAAAGTTCTTTATATATTGTAGAGATAAGTTATTTGTCAGATATGTGGTTTGCAAATATTTTCTCTAGGTCTGTAGCTTTTTTTATCTTCTAAATAGGGTCTTAGAACAAAAAAAATTATTTGATGAAGCCCATTTAATTTTTTTATTGATACATAATGCATTAGATGTTTGTCTAAAAATTCTTCACCAAGCTTTAAGTCCCAAATATTTTCTCTATGTTATCTTCTAAAAATTTTATAATTTTATATTTTGCATTTAAATTTAATCTTATTAAAAATAAATAAATAAATAAATAAATAGATTTAATCCTACATGAGTAAAATTTTGTATGAGGGATGAGGTGTAGGTTAAGGTTCATTGCTTGTTTCCCATCCATATCCAATTACTCCAATGAAACCATCTGAGCTTCGAGATTTCTATTCTGGGAGGTTTTAAATTATGAATTCAATTTCCTTAACAGTTACATAATTATTCAAATAATCTATTTCATATTGAATTAGCTGTAGTTTTCAAAGAATTAATCTATTTCATAGAAGTTGTCAAATTTATGTGCATGAAGTTGTTCATAGTATTCCCTTACCATACTTTTGATGCCTGAAGGATCTGCAGTGATAGCTCTTATTTCATTCCATATTAAAGATCTTTTTTTTTCTTTTGTCAGCCTTGCTAGAAGTTGTCTATCCAACTGACCTTTTCAAAGAACATTTTTATTTCTTTGCTTTTCTGTTTTGCTTACTTGTTTTCAACTTAATGTTTTCTGCTTTTTATTATTTCCTTCTTTGGGATGTATTTTGTTCTCCTTTCCCTGCCCTCACCAGCCAGTATCTTGAAGTGGGAGCTTATATTATTGATTTAAGACTTCCTCTATTCTCTTTATTTATTTATTTATTTTAAAGATTTTATTTATTTATTTGAGAGAGAGAGAGTGAGAGAGAGAGCATGAGAGGGGAGAAGGTCAGAGGGAGAAGCAGACTCCCTGTGGAGCTGGGAGCCTGATGTGGGACTCGATCCCGGGACTCTGGGATCATGACCTGAGCTGAAGGCAGTCGCTTAACCAACTGAGCCACCCAGGCACCTGACTTCCTCTTTTCTAATGTAAACATTTAGTGATGTAAATTTTTCTCTCAGCCTGGCTTTAGCTGTGTGCTACAAATTATAATGTTTTATTTTGATTTTAATTCACTTCAATACATTTTTTAAATTTCCTTTGATATTTCCTCTTTGATCCACAAATTATTGTTAAATGTGCTGTTTAGTTTACAAGTATTTTTAGATTTACCTGTTACTCTCTGTTATTGTTTCTTATTTTGATTTCACTGTGGTCATGAAACATGCTCCATATGATTTAAATTATTTTAAATTTGTTGAAATATTTTTATGGTCTAGGCTATGGCCCAAGGAGAAGGTGGGGGTACATCCTTACCTCTTAGCAAAGGTAGAAGTCTAGGCTCTGCACTTGACCTTTACTAGCAGGGATAGGCTGGAGTTTTTTCTGTGTGTTTGGCTGAAATAAAGTGGTTATTGTCTATAGACTGTAAATTTTTTGCCTTTCTAGGCCATCTTTTCTTTTCTGGTTCTTTGGCTAAAGAGAACAGGTTTCCGGGCACCTGAGTGGCTCAGTGGGTTAAAGCCTCTGCCTTCAGCTCAGGTCATGATCTCAGAGTCCTGGGATTGAGCCCCACATTGGGCTCTCAAGGTTGGCGGGGAGTCTGCTTCCCCTTCTCTCTCTGCCTGCCTCTCTGCCTACTTGTGATCTCTCTCTCTCCGTCGAATAAATCAATTTTTAAAAAAGAGAGAGAACAGGTTTCTATTAGGAGTTTGTTTTTTTGATTGTTTGTTTTTTGTCTGTGTTCATTGACATTTCTGGATTGCTGGCTTCTCTAGCATCTAGTATCTGGAGATATGAAGGAAAAAGAAAGCCCAGGAAACTCACCACCATGTTGTTTCCTGGTTTCTAAGGTCCCTCACTGGTCAGCCTTCTCTTCAACTATCAGTCTTCATACCTGTGTTTTATATATAATGGCCAGAATTTTCGGTTGTATTTAATAGGAAGAATAGGAAAAACTATGACTCCCCCTTCTTCATAAAAGTAGATGTCTAATTGTTCTTTTTTAATGTATGAATATATATTTTTAAAGTTCATCTAAATTTCTAATATGGTAAACATCAATAAGGATAGCCCAAATAAACAAAAATTTTGAGGTCTTTAAAAAAACTTTCAACTAGAAAGAGATCCTGACCCCCCAAAATTAGGGAAACATTATTATAAATAAATATGCTTTTTTAAGATTGCTACTGAAAAATGTCCAGTGTTATAACTACATGTAACTCATTGGGGTGAAGGGAGTAGTCTCCATGGAGATACAGAAGAAAAAGCCAGATCTACTATTTCTCTTCCCAACACACTGAGAGCAATCTGTGAGACACAGGATGATTATATGTCCTGCTTTTCCTGGGAAACTCTAGGTTTACACCTGTTTTCCAGGCATAATTATCAATAATAGTCTCTTGAATTCTCCAAAGTATCCTGCTTTGCATGATAAATTATATTGTTGCCCAGATTATTACCATTCCTTTTTAAGTTCTGTCTCAGAAAAAACTTCTCAAAGCTCAAACTTTCAAATACCTCAAATTATTATATATAAATATAATATTTGATTTTTTTTAATATTTGATTTTTAACCACATATTGATGCTACCACTTCTGACTGGCAAGCTGAGTCTTGCAATATCTGTTTGCCTTATTATCACTGCCAAGACATGACAGTAATCCCTCCCTAGCACCTTGAGTCTCTTAAATCTTGACGGTATGAAGATTATCTCCTCTACAATTTTAAGCTTGTCTAAAAGCTTGAGCTAAACAAGTTTATACATTTAGGTTTACATCTAGGACCAATCCCAGAAAGCTTAATATCTTGAAGAACTTCTCAGACCCTGGCATCCTTTCAGCCATATTTTCTCACTGCTACTGCTAGTTCATCTTCTTCATTATGGGAATCAAGAAAAAAAAATCTCAGCTATGACAGAAATACTAGAAAAAGTTCCAGTGTTTGGATTTCTAACCCTAATGACAGAGCCAATTTATCCACTGATTTCAAAAACATTTATTGGGAACCTACTATGTGCTCTTCTCTTGAATTATATAATCACAGAGAATACCATATAAAACAAACTGAAAAGTATTCCTCTCCTTCAAAAATATTCTTTCAAAAACAGTTTTTATTTTTTTTACAGATTCTACTTATTTATTTGACACAGAGAGAGAGAGATCACAAGTAGGCAGAGAGGCAGGCGGAGAGAGAGGGGGAAGCAGGCTCCCTGCTGAGCAGAGAGCCCAATGTGGGGCTTGATCCCAGGACCCTGAGATCATGACCTGAGCCGAAGACAGAGGCTTTAACCCACTGAGCCACCCATGCGCCCCTCAAAAACTGTTTTTAGAAGAAATCAAACATGTACTTTTCCATCTCAACATATCCTAGAAAATCTTCTATACACTAATTTCCCTGTGAACAAACTATATTTTTAAAAAATAAAACAAAAATCTCGTATACACAACATTAAGAATTTGTGTGGCAACCATTTTGAGGAGTTATGTGAGAGGGAAATATTTTCCTATGAAAGTATGAATTTGAAAATGCTCTCATTATTGCACAGACTCTTATCAAACACATAGACTTTGAGTTTATTGAATCGATTCCTAGACAGTCTCATAAACACAGGATTTCCCTCTCAGCAAATTTGAACTCTATAGAGAAAGCGGGAGTCTAATTTTCAGAATTTAACAAAAGAACAATGTCGCTAAGTTTATGTTTATCTGTTTTGAAAGCAAAATATCTCAGAGACCTAAAACTAGCACAAGCCCTGAAAAACAAATGAATTTTGAATGGTGCTAAGTCTCCCACCCCATATTCCCTGCACAACAGGCCAGTGTTAGGCAATACTCTGCTACAAGTCAGGCCCAAGCAACATAGAGGAGGAGAAGACCTTACCAATAGAGAATATTTCCACAAGAGAAAAACAGGGTCTGAGTGGCTCTACTGATCATACCATCAACAAATATCATCAATATTAGAAATTTGTTTGCCAATTTGGGCAAAATAGTAAAATAAAAGAAGTTTTTCTCTGTCATGGGGTTAACTTAGTTTTCCTCTTTAAGAACCAAATTTTTCTTCCTCTGGATGCCTATAATTTGTTTTATTTCCAGGGAACTTGCTTAGAGTTGTCACTCAACTCTGAGTGTTGAGTTGTCACTTAACTGAGCTGTCACTCAAGTCATTGAGAGTAATATGTGCCAAAGAAGCCACCCTCCATCACTCTAGAGCCCACGTCTGACAACACAGCATACTTCTCCACAGAGCCAAGACTTGGCCTTGAATCCTCCAACAGCACAGTATTCGAGATATTCTCTTTCAGTTGCTCTGGGTTGACACAAGACCCTATTTTCCATCACTGTCCTAACATATGAGTTTAACCACATAAAAATATTCACACTTCTAGACTGTGTCTCCTTAACTACTCATATTCATATGCTCCATTAGTATCTCACTTCCTTTCCCTCTTTCACGTCCTCTCTCTCTTTCTCTCTCATCCTCTTCTTCTACCACCTTCTTCCCTCACTCTCTCTTGTCTTGTCTCAAGATAGTTCTCCTTTGTTAAAGTCTGTTTCCCTGACCAACTTCAAAACTTACCACCCCCATAGAGGCTTCCAAGCTATTCTAATCAAAGAAATGCAGGAGCCTGTATTTATTATCCACCAGAGCACAAGTTTGAAAAAATTTGCCTTTCGATATTATACTGAAACACGTACATTCTCATGAGCCAAATGGAGATGATAGCATGTGACCTGGTGGATAAGTACACATAAATGTATGAATAATATTAGTATAACACATATTATTAATAACAAATGAAACATTCTGTACAAGTACAGTGAAATCTCTGAATCATTTAACTGTTTACCTGTACAGATCCAGAGCAGGAGAAATGGTAGATTATCAAAGTAACCATGAGAGACAATGGACCACAGGAAAAAAACTGAGGGTTTCAGAGGGGTGGGGGTAGAAGGAGGGGATAATAGAGTGATGGATATTGAGGAGGGCATGTATTGTGAATGAGCACTAGGTGTTACATATAACTAATGAATCACTGAACACTACACCAAAAACTAATGATGTATTATACAGTGGCTAACTGAACATAATAAAATAAATATATATGTATATACATATATATATATATACACACTTAAAATATATATATAAAAAAACAAAGTGACATACACAAAAATAGTAAAAATGACAGAACCTAAAGAAAATGGAGCAAAGACAGCACTTATAATATGAGTCAAAAATAAAATACTTACAAAAATATTAAGAAAATATGCAGGGATAGGGCCCCTGGGTACCTCAGTCAATTGAGCATCCAGCTCTTGATTTCAACTTGGGTCACGATCTCAGGGTCTTGGGATTGAGCCCTGTGTCAAGTTCCACACTAGGTGTGGAGCCTGCTTAAGAGTCTCTCTCCCTCTCTCTCTCTCTCTCCTCCTCTCTGTAAAAAATGATAAGAAGAAAGAAAGAAAGAAAGAAAGAAAGAAAGAAAGAAAGAAAGAAAAGAAAGAAAGAAAGAAAGAAAGAAAGAAAGAAAGAAGAAAGAAAGAAAGAAAGAAAGAAAGAAAGAAAGAAAGAAAGAAAGAAAGAAAAGAGAGAAAAAGACAGAAAGGAGGGAGGGAAAGAAGAAGAGAGAGAAAGAAAAGAAAGTATGCAGAGCCTGTAATAAGGATATCTCTAAAATTTTAATGAGGCCATAAAAGAACAAATAATTAGAAATATTTATTATTTTTTATTATGTTAAGACATTCCATGTTCCCTGATAAGAAAACTGCAAGATGTCAATGTCTTCTAAAATTAGTTTGTGATCTTAACACATTCTGAACAAACTACCAATGTAGAATTTTGAGAGTGGGTAAGTAATTTGGTGAAATAATTTTTAAGTTAATCTAGAAGAAATTGATGTGATATGAAAAAAACTAAAAAAGAGGAGTAATACAGTGTTTAATATTAAAAATAGATTACTTCTAGAGCACCTGGGCAGCTCAGTCTGTTAAGCTGGACTCTTGGTTTTGGCTCAGGTCATGATCTCAGGGCCCTACGATGGAGCCACCCATCCCACTTCCACTCCCCCACCCCGCCCAGGGCTCCAGGCTCAGTGCCAAATCTGCTCAAGATTCTCTCTCCCTCTGCTTCCCCCTTTGACTCTGTGTGCACTCTCTCTCTCTCTCAAATATACAAATCTTTAAAAATAGATTATTTTTATTACTGAAAACATTGAGATAATAATAAGAGTGTATAATAATATTAATAACAGATAATCATGTCAAAAAATGGGCAGAAGGCATGAACAGACACTTCCCCAAAAAAGACATACAAATGGCTAACAGACACGTGAAAAAATGTTCATCATCATTAGCCATCAGGGAAATTCAAATCAAAACCACACTGAGATACCACCTTACACCAGTTAGAATGGCCAAAATCGACAGGACAGGAAACAACAAGTGTGGTGAGGATGTGGAGAAAGGGGAACCCTCTTACACTGCTGGTGGGAATGCAAGTTGGCGCAGCCACTTTGGAAAACAGTGTGGAGATTCCTCAAAAAACTAATAGTAGAGCTACCCTATGACCCTACAATTGCACTACTGGGTACTTACCCCAAAGATACAGATGTAGTGAAAAGAAGGGCCACATGTATCCCAATGTTCATAGCAGCAATGGCCACAATCGCCAAACTGTGGAAAGAGCCAAGATGCTCTTCAACAGATGAGTGGATAAAGAAGATATGGTCCATATATACAATGGAATATTATGCAGCCATCAGAAAGGATGAATACCCAACTTTTGCATCAACATGGATGGAACTGGAGAAGATTATTCTGAGTGAAATGAGTCAAGCAGGGAAAGCCAATTATCATATGGTTTCACTTACTTGTGGAACATTAAGAATAAGATGGAGGACATTAGGAGAAGGAAAGGAAAAGTGAATTGGGGGAGATTGAAGGGGAAGACAAAGCATGAGAGACTGTGAACTTTGACAAAGAAACTGAGGGTTTTGGAGGGGAGGGAGGTGGGGCGTTGGGTGGGCCTGGTGGTGGGTATTGAGGAGGCACATATTGCATGGAGCACTGGGTGTGGTGCATAAACAATGGATCTCTGAACACTGAAAAAAATAAAATTAAGATGTAAAAAAAAATAATAGTTATTGAGAGACTATTAAGTGACAGGCTTTAGAATAAACACTTTACAACATTATTTAATTTCCACACAGTTCTGTTGAAGACAATTTTGTACCCATCTTACAAATGGCCATTTACTTACATTTACTTAACTGTTCTTCCACCTTAATGTGGTTTAAAACATTTTAGATGAGAGAAGGACCCAGAAAGCAAGCCCTGACTGTACACTTTAAGGCAGACCCTGATCCTCATGACTCTCTCACTTAGAGAGACACTAGCCCAGGTGAAAGTTATGATAATACACAATAGCTCACACTGTTGCTGCTGCTATTTTTCTGGAATACTTCAATATTCTGAACTCTTTTATCTTTTCTTCTCTTTCTTTCTGTTTCTGTCTCTCTCCTTCTCTAAATGTGTCCTCAACATCCGATATGAGCAATCACAATGTCAGCCACTAGAGACAGAGTAGTGCATAAAATGGACACAGAACTCGCCCACATTGAATCTAGGATCTAAGTATCTAAGACCAGTTGGTTCCTCCAAGCACAGCATAAGATCATCATCATACCATAACAGAGCTAATGTTCAAGGATGCAAATTTGAGGAGAATTCTCACCAAAATTCATAGACTAGTAGGTGCACAGAGAGCAAAAAGGATTTTTAGACTTCAGTTATTCTAACCTCAAGTAAACACGTTGGAATCCCTGAAAGATGGTTCCCCAGCTTCTCTTCCAGCACTTCCAGTGATATGGCACTCACTCCTTGTAGGACAATCCGTTCCACATCATCAGCACCATATAATCCATGACACATGATGTCCTTTTCTCCAAGAAATACAGGAAAATCCTTTTTAACCTGGCCAGCATGCCCCTGGGAGGATATTTTGTAATGTTTCCCCAAGTGGTTATTTTGGGAGGTCATTTAATAATCTTGATAATTAAGAACACATAGTTTGAACTGATTAATATCTTGTATTGGCACAATAAGTATTTCAAGCATAGCAAATATCTTGGGAAAGGAGTTTCTTTGTAGTTATATAACAGTTCAGGTTTAATGTTTGTTATTTAAAGAAAGAGAAGACAGACAGGATTTAAATGCTTTCATTTCATTGTACTGATTGGAAGAGAGTGTGTTTAAATTATGTATATATGGTGGGTTCCTTGGAAAAGATGGAAAGTTGAATATACTTATCTACTTTCGGTCTTTTCCAAAACCTCATTAAAATGGCAATAAAAGATTTTTATATGCATAAATCTACAAAGATGAGGAGAAATAGGAGAGGAAAAATAACAAAATATTGGAAAATGCAAAGTAGATGGATTGGTATCAAATGACTTAGCAAATCCAAGAAAATTAAATCTTAATATAGAACTGAGAAAAGCCATGTCCAACTTAATTTTCTCTGAGTTCCCTAAAGTATAGGAACTGCTCACAGTTTTGAAAGTGTAAATAAAAGGGGTAGCATAATAAGGAGAGTTGATAGAAAGTCAATTTGAGGAACAGATATCCAGACCTTATCCTAAATTGCCCACAGCTGGGGACTGGCCAAATTTCAGAAGTTTATTCTCAAGAAAGGATAAGGACTCTTTACATGAGAAACATCAGGTACATTTTGTCAGCAAAGGTATCATTCTCCAAAGAGGAGGAATGAGTGGACTCCATCAAACAGGCCTTAGAGAGATCCAGAGATCCACTCAATAAACAAATGGGCTTTTCTAATCTTGAGTCAACCCTGTGAGCCTGAAAATGGTTCAGATACATATCCTGGAGTGGTGAACTTAGGGATAAAGAATCAATCAAGATGAATCATCACCACAGATCAAAGTTGATCCCAACACAGGAAGGAGAAGAAGGGAATCCTCCCAGAGACAGTGTGAAAATTAGCTGAGGGAACGCTAGTCTAGAGAGGAGCAGAAAGAATGCTCTGGGAAAAATTCCATCAGGAATAGAAATTGGTAGAACACCTAGTATTTAATTTGAGGTTGTGCTGTGCTGAATACATAAAAAAATAAACAACAAAAAAAAAAACTTGAAGAAGAACAAAAAGTTTTCCAGAGGGGGGTAAAAAAAGGTTACCATAAAATATGATGAAGAAAATTATGCCTTGATCTCTCGATGCTTCCTAAAATTATGTGTATATTACAGAACACACAGAGGATATCAAACCCAAGTTCAGTGTGAACATTATGTTCTGTCATAAAAGGCAGATAGTAACTGTTAAATTGACTAAAACAAAACAAAATTAGTTTAAGAGGCGGGTAGAGAGGAAGACAGAGAAAGTAAATGGATAAAGAAAGCAGGGGAAGGAAATAAAGCTAAATCTTCATCTTCCGTGGTAAAAATCCAGGTAACAATTTCATAAACTAAAACATCGAGAAGTAATATAAGCAAATTATTTAGAGATACGGAGGTAAATACAAAAAAAAACAAACAAACAGTGAAAATATTCAAAAGATGTTGCCTCTGAAGGGGACAAAATGGGAAGAGAGCAGAATGGGGATATTGATTTTCATATCAATGAGTACTCTTAGGACCTGTTTGACTTTTTAAACTATACAAATGTATGAACTGTATAAATGAGATATTAAAACAAGAAAAATTAATGGGCTTTCTATAAAACTCTAGGGCATCTGTTAACAGCCAAAAGACTCAAGAAGGAAAGTACTTTTCTCAGACCAAACTTCAGAATTGATTCAACTAAACCTTGCATTCTAGTGTAGCTGGCAGAGCCTATACTCACCAGGCTCAAAAGAGACAACACAACATCTGTGTTCCAAACACTGAATCTATGTTTTACCTCCTACCTACCTGCTCAGTCAAATATCTAGAGACTGTAAATGCACTGGGCTGTGGGTTGAACTTGACTGCTTGTTCTTATTTCTTGCACATGTAGGCAGAGACCAGGATTTAATGCAAAAAAGAAATGTGGCTCAATATTTTGCTTTGGAAATCCCTAAACTACTACAGAGTTGATAGTTATGTCAGATTCAGGTTAAATGGATGACAGGGGGGATTAAATTAAGGCTACCGATGTCCAACCAAATAAATAGCCCCAGAGCCTGACCAGCTGTCAATCTGTTTTCAAAATGTCATGGGATTCCCTTTGTCTCAGTCTCTCAAGCACACACACACACACACACACACACAGAGCTGAGATTGACACTGACTACAGATTCTTTTTTTAATATATAGTTGGCTCTGTCTGATCCCACTGACACTAATCAAAAGGAAATCCTACCTATGAAAACAGTATGCACATTCTTCAAAAAAATTAAGAATAGAACAACCATATGATCCAGCAATCCCACTTCTGGACATTTATCCAAAGGAAACAAAAGCACTGTCTTGAAGAGACACCTGCGTTTCCATATTCACTGCACTGCAGCATTATTCACCATAGCCAAGATATGGAAGCAATCTAAGTGCCCATTCATGGATGGTTTTTAAAAATGTAAACATATATTTATACTGATTGATAGAGAAAAAAAACCTATTTACGTACATACATAAACATATACTCACACAATGGAATACTATGCAGTCTTTAAAAAGAAGGAGTTCTATTTGTAACAACATAGATAAATATGGAGAACATTATGCTATCTTAAATAAGCCAGATAAATGCAAATATTATATAGTATCACTTATATGGGGAAGGGAAGAAAGAAAGAGAGAGGGAGGGAGGGAGGGAAGGAAAGGAAGGAAGGAAGGAAGGAAGCTAGGAAGGAAGGAAAGAGAAAGAAAGAAAGAAAGAAAGGGAGGGAGGGAAGGAGGGAAGGAAGGAAGGAAGGAAGGAAGGAAGGAAGGAAGGAAGGAAGGAAGGAAGGAAGGAAGGAAGGAAGGAAGAAACTGTCAAACTCACAAAAACATAAAGTAGAATGGTGGTTGCCAGGGGCTGGAGGGTGGCAGAAATGGGGAAAGGATGGTCACAGAGGACAAACTTTTAGCTATAAGGTGAGTAAGTTCTGAGAATCCAATGTGTAACATGGTGTCTACATTGATAATAGTGTATTGTATGCTTGAAATTTGCTGAGAGTAGATCTGAAGTGTTTCCACCAAATAAATAAATAAATAAATAAATAGTTAACTATGTGCAGTAATGGATGTGTTAATTAACTTGATTGTGGGAATTATTTCACAATGTATACATACAGCAAATTTTCACCTTATATACTTTAAATATATTATAATTATACTTGTCAATTTTATCTCAGTAAATCTGGGGGCAGGGAGAAGCAATCCCCACCAATTCACTCCCTTCAAGGCGTAAAAAGGTCCAGGTGATATGCTTGCATTAACAGGTAAATGACAAACCATAACTGGACTCATAAGGGCATTTCAACTGAATCGAGCAAAGCAGCCAACTAAAAAGTAAGGCCAAGTACAGCAAAGCTCATTCAAAGGCCTTTTCAATGTTGTTTCCTGCTTCTCGAGTTCTCCTTTGGGCTCAGGCTCAGATAACTTCGAGGAAGCTAATCTTTTCCTGGAGGCATTTTGCCTAACTGAGAATAGATATTAAATAGAGTCCCCAGGATTCCATTTCCTATTAAATCACCATAAGCCCAAGTCACTGTTGGTGCAAATGGCTGTGCAATAGCCTCTGTATGCAAGATCATTGGCTCACCTCTGTCAACACTGGCTCGTGAAGGTTCAATGTGAACAAAGCAGGAATCCAGACTCTAGGCTTCTGCCAAGTGTTCCATGTGTCCTTCGGTATTAGGTGTGACCATGAGAGCATAGCTATGGTTCTGAGACCATCATATTTTTATCCTGAAGTGTTTCCCACAAGTATACAGAATTTTCTTATTCTGTTATTTGAATGGATTGTGATTTTTAAGTAAAATCTGGAGATTTATTTTAATGTTTGCCTCTCTGTTTTTAGTTTCTTGCTTATCCGGAGTATAGGAATTTCAGCCATTAGCATGCATTTAAAAGTTTCCCACCAGATGAATTAGACCCCAACCAAGCAGAGTCCACCATTGATCACTCCATTTAATATCATTTTTAAATTTATATTTGAACTATATTATAAAATAAGAATACACATATACAATTTAACAAGCTTAATGATTGGGGACTGCTCTCTTAAATCAGATAGAACTGACTTCATATCTTTGTTCTTCACCTCCTAGCTGTATGACCTAAGTCAAACTTTAGCTTTCTCATTTAGAATAAAGTTGAGATGACATTAAAGACAGTATCTGGACAAAGTGCCTGGGTGGTTCAGTCGGTTAGGCATCCAACTCTCAGTTTCAGCTCAAGTCATGATCTCAGGGTCGTGAGATCAAGCTTATCCTCAGGCTCTGTGCTAGGTACGGAGTCTACTTGAGATTCTCTCTTTCCCTCTCCTTCTGCCCCTCCCCCCTCCATGCTCACACTCTCTCACTCTCCCTTTAAAAAAGAAAAAGAAAAGAAAGTATCTGGAACAGCAAACACTCAAGAGGTATTAGCTATCATAATTAATTAGTAGTAGTAGTAGTATTTCTATATAGTTCCACTTGGAGATAGTTTATTTTTCAAATCATACCACATTTCTCAACAGGTTTGACATTGTTTATCAACCCTTCTGAATAATTTCATTTTATATAGCTTGTGAAAATCAGATTAATGTTTTTTGTTATACATTAGTATGGGGTATAGGCACTATTTTTTTTTCAGAGAGATCCCAATATATATTTTCTTAAAAAATAAATTTCTCCTATCTCAATTTGGTCTTTTTAGCAAGAAAAAATTAACATGCCCAAATAGAGAAATAAAAAGTCAGGATTGGAAAGTTGGTAAATGTGGTAGATTTTATTATTTTTCATTTATTCACTGCCTTCTTTGTAAAAGGAGATTGTGCTTCTGCCTCATGACCACCACACTTGGTTATTTTACTTACTTTGGCAAAAGAAATGTGAAAGGAACAAAAACTACAATTAAGCAAAAACTTTAAGAGCTATCAGGTGATTTCATCATTGCTTTTTTTCCATCTCCTCAAAATTAGTCTGGAATTTCCCCTTCAATTCTGTAAGGCTAAAGGAAATATTTGTGAAGCATAAGTGCAGTCAATCCATAAGTGATAACAGCAGAGATACAGGCAACTCAAAGTACTTTTGATACATGTGAGAAATAAATCTTTGTTGTGTCAAGCCACTGATGCTTGGGGATTATTTGTTACAACAGCATAACCTAGAAAAAGCTGACCAATATAGAAAGTTTGGAGTAAGGTATGCTACAATAAGAAAGGTAAAATAGAGGGCGTTGATATAAGGGATGAATAAAAAAAAAAAACTTACTGAATGCTGGAAAAATGAAGAAAAAATATGAGATAGTGACAACTGTTACCTGCAATAACTTGGAAGGTAATAAATCTAATGCTGTGTGACTTTAAGGAAAGATACTGAGAAACAGAATGCTACTAGATTTACTAAATTGCATTTGATAAGTTACTACTGGAAAAAAAATGAAATCAGAAACAACTGAAACTGTTGGCAAGCAGAGTTGCGATATGAAACTGTTTTCCTCTCCTACTAGCCTAAGATAAGTTTGAGATAAACTTGGAAAAACAAAGTCCAACAAAGACTCAACCTCATGGCAATGTCCAATCCAATGGTGGGGACACATGTCTATATCTGTAACCTCTCAAATCATTAAGGTAGTGCTTATTAAGATACTTCAGGTGATAAAATGGCTCAGAAAGAAGAGATGAAAGCCATGAATCTCTCATGGAAACAATAAGCTTGATTTACTTTTAAACAAATCTAGGGAAGTATAAAGATAGGTTTCAAAAGATTGGAGTGTGGCTTCCTAGAGTAAAATAGATTAAAATAATTGTAATTCTAAAAGAGGTGACCACCACAATGAAAAGAGACTGACCATATGAGGCTTCAACTAACCTTTGCCACTTCCACCTCCTATAAACAAAAGTAGAATGAGCAATCTGTTAAGACCCCAATAAGACACTTTCTCTAATGCTTCACTCAGATTGTGCAATAGCATCTGGAAAAGAAAGACCATAGAAAAGGAGGAACCTTCCAATACATGAAGCCAGAGTCAACAAGAACAATGGACTGAGGAGCTAATTCCAGGGAGCAGAATCTGGATCTAAAATGAAGGGGTTTTTTAAATATTCTTTCACAGGAGGCCCTCTGATTGTCTACCTAGAGGGTATTATGCTAAGTGAAATAAGTCAAACAGGGAAAGACAAATACCATATGGTTTCACTTATATGTGGAATCTAAAAAACAAACGATTGTCTACTCGGTATGATTTCAGAATTGCTATGAAACAGTGACTCCTGTATATCTCCCATGTGTTCCCTTTCCAAATGGAAGAGTTCTGTCTGCCTTTATATATAGCTCACAAATGTTTGTTTTTGTTCAGATTATCACATATTCTAGACTGGGCCACTTGCTAGTATTGGATGCAAATTTGGTGGGTATACCTTATAGACAAGATCAGTGCTTTGTAAGTAAGGCTGGGAAAAACACTATTTGAAATGATGAAAGAGAATTGAAATAGTTTATTATTATTGCCCTTTATTCACCGTCCCTTCTAAAAGAATATTTCACTTCCCTACCCAAATGGTATGAGGTTTAACAATTTCACTTTGTTTGTTTTGACCAATGGAATTGTTAGTGTATGCCATGCTCAAGCAGATGCTTTTAGAGTGATTATGTGGTTCTGTTGTTATTGCTATTATTTGGTTAAGTCTCTCAGTCTCTCTCTCTCTCTTTATATCTCTCTCTCTCTCTTCCCTCTCTTGTATGGAAACAGCATGTCTAAGATACTGAAAGCTCTTTAGCTTGGATCAAATAATGAAGAAAACATGTAGAATGTAGAACACGATTACGGCCATCACAAAGTGAACAGTAATAAAATTAAAGATAACCCCACAAAGATGATCTAACATGAGTAAGAAAGAAAACTTTGTTGTTTTAAGACACTGAGATTTGGGGGTTATTTTTATCACAGCCTAACCTAACAAAGATTGAATAATAATACATAGCAGAAGTATTGCATTTAATAAGATATGCATAGAGGCTTCCAACAGTGAAAAAGAACACTACCTAACAATGATCTACTCTGGTATATGTAGATATATCTTGCTTATAAATTACTAATATACAATAATATTTCACTTGTGGATTGCTAATACATACTGATATAATAATACATAATAATATGTATTTTGAGCAGCCTCCCTATATTTTGTCATTTTCCACATTATGAGTCCTGCTCCTCTGGAGTAGAATTCAGGAAACATCCTTTCAATGCAAATGTAAACATATGACTTAATCCTTCCAATCTGATACAACCACATGAAACTTGAATTTGGAATGAAGCAATGATCTATGGAAGCTTCACTCATGGAAACTAACCTTTAGCAAATTTGGGATGGAAACATTTACTTATTTAGAAACGACACTCGGTGGAATGTCCTGCATTTTGCCCTGAGTATAAGGAACTGGACGACAGTGACTGAAAAGATTCTGCCATGCTCCTATACATCATGCCTGGTTTCACAGCTTGGGAGTTCATGTCTCTTTGTCTTTTAAATGGCCATTAATAAACTATTCTAAAAATTAAGCTAGCAAAGGGCACTGGGGTGACTCAGTCGGTTAAGTATCTAACCCTTAATTTCAGCTCAGGTCATGATCTCAGGGTCCTGGGATCAAGCCCTGTGTCTGGCTCCATGCTCAGCGGGGAGTCTGTTAAGGATTCTCTCTCTCTCCCTCTCCTTCTCTCTCTCCTGTTTGTGTTCTCTCTCTCTCTCCCCTCTCTCTCTTTCTCTCTAAAATAAATAAATAAATCTTTAAAAGATTAAACTAGGAAGAGATAGTTCTGTTTGCAAGTAGGTCTCCAAAGAAATACATATATAAACAGAGAAATACTGCACTTTGCTATAATTTGTACCAGGGGAAGACTGTTCATATTCCCAGCATAAACCAAGTTCTCCTGGAACATGCATGACATCCTCTACCACTTTCGTAGGTGGGAATTCAAGGAGAGGAATTTCGTTACAGACATGGATAGTCTAAATTTCTTCTCATGCCCCCTTCACCTCAGCAACAGGAGACTTCTGAAAAGTATCCCATGTGTCATCTTACACCTGAATACCCTTGCCTAGCTCACGACCAGAAATGACTTCCACCTGGTCAATGCTTCCCACGTTCGCATGCACAGAAAACTGGAAAGAATGAAAAAGAAACTCTATCATTTTGCTTGAGAAACTAAATACTACCTGTGTGGGAAGATTTTCTGATCCCTGTGGAGGAATTTATCATCTTCAAAGCACTGTGTATCTTGCTTGTATTGTTTAATTTCTTTGCAGGTTTTCACATACACATTACATTGTAAAGCTCTTACAGGGTCATAAATGAATCATTTCTGTAAACCCAAAGCAGCAGTAATATCTGTCTTCTATAAGTACTCCAAGAAGTGTACAGATAGAAGAAAATAAAATAGTTCTGTACAGAGTAGAACAGATGATACAAAACGGGATAGGCATTTCCTCAAAGTTTGAAGTTATCTTCCTAGGCCATAAGAGCAGCAACAAGTTGTTCCAACATGGCAGGGGAGTCTATAGAAAGTGTTGAGTTAAAAATGTTTCCAGGGGGCACCTGGGTGGCTCAGTTGGTTGAGCAACTGCCTTCGGCTCAGGTCATGATCCTTGAGTTCTGGGATCGAGTCCCACATCGGGCTCCCAGCTCCACAGGGAGTCTGCTTCTTCCTCTAACCTTCTCTCCTCTCATGCTCTCTCTCACTTTCTGTGTCTCTCAAAAAAAAAAAAAAAAAAAAATGTTTCCAGGAAAGATCAGATCACTGTGATGCTTTTAGGGGAGAAAAGACTCCATTTTGATGTACATATTTAGACTCTAGATCACTAAATGACTTGGAATGTTTGGAAACAGGAAAGGAATGAAATCCAGCTTCTTCCTTAAGTGTGATTCCATCAGTGTTTGTTTACGGATTGAACTATTGATATCATCTTAAATGCCTGAGCAAGAATACCCTCAGGCCAGCTTTTCTTTCAACAGGGACAAAATATTGAATCTGGACGACATGAGGACAGCCCTTTGAGTCCAGATGGAGTAAAGTGGGTTACAGTCTGATTCTGCACTTGGCATCTTTGTCCCAGGTAACAGAATTCCCCTGCCCTCCTCAAACAAAATCAATTTGTTTGAAACCAAAAATGCAAGCATAAATTATTTATTTCATTTAAAACTACTAATCCCAGTGATTAGCAAAAGGTGCAGAACATAATAGGTGTCCAGTAAAAACTTGAATTGTACTGAATTGCAAATGAATTAATGCCATCTTCTCCTTCCTCCCACCCCGGCATACACACGAAAAACTACTCTGCTGCTCTGGTTATTTTGCAAATGTAGTCATCTTGAACTGTTTCCTTATATACCAAGTTAAACTTTCTGTTTTTATGATGCCAAAATGTTTATTTTGCCAATCAGTCCATCATCTGGTTTGACTCAAAGTATTAACTAAATTGACTATATTTTACTGACATAAAGGCATGGCCCATGTTTCCTTTTGTTGACCTTCTCTCTCTTTCTTTTTTTATTTCTTCAAATTTGGCTTCCCAGTCAGATGAGGATATATATCCTTAATGTATTTTGAGCTATTCCTTTCCAAATCAATCAGCTTACAATCTTGACTTCTGTAGCGCTAAAATATAAGGATTAAACCCCCTTTAATTTAAACTGAAATCTGTCTAAAACCAAGGACAAACTGGAGAAGGCTTCAGAGTCTTATAATGCAAGCTATTATTCTTTATACTGAAATGAAATGCAATGGAGAAGAAGCAATGAGTTCTTAGATACCCGCAAGGGTGTAAAGGGAGTATTAATTGGTGTGTCTCAGTCTGAAATAAAGTAATATTCTTTGGGGGACAATAACTTTTTTTGTGAACTTGATTTGTAATTCATCAGCTTGGCCAAATCAAAATGCAACATAAGGGAACAGTCAAATAAGATGGTTATATGCTTTTGGAAAATAAAAGGAGATGCTGAAAGAGCCATGATTAATACAGTAAGTGATTGAGAAGAAAGCAATTTAATTAAACAGTTGTTCTGGGCTTTTTTGGGGGGTTTTTTTGGTTGTTGTTTTTACCTATTCTGGATAAAAATATGAAAGTGTATACTCCTGCAAAAAAGAGTAATTTTACTTTCCCTAGAGTAAAAGAATCTTTCTATGTTTACAGTTACACAAAAATAACAAGTAGCAATTCATATGCTATTATTCAGTTTTAGATCATGAAAGAGATTAATTGTCATGAAAATATTCATCCCTCAGTAGTATTACGGAAAACAGACCCAGATATAACGGAAATGGAAAAAACCTCCAATTACTCTTCATAAATATTTATGAATATTAATTTTTCCAGTCCGCATAAAACAGGATTCTACTTTAGCTGACTATCAACTGAGTAGTATTGTGCCTATTCATCTGACAAAAAAAAAAAATGTGATTCATTGGACATAACAACCACCAGGTTGAGAAAAATTAGCTTCATTATACTGAAATCCTCATTTCTCAGCCGAAAACTTCATTCCATTTTTGTTGATTTTTCTAGGCAACACTGCATTTAGAAAAGGTATCTATTACTATACCTACACTATATAGGTACATACTGAATTTTTTTTAAGATTATATTTATTTAGA
>CM052798.1:152450575-152462174 GCA_028533885.1 Nasua narica | reverse complement strand
TGCCCGAGGGCTCCCACAGCACACGGAGCCTGTCACTGTGGAACTACAGGCTCAGGTGCAGCACAGACCCCGCCTTTTTATTTAAAGTGGAGGGGAGAGGGGTGCGGGGAAGGGAATTAACTTTTGTCCAATTCCTCCTATTTGCCAGATATTGTGATTGGTGTTCCATGTATATTCCAAAATTATAAATAAGGAAACTGAGAAGAGATTACTAACATAACAAATGCTTTATAAGCAGCATAACAGAATATCACTGAAGCTTGAATGGAGACACCAAGATAAACAGATCCAGCATTCCAACATGCCAGACCAAAAGAGAAACTTTCGACGTTAGTGTTATAGACTGTTCCCCAGCCAAACTAAGTATACAAAAGGTTAAATGCATGGAGAGAGAGAGAGAGAGAGAGAGAGAGAGAGAGAGAGAGAGAAGACTTAAACAGGCTTCTGTCAGCTTGGAGTCATTTCACCTTTGGCCCGGCAAGAGAACCCTCACCAGGTCTCCTTGTAGAGCGTCAGATGAGTTTAGTAGGCATGGCGGGCTGAGATCTGACTCTTGCCAGAAGCTGGGGGGAAGCACAGGTGCGTAAGCAAAGTACATGGCCAACTAAGCTTTGGTCAGGTGCATCTAGAAAGAAATTGCACTTTCCTTTGCGAGGTGGTACAGAAGCATGCGTGCTTCCCATTGACCAGTTCTGTGGCCTTGAGGGAGAGAAAACTAGCCTAGAGCCTTTTTAAATTTCTGCCTAAGAGAATCTTCTAGAAGGAATATTGGGCTTCCAAAAGTGAAGTACCTATGGAGAGGTCCCCTGAAGACTCAAGGACTGTGAGGAAGCAACCAAAGAATGGGCATTGCCCTCAGAATGGAGGAGCTGCGGCTAGAAATCTTCAGGAGGAATGGCACGTCAGAGCCCACAGAAGCACAGAGACAGGAAGTGAGCTCCACACACCTGCAAGGCCAGAGAGTGGACAAATTTATACTGACAGCACAAATCAAGAATCCACTCTCTTTATCCCCCTCCTCCTTCCCTATATTCCTTATTTAGATGGGCAAGAGTAGTAGCTAGTCAGTTGAGTAAAGGTTGAAAAGACCCTGACTCCCAAGACAGGTTGCCAGACACAAGTACACTCCAGCTGGGAGGGCAAAAAAATTCACATTAAATGAATTTCCGTGTTTTAATATTTTTCTGGGCTTAAGATCCATATTCAAAAGTTGAACTGAGTCTTTAATTTAATTATTAATAACTAATTAATAATTAATAATATTAGGATATTCTAGATGACTTGCAAGATGTGAATTTTCTCTTCCTTCTCTGGATTCAGAAGCAGAGTTATGACCTCTTCCCTGTCTCTCACTTTGCTGATGCTGTGTGGATTGCCTGATGTCACAGCAGTCAATACCAGGATGTTTCAGAGACACCCCCCAACCTGGGGCCACCTAAATAAGCCTTCATACAGTTTGGCTCCCCTAGCTGCCAATTATTTGACATTATGTGGAAAGATGTGCAAAGGCTGAGAAACCAAACCAGCACCTGAGGGAAGAAGGGAGTCTACACAGGGTCTAAAAGTGCCTGTCTTCACCAGCCACAAAGTGCCCAGCACATAAATGCCCCACATTGGAGTCAGATCTATGATGACCCTCAGCTGAGAGGAAAGAAGAAACTGTGGGAAGTCTACCTGCGTGGAAAATGTTTTGGTAGCAAAATCACTTAGGTGTTGACATCCTTGAGAAAGAAGTACTATGGTCTTAACTTGTTACTTTAGTAAAGACTATTTCTGTGGTATTTCTCCCAACCAACAGGCTAGAGGTACACCAAGGCACCAAGGGGTAACTTGACAGAGTGTTATGTGCCTGATACATGGTAAATATTCCTGATACGTGGTAAATATTCCGTATTATTGAATGAATGAATGAATGGGAATCTAAATCTCTTGATGACCATAATAATATTACTTTTCATTGCAATATAAATAGAGCCTCTGGATTTCTGTTTGAGTGCTGGTTGTTGTTCTCGTGTTGCTTTACCGTCCCTTTTCTTATTTTTTATGGCTTAAAAGACAAAAGAACATACTGGCCATGGCCCTACAATTCTCAGGCTTAAAACGAAAGAAGCAAATGCGATGCCAACCATGGCCTGGGAAATAAGGAAATAGTTGAATGTGGGAAAATCGAACTGCTAGAATCCTAATCAAACTCTTTTTACAAACAATAAGTAATGGGAGAACCAGAGTAAAGTAAAGTATGGGAGTTAGGTGAATACCCCTCTCAGATTCCTGTCTGAGGGGAGCCAATAAGCTAAGTGCCCCAGCAGCTAAGTTCTGGAAATGCATCAGAGGCCTCCCATAAGATGCTCCCAGCCTCAGCTGGCTGCAGGGCTCCCATAGAAGGCCGGTTACTGGGAGTCATGGGACTGTGGGCCAGGTGAATTTCTATGCCCTCCCATTAGCCTTGCTGAATGTTCTTAGCATTGTTGTCTTAGGCTCCCAACCAAACTTGCTTCCTTCAAAGGGTCAGATCAGACAATCTCTCAGCTGATTGAGAGATCTGACACTCTTGCAGCTTCTCACAGCTCTCTCCCCTCTCTCCTTTGGGTTCTGGAAAGTCTGACCTGAACTAGCAAGTACTGAGGAGCTAGAACACTAGGAGAGTGTGTATGCCCGGGTTACCATCCAGCGGTACAGCAAAAGCTCATTCTCTGCAAGAATGAAACCTAGAGTTGCAAAATATTTCTGGAGAAAACTCTACATGTTATATCAAAATCAGACTTTTTAAATATTAGTTCAAATTTCTCTTAAAAATCATAAGCAAGTCAAACAAGAAATCCACCATTGAGATTTCACCACAACCGGCCAGTTCGTAGCTTCCACTCCATAGCATCATCCCTCACCAGCGTAATTTTTGCCTCTGCTTTGCCTAGGATTTTCTTTGTTTTGCTTTTCGTTATTCTGATTTCTCTGTCAAGGAGAGAGGATTCTAGCAGTTCAAACAAAGGCAGTTCTTACAAAGTCTTGAGCTGAGTACCTCTCAGGACTTGAGAACACTTGAGACATGGAGATGCTTGGAGAGACCCATTGTCTTTAAAGCAAGGGAAACAAGAGTGAACACCCATTCCTTTCCCTAGGTTCAAAGACAGCACAGAGACAGCCCTGCCTCCATCAAGGGCTGCTTCTGACCTAGCATTTAAATGTGCCTTCAGATGGCCTTTGAAATTTGAGAAGGCCATGTAGTAGCCCTGCTATAAAGTCTGCTTAGCCCAGAAAGTATGTCTTTAATGGCGGTCTAATATCCTTTAGACAGCTACTGTAAGCCTTCTCAGTAAATCACTACTGCTTATGGGCTTAAATTCTATTATGGTCCAGTTAGTCTTCATCAGTATAAGAAAGTCTGATTTATTTGGTTTTCAAATTCAAAGTTTCTGTCTCGTTAGAAGACAAAAATCAGTATTTGTATTTGCCCTCTGCAAATGTTAGTAATTGGAGGTCCCCAAATGCACATTCATTTTAGTTGTGCAAAGACAGCTACAGAATAGCATTAAAATGGATTTCTAGACCACATTTGTGGTAAGATTGCAATGACAGACCTGAATTAGTAAAATTCCCTCTCACTGTCCAAGCTCTGAAACATCTTCTGACTTCCCTTGTGTATTATTCAGAGAGAATTCAGCCTTAGGGAATATTAACACAGGCCATGGCATTACAATCAGTCACAAATGAGTTTCACATTATCTGGTTCTTTCCTGCTTTATTCAACAATGCTGTTGAAAGTCGTTTGCATGTGCATTTCTAAAGTTCAGAGTGCCATGGATGAGATTTGGCAGAACCCTAAGTGATTCCGTCCTCATTTCTAGCCACTTTGACAAATGCTTTTTTCTCAAAGAAATTCATGCACAACTGCAGACATTTTTTCTATCTCTAGACTTTTAGTCTAGAGTTCAGTTCTATAATACTGTTTTCCTAGCTAAAATGCTAGGTGCAGATTCATATACAGGGAGAACTTAAATTATTCTATCTACAGATTAATCATGATAGATTTAACTCACTGCCCAGGAGCCTGATTGTTATTATAATTCTGTTCATAATAGTTGAGCCCAAGAAGTAAGAAATTATCTCTAGACCTGTTTTTCATGTATATAATGAGAGTGTTATACCAAATAATATCTAAGGCCCCGGACAAATCTATACAATTTAGGGGCCCTTAGTAAGAAAAGCAAACTCAAAATTATGAAAGGTAGATATGAAGAGAAGTTAGATATAAAATGCAACATTTATTTACAGTGAGAAATAAACAAATTACTAATTTTAAAAGTATGATCAATAGCATATACATCATAAATAGGGGAAAATGAAAAAATACTTTTATTAATCTGGGTGATGGGCATTGGGGAGCGTATGTGCTATGGGGAGTGCTGTGAATTGTGTAAGACTGATGAATCACAGACCTGTACTCCTGAAACAAATAATAAAAATAAATAAATATTAAAAAAATAAAAATAAATTCAAAAAAATAGTTTTATCAATTACCTGCCTAGCACATATCTACAGTTATTTCCCTACCTCTTTTGGCAGCATAATGTTGACTGACTCTTCCTTTGACAAAAATTTTATAATACTATTGTCTATAGAGAAAAGAGAAGCATAATTCACTCTTTCTTCTATCAGGGCTAATCAAAATCTCTACTGTTTATAGTTTATTGTTTAGAAAAATTTCTTCCAGTTTCAGCACACATTATTAGCAATCACACGTAAACATTTAATATGTTAACCAGTTTGGGGAAACTTCTAAGCAATATTCTTTGTATAGGAGCTATAAGATTCAGAACAATCTTCCATAAAGCAGCTTCTGCTTCTCTAGTTTTGAAAATTTGTATCTTCCACACTAACCACATACTCCCAAGCCAGATGCCAAAGACACATTTAAAATGCAACATTATTTCTGGCACCTTTGAGACATGACCCTGAGTGAGTCAGAAAAATCGTTGGTAGGAATATTCCTGAAAGCCATTTCTATAATAAGATGGCTAGCAACGATTTAACAATGCCTGGAAGAGACCACAAATCACATAAATATAGCCCATTAAACTCAAACTAGAGTTAAATATGTCTTACTGTTTTCAAATTTTATAAAAAATGTATCACCATGGGAAGGTATTGCTGGGATCCTCCCAGGACATAAGTGAGGCACCTTAAACCTTACACTTAAGTATCTTCACAGTAAATCCATTTCTAAGACCTTCCTAATTCAACCAATGGTTCTGAGAAATTAATGCAGCTAAAATTCAACACCATGTGTTTGGCTTACAAGAAAAAAAAAGAGAAAGAAGAAAAGGAAGTAAAGGATAAGGAATAGTGAATGCACAGGCACATGGTTTTAATTATTTTGAGATTATGCATTGATTTCAATCACTTTTAGCCCATTTCTACTCACCATGAGCAAACAAGAATTGGTTGCAAGGTCCTCTTGTCAATTAAACTAGGTAAGCGTATAATCTGTCTTGCATTATTTAAGGACTGAATTGACTCTATTCTAAATATAGTGTGAACATAGCTTACCATTTAGTAGGTTAATATTATTCACTGGAATTACTATCTTTAATGGCGATAACAAGATTGGGTTTAAAAATAAGTGTCTGTTTGGCAAAGAGTGTCAGAGATTCTTCTTGTTCTTTGTTTATTTAGAGTTCTTTGTTTGCTTGTTTTTTGGTCATTATTGAAGCTTATAATACAAATTTTATAGTAATCTCTGAATTGATCCAAGATCTAAAAGTAAAAACACAATTATCAATTGAAATGCTTGTCTTTAAGGAAATTTTATTAATTAATGGGAAAAGCCCTAAATCTTACCATTCACTTAACAAGATTTCATTAACACCTAGAAATAATATGTGGCAGGCACTGTGTGAGGCAGATGCATGCATATAATTTGTGACTCGGACAGTTATTTACGAGTTCTCTGGGCATGTTGATTCCATTCTTGACTGCAAGTTCTCAAATAGTTGGGGGGGGCACGGAGGGAGCTAAAACAGTGATCCTTCCTACTGCCATGTGATCTCCTTTCCATCGAATTATAACAGATACAAAATGCTATAACCTAGAGTAAAAAATCTGGCTTTAAATGCCTTCTCTGCTTCCCACTACTGTGTGAATTAAGCTGGGGGACTTCAAAATGTTTTATATCCTCCCTAAAATGCACAAAATTTGGGTTGAGGTCTCAAATTTTTGAATCAAAGGTTTAAATACGTACAATGTCTATGGTTTGGGATATATTATAAATATTGACATTGTAAAGTCAGATGGGTATATCACCCTTTTAAATGTGTCTAGTAAATCTAAATAACCATAATGATAGATACGTGCCATCATACATTTAAAGATACAAACAAAATCTTTCTTAACAGTTGGGAATTTTATCTCATTTTTTTTTTTTGCTTGCACCTTCTTCCCATTGCATTTCTCACACACACACACACAGAGTAACCTAGCTTAATATAAACCTTTTTATATTCAAAAAGTAACCTAGCTTAATGCAAACTTTTTTATATTTAAAAGGTCACCTTATCAATCTTATCATCCTTAACATACTTATCATATTCTACAACAAAAATACTTATGTAAATTTAAAACAAAGATTTTAGGCTTTAAGTATTAAGAAATTTCATCTACATTCTCTCATAATTGTATGTAGTCCACAATTAAAAAAAACAAATATATTAAAATTCTGAAACTCAACAAATAAAAGAATTAAGTGTTTTTTAGAGGTCTCTTAAAGAGATTGTTTCTTTGTAATTAGTTCGTGTGTCCATGGATGACTATGACGTCACTAAAAGGAGACAGTTTTCAGGATCATGTCTTTTTTCTTATTTTCTTTTTCTTCTTGTTTTTCATTTTTATAGATATAAATTCTGGAAAAAAATTTGTTCTTACCACAAAATAAATGGGATGCAAGAACTCTTCTATTGCAATATCACCCATTTCTTTGAATTTCCTCCAAGTTATATGCCAAAACCCATGTAGTGATCTATCATCTAAAATTATTTTTAATAGTCTCTCAACTGACAACTTAGTTATTTCCTCCTTCAATTTTGTTGAAAGCCAAGAATTGGAAAGTACCTGACCTATGAAATCATTTTTTATCCAATTATGAAAGTCATTCACTTTCTTAGTTTCTGGGAAATATACCAAAAAGGTTTTCATAAGTCTTAATGGCTCTTTATTTTTCAAATAGTGGCACCTTGTTTGACCCAATATCCTCAGAAAGGTTTGAGAATATCAAAATATTGTTATTTTCAATAAATTTTGGCAATACACTAATTTTAATAAAATAATTTTGTCTTATCATGTGCCTTAAATACATTTTCCCCCAAACCTTGGCACTATAACTGAACCTGTACGGTTCATAGAAACTATCCACTCTATAACCTAAATGGTGAAGTCAGTCCACATTGTCTAAGCAATGTACTGATCCAAAAGTTACTGCCTGTAAAAAAAAAAAAAAAAAAATTTCGCTTAAGCTATCAATTCAAATAAATTTAATAAATGTGTCCCTAGGATCATCAGCTAACTTTTAAATTATATTCCTAAAACAAATACACAGACTATGGCACCTTGACATGGTTTTCCTTTTTAATGACTTTTTTTTTTTTTGCTTTATGTTCAGGAAACTCTCCCTCAAGAACAATGAATATTTGACAATAATCAGGTAGACTAACAAAACTTAGACCACTGACTAATGCCAAGGGACAATGGGGATACAGAAGTCCCTGAGCCTTGCAAATGTAATTTTAAGACTGGTGTAGCCATTCTGAATGTAAGCTGGCACAGCTTGGTCAAATTACATAGACATTTCCCCTCCCCGTGACTCAGAATTTCCACTCTTAGATGTATATCCCCAAAACATTGTCATCTAAGTGGGACTGTATATGAGGATGATCACTGCGGCACTGTGGTGGACACAGGAGCTGGGGACTATCAGACCATCAGGGAGAATAGATAGGTATAATGTGGGAAAGGGTGACTGTACAATATACGGATCTTAATATCATCATGTTGGTGAGAAGGAAGGAAGAATAGGAGGAAGGAAGGAAGGAAGGAAGGAAGGAAGGAAGGAAGGGAAAGAGAGGGAGAGAGAGAGAAAGTGAAAAGCAAGGGAAGGGAAGGGAGGGAAGGGAGAGAAGAGGAGAGGAGAGGAGTGAAGGAAGGAAGAAAGGAAAAGAGAAAGAGGAAGAAAGGAAGAGAGAGGGAATGAGAAGAAAAAAGCAGAATAGATATATAATATGAGAATTTCAAATACTTATACATTAGATAATACATATTTACAGAACACACAAGAAGTGATAGGTATTAAATACATTAGAATTACTGTGGCATTACATTACATTAATGCTGACAGATTGATATTTTATTTATTTTATAAATATATAAGATATGGTCATCATTAATACTCTGTCTTCAGATACTGCTCCATCTAAAATAGGATCAGTGTCCACACTTCAGAATACTCTTTTGTTCTTTCTTGAATCTTTCCAGGTGGGGGATGATTGAGGAAGAAATTTCCATGGTAAAATGAATTATAGAAGAGGAAAGAAAAATCGGCCCTTAAAGGAATGAATCTGGTCTTAGAAGAAAAGAGGGGAGTTAAATAGAGGGAATCAAATTCTTGATGAATGAAAGGCTAAAGACTAAGGGAAGAGCCAGGGAATCTCCCTCCCTACTTCCCTCTCATCTCCTGATCCCCCAACACAGCTTTCTTTGCTTTCCTTTCATACATTCCCACCCCATGAGGGCTTCACCTGGGACCTTTGAAGACCTTACCTTATTGAGGTAAATACAACTGAGTAATAAAGAAAAGCTGTCAAACCTTGCTATGGACTGAATGTTTGCCCCCCGCCCCAACCCCTGCCAATTCACATGTGGACACTCTAACCCCCAGTGCCTCTATTTGGAGATAGAAGCCTCTAAGGAAGTAATTAAGGTTAAATGAGGGCATAAGGACAGGGCCTTGATCCTATAGGATTAGTGTCCTTAAAGAAGAGATACCAAAGAACTAGTTCTCTGCCTCTACATTTCTCCCGCTCAACCCTCCCCACCCTTGCAATATAGACATACACCAAGCAAAGGCCATGTGATGACAGAGGATATTGCCAGAAGACAGCCAATCATCTTCAGGCCAGGAAGAGAGATCGTACTGAAAAACTGAGTCAGCTGGAACCTAGAGCGTGGACTTCTATAGCCCCCAGAACTATGAAAAATATACCTCTGTTGTTGAAGCCACCAAGTCTGCACTATTTTGCTATGAGAGCCTAAGCAGCCTAATAAAAACCTCCAGTGTATTAATAGAATTGGAAGTTAAAACAATAATTATACACTTTGAAAGTTTTAAATAAGAGAGAGGTATGAGTCAGAGCGCATTTGAAAGTGTAGTTAGATGATAATTTGATTCAAAATTTTAATTCAATATACAACCCTCTAGCTGCATCTAACCATATAAATGATTCAGCACATAGATATTTGAATATAAAAATCACTGTGTGACAACAACAAAAATGTCAGTACTTAGTTGTTTTAAAATAGTCTGTTATGTCAGTAGACTGAAAACATCTAGAGCCAGTATGGCAACATTATAAGCCCCAGTGATTTTAAAATAGGATATGTAACTTCTCCATCATGGTGAGCAGAAACTGGGGGACGATCAGATCTCAATCAGTTTATTAGTGCCAATGAAAGACTGAATTCTTCTATTAAAAGTAGAGGGAAATGGGGCGCCTGAGTGGTTCTGCCTGTTAAGGGTCCAGCTCTTGATCTCAGCTCAGGTCTTGATCTCAGGGTCTTGAGTTCAAGCCCTGTGTTGGGCTCCATGCCCAGCTTAAAAAAAAGAAGAAGAAGAAGAAGAAGTGGGCAAAAGGTTTGACAAGTTGTTTCACAAAGAGAGATATATGAATGGACAGTAGGCATAAGAAAAACTGCTCAGTGCCATTAATCATCAAGGAAATTAAAATTAAAGGAAAAAGTAGATGTCACAGTATACCCACCAGAATGGTCAAGATGAAAAAGGCTCAAAACACTAATGTTGGCAAAAATGGGAAGCAACCTAAACCCTCAAACATCAAATGGTATAGCCACTCTGGAAAAATACCTGGCGGTTTCCTTAAAAATGGAACATATACTTCTCCTGTGACTTCTGGGTATTTACCCAAGAGAAGTGAAAGCATACATCTATGAAAATCCTAAGTGTCACTCAAAATGGCCAAGAACTGGATTAATAAGAAGTTGGATCAATAAGTTGCAGTGCAGTCACACAATGGAATGCCACTCAGCACCAGTAAGAAATGAACTACCCATGAAGGCACCAATACAGTGGACTCACAGAAACAGTGCACTGAGTAAAGGAAGCCTGAAACAAGAGTAAACAGTGTATGGTTCCATCTATATGAAATTCTAGAATAAAAACCTATAATGAAAAACCTAAGAGTAGCAATTGCCTCTTCGGTGGATGAGGGTGAATCTTGGCTATGAAGGGGTGCAAAGGCGTGTACTGGGGTAAAAGGGCGTTGGGTATAGTTTCTTCATGTGTTGGTCAAAATTTACTGGCTGTTATGCTAATGATTTGTGCATTGCACTAAATGTAAATCTTATGTCAGAAAAAAAATTATGAACAAATATCTAAATTTAGTCATGATTTGTATGCTGAAGTTGTTAGTGATGACATATACTGATGTCTTAAACTTATTTTGCAATGCATTTTTTCCAGCTCCTGTAGCACACATTTATCTGTAAAGCGCTCAGAAAGCAGAACGCCCAGAACCTGTGGGGAGTTACACCGTGGTGAGCAAAACTTAGTGCAGAATTATTTTCTTGGGCTATAGGATTTCCCCTTTGTGTTCTTTAATCTGGATGTGGATGCCCCAACCCTAAACTTCTTTTTTTGCATTTTAAAAAATGGTGGAGTGATAGATGTATAGAAAGATGGAGGTAAATAGATAACCTGATGAAGCAAATACAGCAATATGTTAAGAAACCAAAGGAAAATTCTAGAGCAAATATGACAAAGTATCAAGTCTGAATGGTGGCACCAGATGGTGTCTCATGTTATTTTTTCTTTATTTTTTTCTATATGCTTGAATTATTTTATAATTACTAATACATTTGTACAAAACATGTATTACTTATGTAGTACACAGAACATATTTATGTAGACGTGGTATCAGAGATCCTTTGAAACAACTCTGCAGACTGCAGCTCCCATCCTTGAAAGTCCCAAGTGATTTTGGAAATTACATTAATTCTTTGGAGTACTACTGTTAACTTTCCAGGTGTGTTGGTAAGGATACATGTTCGAACAAACTATAAGACCATAGGGACAAATGTATAAACATATGCATTCTTGGGTAGGCTATACTTTTATTCCTAATTATTCACTCCCTCCTTTTGTCAGAGAGTTACATCTCCTCCCGACCCTCCCCCTCCCCCCCCCCCCCCGCACATTATCACGTGATTTGTTCTGGCCAATGGCATTTGAGTAGATATGATCTATGCTATGTCCAAGGGAAAACTATGAGAGTGTTATGGGCCCAATTGTATTCCCTAAAAATTCATATGTTGAAGCTCT
>CM052798.1:152324531-152450475 GCA_028533885.1 Nasua narica | reverse complement strand
GTGATTAAGTTAAAATGAGACCATAAGGGAGGGTTCTAATCCAAACTGACCAATGTCCTTATAAGAAAAGAAAGTACAGACACTAGGAGCATGTGCTCACAGGGAGGAGGCCATGTGAGGACATAGTGAGAAGGTGGTCATCTGATAAGCAAGACAGGCCTCAGAAGAAATCAAACATACCAACACTTTGATGGTGGACCACAGTCTTCAGATACAGGAGGCTAAGGACCTACATGTCCCACCTCGGAACCCCACTTCAACCAGGGTCCCAGAATTGCAAGCCAGGTAAAGGCACATCAGCTAACTAGTTACCAACACACACCATGAGAGTAAGGGCTTATTGTTGCAAGACAAACACACACATGCACGCTCACACATGCACGCACACACACAGTACAGGCGTGTAATATATACTTTTTGGTTGAGTACCAAAAGGTCAAGTCTTAAAAGCAGTACTGGACCACAGACTAGCTAGAGCTGAATCACCACCATGGAAGGAAACTCTGGAATAGAGAATAAATCTGAAATTTTATTTAAGTTTACTGTTGTCATTATTATTACTTATTAAAAATTGCAGTGATGGCCACATTTTAGGACTTAGACTTTGTAGTGCAAGAACAATGATTTCTCAGCCCTGCCAGCTGCCTGACTGCACTCCTGGTTACTGAATTGCATGTCAACAATACAAAATAGAAACTTAGTTTCAGTTGCCTTGGTAAGGGAGCAATTTGGCTGGTGCTATGGTGCAGAGCGCTGCTCATGGTAAGTTGCCACAAAGTTATTAAGCATTCCTTCTCAGTCCATCATAACCAAAATAAAACCTCTGTAGGCTCAAAACAATAAGGAATTTTCTTCTAAAAGCATTCTTGTAAAGCCTGTTGTTTTGAAGTCTGAGTGAACAAAATGTGTTTTGGTGTGTGTTTCCTTAAACCCATTTCCTCTACCAATGGCAGATTTTATAATAATGAATATATATTTATATTTCAATGGACTGTTAGAATAAAGAACATTTTTCTTCCTGCCCTTAAAATTTTTTATTATGTTTAGATCAAAGATGTATTTGAGGTCTTTCTGACTTACAATTTTGAGATACTTTAGTCAATATTCATTTTTATTTTTGATTAATTCCCAGATACTCCTTTTCATTAAGAAATCTGTACATAAGGGGCGCCTGGGTGGCTCAGTGGGTTAAAGCCTTTGCCTTCAGCTCAGGTCATGATCCCAGGGTTCTGGGATCAAGCCCTGCATTGCTCTCTGTAAAGCAGGGAGCCTGCATTCCCCTCTCTCTCTGCCTGCCTCTCTGCCTACTTGTGATCTCTCTCTCTCTCTGTCAAATAAATAAAATCTTTAAAAAAAAAAAAAGAAATCCATACATAAAATGAAGTAAACAAAAATTCAGTGAAGCTCTCAGTAGATAATTATTTGACATTAAGAATACTAATCCACATCGCTTCTCGGCCTTTTGGCTAAGATCATGTGAAGAATACTAATCCACCTAATAATTTTACAGAGTTTAAGAAATAATATAATCTATTATTTGGTTGTGTGTTATTTAAGTTTTACATATGTTTTTTATACAAAAATAATTTTTTTCCAAGTTGTACAGCCAAAATACTCTCAATGTTCATATTAAATGCCAATATTTTATTTTTTAATTATTTTAATATTATCAACTTTTTCTCGAAGATTTTATTTATGTATTCAACAGAGAGAAAGCACAAGAAGGGGAAGCAGCAGGCAGAGGGAGAGGGAGAGGCTCCCTACGAGTAAGGAGCATGACATGGGCCTTGATTCTAGGACCCCGGGATCATGACCTGACCCGAAGGCAGATCCTTAACCAACTGAGCCACCCAGGAGCCCACAAAGTTCTTAATTTTTTAGCACAAAATTAACATACTTTAAAATCGTGATGATTTATTGACAACATTTTAGTCTTGCAACAATGAATATACACTTATATTTCAGTAGACTTTAAAAATTTCAACGAGTACCAAAGAAGACTTTATTACAAGTTTATATTTAGCTTGATAATTTATTATTTGGTTGAAACATTATATATTCAGATATTAATACTCAGGACATTTAGATACTGACAACAATTTCTAACACCATAAGCACTCCTACTCCAAAGAAGACCACCTGGAAGTTTTCCAAACAGGAACCCTGGAACTCTTCCCTTGAGGCTTTCCCTAACGCATGGAGCCCATTTGGCCTATGCCCAAGTTATGCCAGAAGTGTTGAGGTGTTAAGACAGCCTTCCTGCCCCTAAGATCCCTCTATCAGCAATTGATGGGATTTGATGGATAAATTCCTCAGTTTAACCTCTCAGCTGGAATAACTCTGAGACATGATCTACTCTATCCACCAAGGTTCTGCAGCAGAATTGGGTCCTAGTTGTCCAGTAATAATAAGTTCAATAACATACCTTTCTTGGTTTCCTTCCCTTCCCAATATCATTTCCCACTCACTTACTAGAGCTTTATGGACTCACCTCTCAAGTAAACAAGTCACACTCACACCCTTTTCTCAGATTTGGCTTCTGGGGGAACCCAACATAAGAGGTACATGGTCATGAAACCACACACCCATCAGGAATACTGGAAAGGACACTGAAGTGGGATCCTTTATAAGAAACAAGTTTCAGGTTCACAAAGATGGACTCTTCCATTTTAATCTGAAAATTTTCAAACCTGTATCAGTTGTCTATTGCTGCATAACAAATTACCCCAAATGCAATAACTTGAAATGACAATGATTTATTACTTATCACTATTCTGTCCATTGGTTGTGCTCATTTCATCTGGCTCACTCATGCAGTTACCTTCAGGAGAGTCAGTGGGCTTAAAGGTCCAAGTTGGCCTCACTCGTGTATGACAGTTAATGCTCCCCATTGGCTGGAGTGACTTGATTTTCTTGTGCATGGCCTCTCATCATCCAGGAGACTAGAGTTAGCTTCTTTATGTGTTAAGTCCCAAGACAGCATTTTAAGAGGACAAAGACAAAAGCTACAAGGTCTCTAGAAAACTATGCTATAGAGCTAGCAAGTCCCTCTTCAACCACATTCTGCTGGTAGAAGCAAGACACCAGGGCTAGCATGGGCTGAAAAAGTGGGGTTATAGCCTTAATCTATTAATGGAAAGAGCTGGAAAATATTATTTGCTATGTTTTCAATCTACCATAAACCCGATTATCTTTGTGGAAAAAACCAATTAGATGTTCACCAAGCCTACTGCCACTTTCTGGGCATAAAAGGGTCCTATATGTCCTAGGCTTCTTGGAGGGAGGTTGAATTCAAGTGTAATCATGGCACTTCCAGCTACAGCAATATACTTGTGGTCTGTCTCCCCCCTGCCCTAGAAATAGCATATGCTAAAGAGGGCAACCTCACAAAATGGAAGGCTCATGGACCCCCTCAGGATTTTCTTTGAAGCAAAACCATCTGATTTTTATTGAACTTTGACAGGAACAGGAAATAAATGTCTATTACATTAAGTACTGGGATTTAAACATAGTACAATCTAACATACTAATAAAGTCTTTGAGAACTAAAAAAGTGAATCTCAAATAATAGAATATACGACATGGCAGAAGTCTGGTGATAAGAGTTTTTTTGTTGTTGCTCTTTGTGTTGGGCACTGAGAAAGTCCCTCATTTTAGATCATGTTAGCAGTCTTCTGTCTACTTAGTAGACCATCTTCCCTGATGATATCTACTAGTCCCTTGGGCTCTGTTAGCTCCAAGGCAAATACAGATGAACGGACTTCCTCATATGGCAGAGATTGCACTTGTATGGTAGAGAATTCACTCTCGCAATTAAACTACTGCTATTCATTGGGAAAAGGTAGCAGCTAGGGACATATGCAGACATCTGGGAGGTGGGCTCATGACTCCCTTAGGAAGGCACTACTTTCAATGAAAGTGTTAAAAATTATCCTTCTCCTTTTTTTCCCTACCTTTGCAGTATCCTTATCTCTCACTCACCTTTCAAAGAAATTTTTTCTGAATGAATGAATGAATGAATGAATGAATGAAAGAGAGTGAGAAGGGGAAGAGAAATAAGGAGAGGAAGAGAAAAAATCTCAAGAAGACCCTGCACTGAGCATAGAGCTCAATGTGAGGCTTGATCTTGCAACCCTAAGATCATGACCTGAGCTGAAATCAAGAGTTGGACACTTAACTGACTGAGCCACCCAGGCACCCCTCAGCTCACCTTTTAGATACACTCCTCTCTATTGGAATGACATTTGTATAATTTTGCTCTGAAAGACCCTAATAACTCTTTAAGATGCTAGTTTCTCTTTTGGTTCATAGCTGAGGGGACTCTGTCATATGATAAAAGATCATATGTGTCACTGGGAAATTTTTGTCCACTTTCTGAAGCAAAAACTCCTCCAAGTGTTTTAAAGATGTAAACCTGCCCCTTTTCATGTCTGGCAATGATGCTGATGATGAGAAAAACCTTCCCAGACCAGGATGATCTCTCCAAGATCTATTTATTTTTCCATAATCCCTCTGTTTATGTGTTCTCAAATGACTAATGAGGCCAATCTGGAACTAGCAGATTCTGCCACAATTTAGACAGATGGTTTCAGTATATGTGCATAAAGTGATGTTGGAAATGTGAAAATAAAGATATATTTTGTACGATCCTGAGTTTTTCTAAGAGAACAAAGATAAAATGACCAGGGGGCATGGAAAGGTTTCAGTGTTACAAACCACACAATGTGATATTCTTACCTTAGAAGCCTCCAGAATAACTACTGAGAATCATTGCACTAACATATAGATGATATTTTTTTTTTAGCCCAAACACTCGGGAAAGTCTAAACATATGCTCTAGTCATTACTTTAGAAAGCTTGTATAAGCAATATTAAGTTAACTGTTACTGATAAAAATGTGACCTCACTCCAAACCTGAGCCCTTCCTAGAACTGAAGCAAAACCAAATATTTCTGGGTAATTTGAAATATAAACAAAGCTGACCATTTTTCAGGTCTTTGCATAGATGACACATTTTTAAACCTTCTACTCTAATCCAGTTATCCAAATTTTAGTATGGTCCCTCTTATATGAGAAAACCTAGAAGTCTTGGTAAATTTCCAATTTATTGCATAGATCTTAGCAATATGAAGACACATTCATTCATTCACCTATCCTCAAGTAATATTCACTGAACACTTACTTTGTGTTAAGACAAGATCACTGATGCTGCAACATTCTGACACGAGTATACCCATAAACCTGGTCTTCAGGAAATACAGATTTCATAGATGTGTAAACAAATTGTTGTAACAACATATGGTGAATTTATATAGCTCCTCAGAGAATAAGTGCAATGTTTTTGCTAATAATGCCTGTAGTTTATCACTACAACAAAGAAGAAGTAGAGTGGAGGAAGTAGAAGGAGGAAGAACCCAAGTATAATAGGTTGCCCTGTGACATATTACCCAGAAACGTGTGCCATGCCAGCATCATTGATGGTAAATTGTTAAGGAATTAAGCTGGTTTGTGGTGGTGGCAGAGACCAGAGTTGTGTGTGGATCTTGGACGTAGGAGTAGAATATCAACATATGTGACAAGGCCCTTCAGTGCAGGATAGAAATAAGAATAGAAAGCAAACAAGGAGGTGCAATGGGTCACGGGCTGGTTCCCCATACCCTGCTGCAGAAAAACTCCAAATGAATTTCAGGGTGCTAAATTTTAACTTGGATATCCAGGCCATCAGGGAGATATGTTTTTAAAGGTAGGAGGATAGAAAAAGCATTATTCACTATTTTGTTAGCTCTCTAATTTTTAAGTGGCATGCATACTAAGAACCTTTATTTCATCACTAGTCTCATTCCCCCCCCCCAAAAACCCCCACATGCTTGGGAGCCAAGTCATCAGAGAGCTACAGGCTTCTGCATCCCAGGCTTCAGGTTTCTTTGGTAGTGATACCCCTTCCTAAGCTTTAGAGGCATTTGACCTATTTGTTTCCAGTTAGTTCCTTACAAGTAAGCACGGCCAAAAGTTCCCTTCCCACGCCTCTTTCTCGCCATTTCATTGTATCTACTTTGAGATAATTTGAAACATTGGGTTTAAAGGGATAGACAATGCTGTTTATCTGACCTTTGGCACTAGGTTGTCTCCTGATTTTTGAATGACATATAATAGGAAGGAGGTATTAATGGCCTATGTCCTCACCCTTATAAAAATGATTCCATCGGCTCCACCCCTCATAACTAGCCTGATAACCACCTCTCTTTTAGACTTTTGCTATATGTAGCAAAAAGGAGCCAGAACACATTAACAGTGTAACTTTTTTTTTCCAAACAAGCTTGGCTAGATACAGACTTCTGTTGGCTTACCACTTGCCTTCCAAGGTATTGCAGAGGAGTTTTAACAAATGTTTTCTTGAAGCACACAGGGATCACCAGCTTTGCAGGCTACAACATATGTGCCTTACCCCTCAAGACCAAATGCTAAGCTAAAGGCATAGATAGGTTTTACATATCTGTTAAAACAGCAGCCAGTTCTAAGTATCAGTTTCTATATCAACTGTAGAAAACAAACTCAAGTGCATGAGACCCAAAATTCAGGGCTTAAGAAACACTCAAGTTCATTCCTTTCTCCAGGGATTGAAGGGCAGCTTTGGTATTTTCACTGTGTAACTTTCAATTCTAAGTCTAAAAGTGACTATTCCAAGTGACAGAAAGTAGGAAAGGGGCAAAACGAAACAGATGTATTCCTCCTAATGATAAATCACTGAAACAGCACATATACTTTCTATATCCATCCAATAGGGCAGGACTTATTTACATGGCCACACCAGGCTGCAAGAACAGCTGGAAAATGCAGTCCCTGCACATGGAGCCATGCATACTGCTAAAATGGGGGCATTCGAATACTAAAGAAGAAGAGGGGATGGATAGTGATGAATAATCAGCAGTGTCTACTACAATGACCCATAGGTCAGAACAGGAGCCAGGAGAAGAAGAAGGGGGAAAGAGTTCACAGAGAGAAGCAGTGCAGATGATGAGGTAGGGACCTTATCCCAAGTGGGTTTTAAGTCTGACACCCCAAAGCTGTCAGTTCCATAGAGGAGTTCCCCCTATGCCAAGTTCTCCCTTTTGTTTGCTAAGAGGATGTTTCTCTAAATTATACAGAAACCAATCTGTCCCTTGGAGGTTTCAATGATTAGTCTCATTTTCCACGGTTTTGTTAGACACATTAACCACATATAAGGAGGTTTTCCCATTAATGTGTACTAGGACCTCAGAGGAGTGCAGAGAAGGGGATAACAAACATAATCTGGAAATGTTTTTTCTACGAAGAGGTAGGACTTCTATGGCTGCAAAAGGAATAAAGAAGGCTGTGAGGACTGATCAGAGGAGTTGCCTCCATTACTCAGACTTCACAGGTCTCTAGGACCTCAGAAGATGGCTCAGCGCCGGGTGGCTTAGAAGGACCAGTGCACCTAAATAAGAATCCAGGTTGAACTTCAACTAGCTCCTTAACCTCTCTGTTCCTCAGGTTTTTCATCTCTGAAATGTAGACATGTACCACGTAGGGTTATTTTGAACATTTCAATGAGAGGATGTTTACAGAATGTGAAGGCTCTGTGCTCTACAAACAGTAATATTTAATAAATATTACCTAAAAACATGTATCATGGTGCTCTTATTTAAAATCATAATAGTTAGAGGAAATCAAAGACAGTTTATCCATAGTAGTATTTTTCACTACCTCTAACATTGGGCCTGGAACACAGCAATCATTCAAAAAATAAATGAATGAGTAAATGAAAACATCTTGAAAACTATTCAAGAAACCACCCTACACAAAGTTTCCTTGGCTTCTCGAGTTTCTTAGTGGTTCTTAAATAGTGGTTCAAAAATGAAGACGTTATGTTAGAAATGTGAGCCAATGTACATAATCCTATCTGAACAAAGAAAGTCAAAACTGCTTATTAATTTACAGTGAAACCTTCATGTCAGTCTGAGAAAACCGAATGTTCAGCAGCACTGAAATCTTCTAGAACACACACACAAAAAGAATCCTTAAATTTCTTTAGGAAAATGGAGCCATCTACAGGCCAAATCAATTTACTACCAAACAAACTCATTTTTCCCTTTAACTTATTACACTTATTTTTACTTCTTATTACTCTCATTCTTCTGCTTCTAAATACATAGCAGGAGTGCGAAAGCATATCCAGAATACAACCATCTTTACTACCCCACCAAAAGCTCGGACCACCCCACCGTCACTTTTCCTGGATCAGTGCAATCATCTAATTAGTCCCCTGCTTCTGCCTTTGACCTACTACAGTCCATGAACACAGTCTGAGGAATCCTTTCAAAGTAAATCCCTCAAGTACCTGCCCATTGAATTTAAAAATAAATGAATGGCCACCACAAATCATACCCAATCCCAAGTATGGAATGGTGAGAAAGTGATAATAAAGACATGATGCCTTTTTGCAAAGACAACAGAAAAGCTTCCAGAAAAATCATTATATCCTCTATAAGAAATGTAAGACCAGAATGACTGGTGATGAATGAAACAACTAACTCCCCTAAAATGATAAGAGCATTGAAGCTGGTTCTTGAAGGACCAGTTAACTGACATCTTACTTACATCTGGAGGTCTTTCCAATCAAATAAGAATAATTTAGGAATAATACAATAGTTGCCATTTATTACGGATCGACTCCTTACAAGACCCAGTGCTAAGCACTCAGATGCATGACCTCACTTCATCCTTGCAACCACCCGAATCATTAGGCACGTCATCCCATTTTGCCCAGGCAGAAACTGAGAGTTACAGAGGTTAAGTGATATGCCTAAGGATACACCTAAAGATACAGCTGAGAGCTGAATCCAGCCTGTTAAGGGGGAGACTGAGCTCTTGAGGACGAGGCAATACTCCCTCTGTGAAAGCCAGAGACAGAGATCCTGGTGACAAACCTACGGCAAGAGCAAGAGGTTTCTCAGTATCTGTTCCACAGGCCTTCGACCAGCATAGTGCTGGAGCTTTGAGATGACTGCGACTATTTAAGTAAGGACGCTGCCGATCCCTCCCTCAACATAAATTTTTGACATTTTGCAAACACACATGTACACACAGAGATGTGGCTGCTGCACGAGACGAGGACACTAAGAGCTCATAACCACAGCAGGAGCCCCATATGGACAGGCACTATGTCTTGTCACCATTCTGTCCCCAGTGTGCCATGGTAGGCAGATAGTGGATGCTGAATAAATGAACAGATGAACTGAGACTCTAACTGCATTTTAAGTATCCAGTTAACAATTGAAGGTAAAAAGTACCATCAGAGGACAGATTGCACGACAGACGGTACCGGATGCTGGAGAGTTGACTGCTTTTACTGTAAAGGATTTGGGCCTTAAACAGGCAAGTGAGTGAGGACTTGGAATTAGCTAAATTAGCTTATAGTTCAGGTGAGTCTTGTTCATTTTAAGTCTAATTTCATAACTGTACCTATCAGCAACTTCAGTCAGGGACCTGCATAATGTATATATGCTTTGCTGGTAATCACTTGAGTGAAGTTGTTTTTTTACTGATAGAGCCAGTGGCCACCACACTGGGGGGCTGGCAGAGGGACAGCAGCAGGCCCTGAGTTCCAAGAGAACTCAGGTGAAGAGAACGAAGGCCCTGAAACGAGAGGAAATGGGGTGTCTCAGAGTTCATGAACACCACCAGCCCACCGGACTGGAGTCCCATCAGAACTCATTGAGTTTCAAGTAATAGCAATTCTTCTCGAACTGGCTGAAACAATGTTTGCCTCCTGTAATTGATATGTTCAAGAGGTGGGGCCAACTTGGGAACCACCAGGCCCAGTGCCTTAAAAAAATATCATCAAGACACTGCTAGTCTCTCCAGCTCCTGCTTCAGCATTTCTCTGCATTGCTGCATTCTCCGATAGATTCCTGGTCAAGCCAGCAAAAGTGGTTTCCAGAAGCTTCGAACTTAAATCGATTCACTTAGCAAGCCTGGTGAGTAAAGGGGACTCTTTTCCAACCAGTTTAGCTGATAAGTCCTTGGATTCCCTCTGACTGGCCTCACTTGTGTCACTTACCCATCCCTGAATCAATCACTGTGGCCAAGATCATACAGCCAGCTCTCTGATGCATCTATACCTATGGCTGGAGTCCAAGGATGGGGTCCTCTCTGCCCAAATGATGTAGACCCAGAGTGGAAAAGAACTGATTCCCTAAGTAAAACCTGAGGTTTCTTTTACTAGAACAAGGGGTGCTGGGGGCGGGCAGAGGAGAGGAAGCAATAGACAAGAGGGTACTGACACCAGGAGCAGAAAATATGCAAAAACATGCTGAATGTGACCTATGACTGACCCTGAATTGGCTTGGGAATGGAGAATGGGAGATAAAAAGGGGACATTACACCCTGTTAAACCACAAAGCAATACCAGGCATTCCATTAAGGAGGAAGTTTGAGTAAGTTGCAACTTAGTGACAATGCTTCAAAGGGGCATCATTCCTTCATTTATGTACTTGCAAGAAGGAATGAAAGAATAAACAAATGCAGAGCAACTTTTAAAGTTAGGCGTTATTTATCCCATTTAACAATTAAGGAAAATGAAGTACAGAGGCTTAATTGCTTTGGTAAGTTCTCCTAAGTCAGCAACCAAGAATTTTAGTGGGGGGCTCAGCCCTAGGTCACCATTCCTATTGCTTCAAAAATGGGGTGCATTAAAATAGAGGATTATTATTATGATTTTTTTAAGACATAGAGGGAGAGGATGGGGTGCCTGGGTGGCTCAGTGGGTTAAAGCCTCTGCCTTCAGCTCAGGTCATAATCCCAGGGTCCTGGGATCCAGCCCCGCATCAGGCTCTCTGCTCAATGGAGAGCCTGCTTCCCCCTCTCTCTCTGCCTGCCTCTGCCTACTTGTGATCTCTCTCTCTCTCTCTCTCTCTCTCTGTCAAATAAATAAATAAAATCTTTAAAAAGAGAGAGTGAGAGAGGAGAGAAGGGGAGAGGGAGCGGGAGAGAGAGAATTCAATGCAGGGCTCAACTCAGTCTCACAACCCTGAGATCATAACCTAAGCCAAAATCAAGAGTCAGACACTTAACCAACTGAACCACCCAGGTACCCCAGCTGTGAATAATTCTCAATCCTAAAATTCAAAACAGTGGCAGGGACTTTCATAATATAAATACAACTTCAATCTGGATTCTGTCTTTTACTAGCCAAGGGTTCTGAGACAAACTAGCTCATTTCTCTTAGCTTCTGTTTTCCCATCTGTAAAATGATGATAATAACCCCCTTTATTGTGAGATTAAATGAGATAACCTATGTAAAAGCACCTGGATAACTTTGGTACAATTAAATAAATCAGTTCTATAATACTAATTAAATGATTGTGAGATTCTTTTTTAAAAATAAAATAGAGGGGCGCCTGGGTGGCTCAGTTGGTTGAGCGACTGCCTTCGGCTCAGGTCATGATCCTTGAGTTCTAGGGTCGAGTCCCACATCAGGCTCCCAGCTCCGCGGGGAGTCTGCTTCTTCCTCTGACCTTCTCTCCTCTCATGCTTTCTCTCACTTTCTCTGTCTCTCAAATAAATAAATAAAATCTTTAAAAAATAAAAATAAAATAAAATAGAAACATGGTCCATGCTTTAAAATAAAACAAAAGAACACCAAAACCAGCAAGAAACACCTTAGTTTGGCTCCCATTCCATCACCACTTGAAATCATCCCCCAGGCTGTTACTCAAGTTAATATAATTATACACAAGGCAAAGAAGAGGTATTTCCTAAGCATATAATGCATAGAAATATGGCCCCTGCTAACTCATTGGATCCTGAAAGCAATTTGGGTTGAGTTTTACCCCATCTGCAACCTCTCAGACTTCAGAAGCTTTGAATCAGCACTGTGCCACCTTGCCACAGACTGGACACAAATATAAAAAGAAAAAGAAAAATCAAACCATAACCTTGGACTCCATCCAGGGTCTTGTCTTGAGGTAAAAGCTCTAGAAAATGTCTCGCTTTTATGAAATAAAGGAGTAATCATATTCTTGCCCATGTCAGACTTCGACACTGTTTTCACTGTTTCCCTGTTCTGTGTCAACTCCCTGACCCCAAGTCATGACCCGTCTAGCCTCTGTGATGGCTTCACGGATACGTCCTCACTCCCATCAGTTCAGTGACTCTCCTCACCTCTCTCCTCCTCCTATCACCCATCAGCAGCCATAGCTGTCCCGCACGTGTCTACTGCCCAGGTCACGTGACAGGACAAACTAAACACTAACAAAGGGAAATATTGATAAATTGAAATGGATTTCTGTTCATCAAAAGATATCACTAAGAGAATGAAAATGCTGGAGAATATACCTGCAACATAGAAATCTGACAAAGAACTTGTATTTGGAATTTTTAAAAATATCTTTGTTACGCTAATAGGAAAGGACAACCCAATTTTTAAAAAATAGGTAAAAGACTTCAGTAGGTATTTCACAAAAGAGGAAATCTAAATGGCAATAAGCACATGGAAAGGTGCTCAACATTACAAGACATTAAAGAGCTGCTGAGTCCAACCAAAGTGGAAGCATTCCACACATCCAGAAAACTGGTGAAAATTTAAAAATAACTGCAGAACAGACTGGTGTTATTGTGCCAAAAACTGGAACTTTTGTATCTTGCTGATGGGAGTGAAAATTGGTACAACTACTTTAGAAACTATTTGATGTTATTTACTAAACCTGGGTATATATCCTATGACCCAGTGATCATTTCTGTCCAAGTATTTTCCTAAAAGAAACGCATGGTGTTCATTGAAGCACAAAGGATAGATAGATAGATAGATAGATAGATAGATAGATAGATGAAATATATTCAAAGTAGCATTACTGTGATAGCCAAAAGCAAGAAACAACATAAAAGTCCATGAATAATGGAAAAGAAAATTGTGGTGGTAGAGTCCTATAACAAAACATCAAACAATAAAACAAAACCAACTCCTGTTCTACACATGGCATGAATGGATTTCAAAAACATATTGAGCAAAAATACATGATCTAAGATCCCTTCTATGTAAAATTCAAAGGGGGGGGGGAGAAACTAATGCAGGGTAATAGAAGCTAGTACAATGGTTACTTTTGGTGGCATAAGGGGCTGACTGGGAGAGGCAGGAGTAGGGATAGTGTGGTGCTGTCAATTTTCTCTTATTTTTATCTGGAGAAACACTGGTGTTACACAAGTGTATTCATTTCATGAAAGTTTATTGAGTTGTACCCTGAGATTTGTTCACTTTACCAAATGTAGGTCGTACATCTGTTACAGAACCTAGACTGAATCCTGATGGAAGAACCAAGTGGTACTCAGAGACTTTTGAGGATCGGAGGTTTATTTAACACCGGTGGGCTCAGAGAAGACCCTTCTCCAAAGGTATGAGCCCCAAAAACAAGCAGGGAGGGTAATTTATACCCTCCTACTTCCGCATTCTTGGTATTTTGGAGTGCGCAGGAAACAGGGTAGGAAAGAAGAACCCAGAAGGGCTTTGAGACAGGGACTGGAATTCCCTTGCTAGTTTGGTCGGCCATCTTAGAGTACAGTTTTTTCCTTATCACATCCATAAAAGTATACTAAGAAATTCACATCCTTCTTGATGCCTCTAATTAAGGCTCATGAGTTCCTTTCGACCAATTCTGTGACTTTAAAATAAGCTTATAAATATGATTGGAATTTACTCATCTATACAGAACATACCTACAAAACCACTTAAAAAATACATTTACTTTATTGTTGGCAATTCAGCTTTCACTGAGCAATGGTTTGTGGGACTTATGTACAGAGATGGGAAGGAAGGGGCCAGGAGTTCCTAAAACAGTCAACGTAATAGTAGCAAATACATACAGATTACTTACTACACAACAAGCAATGTGCTAAGGACTTTAGGTGTACTATTTTATTTCATCCTCACAACAAACATTTTAAATAAGTACTGTTACTATGCCTATTTTACAGGTTAAAGAAACTGAGATCCAGAAAAGTTAAGCATCTTGTCTATGTCCACACAGCTAACGAGTGGTACAATGAGGATTTAAACCTAAATAGGTCAATTTACCTTGTCAACTCCATGGACATTAACTTCCTCCAACCTCCTCCTCCTTGGGAGGCAAAGAGACAGAGGAAGTGAGAGATGCAGTCCCCCTTCCCTCTCTCCCAGGGAAGAACGTCACAGTTAGAGGAGAGGTAACAAATAGTATAGACAGCTCGTTTCCAGAGCTCCATTTTGGCCAGAACCACATAATCTGTGATGGGGTGGTATCCTCTGTGAGAGAGGCCTCTCTACGTGTCGGAATGGAAAGAGAACACACGGGCTTTGGTGCCTCGCAGCTCTCCCTCTAGTATGTCCTCCAACACATCTGTTTCTTTATCTATGAAATGAAGGTGAACAATCTTCATAAAGCTGTTGAGTGAATGAAAATGTCAGATGCGTTAAACTATGCAATTAGCGTATACAATTAGGGGAGGTTTTCTTTTCTTTCTGTCTGTCTGTCTGTCTGCCTTTGGTTGTTTTTTCGCTGTTGTTTGCTGTTTATGTTGTTTGTTTTGCCACAGTGGAGCACAATCTCTGTTGTCTCACATACTCCCCTTTCCCTTCGAACTCTCACAACTCCTGCCATGCACTGTACTGAGGTGATTCACCTAAAAGATCACACAACTGTTAAGTCAAGCTTTCTCATACCCTATCTACTCTACAAACTGCCTTAAATTCCTTTTCCCATTCCTTTTTGTGTGACCTACTCTGGAGAGTTTGGAGGAACATTCAAGTATCTTTATTTCTCTCTTTTTAAACTGAGAACCAATGGTCAGGTGCTGCACTTCTACTCCCTTCTGGTTCTCATCCTGACCCTTTTTGCAATGGAGAATCTCATAAGTATAGCTATCACTTACACAGCACCTTCTTTGTGACATGTCCACATCTTCAATCACCTTTGCCCAAAACCTTGTTGCTTGTTCCCTTTCTTTTTTGCACAGTTTGCTGCCATTATGCACCCAGTTCCCACAATTATACCCATAGAGTCATCTGTGGTTTCTCCCCTTCAACCCATAAAATCATTCTTATAGGCTAGATTCTAAGTTCAGCCTACCATCTCCAACCTTTCCTTCCCCTGGCAGTTTTGGACACCTGGATCTTTTCACCCTTTGATTATATATGACATCTTCTCAACTGGTCCCTCTGCTTCCACCTCTTCCCTCTCCTTGCTTAGAGATCTCTTAGATCTCTTATATATCTTATATATCTTTATATATATTATATATTATATATATTATATTTATATAATTTTTATTATATAAATATATATATTTATAAAATGATTATACTATAATAAATATATATTTATTAAATAATATTTATTATTTTTAAATTAAATAAATAAATAATAATAAATACATGTAATAAAATTATAATATATATTATAAATATTTATATATATCTTTATATTATATCTTTATCTCTTAGATCTCTTATACATCCTTATAAACTCTAAACTCCTGAAATGGCAAAGAAGGCCTGGCCCTCTCTATGCTCCCCTCTCCAAGTGCACCTAGCACTCTTGTCTTCTCACACCCCGTGTTTCTGCCATCCTGACATTACCACCATCCCTTTCATGACCCTTTGTGCAAGCAGCCTGATGTCCTCCTCCCGGCCCTACCCCTTCTGGGAATCCAGGAATCTCTTATACATCCTTCAAAATGCTACTAAATGTAATTTCCTCTGCAAAAGCTCTTCTTCCCCATTGCTGGCAGCCCAGTTGGTTCGTTTCTACTCTCAGTCCCCAAGGTACTTAATATATTGAATTGCAATATCAATTTTTGAATTCTTGCCATTCTTCAGGAGCAAATGTTGTGTCATATGTATCTTTATATCCCCAGTGCTTAGCACTGGGCTATATCGCTGTTGGGGTTAGAAAAGGTATCAGAAAGGAAACTCTATGTGGCATGAATGAATGAATGAAGTTTTTTACAAATTCAAGCCGAAACACCCAACTTGAGATACTTAGAACATACAAATGTAAAAGTTGCACTGGAGAATGAGAAGCTGATTTGTAGGAAGAGCACTCAATTAAGAATCCATGCACCTGGGATGTTATTCCATCTGTGCCATTCACTAGCCACAGGGCTATGAAGGTATAATTATACCCTCAAGACTCTTGGACTCGATGATGTTTGACAACCTTTCCAACTTTAAGACACGAAAAGGCTTGATAAAGAACAACAAGCTAACAATGACCGAAGTCTTTCTCTGCACCTGTCAGAGTTAATTCACATGCTACCGAAGGTCTATCATACACAAATCCCTTCCATGAGGCCAGGAGGAGAGAGCCACAGCAATGGTTTTAGGGACACATGAAAAAGGAATATTGGCTCAGAAGCAAAACAGAAAGGACGCCCTCTGGGTGTGAGACAAATCACATGAAGTAAAAGGAAATGCTTTTTTTTTTTTTTACAAGAATATTGGCGCTAACCCCCCAAAACAAAACAAAATACAAACAAAACAGAACAAAATAAAAGTCCATTCTAATGCAAAGCAGTTTTATTTAGGGGCAGTCAAATGGTGCAAAGATCTTGCTGAGTTAGATGCAGAAGCTCCACATGCAAAAGAGACAGGAATTTTAAGTTTGCACACATGGTTTCACCATTGCCAATTACCAATATTCATAATTAGCCTTGGCTGTCCTTTCTGGCCCAAGTTAGACTATTTCTTGGTTTCAAGAATAGGAATTCTCTATATTTTGGAATGTGGGGGGTGGCATTGAACAAATGCATAAAGGAAGGCTGATGAGGATGGGATCTGTGCTATCAGCATTAGGGAGAGACAGGGACGGTGAAAGTCAAGTTTCACAGGAAACCCAGAACAACTACCGTTATGGCCTCCCCAAGACCAGAATGTTAACTGGGAACACAAACTTCACCTAGCAACATCTAATAGTCAGGTAAACTGCTTGTATCTTTGGCAGCCCAGGTTTGATAATCTGCAGCCTCCTGTCCACTATTAGCATGACTCAGTTACAACCTTTGCCTCTTATGCTGTGTGACTTTCAACTTCTACAAACTCACATGTTGTCTCCTTAAGCCTATAATCAGATATTTTCCAAAGGGAGGATCTGAACACAGCTCCAGTCCTGACATTGTCTCTGAGCCTCGGAGCATCTGCACAATACCACTGAGTAGGCTGCTGGCCAGCGTGTGGATTGTTCACACTTGAGTCTCCACCCTGGTCCCAACCGCTTTGGCCAGAATAGAATGGTCAAATGAATCAACTTTGATATTTCGAAAAGAAACCCCTTGGAAAGATATTCTGGGTGAGGCAGGCACTCTCGAGACTTGGCCTGTCCAGGACATAACTATGGCCCACTTGGAGAGCAGCGAACAGCTTTCCTTGTTTTAAATTGGAAGAAGCTACCAGCAACTCCAGACACCTCTGAACATATGTTCAGTGTCCAGCAATCCCTCAAATGACCCAGTGACGTATGCCAACAGAAGGCCACTTTTCAATGTGTTTTCTGCATCAGTCAGCTGTATTGGTTAAACTTCTGTATCAGTTGGCTAAGTTGTGCTGTACTAACAATGTTCCCCCAAATCTCAGTGGCTTACAGAGAGAGTGATGTCTCTCTCATGTGTATCCCTCATGAGCTGGCTCTGCTCCTGTCCCGTGTCGTCTTCTCCCTGGGATCCAAACTGGCAAAGCAGCCTCTATCCGGACTACACATTCCAGTTTACCCAACACAGTCCTAGTCATGCCTGTTGTCCCAGGGAAATTACTAATAGCCTATCTTTTCACTCTCACCAGCATACCCTCTCACTTTTAAATATTTCTGGTTTGGATAATAAATTACACGTCATCTTTCTTATCAAGGTTATTGATGATTTCCTGGCAAAGGAAAAAGAGACGTGGCAAAAACACAAACCGGCTCTTAAAAGTTTCTGGTCAAAAATGACTCATTTCTGCCCACATTTCATCGGCTAAAATCCACTCCTGAGTTCAGTATGGTGAGAACATACAATTGCCCCCAAGAAGGGGCAGCAAATATTTTGAACAAAATACAACCTACCGATGTGAACAATGGGACACATGAAGACAAGATGAAACAATATAAACAGGTCGCCCAATGCATGTGTGTGGAAGGGGTAAAAGGGTAGAGTTGGAGTCACTGCACTTTGGGGCTTTTACAATTTTATCAATTTTCTAGACTTGTCTAATGCCCTTATTTTACAAGATGAAAAAAAATGGAGCCCAGGAAGGGAACTAACTCATCCAAGTTCCCAGAAGTCTGTAGACCAGTCCATGACCTGCTAATGTGACAGTATAGGCGTCCGATGGAAGGAAAAGTAGTTGGTAATAATACAGACCACATAGGTCTAAATCTAAAGCAATCCCAAGCCACTTGACTTCCAGAGGTAAAATTGGCATGGTCCAAAACAGTCACTCAGAGTGCCCAACAACACAGGAAACTTTGTAATAACTCAAAAATAATTCAACGTCTATTTCATGAGGGAATTTCAGAGAATGGTCCCACCTTATACTGAGACATTTCTGACATTTCTGAGTCTTACCCCCTAAGAAGGTGAGCTGACTCCCTTCTTCTGCTCCATGGCCCAGCTTCATGGAGATCCGTAGTTCTCAGGAGATCCGTAGTTCTCAGGAGATCCATAGTTCTCAGTCTTGGCTGCAACCCCCATGCCCAGTCTCCACCTCTCCCCAAGGATTCTGATTCAGTTGTTGGGAAAGGAGGTGCTGATAAGTAGCACTATTTAGAAGCTCCCAGGTTATTCTAATTTATATCTAGGACTGAGAATCACTAATGTAGGAGTTTTTTCAATATTCCATTGGTCAGAGTGATAGATTTTTAGTCTAACAAAACATTCCAGTAAGGAGATTCATATACTGTTTGCTATGGACTGAATGTTTGTATCCTCCCCAAATCCGTAATGTTGAACACCTAACTCCCAAAGTGATGGTCTTTGTAGGTAGGGCCTTTGGGCAGTATTTAGGGTTAGATGAGGTCATGAGGGTGGAGCTTACATGACAGGATTAGTGCCCTTTTAAAAAGAGACAAAAGAGAGCCTGCTTTCTCCCACCCTCTCTCCATATTCACACAAAGAAGAGGCCATGTGAACAAAGAGCAAGATGGTGACAGCCTACCCACCAGGAGAAGAGGCCTCTGCATGAAACTCTCTTGCTGGCACCTTGACCTTGGATTTCGAGCCTCCAGAACTGTGAGAAATAAATGTCTTTTGTTTAAGGCACCCTCTCTATGGTATTATTCTAGAGCAGCCCAAGCTGACTGCTATCTATCATTTGTCTTCAAAACTCCCCCAGTTCTATTTTTCACTGCTAGAACTTACACACACGTGCACGTGCACACACACACACACACACACACAAAATTCGGTTTGTAGGTTTCATTTGTTTGCCTGAAATACATTTTTAAATGCAAGATAACTTTATCATCCAAACCACTTTGTGAGAAGATATGCTATTTGTTCCAAAGAGTTACTGGTACTTTTAGTTTGAAGACTCAATGTTTCTCTAATGAACATAAGGCTAGAGGTTAGAAAGCCTTTGGTCTACAGCTGGTTCCACCACATAAATGGCCATTGGATATTGGCTGGATCAGCTCTCTACATATCGCTTTCCCATCATAAAGGAGAGAATCAAAACATGCCTTTTGTAATGTCCTTATTCCAGGGCAGGAGTCATTCAACTGTCCATAAGACAGAAGTTCTAACCCACTTTATAAAATGTATTAAGCTTTTCCAAAAACAACAAGGCTCAGGACTCTCTTCTCCCCAATCCCAAATTGGTTAACTGGTCCAGGGAAGGTGAGGCCATTGTACTGATCTTTTTTAAATCTCTCCAGAAGATTCTAATGAGCAGCCAGGATTGAAAACTATAAGCTATTTACAAATGTTTACCAATTAGAATATAGACTCAGGTGAAGTCATTTGCTCAAGATCACTTAGCTTTCAAGTGGTGAAGCCAGAACACAAACTCTGGTTGTCTAGCTGCAAAATTCCTGCTCTAGGTGATACAAGAGCTCCTGGCACATAGTCAGCTGCCTGACACTATTTCCAGAACTTTGGTTACTCCTATTTGAAAATGAACTTGGTTGACACATTAGCCACACTCACCTCTCAGCTGTTGCAGGGGTCGGGACAGAAACTTTGGTTTCACTGTGGAGCTGGGGTCGGGATATTTTTCCATCTGTGCCCAGGAGGATATACAGGTCTTCCATATCTGAGGTTAAAAGAATGAGATGCATAGAGAATAACTGTGGATTATAAATAAGAATGTTTACAGATCTTTCTGGTTTGCGTTTCCACGTAGAACTATTTTCTGGTGCACTACATTGGCATTCTGATTGATGTTGCATTCTTGGCTTGTTCTTCAGTTGCAGCAACACACAGATTTCTGTCTACATGTACTATTAACTGTCATCTGAGCTTCCCACGCAACGCAGCTGATAATTACACATTCTGGAAGCCGAGTGTCACAACCAATTAACTTGACAGGCTCCACTGATTTGGATAGAAATAGAGGCTGTACAAATCTGTTTTGTGGTGTCTCAGTGTAAATAGAGAAGTGTTTAAGTGAAAGGATGACAATAAAATAATACTGGCTCAAACCCAGGCACGTAAGGGATGGGTAGAAAGATTCTGAGTGTTGGAACCAAAAAGACCAAAGTTCAAATCCCCATCTTGCCATTTCCTAGTTGAATGGCCTCACACCAGTTACTTAGCTCTGCTTGTATTTTTAATTACATATTTACCCAAAGATGCATTTAAAAATGTGTGTGTTTCTTAATAAAAATAATAAATACCTTTATGTTCAACAACCAGTTGAAGAAGTAGAAACGACTAGCTCCCAAGACTCCTGGGACGTTCCTTGTTCTCATACCCCCTTTTTGCCCAATGGTAACTCTGAGCCTCCCTTCATCATCCCCTTCCCTTCTTCTATATTTTCCTCACCTGTATATGTATCTCTAAATAATTTATATTCTGCTTACCTGTTCTGAATTTTAGAATCATATATGTATCTTCTGTGGCTTACTCCATTTATTCCATATTGTGTCTAGGATTTGTTCACACTAATGTATGTAGCTAGAGATCATTTCGTTTCATTACTATTCAGCATCCAACTAATTGAATATAAAACAATGTATGCAACCATCCTACTAGCAATGGCCATTTCAGATCCTTGGTATTATAAACAATATTAAAAGAAGGATTTCTGTACAATTTCTCCCAATGTACCATGCCCAATTTTTCTAGAGCAGGAAATGACAAACTACAGCCAAAGAGCCAAATCCAGCTTGCCATCAGTTTTTTGCAAATAAAGTTTTATTGGAAAATAGCCACATCCACTCACTTGCTTATTGCTTATGGCTGCTTTCCCACTACTACACACAAAATTCCATTTGCTTTCTTGGTTGACTCTTCCTTTCCCCAGTCCTCAACACAAAAATCCTATATCCCTCCACTCAAAAAGGTCTAATTTTCTCCTTTTTTCTTTTTTTCTTTTTTAAAAAGTCATAGTCTTTATAGTCCCTTAAAGAATCAGCCTAAATTACTAGCAACTACTTTTACAAAATAACTTCCATTTATTGAAAGCAAGAACATTAAATTTCAAAAAACTCCGAATGGTAAAGAGAAATCATTGAATTCATCCTGGGGATAGTAAGTTTGGCATGACTGAAGGGACAAGAGTAAAAAATGCTGTTTGGCAGAAAACATGAACAGACATTTCTCCAAAGAAGACATACAAATGGCTAACAGACACATGAAAAAATGTTCATCATCATTAGCCATCAGGGAGATTCAAATCAAAACCACATTGATATACCACCTTACACCAGTTAGAATGGCCAAAATCAACAAGACAGTAAACAACAAGTGCTGGAGAGGATGTGGAGAAAGGGGAACCCCCTTACACTGTTGGTGGGAATGCAAGTTGGTGCAGCCAATTTGGAAAGCAGCGTAGAGATTCCTAAAGAAATTAAAAATAGAGCTACCCTATGACCCTGCAATTGCACTACTGGGTAATTACCCCAAAGATCCAGATGTAGTGAAAAGAAGGGCCACATGTACCCCAATATTCATAGTAGCAATGTCCACAATAGCTAAACTGTGCAAAGACCCAAGATGCCCTTCAACAAACTAATGGATAAAGAAGATATGGTTTATATATACAATGGAATATTATGCCTCCATCAGAAAGGATGAACACCCAACTTTTATAACAACATGGACAAGACTAGAAAAGATTATGTTGAGTGAAATAAGTCAAGCAGAGAGAGTCAATTATCATATGGTTTCATTTACGTGTGGAGCATAAGGAAAAGATGGAGGACATTGGGAGAAGGAAAGGAAGGGTGAATTGGGAGAAATCGGAGCGGGAGATGAAACATGAGAGACTGTGGACTCTAATAAACAAACTGAGGGTTTTGGAGGGGAGGGGGTTGGGAGGTTGAGTGAGCCTGGTGGTGGGTATGGAGGAGGCACATATTGCATGGAGCACTGGGTGGGGTGCATGAACAATGAATCTTGGAACACTGAAAAAATAAAATAAAAGTTAAAAAAAAACCCTAAAAAAAAAGAATGCTGTTTGGAAATAAAAGCATTGCTGCTTTTACAGATATCTACCTCCTACTTCCTATACTTCATGCTTGTTCTCACTTAGGGGCAATAATTCCTAGAAATAATCCCATTCCCTCTCCCTGCAGCAATTTGGTCTAGAAACCACCAAAAGATGATTCTTCAGGAAACCAGATGTGTGGGCTAGTCTGGCCAAATGTGTGGCTAGTACAAGAAGAATGCCAAGAATCTCCCATCATATGAGCTTTGGGATGAGAATTTGCTGCCTCCCATCTTTAAAAGAGATTCCAATCCCATGCCTCAGAGCATCACTGGGCAGTCCTAGAGGTAGCTTCATCTAAAGCCTGTTATTTGCCTCTGGTAGAAATATGTTACTTCCCAGTAAGTAGTAAGTGTGGTTTGTGGAAAATCCTTAGAACTTAATGCTATAGAAACAAGACCTTGGGAAACCTTAGATTCCTTGATACCCAGACTTCTCAGAGAGGTTCAATGCCTAGTTCCTGCTCTGACATGTTCTAATTAAGTCACTTTGTTACTCATTTCTCTTATTTTTTTAAACAAGTACTTTAAAATAGGCAGCAACAGGGTGAAAGACATAGTACTGCTATAGGTAAAGATGAATCTGAAATAACCCTTGTCCTTAAGGATAGCATGACCTACAATATTTGCAGAACTTGGGGCAAAATGAAAATGCAGGGTTACTTGTTTGAAAATTCTTAAAATTTTCAAGATGGTGATAGGTGATGGCATAGCATTCAACCAAGTATAAAGTCCTTCTAAACATGGGGTACCATGTAGTTCATGCCCATGAAGTAGCCCTCATAATCTAGTAGATGAGATAGGTACACAAAAATAGCAACGTTATGAAGCAAGAAAAAACGGCAATAATTTAAGTGTCTATACAAAAAATATGGTATAGTCACGTACTTCTAAAGTTGAATCAGGATAGACAACTGATAGTATGAGGTTTTTAAATTGGACCTTTATAGGTAGAGAGTTTAACTAAATGTATTCTTGCCTGGGAACATCAAAAGAAAAATTTTCTGATGTGATAATATTCACTTTGACAGACTAGAAACCACAAGGGTTAGAATGGACCGTGCTGTAGGTGATGTCGTAGTGGTGAATATATAAAGGTCACACATACTAGAGTGTACTGAGACCCTGAACTCTTTAAATTTGGACTTTATCTTGAATCGTATATGCTGAAACTTCCAAGATTTTTAAGTAGGAGAATGACACGATCAGTTCTAGATTCTAGAAAAAAATAACTCCGGTTGTACTATAGCAAATGGATCACAGAAGAAAGGGACCAGAGATGGAAAACTATTAGGAAATAGTTAATAACACCCAGAGCAATACAATGATGTTCTGTATCATAGATGAAAAGGAGACAGATGGAAGATACATAGCAATGCCCTTCCTCCTTTGAAAAAGAAAAAAGGGGGGGACCTCCAAGGAAGATGACAGAGTAGGAGGATTCTAAGCTCACCCCATCCCATGGATATAATTAGATACATTCACATCAATGTATATAACTCAGAATATGACCCAAAGCCTGGCAGAAGAGACTCTTCCAGCTAAATGTATAAAAGAGGGTAGGAAGGGTAGAGACATGGTGGCGAATGAAACAGACCCATGGAACCATCCTCAGGAGGGACGGACACCATAGGCACAGAGAGGACCAGACCCCCAGGCACCCAGGCACCCACCCGCGTGGGGAAGATGAATCCCCACTACATCTGGCTTTGAAAACCAGAGAGGCCTAGCAATCAGTGGGGCTTAACACCTGGAACTTTAAAAAATCAGCAGCTCTGCTCTGGGAGAAACAGAAGGATGGAGTCCCTGCCCTTAAATAGCACAACAAACAGCCCTGCTAGATATAGCATAGAAGCAGCAGTTTAAAAAGTGCCTGGGGTATATGGGAAGGAGACTTATTTACTATTGTCACAACATAAGTTGGAGAGGCAGGGATCTTTGAGAGATTTCTCCAAGACCAAAAGAGCTGGCAGGCACCATTTCCCTCCCCACCCCCCAGCCTAGATACACAGACACTTGGAGGAAACAGCACAGTGCCAACACTCTCCATCTATTGCTAACAGTATGCCCTTCCCCAGCACTTTTCTGTGGACATGATCCCTCCATCCCAGCCTGGCCTGGCAGGGGTTTTCTGGGTGGCTACAGGTCAACTCCCACAGCAAATCACTGTGGACCTTGTTGGCACCATGCACCACACCCATGCATTCTCCTACAAATCTAACCCTTCCAACATGCCCTTGGCTAGAGCCCATCCAGAGCAGTGCCACAAACCAGTACCACTCGAAAGTGACTCCTGCTCTCAGAAGGGGAAAGACAACCACACACACCAGTCCAACTGTGGCCCCAGCGGTGGGCTAGGGGCAGACATCAGGTCTAACTGCAGGCTCCAGCTACCAATGAAAGCTTGTCAAGGGACAATACAGGGAAAGCGCCCTGTAGTTTGGTGCTACTGTATATCTGGCAAATGCCTCATCTGACTCAACTCAAGCCCAAAGCGGCTCCACACTACCCACTAATAACACAGGAACCAAACCCACAAGAGAGCCTCTACAGACAACTGGACTGAAGGCAAATGTGGTTCAGCCACAACAGTAGAGTTCACTCAACACACACAGGAGATATCCCTGAAGCACCAGGTTCTGGCAAACAGGGGACATCACACTGCAGGGCACTACAGGACCTCTTCATAAGACCACTACTTCAAGAGCAGGAGATGTAGTTGACTTTCCTAACACATAGAAATGACACAAATAAATGAGGAGACAGAGGAATATGTCTCAAATGCAAGAACGGGACAAATCACAGCAAGAGAGCTAAATGAAACAGAGATAAGTAATAGGCCTGTTGGAGAACTCAACACCCAAAGAACAAATAATCCAATCAAGAAATGGGCAGAAGACATATGAATGGCCAATAGACACATGAAAAATGCTCAACGTCACTCAATATCAGGGAAATATAAATCAAAACCACAGTGAGATACCACCTCACAACAGTCACAATGGTTAAAATTAACAAGTCAGGAATCTACAAATGTTGGCGAGGATGTGGAGAAAGGGGAACCATCCTACAGTGTTGGTGGGAATGCAGGCTGGTGCAGCCACTCTGGAAAACAGTATGAAGGTTCCTCAAGAAGTTGAAAACAGAGCTACCTTACAATCTAGCAATTGTACTACTAGGTATTTACTCCAAAGATACAAATGTAGTGATCTAAAGGGGCACCTGCACCCCAATGTTTATAGCAGCAATGTCTACAATGGCCAAACTATGGAAAGAGCCCAGAGGTCCTTCAAAGGATGAATGGATAAAGAAGATGTGGTTTATATACACAATGGAATACTACTCAACCATCATAAAAATGAAATCTTGCCATTGCAATGACATGGTAGAAAGAGAGTTTCATGCTAAGTGGAATAAGTCAATCAGAGAAAGACAAGTATCATATGATCTCACTGATAGGTGGAATTTAAGAAACAAAACAGGATCATAGGAGAAAAGAGGAAAAAATAAAACAAGATGAAATTAGAGAGGGAGACAAACCATAAGAGACTCTTAATCATAGGAAACAAACCGATGGTTGTTGAAGGGAGGAGGATGAGGGTATGGGGTAACTGGATGATGGACATTAAGGAGGCACATGATGTAATGAGCACTGGGTATTATATAAGACTGATGAATCACTGACCTCTACCTCTATAACCAGTAATACATTACATGTTAATTAATTAAATTTAAATTTTAAAAAAATCTTGCTTCCAGTGCTCTCTTCGGCAGCACATATACTAAAATAAAAAATCTTGCTTCCAAAAATAATAATAAATAAAGTAATGGCAAAAAAGGTATGCACTGAACTTGAGAAATGAGTGAAACACCTCAGTGGGACCCTCAACAAAGAGACAGAAAACATTAAAAAAAGAACCAATCAGAGATGAAGAACTCGATAACTGAAATTAAAACTCCACTATATGGAATAAACAGTAGACCAGAGGAAGCAGAAGAATGGATCAGCAACCTGGAGAACAGAGTAATGGAAAGCAATCATACTGAACAGGAGAGAGAAAAATAAATAAAAAATGAAAATAGACTTAGGGAAATCAGCAACAACATCAAGCATAACCATTCACCTCATAGGAGTCCCAAGAAGAGAAAAGGAAGAAAAGGAGAAGGAAATTTATTTGAAGAAATCATAGCTAAAAACTTCTTGAATCTGGGAATGAAACAGAAATCCAGATCCAGGAGGCACAGAGTCACCAACAAAATCAAGCCAAGGAGGCTCATCAAAAAACAGGAAAGTACACATTTCTTTAATGTACACATTGAACATTCTCAAGAATAGATTACATATTAGGTCATAAACAAGTCTCAGCAAATCCAATTAGACTGTATTGATATCACACATCTCCAACTACAACTTTATGAAACTAGAAATCAACTATAAGAAAAAAATCTAGAAAGAACACAAATACATGGAGGTTAAACAACATGGTACTAAACAATGAATGGGTTGACAAAGAAATCAAAGAGAAAATAAAAAACTACATGGAGACAAAGGAAAATGAAAATACAACAGTCCAAAATCTTTGAGACGCAACACAAACCATCTAAGAGGGACATTTATAGCAATACAGGCCTACTTCAAGAAGCGAGAAAAATCTCAAATAAACAACACTAGAAAAAGAAGAAACAAAACCCCAAATCAGCAAAAGGAAGGAAATAATAAAGATTAGAATGGAAATAAACAAAACAGAAATTAAAAAGACAATAGAAGAGATCAATGAAATCAGGGGCTAGTTCTTCAGTAAGATCAATAAAATGGATAAACCTTCAGCTAGACTCATTAAAAAAGAGAGAGAGAGAGGACTCAAACAAAATCAGAAATGAAACAGGAGAAATAGTAACTACCACAGAAAGACAAAGGATTATAAGGGGAAATTATGAAAAATGATACGCCAACAAATTGGACAACCTAGAAGAAATGGATACAACTTTAGAAACATATAAACTCCCAAATCCCAAAATTTTTTCTTCAAGAAGAAATACAAAATTTAAGCAGACCGATTACCAGCAATGAAATGGAATCAATAATCAAAAAACTCCCAACAAACATCCAGGACCAGATAGGTTCACAAGTGAATGCTACCAAATATTTAAAGAAGAATTAATACCTATTCCTTCAAACTAGTCTAAAAAATTGAAGGAAAGGAATACTTCCAAATTCATTCTACAAGGCCAGCATTACCCTGATACCAAGATCAGATAAAGACATTGCAAAAAAAGACAATTATAGGTCAATATCTCTGATGAGCATAGATGTAAAAATCCTTAATAAAATATAAGCAAACCAAATCCAATAATGCATTTAAAATTCATTCACCATAATCAAGTGGAATTTATTCCTAAGATGCAAGGGTGTTTCAATATTTGCAAATCAATGTAATATATCATATCAATAAGAGAAAAGATAAAAACCATATGATCACTTAAATAGAAGCAGAAAAAGCATTTGACAAAGTACAACATTCATTCATGATAAAAACCTTCAGCAAAGTAGGTTTAGAAGGAACACACTTCAATATAACAAACGCCATTTATGAAAAAAAACACAGCTAGCATCATACTCAATGGGGACAAACTGAGAGTCTTTCTCCTAAGATAAGGAATAGAACAAAATGTCTACTTTCATCACTTTTATTTAACCATGAACTAGAAATCCTAGCCACAGTAATCAGACAAGAAAAAGAAATATAAAATGAATCCAAATTGGTAAGGAAGAAGTAAAAGTTTCACTATTTACAGATGACATGATACTACATACAGAGAACCCTAAAGACCACCAAAAAACTACTAGAACTGATAAATACATTCAGTAAAGTCACAGGATCCAAAATCAATATACAGAAATCCATTGTATTTCTATACACTAATAATGAAATAACAGAATGGGAAATTAAGAAAAAAATTCCTTTTATAATTGCACCAAAAATTAATAAAATACCTAGGAATAAACTTAACCAAAATGGTGAAGACCTGTACTCTGAAAACTATGAAATACTGATGAAAGAAATTGAAGACAGCACAAATGGAAAAGACATTCCATGCTCATGAATTGGAATAACAACTATTGTTAAAATGTCCATACTACTCGGAGCATTCTACAGATTTAATGCATTCCCTATCAAACTGCCAGCAGCATTTTTCACAAAACTGGAATAAATAATCTTAAAATTTGTATGGAACTACAAAAGACCCCAAATAGCCAAAGCAATCTTGAAAAAGAAGAACAAAACTGGAGGTATCACAATTCCAGATATCAAAATAGACTACAAAGCTATAGTAATCAAAACAGTATGGTACTGGCATAAGAATAGACATATAGAGCAATGAAACAGAATGGAGGGCCCAGAAATAAACCTACAATCATATAGCCAATTAATTTTCAACAAAGGAGGCAAGAATATGCAATTGGAAAAAGTCTCTTCAACAAATGGTGTTGGAAAAATTGGACAACTACATGCAAAAGAGTAAAACTGGACCACATTCTTTCACTCTACACAAAAATAAACTAAAAATGGATTCAGGACCTAAATGTGACACCTGAAACCAAAAAAATCCTAGACAAGAGCACAGGCAGTAATTTCTCTGACACTGGCCATAGCAACATTTTTCTAGATATGGCTCCTGAGGCAAGAGAAACAAAAGCAAAAATAAACTACTGGGTCTCCATCAAATTGAAAAACTTCTGCACAGCAAAGGAAACCATCAACAAAATTAAAAGCCAATGGGAGAATGGGAGAAGATATAGGCAAATGAGGGGCGCCTGGGTGGCTGAGTGTGTTAAAGCCTCTGCCTTCAGCTCAAGTCATGATCTCAGGGTTCTGGAATTGAGCCCCACATCGGGCTCTCTGCTCAGCAGGGAGCCTGCTTCCCCCTCTCTCTTTGCCTGCCTCTCTGCCTGTTTGTCATCTCTCTCCCTCTGTCAAATAAAAAAAATAAAATCTTTAAAAAAAAAAGATATAGGCAAATGACATATCCAAAAAGGGCTAGTATCCAAAATATATAAAGAACTTACACAATCCAACACCAAAACACCTAATTAATCCAATTACAAAACGGGCAGAAGACATGAACAGACATTTCTCCAAAGTCATACAGTTGGCCAAAAGACACACATGAAAAGATGCTCAGCATCACTAATCATAAGGGAAATGCAAATCAAAACCACAACAATATCACCTTGCACCTTTCAGAATGGCTAAAATCAAAAATACAAGAAACAGCTTGTACACTGTTGGTGTGAATGCAAACTGGTGCAGTCACTATGGAAAACAGTATGGAGGTTCCTCAAAAAGTTAAAAATTGAATTATCATATGACCCAGTAATTCCACTACGGGGTATTTACCCAAAGAATATGAAAATACTAATTCAAAAAAATATGTGCACCCTTGTGTTTATCACAGTATTATATTTACAAGAGCCAAATCATGGAAGTGACCCAAATATCTATCAGTAAATGATAAAGAAGATGTGATATATAGATATATAGATATTATACGATATGATATGATACACACACAATGGATTATTATTCAACTGTAAAGAATGAAATCTTCCTATTTGCAATAACATGGATGGATCTAGAGGTTATCATGCTAAGTGAAATAAGTCAGTCAGAGAAAGACAAATACCATATGATTTCATTCATATGTAGAATTTTAGAAATAAAATGAAATAAAATGAAATAAATGAAATAAAACGAACAAAGAAAAAGAGAGACAAGCCAAAAAACAGACTGTTAACTATAGAGAACAAAGCTACCATAGGGGAAGTGGGTTGGGGGATGGGTAAAATAGGTAAAGGGGAGTAAGAGTACGCTTATCATGATGAGCACTGAGTAATGTATAGAACTGTTGGATTACTATATTATACACCTGAAACTAATATGACACTGTATATTAACTATACTGAAATTAAAATAGAATAGAATAGAATAGAATAGAATAGAATAGAATAGAATAGAATAGAATAGAATAGAAAAAGAGAACTGCCAGGAATTTGTGGGGTTTTTTTTTGCTTAAACTACTTAGGTATGATGGATATCTAAGAAACTGTGCATATTTATGTATTTGACTTGATGAGTTTGGGGATAAATATGCAGCCATAAAACCAGCACCATCATCAAGAACATACACATATATATCACTTCCCAAAATTCTTGCCTGCCCCTCTGTAACATTATTATTTTGTGTGTGTGCATGTGATAAGAATACTTAATAGAGCATTGACCCTCTTAGGAAATTTTCGGTGTATAATACAGTATTGTTAGTTACAGGCACTGCGCTCTATGGTAGGTCTCCAGGATTTATTTACCTCACATAACTGAAACTTAATACCCTTTCACCATTACTTCCCCATTACCCCTTCCCCCAGCCCCTGGCAACCAACATTCAACTCTGCTTCTATGAGGTTGACTATTTTAGACTCCACATCTAAGTGAGGGGTAGATGGGTTATAAATATTCATGCAGCACTCCTGGAGAACTCAATGCCAAGCTTAGGAAGATTGTTTTTGTGCCTTGCCAAGCATGAACAAGCACAGACCCCCACTAACACATTCTAGGCAGGGGAGCTGTCAGGAAGGTCAAGTCATGGATGTCATGGTAGGAATGGAAGGACCTACCCTGAGCTGCCCATGTCACTGTATGTTTGTTCCAGTCCAACTGCTGGCCTATTGAGGTGTAGACGGGTCTGAAACACATAATCCTTGCCAAGAGCCGGGCAAACTCAGGTAAACTCACCCAGAAAATCTTTTTACATATTTTCCATAAAATACTCTGAAAAGCATCCATTTTTAGTTGATAGATGGGTAGGAACCAGAAAAACAATTTAAAAATGCTCATGTAGTGGGCGATGGGCATTAGGGAGGGCACTTCATGTAATGAGCACTGAGTGTTATATGCAACTGATGAATCATTAAATTCTACCCCTGAAACTAATAATATAGTATATGTTAACTAAATTGAATTTAAATTGAAAAAAAAATGCCTATGTAGGATCTGTTTCAATACCCAAAGCATGGGGCGCCTAGGTGGCTCCGTTGGTTATGCAATTAAGCATCTGCCTTCCACTCAGTCATGATCTCAGGGTTCTGGGATCAAGCCCCGTCTAAGGCTCCCTGCTCTGTGGAGAGCCTGTTTCTTCCTCTCCCTCTGTCGTTGCTCTCCCTGCTTGTTCTCAATCTCTCTCTCTCTCTCTGTCAAATAAATAAATATTTTTTAAAAAAAATACCCAAAGCATCACTTTGGAAAAAATTAACAAAGTGTAAGGTTTCTGATACAAAAATAGAAGACAAAAATGAAAATATTGGTTTCTGGCCATAATTCAAATCGAGATAACTACAGTGTATTAGAGTAGAATGGTTGTACAGAAAGAGCTTGGTTCAATTCACGGTTTTGCAACTAACTATTGATCTGATTTGAGACAAGTAATTTAGCTTCTCTTGTTTCTCATCTTGAAAATGAACATATTATTTGCTTTGCAAACTTCCCAAGATTATTACATAGGGCAGGAGATCAACAGTCATTGAAGGGCTCCAAAGCACTCTAGAAATCTAAGATCTTATTAGCTGTCCTATAGACCTTAGTGGTCTGGAATTTTTGACTCCAAAGTTTTAATTTACTTCCTTTTTGCAAATACACTTCCAAGAAAATGTGGGCTAGAAACCGCTCAAGACTCTGTATGTGTTTTGTTGTTGCTGCTGTTTTTGGACAAACATATAACAAATATTAGCAGGCATCGTAAGAGACTGCATAATACAAGGAGTAAATAGGAAGGTCTGCCAGAACCTGCAGTACGTAACTGAGAAAATATATTCCATGTATGTTGTCTTCTGAACATATGGGAAATGTTAAAATAAGTGAACCCAACAAATACTTGTAAATCACATTTGTTTCTCTCGCTTCCTCACCCCCCCAACAAAAAACACTCATAAATCATCCATTTTATGTATAAGCACAGTTGTTACCTCCTACTTGGCTGCTTTTGACTGCATAAACTGGCCACGTTAAGTCCAACTGTTCCTGGCATAAAAAATTCAGCTGACTCTTGCTCCAATATGTCTTAGGTTCACTAAGTTTACGCGTCTCCATCTCCCACTAGAAAGAAAAGGCCTTGAGGGCAGGGACTGACTCTTTGGTTGTGTCCTTAGCTCCAGTGCCTGACGCACAACAGGTGCTCAAACAATGGTGAAGGAATGAACAAGGAGGAGTTTCTGGAACAATATGCTCAGCCAGGTTTTCTTCTCCATAGGACTACCAAATTTGCTTGGGTAGATTTTTCCTCTGCTATGAGTATTTCTCCAAAGATAAGACTAATGCTTCCTTGTGTGTTTTTTAATAACACAGCCCCCCCCCCAATGCACTATTTCAATCTTTGCATCGTCGTAATGAGTATTAAGTGGGTTTACTATCTGTGAAAGGTTTAGTGTTTACATGCTATGTCCTCAATAAGCTAAAAATTACATTATTTGCTTATGAGAGGAAGAATAGTAACTCTGAAGCCAGATTATTTAGAATCATAGTCTAGTTCTGCCATTACTGCTATGTAATCCCAGGCTATAATTTACTTCTCAGTGCCTCATTGCATCAGCTGTATGATGGGAAAATAATACTGCTCACTTTCGTAACATTGCAGTGAGGCTCACATGAGATAGTATGTTTGAAGGTAATGCAAGAAGATGGAATCCATATATGATGATGGACAAAGAAAAAAAAAACCCAAGAAACATTTGTTAATCCCCTGCTACATACAAGAAAGTCAGCTAGCTGCTATGGCAGAAGAAGAGATAAGACCCAACCCTTGTGGACTTGAGATTCGAGGCAGAAAGGATCTCAGTCTGGGGAATAATTGAAAACAGGGATAATTAGAATTTCCCTCTACTTTAGACCAGCACAGAATTGGGAGAAAAGGGATTTTTACAGGAGCCACGTAAGTAGAATATTAAATGCCTCCAAATACTTCAGCCCTTGGACATTAAGTTGGATATAAACAATAATAGCAAAAATAACAACCACCTCACTGTGCTGAAAATTATATATTTGATCCTATTTAATCCTTACAATGAAATGACAAAGTAAGAATGGTTACCCTCATTTTAGATTGAAGTTCAGAGAAGACAAATAATTGCCCAAGGTCACATATCAAGTGTATCCCATAGCTGCACAAACCATGCCTCTGTACTTTCCCTGGCCTTAAGCCAGAACTTGGCAGCTACAACAATAAGCTTGTGGGGGTATATTCTCTCATTATGAACCCGTCCCGAACAGCCGACTGGCCTGCCGGCTGGGTCGCTGTCACTGTGCTCTTGCTTTCCTTTGTACTAGGGGTCACACGGCTCAGGGCGTCTCCTCCCCATCTCACTGCCAATCACAACATCCTCCTCTGAGGCTCTCCTTGCTTTCCCAGGGACCCACCCCTCAGCCTCAGCCTTTGTCCCAAGTGCTCAGACCTTAATCTGTGCCAGTCTGTGCCCTCCCTGCTTTGCAAATCTGGTGCGCTAAGTTCTCCCACTTACCACCAGCTCTCCACCTTGTCAGCCGACTCCAAAGCCAGCAGGCTCGTGGACACCTGTACGTCCTTCTCTAACCTCAGCTCTTCTTCCCACTTTCTAACTGGAGCTTTGGCCTCTAGTCCCACATCTGGGCGTCCGGCTGAACTGCCCACAGTAGAGGCCAGCCCACCGTGCGACCGTGGTTTCCATGTGCTGAGCCTGCTCTCGAAGTTCCTCCAACAAGCGCTTCCCACACCAGCCACGTTTGCCCATTTGTAGTTCGGGACTCAGATCTGGTCCACAAGTGCCAAAAACATGGGTCACCTCTCCTCACATTTCCTACAAATGACTCTCCCCCAAGACCTATTTCTCTGTCTCCTGACTGGCTCCCCAGTCTTAGCGAATTTGAAACTGCCCCCTCCCCCTTACATGGAAGACAAGCAGAGACCAGGGAAAGAGCACCCCAGGTTGGTGAATGGCAGTGTTAATAAGCAAGGGAACTTACGTACGAGGCTTGTCTTCGGCAGCCACAAGGCCAGTCGATCTCCTGCCAGACTCCTAAATGTTTATATAGAGGCCTTCGTGGGGTTCAGTCACATACATCAGCCAGAGAGTCTCAACTACACCTCACTATCTCCAGGCTGAATTCTGGAAAAGGCTCTGCCCACGGGAATGGTGGGTGGATTACACATTACCAGCATGGGAGGGGGTGAGGGGTTGCCTCCAACTGCTCCAGGACCAGCTTGCAAGTGAACAGGCTCTGTCCTCTCCGTAACCTCCAATGACATCAAATCTAACTACTCCAACAAGTAGACCCCAAATTGTGTAATGGCACAGGCACAATAGAAGTTTATTTCTTGCGGGGTGCCTGGGGGGCTCAGCGGGCTAAGCCTCGGACTCTTGGTTTCGGCTCAGGTCATGATCTCAGTGATCTCAGGGATGTGACATGGAGCCCGGAATCAGTTTCCACGCTCAGCAGGGAACCTGCTGGAAGATATTCTAGGCTTCTCCCCTCCCCCACTGAATATATAAATAAATCTTTTTTTTTTACAGTTATAGTACTGTACTGTTTATTTTTTTTATTTTTTTCTCCCCAAATATGTTTATTTTAATTTTTCAGTGTTACAAGATTGATTGTTCATGCACCACACCCAGTGCTCCATGCAATACGTGCCCTTCTCAATACCCACCACCAGGCTCATCCACCCCCCCACCCCCTCCCCTCCAAAACCCTCAGTTTGTTGCTCAGAGTCCACAGTCTCTCCTGGTTCATCACCCCCTCTGATTTCCCCCCATTCACCCTCCCCTTCCTTCTCACAATGCCCTCCATGATTTTCTTTATACTCCACACGTAAGTGAGACCATAAATAAATCTTTAAAATAACAAAGGAAGTTATCTCTTGCTATGCAACAATACGGGTTGGTGAACAGAAAAGCAGAGACCCAGGTGGCCAGATGCTCTGTCAACATGGATATTCTGATAAAACAGGGAGGAGGAGACAAACCATAAGAGACTCAATCTCAGGAAACAAACTGGGGGTTGCTGCAGTGGAGGGGGGTGGAAGGGATAGGGTGGCTGGGGGGGTAGACACTGGGGAGGGTGTGTGCTATGGTGAGTGCTGTGAATTGTGTAAGACTGATGATTCACGGGCCTGTACCTCTGAAACAAATAATACACTGTATGTTAATAAAATAAAAAAAATTAAAAATAAATGCTAAAAACAAAAACAAAAACAGGGAGGAGAAAAAGGATGGAGGACAGGACACAGGAGGCTGAGTGGGCCAGGCATGGGAGTGGCATGCGTCATGTCTGCTAAGTTTCCATAGTTCAAGAATTCAGTCACACGGCCTTGCTTAACTACAGGGAGAAATGGCAAATGCAGATCTAGCTTGGCAGCCACCTCCTAGCTATGCAACGGGGAGCACAAATGGTTGTGTATCTTCAGCCTTCGCGAGACTAAAAAGTAAGTATCAGATCCACGATTTCTACCCAGGCCTCCCTGCCTGCAGAGTCCAAGCTTTTAAACTGATAATTACAAGAGCCACCTAGGGGCCCAGTATTGCCCCTAGTGCTGTACATATCTGATAGTTAAAAAAAAAAAAAATGATCCAGAATTAAAGAGCTCCCTTCTGACAACTGGGTGATAGAGTGTGTGTTGGATGAGGGCCCACAGCTCCTTAGTCTCTGACCTGGACAACTTCCCAGTGCCCTTCCAGCTCCCTGGACAGCCCCTTAGAGCCAAGTTCTGAGATCACATCTCAGAATGTCTTCCTCCCCCCACCGTTACCCCAGGAGCAGAATCGAGCTATCTCCCTCACGATGCCACCAAGGGCCCCAAGATGTCCTGTGGGCTATGATTTTGGCCTGGGTGATGCCATCACTGGATGATCCCGCTTTCCAGATAATCCTTGCTGTGGGGTATCCAGGAATTCCACAATAAAACACTCCACTGAGAGAAAAAGCTTTTGGCTTTTGATACAAAGATTGAATGTACTTGCAAGCTCTTGGAACACAACATTCTCCCAAAAACTTTACCATAAAATGGTGACATTTGTCAAGACTAAAAAGCTGTAATTCTATTCATAGTCTACTTTGAAGTTGAAAACTAAAATTGCATTTACTGGACATAGATTTAGAAACCTCTATTTTCAAAGTAACCACAGACCAATTTTTTATGGCGGAGTCTTATATCAGAGGAAAGCTCCTCGTGGTTCTCCTTCTGAAGGGATTTCACAGCATTACGCTTATGAGCTCAGGATTTGGAACCAGTTGCATGTGTTTAAATACCAGCTCTGTCACTTAACCTAGCTGTGTAACCAGTATTTCCCAATCTGTAAAATGGGGACAAATCCAATGCCTTTTATTTTATTTCATTTCATTTTATTTCATTTTAATCTACAGTGTTTTCTGTTTCCAGCACACAGTCTAGTCATTCAACAATTCCATACATCACCTAGTGCTAATCACGGCCAGGATGCTCTGAATGAAGAGTGAAGGTCAGAGTGTGTCAGACGTGATTACTCAATGTAACACCTGGCCCACGTGAGCATTTACCATATTGTGTATGGTGATGGGGCATTTTGTTCTCTTCAATTTAGAACCTTCACAGTGACCAAATAAAAATCTCCTCCTAATACCCAAGCCCCTCATTCAATGTAGTAAAGATCAAGATGTGGTGGAGTCTGACTCTCATGCGGTATCAGAGGGCACCCCATAGCTCCGGAACGTGCATTCCCTCAGCTAAATGTACAGTACACAGCATACCCAGGATTGATGTGAGGCTAATTTGCACCTCCACAACTAAAAGGATGAAATGAGGGGTCCTGGGTGGCTCAGTTGGTTAAGCATCTGACTTCAGGTCAGGTCATGATCCTCGGGTTCTGGGATCGAGCTCTGCATTGGGCTCCCTGCTCAGCGGGGGGGCTGCTTCTCCCTCTGTGCGCTCTCTCTCTCTCTCTCTCTCTAGTAAATAGATAAAATCGTAAAATAAAATAAAAGGGTGGAACGGGCTTTGAGGTGTAGTTATCACTGAACTTCCCCATTCCTCAGCTTTCATATTCTTAAATGGACTTTACAATAATCCGTCTCTATAGGCTTACTATGAGGGTTAAGTGTGACGTGACAGACACTGTGCGAACCACTGGATAAACATACTGGGGCTTCTGTGAGTACAGAAACCCCTTAAGGCTGGCTATAGATTTTCACTTTTTCTTGAAATAAAAACACGGCAAACGTAAATGTAAAATGGTGCAGTAACTATGAAAGTTTCTTAAAAAATTAAACACAGGATGCGTATGTGATCCAGAAATTCTATTCCTAGGTATATGTCCCAACAATGAAAACATACAGCCACACAAAATTGTGTATGCAAATGTTTATAGCAGCTAGAGTCAGAATATCCAAAATGTGAAAACAACCCAAACATTCATCACTTGATGAAGGGATAAACACTAGCAACTACTATTCAGCAAGAAAAAGAAATTAAGTACTAATACATTCTACAACAATAGACAGACCTTCAAACTTATGCTAAGTAAAAGAAACCAGACACAAAGACCACATGTTGTAGGATTCCACTTGAAAGGAATATGCCGAATGGGCAGGTCTGTAGAGACTGACAGTAAGTTTGTGGTTGCCTAGGGCTGGGAGGGAGGAGACAAGGAGCCAGTTGCTATGGGGTTTCTTTTTTGGGTGAGGAAAATATTCCGGGATGATGACTGCATAACTATAGAAAGACACTAAATACCACTGATTTATACACTTAAGCCTGGTGAATTTTATAGTACAGAAATTATACCTCCGTAAAGCTATTTACAAAGAATATATGTAATGGTAACTATACATACTTTAGGTCCTTAGCTGGAATGTCCAACATTGCTTTGTGTGTTATAAACATTCCAAATGTAGCTATTGAATGAAGAGCAAAATAGAGAAGCCTAACCTTACCTCTGAAATATTCTGCAATTGCTAGAGTCTTCACTTTCTTCCTAACCAGAAATCAGGTTGAATCAAGGGCTAAATAAAGGAAGCCTAAAGAAACTCAAAATGGAAAACTTTGTTCCTGCAGCGAGGTATTAGTGTAGGAACTAGACCCCATGTTCCATGGTTGTTCGGTCTAAAAGCCTGATAATTTCCCACCTACAAATGCATTCTCTTTCATACACAGTTTAGAGATCAGAACTATGTTTTAACAAGGCCACGAGACTAAAAGATTTTACTTACTTGGTCACAGCCTTCTTTGACTGAATTTTCCCCCTACGTTTACGGGTTATTTCAGGAAAGTAGCCTAATTTATTCATTCATTTAATTAGCATTTAGAGATCAGCAACTCTGTGTCAAGAACAAATCCAGATAGTAATTAGATATGCTCAAATTATTGATCTATTTGGGCATCATCAAACAGAAGCATTTCATTTCTTCAAGATGTCCCAGGTATTCTTATGGATGTCAAATGGGAATATACATTTAATGAAATTAAGGTTTGGTCATCCATCCCGAAAAAGCAAAGAGGATACTTTAGTTTCCAAAGATTTTTAGGCAAAGAATGGTGATGCATTACTGTCCACTGAGAAACTATCTCCTATTACTCTGGTCCTTTGTCTTCTACACACATTAAAGTAGTATTGATCCAAAGAGAACATTGAAAAGAATTATTTTCCAATGAATAACCTGATTCTTCAAACTTGGATTCCAACTACAGTTTTCAACACAACAAAAAGGGAGAAGTGGCACAAGGGACAGCATGAACTACTGAGGCACCAAGCCTGAGTCCTCCAGCCTCTTCTGTGCACCAAGCTTTACCTTGACTGTTCCCTTCGGCTTTCAACTGGCTTCAATTACCTCTAGATTTAGCTTCAGCAAACAACAAAGTATTGAAAACTCAATTTTCCATTCTTCAAAGTGCATTACTAGAAAAAGTGAAATGCAAGGCAACAAAGAACATTTAATCATTAGGATCTTGCCCCTTGCTGCGGTGAAACCACACAGCTTGGCCCCCTTCCAAGGCTAGAATTAATGAATGAGCAAGATTCTCAGGGAAAGCCTTTAACTACAGCCTGCTTAGCCCACAGAGCCTGCCCCTTTATTGCTCTTGGCATGTCCGCCTGTGTTTCTAATGGATCACCTTCCCTCAGGAACACGCACAGAGAGAAAGGTAAGCCTTATGAATTCATGTTTCCATTTCTTGTCTTTAGAAACAGACTTAAGGAGATTTAATTATGCTCAAGCAGAAAAGTCTTGAGCCTTCGACAAAGCAATTGTGTTCCTTCTTTGCCATTTCTCAGCTGTGGTGAATCTGACATTTGTTTGTGGGCTTGTGGGTCCTGGGCTCCAGTATCTTAACACCAAACCTTCCCTAAGGTTGGACCTCGTGGACACTCAGGGCATCGGCTCCACACATCTCTCCACTTACCACCGTCCGCCTTCAAGAGGGGATGTTATGGAGTCAGGGTCAAGGGCAATGCTGGCTACATCCTAGGGGCTGGGGCTTTGTTAGTTTTGACTTCTTCCCTCTGTCAGGCTCCCCTAATACTGGAGCGGAGAAACAGGCCTCACTCGGCTTTGTGACACTTGCTGTGTGTAGGACCCCCAATAGTCATGTCTCTATTTTTATATAAATGTCATTCCAATTTTCTTTTGGGGAGTTCCCTCTGCACTGCCAATGAATCACCCTACGCATCGCTAGCCAATGGGCAAGAACGTGACAGAAGCTGGGGTCACATATGTGCTCCCCCCAGATTCAAATCTTCAATGATAAAAAATAACAAAATGATAAAGTGTATCACATATATCACAATGATAAAAAAACAAACCCAAACTGAACACAGATTTTTTTCTCAGGGAAAGGAGCATTTAGGGGAAAACACTGAATCAGTTCCTGCTCTTCCCCAGCCGCTGCCCCCGACGCATACAGACAGCTGTGCAGGCCTTGCGCTTCGGCCTCCCTTCTGTTCTGAGAGCAACACCATATCCTTCCAGTGAATTCCCTCTTTGCACAAGTTAACTGAGTCTGTTTCTGTTACTTGAAACCAGGCAGCTGCATAATAGGTTGGATTTTTCTCAGTTTAATAAAGCCAACTCAACGATATAACCAAGAACCTGGTCTCTAAAGACAGTCTATGCTTCCAGTCCTTCAAGGAAATCTTTAAAAATGTACCTTATACTTGTGTAGCACTTTACAGTCTTAAAGCACTTTCTCTCTCCCTCTCTCCGTCTCCCTCTCTCTCTCTCCCTGTCTCCCTCTGTGTCCCTCTCTCCCTCCCTCTCTCTCCCTGTCTCTAGCTCTCTCCCTTTCTCTGTGTCCCTCTTTCCCTTTCTCTTTCTCTCCCTATATCTCTCTCTCCCTCACTCTCTCTTTCCCCACACACATATGGGCGTGCACATATATATTATATAAGTACATGCTCATATATACACACACACACACACACACACACACATATACACACACGTATATACATATAGAGAGACAGGCAAATGGAAACAGAGAGAAAAACAGAGGATCATTCTCAATTGAGACTAAAAAAACAAACAACCCTTGACATAAGTAGCTATTGTTTATATAAATTATAACTGAAACATACACAAAATGTCAAGAGAGTTGCTGAGAAAACCAGTGGGATGTAAAATCCTCAGATTTTCTGGGTCCAATGCAGAACGCTTTCAAGCAAACGATGCACAAGGATACTACTAAATGCTTTAGTGCTTACAAATAAGGCATTATAGATGCCTTATCTCTATTAATCCTCTTCACAGCCCTCCTAAGCTACTGTTAGGCTACTTCCATCTCTGAGGGTGGGGGGCTTGGCCAGAAAGTCTGTGCCCTTCACCTTACATCATAGCAATTCTCAGCAATGGCAGAGGGGAGGGGAGAAGAAACCATTAATGGATTTAAATCAGAATAAATTTTCAGCAAATGTTACTTGGTAATTGGTTTAACTGTAAGGGGAGCAGACCCCTACGACTGAACATAAATCAATATTAACTCGGTGTAGATGAAAGAGTTTAATGTTTAAAAATAAACCAATAAACCAAGTACAATAAAATATAGGCAAGATTTTTCCGCTCTCAGAATGAGGAAAGCCTTTCTAGGCAGAAAAACAAAGGAAGCACCTCAAAAGGAACTACTGATATGTTTGACTGCATACCAATTAAAAACATATGGGGCACAGAAACTACTAGAAATTGAATTCAAAGACAAACAGGAAAAATATCTCCAAAACACATTATGCAAGGTGAATAGTCTTAGTATATAAATATTTCTCCTAAAACAAACAAAAAAACCAAACACTTCAATTTTTTAAAAATATGCCACAGTCACCAACAGATCACAAAAGAGGTAATATGTATAGGCAGAAAACATCTAATAAAAAAATCTAGGTTCTCTAATGATAAATATAAACTGAGGGAATTATAAGCTTCTTTTTCTGAACCACTACATTGATAAACAAGTCTGAAGTAGTGTTAGTACTATTACAAGGGGGTAAGCAGTGAGGGTGCAGAGACAGTGTAGAGAACACTTTGGCAATTTGTACCCAAATGTCTTAAGTGATGTCTATACATCTCTGTATAGATATACGTCTATGTATAGTATACGTCTAGTATACTATACTAGTATAGTATAGTATAGTATAGTATAGTATAGTATACGTCTATACGTCTCTATACAGAGACGTATAGACATCACTTAAGACATTTGGGTACAAATTGCCATATGTATATGTCTATACATATATATATATGTCTATATGTCTATATATATATACAACGTATCTCAACGGGGGAGAGTTTTAAAATACATTTATACGATAAAATGTGATGAAGTTATTGGGTGACAGGATGGTTTTTGTCTTCTTCTTTTACACAGTTTTTACCATGAATATCAACAAGAAAATGTGTACACATTATACACACACATCGCTACATGTATATATGTATATACATATACACACATATAAATAATTTTTTTTAATTTATGCACATTTAAGTTTAGAGGTATTTACATGTGTGTGTGTGTGTGTGTGTGTGTGTGTGTTTACTAAGAAGTCCAAATTCAGTCAGGCATAAACAAGAAACCCTTCTACCATTCTATTGTCACCCTACTCTGAACTTTTTTCCCCTCCCATTTTGATACCCTAAGCATATTCTACAATTTCTGGACACATTCAGTTACTTGACAGCTTGGTCCTTCCATTTTATTTATTTTTGTTAAAGACTTTATTTGAGAGAGAGAGAGAATGAGCATGGGGGGAGGGGCCGAGGGAGAGAATCTCAAGCTGGCTTGGTGCTGAGCACAGAGGCGGAAGCAGAGCTCGATCCCAGGACCCTGACATCATGGCCTGAGCCAAAACCAAGAGTCAGATGTTTAACCGACTGAGCTACCCAGGCACCCTGGTCCTTTTGTTTTAAAACAGGATTTCCTGTCTGATTCGGTGCTCTCCCTTGATCCAGCGCCAGGCAGAGTCCTAGCTCAGGGGAGAGGCGGTCACAGTCTGCACCCTCTCTAAGCTGGAGTGAGGATGGAGCCTTTTGCCTTGGCTTCTGGGCCACTTACCTGCTCTCCCTCTTTCGGACCTAGCTCTTTTTCTCTGAGGGACAAAAGTGACAGAGATAGATGATAGAGAGACAGAGAGAGATAAAGGGAGGGAGACAAGGAGGGAGGGAAAGAACCAGGACTAGCAGGTCCAAGTCTCACTTTGTTGGCTGTCCCTGCTTTCCTGGTGGAGCCCTGTGTGGATCACACTGCAGACCCCTCTTCGCCTGGTACCCTGATCTGCAGGATTTGGCTGTGCATCCCCTTCTTCCACACCCCCTTCTTGCCCATCTCTGCAATGGTCCCCCAAAGCCCTTTGCTGCTGGGGCTTCTACCAGAGCAACTAAGCAACTCTGGAGAGAAGCCTCGAGGACTTGCCCATCATGGGAGCTGAGGAAGGGAGTCAGAGGAAGGAGAACGCAACCAAATGCCTCGTAACCCATCAGCCTCTCTTAATTCCCGTCCCATGGGCTTTCCACCCCCAGTTCTCTGCCTGCCGCCCCCTCCAGCCATTCTCTAGCCTGCAGCCAGAGGACTCTTTCTAAAGCTCACATCCCAGTGCTTCGAAACTTGCCCCAGATTTCCCACACCCTTGGGATGAACTCCAAACCTCTTAACAGAGGATATGAGGTCAGCATCTGGCCTGTCCTCACCCTGGAGCAACATCTCCCCCTCATCTCTCCCACCCTGGCCCTGCTGAATGTTCACCCCGCTCCAGGGGCCCCCTCCTCGGATCAGGCCTTCCTGCGCGCATTTCCTCGCTCTGGCACACGCTCCACGACCCCCAGGGCTGCCACCCTGGCCTCCATCCCTCACCCGATCAGCCAGCGCCTGCTCTTCTTTGTATTTCAATTTAAGCCTCACTCCCTCAGGGAGGCCACCAGCCCGAGACAAGAAAAGGTCCCCAGGTATTTTCATGACCTGTCACATACCCATTGCATAGCTTATAATCCCTAATTTAATTTGTGCTTTCACTGAGAGTTGGAATTGTATCCCCCATGTTGACAGGGGTTTATACTCCCAGTATACACCTAGTCACGTGTCCCATAGTAAACACTTAAACATAAGTGAATTCACAAACTCAGACTGAAGGCTGCTTAAGGGCATCTGCCAGGTTCTCTGTAGGACGCAAACTGAATAATCAAAACCAGTTGAATCAGAGGAGTATTTTCCAAACAGGGGTCCCAGCCTAAGGGAAGAGCAAGGGAGGAGCAGCATCTGAGGATAGGAACACGGTGGGGGGCACTTGCTACCAGGGGATAAAGGGGAAGGGGAGGGAGCCTCAGTCGGGAATCTACTCAGACGAAAGGCTATACGGAGAAGGACAAGGACGTCTGAGCAGAGGGAGGCAGGGAGCAAGTATCCCCACCTCTCCCTCCTGCCCGCCCATCTCCTGCCAGTGTCGCCCACTGCAAACGATGAAGAGCCACAGGGCACGGGACAGCGGTGCTGCGGCCCATCTCTGCCAGGCTTCCAGGGCACAGTGCAGGCTGGAAGGAAGAGAGCAGACGTGGACAGAAGGCAGCCGCAGCAGGGGAAGGTATCAGCCCCGCATTTCTTCGCATCCCGCTCAGCGCCTAGACTACAAACCGTGGGCCCTGAACACCAGTGCAAACGGACTAACTTTAGTGGAATGAAACCGTATTGAAATGAATGGCTTTGAAGGGAATGGAACCAACCAAACTGCTGAGTAGTTTCCATGTCAAGGGTTGTCTCATCCTCACGTTATAATCAAGGATATTGCATTCCTGAATTCCAGTATGCTCAGTCTCAGCCTCCCGCTTTGGCTGAGTTTGGAACGTACCACAGCCCGGGTTGTAAGCAATTCCAATGTGTCCTGCAGTTCACTGTTACATAACCTTTTATATGGCTGGATGTTTTATCTTTAATTACGGGGTCTCCCCCCCCCCAAAGTTTGCAAAGCATAATAATTTGGGCAAAGAAATATTGTTTCTATTTGGGGTTTCAAACACTAAGAGGTAATAAACCGTTAAAGCCTCATATACTGGTATTTAAAAAAAAGTGCCACTTTTACGTGGGCTTTCCGACATTTTGCAGCGGCATCTGCGCAGGCCTCCAGGTGCTGGCATTGGCTCGCGCACAGCGGCGCCTCGTGAACACGCAGCTGGCCGTCGGCGCGGGGCAGCTCCTCGGAGCCCAGGGCTGTCTGCACAGCAGCGGCCCCCGGGGCAGGTGGCAGACCCACTGGCATCCCATTAGGAGGGCAGTTAACAGAGTCCTGGAGTTGGAAGAGTCACTCCGGCCAGGTCAAGCCGACTCTAAAGCCATCTGGCCCCAAATCAGTCATTTTCGTGGAAAAAATTGCCCAAGTTTTCATTTCAAGTAACGACCAGATGATTAGTTTGCCCCCTGCTTACCCAGCCATGTTATTTTAGCCTAGGCCCAATCTTAAAAAAAATACCAGGTAAATCCAGTGATTAAACTTAGAACACAATGGAAACAGTTGGACTCGGGTATTTAGAACAGAACCTAAACTATCTACTATAGGAGAACTACCTCTTGTCAGACTTTTGGTGTAAAAATGAAAATCATAATAATGATCTCATCCAGTTCAAGTATTCTGTGTAATTAAATCATGCTATAATGGGATTATAGTGGCTATATATAGGCTAAAAAATCACCTAACTTGATATCAAGTTTCTCTAAGGCTGTACCAATAGGACACAGAAAACCCCCACCCCCACCCCACACAGAATTAGTGTTTGATCAGGCAATAAATAGCAGGGTGATCTGATCAGCTGTGTAATAGGAAATTAAAAAAAAAAAAAGTATATCATTCACTAAAACCTACCTGGTCTGCTCTTTGCACAGAAAGGTAGAAAGAGAGATGAAAACAGAAAACAAAAATCCGCGGAAACAGGCAGAGGCAAAGACAAGCGCAATCAAAAAGACAAACCAAGAAAAACAGTTCTCAGAAATAAACTGGGGAACAGCAAGAATCTAACTTCTATGGGGTAGGATCGCCATCTTGTGGACAAAACAGACGGTGCAGCTGAGTGAAATTAAATAGAGGGAAAGGCCAATGTGTGTACTGATGTTCTCTAATTCTTCTTAGGAGAAACAACGGCTCAGAGACTATTCCAAACATTAAATATTAAAAAGACGGATACACACAAAAACTTTCAAAACCAACCTAAAAATAATGAAATTTGTAAACAAAGTTTTGTTAATATCAAGTTTCCTGCAACTTATTTCTGTTTCATTTACCTCAAGTAATTCATTTATTCCTTCAACAATGAATATTTATTGAGCACATATTATGCGCCCAGGATACCACTTTGGGTGCAGGGAACACAGCAGTGGACAAAAGGGGTAACAGTATTTCCATTTTGCAGATTAGAAAGCTGAAGACCAAAAGAGTTAAATTGCTCACTCACACTCCCTCACAGAGCCAGCGTGAGCCAGAATTCGGACCCACCAACTCTTACTGCAGACTCTGTGCTCTTAGCCACACCTTGAAACTAGCCCTCAACAAGCTGCACACGCAAGGCAAGTGACTGAAGCCAGAATTTGAACTCCCAATTTCTCATCTCTTCCCGCTCCTTGTAACTTTCATTCAGAACCACTGGATTCAATTACACTATAATTCAAATTTGACAGCTATGCCCAAAACTGCTCTTCTCTGACAGCTATCAGTTGGTCAGTGAAAAACAAGATCTCAAATTATGGAGTCCAGTTGTTTTTCACTTTAGGGAAAATAGCAACCCCTTCAGGAGCTGTGAAATTGATTAGGTCAATTACAACCAGCTTCTTTTTAAAAAAAACGGAATAAATCAAATGTAAGACATCACATACAGACACAGATAGTAAGGACAGGTATTTTTAAGTACGCCTTTGTTTCAGGTGTGTGTGCGCTAGCCCGCGCCCCCACCCCCGCACGCGACAGTGCCCGTACATATGTAAGACATATGTAAGTACTTAGCCCTCTCTATATTGTGACATAAAAATGCATTTCTTACAGTGGGTCTCAATCTAAATATCTCAAAAAACACTCATCTAGGTGATGCTCATTAATCCCCTCAAAAACATGATGGGCCATCCAATTATGGTCTTTGCTTTCCAGTCTACTCTGCTGAAATCAGGTATGTACCTCAGAACATAAATCACTAAGATGAAGTTTTCATTCTTTATTCACACATGTTGCTGTCACGGACAGACCGACCAAGTCTTTACCGATATGTTGTCAGCAAACCTGCAAACAAGAGCAAAATTTTTACTCTTTTCAGCATAGTTATCTCTCCTAAGACCTGTCGGATTTTTTTGTCTCTCATCAAGAAGACAAGTCATTTTAGCATCAAAAACATTCTGCCTCATTTTGCTAATTATGAAATTTGTGTCACATGCTAGAAAAAAAAATTACAGGCCTTAAAGAGACAGGCTGCGTTTTCAACCAATAGGTGAGTTTATAGACCATATGTTCAGCCGTCCTCAGGCAGTTTTCAAAGTTGGAAATGTCAGGCATTTATATGGTTTATTTGTAAAGCACCAACAATAATTGGAACATTATGGTCTGATTATTTGCTAAAGTAATTTATTCAAGCAATTCAAGTGGGTGAAATTTAAGGGTGCAAAAAAATATCATGTGACACCAAATAAAATTTTATTACTGTTTTTGCACTTACATAATTTAGAAACACCTATTAAAAATAAAAAATAAATAGCTTCCTCCCTTATAACAAAGTTTAATCTTAGCTCATACTTTTAGAGACACAACACAGGGCAAAAGATGGTTTTGATAACCTGAGAATTTTCTGCATGAATTATGATTTGGAGCCAAAAATATCAATACTCCAGAATAATCAAGAGTTAAAAACATCAATCAGTTCTAGTAGTGTGTGGATATCTGAGTCAAAAATCAAACAGTGGAAAAGCTTAAATGTGTCTATTTCGGTTCCATGTTGGCCTTTCTTGGTATCCTTCTATCAGTGTCAGGGAAATTTCTGGAACAAAAGAACAGAGAATTTCTGAACTCCTTCTCCACTTATCCCTTCCATGTCACCACCACCTTTAATCCACCATTACCATGCCTCCAACGTATAGAACCTTCTGTGGATAAAGCAATGAGGACCCCAAGGCTCGCCATCAGCCCCATCAGCCTCCATGTATAGATCATTTGCTTCCCTCATGTCCTCTGTGTCTCTACAGCTCTATTCACAAACACCAGGAAATTGACCCCAAGAAAAGACTTACCCTTTTTATGGCCCTGATTTCCCTGATAATTTCTGATCTCAAATACTTTGCCCTTCAATCCTGAGAAATAAGGATAAGATTGTGCCAGACCTCCCCCATGCAGCTTCTGTGAGAGGTATTTATGCATCTTTCCTGCTGAGCCCAGACGGCACTTCAGAATCCTCCTCAACACTGCAGTGGGAGTTACCACTACCGGCTCAATAGAGTGGACATGAGAGTAAACATATTTGCCCCTCCAATCATTAAGCATGAGTGTCTAAAATCAACATTTTGAGATAAATTACATCTCAGACTGTCCCTGGCAGTTGCAAGAGGAAAAAAAAATCAATGTCACACAAGGTGTTTGGTTTTAAGGTTTGGGTGAGAGAGTCATAACATATTGCATAAAAAGGGAATAGTTTCTCTGGAATAAAGTAGACATGATTAATATGACCAAAAATGGGAAATCTGGTCAGTCCCAATTTCAAAGGTTTTGTCCCATTGATCAGCTGAAAATTAAAACTTTTGTCAAACAATAGATATTGATTTTTAGATCTAAACAAAATTGACACTTTAGCTATGACAATGTATTCTTTTTCCCCCCGGAGGGTATGTATAGTCTAAGCCATATCTCAAAGGAGAACCAAAGGACTTCACTTCAAAAGGATTTGACTTTAAAGAATTTCAGCTAGGAGGAAATAGGAATATTTCAGCTATGACAAGATAATATCTGTAATATACTAATTTATATTTTGTATTAGGCTACACTAAAGCACTTATCCCTCTCTGTACTCAAAAAGGAAACAAGCTTTCACTTTTTATTGCATGGAAAGTAGGCAAGATCCCCGCAAAAGATACAGAATACCATCTGAAGAAAATATCCGCTCTACCCCAACATCAGCATTACACCAAGAGAAAATAGTACTTGAGTTTCTTATAGAAGAGATGTACATTGGGGGAAGTGGGTTGGGGGAGCAACTGGATCCCCCTCCCAATTCCTAAATGCAGGAAACTGATAGGAGCCTCTAATAAAATCAACATGCCTGAGTTAAATGCTGTGCATTTGTAAATCAATGCATTTGACCTGAGTTTTAGAGCCTTCATTTTAAAATGGAAAAAGTCTTTTTGAGGATTAGAAATAATGTACACTAAGTCCCAGCACATAGTAGGTGCTCATGTAATGACAACTTAGTCAAATAGTATTAGGCCTTTCTGTTGCAAAGTGTTTTGTTAGGTCTGTTGCACTGAACAACTCCAGGAGGTGACATCTTGATCTAGGCGACTGGCATCCCATGGAGTCACTCAGTTTCACCTTCATTTCTGCACATGATATTCTACTGTCTGACACACAGCGCTATCATTTTCTCAAAAAGAAAAATAAGTCCCCAAGCCAGACATCAAGAATTAAGAAGATATGGGTACTTTTCCCCAGGACAAAAGATGGAGAAAGCAGTTTGGGGATTGATTCTATAGGCGGCAGAACCCCTCTCCCCTGATACTCCCAGCCCCAAAATGACAAGCCCTCTTCTAGAGCAGCTCCAAGACATAAGAGCACGGACCAGGAAGAACCACAGCCAGTGTTTATCAGGAAGTAATCACCCTCAGGAGACCTCATGAGCCTAGACAGGATTAACCTCAAAGCGTCCCTCCCAAGTCTTCTGCACTGAGAAGAGCCTCTAGAATATTTTCCTAACCTTGGAGTGGAAAAAGACCTCCCAAATCCTAAGATTTTGTTTCCTGCTGGCCAGGCTGGGCCACAAAAGTGGAATTGCCTGAATTGATCATATTAGATTTGGAAAAATAGACACAGGTGACATTTCTTAACCCTGAGTGTTGAGGAGTAAAATTTATACCATTATGTGAGGTCCAGGGACCAAATCTGAGTTCCTGAATTCTTCCCATATAGCCAAAGACCCTACATCCTACTGCAGTAGCTGGCATATTGTAGGTCCCAATAAACATTTGCTGATTGAATAAATGAATGAATCAGCAAGTCCCAATCTGGTGGGAACAGATTGTATTATGTCTGTCTCCTAAAGAATTCAAATCTAACCACAAGTTATTCTAAGCCCCTCTGTTTACCATTGCTCAAATTTGATATGTCAGAGACATTATAGTCTACGGTTCTATAACTTTGGATACATGTTCTGCATACTTCAGCAAAATGGCGTTTGGCAACTCTGTGCCAACACCCTGGAATTGTTCTCCGTCTCCCACTGCAAAATGTATGGGGATCTGCGGACCAACCCTACACTATGGACGAAACATAACAACTTCTTTCCCTTTGAGGCCAACAAAAATATTACTCTCTAATTCGTTCCTTTCTTATAAAATGAAATACTTCCTACCTCCACTTCCCTACCACCCTAAAAGCCTAGATTTCCATGGCTCTGCTATTGGAGTATATTAGATTCCTTTGCAGATATACTGCCAAAATGATTTTTCTTTCTGAATCCGGCACCTGTATTGGCCTCATTTTATATTCTGTAATCACTTGCTCCAGTTTTAACCATCACACCTTTCTGTTCTTAACTTTCCCTTTGACTTAGTCTTCTTCAACCTTCGTTTATCCCTTAACCTTTTTTGATGTTAACAACCATAACTTAATGCAAAGTATTCATGGCTCATTCGCTCCCGCCAACACTATTCTATGAAATAGAGGCCCCAGTATTTCTCTCTGGGTCTAAAAATAAGACCCTGAAAAAAAACCACAAAACAAAAACCTGTCATTGTCCAGTAATTATGGTCTTTTAATATAAAAGGCAAAACCACACTCCTTGCGGATATGACAAAGGAATTTCTGTGATGAGATTTAAGTTATTCATGTGGGATTGTAAAGCTAGTTCTAAATAGTGAAAGCCAGGCCTCAATTATATATACAGTAATTAAGCCAAGATCATCAGAAAATGCCAGGAAAATGTCTCTATGCTTGTCATTGGTCATATTCTGCAGTAAGAGTTTATAGCACTGGTAAGAAGTCTGAATAGTCTCTGCTTTTGGCTCAGGTCATGATCTCAAGGTCCTGGGATCAAGCCCTGCATTGGGCTCTCTGCTCAGCGGGGAGCCTGCTTCCCCCTCTCTCTCTGCCTGCCTCTCTGCCTACTTGTGATCTCTCTCTCTGTCAAATAAATAAATAAATCTTTTATTAAAAGAAGAAGAAAAAGAAAAAGTCTGTATAGGCAGTTCATCTGGTTACATTTACAGATATTGAGCATTAACGACACACCTGACCCAAATTTATTCTTGGAAGAAAACAACATGGCCTCAGCAACCTGAGTTATGTTTCAAAACAAGCCATTTAAACCTAAATTAGATCATTGGTAATGGTAGATCAATCTAACACATGAGAATTCTCCCTTGACTCAGGAGATTACTCCAAGAAAATTCTGAAATGCTCCTCAGAGGAGTTTTAACAGATAAAAGTGAACAGGAAAAGGAGCCACACCAATGAGCAAAAATAAAATCCACAAAGAGTTGTGGGAGAAGGAAATGTGGGAACAAGTGATAGTCAGCGTTGAAATTACTCTTCCATCTCCTCCTAGTAATAGCATTAATTGAGCACTAAATATGCACTGTCCCACAGATTCCTCCTGTATTATTAATCCTATAAGCAATGTTATTACTCCCATTTTACAGATGAAGAAAAGAGGCAAAGAATTACTCTTCCAGCAGGGACCCAACAAGGGGAAGATCCAGGGAGACTCTCCTTCCTCCCCCAGGGAGGAGCAGCATGGGAGTACACCGCAGGAATCTGCTGGGTTTGGAAACTCCAAACGGGGTCGTGTACCAGAGATAGAAATGCTCGGTCACAGGCCAGGTGAGCTCAGAGTGCAGCTGGAGACCAGAGAGACAGGAGTGATTGACTGCTTTTCTCTGCAGGCACACTGAGGAATGGGGACCTGAGCCCCTGGCTCCTCCCGGACCAGAGACTGGGAGGCTGCCATTTTCGTTCTCATGCTCCAAAGCCTTCTGGAAATAAAAGCTATGAAGAACAAACCCGAGCAGATTACTGAGCCTGGCCTCTGGCAAGGGTAGTGCAATTTCACCTGGGGCAAAGACGTTTGAGAAACACTGCAACAGGAGGCTCCCCCAGAAGCTCAGCAAGAACATCCAGCCAAGACCAAGTTTACTGATCAATAAGAAATGCAAAACTCCAGCACTAGGGGAATACAGCACAAAGAATTCATGGATTTTTTTGCATGATTCTTTAGTCTTTCAAAATTAATTTTTTTTAATTTCTTTTTCTTTTTCTATTTTTTTAATTTCCTTCCCTTTTTCGACCAACATCTTATCAATTCCTTTTTTAAAATCTTAATTTTCATTTTTATAGTCATATTCTATCCCTTCATTATATTTAACCTTATTTTTTGTATGTATACATGTTTTTCTTTCTTTAAAATTTGGGGGTACAGTTTCCTCTAATGACCAGAATATACCCTAAATCTAGTATATGGCTTTGTTCTAGTCCCCTGCTTGATCACATTCTCTTGGGGTTTTATTTATTTTTTTTTTTTCTTTTTTCAACCAACTTCTTTTTTTTTTTTTAAATAATTACTTATTTATTCGGAGAGAGTAATTACTTATTACATTGGAGAGAGAGGGAACACAAGCAGGGGGAGTGGGAGAGGGAGAAGCAGGTTTCCCACCAAGCAGGGAGCCCGATGTGGGGCTCGATCCCAGGACCCCGGGATCATGACCTGAGCCAAAGGCAGATGCTTAACCGCCTGAGCCACGCAGGTGCCCCTTTTCAACCAACTTCTTATCAATTCTTTTTTTTTTAATTTTGTTTAATTCTCATCTTTATAGTCATATTCCATCCCTTTATCATATTTACCCTTATTTTTGTATATATACAAGTTTTTCTTTCTTTAAAATTTTGGGAGGCAGTTTCTTCTAACAGACCAAAATACATCCAAAATCTAGTGTGTGGCTCTGTTTTATTCACCAGCCTGATCATATTCTTTTTTTTTTTTTTCCTTTCTTTTCCCCCAGGTTTTGGGTCTCTTCTGATTTGTTTACTGTATATTTTTCTGGGGCCGTTGTTACCCTTTTAGCATTTTGTTCTCTCATTCATCTATTCTTCACTGGATAAAATGACAAAACAACAAACCCACCTCAAAAAAAAGAACAAGAGGCAGTATTGACTCCCAGGGCGCTAATCAATATGGACATCAGTAAGATGTTGGAACTAGAATTCAGAATGATGATTATAAAGATACTAGCTGGGCTTGAAAAAAGCATAGAAGATACTAGAGAATCCCTTTCTGGAGAAATAAAAGAACTAAAATCTAAACAAGTCAAAATCAAAAAGTCTATTAATGTGGAGCAATAAAAAAAAATGGAGGCTCTAACTGGTATGATAAATGAGGCAGAAAAGAGAATTAGTGATATAGAAGACAAAATAATGGAGAATAAAGAAGCTGAGAAAAAGAGATAAACAATGACTGGATCATGAGGGGAGAATTTGAGAGATAAGTGATACCATAGACTGAAACAATATTAAAATAATTGGGATCCCAGAAGAAGAAGAAAGAGAGAGGGGACAGAAGGCATATGGGAGTAAATTATAGCAGAGAACTTCCCTAATATGGGGAAGGACACAGGCATCAAAATCCAGGAGGCACAGAGAATCCCCATCAAAATCAATAAAAATAGGTCAACATCCTGACATCTAATAGCAAAACTTAACGAGTCTCATAGATAAAGAGAAAATCCTGAAAGCAGCTCAGGACAAGAGGTCTGTAACATACAAAGGTAGAAACATTAGATTGGCAGCAGGCCTATCCACAGAGAGCTGGCAGGCCAGAAAGGACTGGCATGATATATTCAGAGCACTAGATGAGAAAAATATGCAGCCAAGAATACTATATCCAGCTAGGCTATCATTGAAAACAGAAGGAGAGATAAAAAGCTTCCAGGACAAACAAAACTAAAAGAATTTGCAAACACCAAACAAGCCCTACAGGAAATATTGAAAAGGGTCCTCTAAGCAAAGAGAGAGACTAAAAGTAACATAGATCAGAAAGGAACAGAGACAATATACAGTAACAGTCACCTTACAGGCAGTAAAATGGCACTAAATTCATATCTTTCAATGGTTACCCTGAATGTAAATGAGCTAAATGCCCCAATCAAAAGACACAGGGTATCAGACTGGATTAAAAAAACAGAACCCATCAATATGCTGTCTAAAAGAGACTCATCTTAGACCCAAAGACATCTCCAGATTTAAAGTGAGGAAGTGGAAAACAATTTACTATGCTAATGGACATCAAACAAAAAAGGGGATGGCAATCCTTATATCAAAGAAATTAGACTTTAAGCCAAAGACTATAATAAGAGATAAGGAAGGACACTGTATCATACTTATAAAGGGTCTATCCAATAAGACAATCTAACAATTTTAAATATCTATGCCCCTAACAAGGGAGCAACCAATTATATAAGCCAATTAATAACAAAATCAAAGAAACACAGTGACAATAATACAACAATATTAGGGAACTTTAACACCTCCCTCACTGAAATAGACAAATCATCAAGCAAAAGATCAACAAGGAAATAAAGGCTTTAAATGGCACACTGAACCAGATGGACTTTACAGATATAGTCAGAAGATTCCATCCCAAAGCTACAGAATACACATTCTTCTCTAGTGCACATGGAACATTCTCCAAAAGAGATCACATCCTGGGTCACAAATCAGGTCTCAACCAGTACCAAAAGACTGGGATCATTCCCTGCCTATTTTCAGACCACAATGCTTTGAAACTAGAACTCAATCATAAGAGGAAAGTTGGAAAGAACTCAAATACATGGAGGCTAAAGAGCATCCTAATAAAGAATGAATGGGTCAACCAGTAAATTAAAGAATAATTAAAAAAATTCATGGAAACAAATGAAAATCAAAACACAACTGTTCAAAATCTTTGGGATGCAACAAAGGAGGTCCTGAGACGAAAGTATATAGCAATACAAGCCTTTCTCAAGAAACAAGGAAAGTCTTGAATACACAACCTAACCCTACACCTAGAGGAGCTGGAGAAAGAACAGCAAATAAAGCCTAAATGCAGCAGGAGAAGAGAAATAATAAAGATCAGAGAAAAAATCAATGAAATAGAAACTGAAAGAACAGTAGAACAGATCAATGAAACTAGGAGCTTGTTCTTTTTGTTCTTTGAAATAATTAATAAGGTTGATAAAACCCTGGCCAGACTTATCAAAGAGAGAGAGAGAGAGAGAGAATCCAAATTAATAAAACCATGAATGAAAGAGATCAGAACCATCACCAAAGAAATACAAACAATTACAAGAACATATTATGAGCAACTATATGCCAGCAAATTAGATAATCTGGAAGGAATGGATGCATTCCTAAAGATGTATAAACTTCTAAAACTGAACCAGAAAGAAATAGAAAAGCTGAGAAGACCCATAACCAGTAAGGAAATTGAAATAGTAATCAAAAATCTCCCAAAAAACAAGAACCCAGGGCCAGATAACTTCCCAGGGGAATTCTACCAAACCTTTAATGAAGAATTAATTCCTATTCTCCTGAAACTGCTCCAAAAAATAGAATTGGAAGGAAAACTTCCAAACCCATTTTATGAGGCCAGCATTACCTTGATCTCAAAACCAGACAAAGACCCCATCAAAAAGGTGAATTATAGACCAATATCCCTGATAAACATAGATGAAAATGTTCTCACCAAAATACTAGTCAATAGGATCCAAAAGTACATTAAAAGGATTATTCACCACAACCAAGTGGGATTTATTCCTGGGCTGCAAGGTTGGTTCAACATCCACAAGGTTAGTTTAATCTTAGGAAACAAACTGAGGATTGCTGGAGTAGAGGGGGTGGGAGGGGTGGGGTGGCTGGGTGATGGACACTGGGGAGGGTATGTGCTATGGTGAGTGCTGTGGATTGTGTAAGACTGATGAATCACAGACCTGTACCCCTGAAAGAAATAATACATTATATGTCAACAAAACAAATAAATAGAGGTTATCCTAATTAAAAAAAAAAAAAGAGGCAAAGAAAGGCTAAATAACTTTGCCCAAGGTTATCTAAGATGGTTGTGAAAGAGACAAGAGGCGTGATACACACATGCCATTCAAATTTATTTCTGAAAAAAAATTTATTTCTGGGTCAGTTGTATGATGGAAAGTTGACTCACTCTTTGGTCTGGTCAGAGCAGAGAACTGGCCATTTCTAATGTTTATACTACAGGGAGAAAGAATCCAACACCCATGAAGGAGCCTAGATTCAGAATCAGACAGCTGGAGTACTAGTGATACCAATGCTGCCTCTGATTTGTCAGCTATGTAACCTGGGCATCACTTACTATCTTTTAAACCTAAGTTCTCATTTGCACAATGGAGATAATTGCTTCCAGTTTTCAGTTCCACATGTAAGGATATTGAAAGTCACCACTCCAGCCTAACAAATAAGATGTTTAAAAAGACTGAAAAATCAAACAACTCTCCTTGGATCTGTAAGAGAGAAGAGGACACCAGACTCTCAGTCATTCCGAACAAAGCCTGTCCTCATGGGAAACTAGTTAACTGGAGCCCAAATACTAGGATATTATCAGAGCCTCACTGACCTGACCAAAGGATATTTCCAACTCCCATGGCTCTAGTCATCTTCTTTTACCTAAGGGGTTGAGGGAGAAAAAGCTGAGAAATACTTGAGACATAGGCTCATCAACATGGAGGCAATAAAGCCAGCCCATGGTGAGCACTCACTCAAAGTGAAAGTTTGATGAATACGGAGTTGGCTTACTTTGCTTCTTTTATTGTTCTGAGCACCAGATAAGATAAGACATAAAAGACATACTTAGCAAATCTGAACATACAATTCACAGTTTTGATTACAGTTGCCATAGCAATACATTTTTTTTAATTTTTAATTTGCTCAATGTACTTTTTCTTTTTGCCAATTGATTGCCCATTCCCAAAACATCTTGAAAGAAGTTTCTACTAAATGCATGTGTGTACAAAATTCACCACAATGTTTCTAACTGAGCTCTACCAAACATCTAGGTAAAACAGAAAATCATAATCAACTCTTCACAGAGTCCTACATATTAAAACCTGCTAGAATCATGCTTACTTGGTAGAATCTAGCAAATTAACATGAATTTTGCTTTCATGAATTGCTTGCCACTATATCTCAAAACATTATTTATTTATTTGTTTGTTTGTTTGTTTGTTTATTTATTTATTTTAAGAGAGGGGGGTTAGGGGCAGACAGAGAAGGAAGAAATTCTTTCTTTCTTTCTTTCTTTCTTTCTTTCTTTCTTTCTTTCTTTCTTTCTTTCTTTCTTTCTTTCTTTTGACAGAGAGAGACATAGTAAGAGAGGGAACACAAGCAGGGGGAGTGAGACAGGAAGAAGCAGGCTTCCTGCCAAGCAGGGAGCCTGATGTAGAGCTCGATCCCAGGACCTTGGGATCATGACCTGAACCAAAGGCAGACGTTTAACAATTGAGCCATCCAGGTGCCCCAAGAGAGAAAATCTTAAGCCGGCTCCACCCCCAGAATGGAGTCAGATGTGGAGCTCAATCTCAGACCCTGAGATCATGACCTGAACTAAAATCAAAAGTCAGATGCTTAACCAACTGAGCCACCCAGGCCCTCTTAAGAGATTTTTTTTTAAATCTTCATGTTTATAAAATACAATCTTTCACTGGAAAACGCTTTCACCAGTAAAAGAATAAATAAATAATAAATTAGAAAGCCAATTGAGGCCACATGGAACAACTTACGCATACATGCATACACTATATATACAATATTTAATGTATTTAATACAGCTTTATTATATATTTTACGTACATGCCTATAAATACGTAATTTACTCAGACACATGTAATCACACATCCAGCACTTGCTGTTACAAGGACATTACTGAATAAAGTAAACCTTCAACTTCTACAGTGATACAGAAACCCTAATTCTTCAAGGCTTGGAATAGACCATCAGGTTTGAATGCTAAGCCAGAAAATTTCTACTAAGCAAATTCTGTTAGCAAGATTTAGAGGAGGGGTATGTGGGAGAATGCTTTAACTAGTCCAAGAGAACAAACTTTTTCAGATATATTAGGATCTATTTGAACATAAGATGTTTTCATTTGCACATATAGAGTAGAAGTACTAATTAAGATGTTCAGTAAAATCACGTAAAAAATCATTAATGGGGGCGCCTGGGTGGCTCAGTTGGTTGGGCAACTGCCTTCGGCTCAGGTCATGATCCCGGAGACCCAGGATCGAGTCCCATATTGGGCTCCCAGCTCCGTAGGGAGTCCGCTTCTCCCTCTGACCTTCTTCTCCCTTCGCATGCTTTCTCTCCCTCTCTCTCTCTCTCAAATAAATAAAAGAATAAAATCTTTTAAAAAAAAATCATTAATGGTTCTAATGCATTCATAACTATGGGGCAAACACCACATATAAATAACTAAATACCTTGGGGAAAGTGATGGCAAGATAGAATATGCTGGTTATTATTTATATTTGTATATACATCCCTGCATTTTAACCTTGGGCTTTTTTTTTTTTTTTTTTTTTTTTGCTAACCAGTGCATCTGGGCCAGTTACTCCTTTTTTTCTCATAGGAGAATCAAGGGGCTGTAAACTCATTTTTATACAAGCCAAAGAAAATAATTAGGAAATGGAAATCTCCCTTGTCCAAATCATATAATACATTCCGGAAGCAATAATCAAAAATCCCAATATTGTCTGCTATTTTCAATTAAAGGCCCCATTACTTTCTTTCACTGTCAAGGATTACTGAAAGTAGGTAGTTTCACATTAATTTAGAACTGTTCACGAAATATAATACTAGAGACAGCCATTCTCACTTGTGGTCTCAGGAATGTTGACATTTTTGCAGATGGGACCAACTTATATATGATTAATGATGCTGCTGCTTGCAATCGTGCTCAAGATCCCCCATAAAAGGCACAGAATGCCATCTGAAGAAGATATCTCTGCTCTACCCCAAATCAGTATTAAGCTCAGAGAGAACATTCTTTGAGTTTCTTTCAGGAGAAGGGATAGGTTTAATTTAAAGAATGTATGTTGTGGTTAGTTGTTGTTTTTGTTTTGGGGGAGGAGGGCAATCAGATTTCCACAATTAGTGTTGCTAAATACAGGAGACTGACACGATCCCCTAGCAGAATAAGCATACTTGAGTTAAAATAACAGCTCTACAACTTCCGTGTTGTGTTGTATGTTCCTGACCAATATATTTAACCTGGGTTTTAATAGCTTCATACTAAAATGAAATAAAAGTTGTTTTGAAGATTGGAGACATGGTACACCAAGTCCCAACCACATAGTAGGTGCTCATGAAATAGCAGTTTGGTAAAATGGTTATTGGCTGATCCATATAGGCTCTTTGATTTTGGGGTGAAAATATATAGAACAAGAGAGAAGAAAGCTTTTCTCCTCTACCACACTGTTTAGAAGTCCTCAGAATACCTTTGATACCCTGGATTCCCAGAGCTGAGTAGTGCTGAATGGATAGAGTATATTACAAGTTCTTTTTCCAAACTTTATCACACTCATATGTACACAAACTCAGAGTCACAGAATTTGCTCCTCTAAATTCCAAGGATGGCACACATACCCTGCCCTTTCCCCTAGTAAAGCACCATATGACCAAAATAATGTCCTGGTTCTGAGACTTAAATGTAATGAGAAAGTATCTCAGTAGAAGAGTAAAGGAATACGGATACATTATTATTTAAGTACTTTGATCAATACCCGCAACCTTAGCTCTCTCTATTACCAACCAAGACTGTGATGTCGGTAGCTAATCCCAAACTTTTAATACTGCCGAAGTCCCACCAAAATCTGCTTTATCACTACCTACTTCCTTGCAGATGTTTTTAGGGCGATGACTATAAGACTTTCCCTGACCAGTGAGTAAAAAAAGGCAAAGATCATTTTCGGTGGTTATTCCTAATTCTACAGCTGACTTCCTCAAAGAAGTACATTTAGTGTCATGTCCCCTCATCAACAGAGCACCCACCACTGACCACTCTTACATTGGCCAGAGTCTGAGTGTCAGCTCTGAACAACTATGCATTGGAGGACCTACCTGGGAGTCCCTTAGACCACTGATCAGCCACTGTTGTCTTACTCGTTGTGTTAGTACCCTGTGGGTAGCACCACAAGGACTGTTTTAAATTAAAAGTAATAACTCTCTCCATGATAGCACTGTTTCCAGCAAAGGCACATGGCATGGAATGGAGGGAATGTTCTCATGCTAAATCTAAGATCTAATTACTTAGCAGCTGGGTAAGAGCTAAGGCGATAGAGGCCACACTGTTGACTAGACACCAGTCTATGGATTCTCAAAGGAATACACCATATCAGTCAACAATTTCTTAGAGTAATTACAACTATATCCCCATTTATACTTAAAAAATATCCAAAGTTCCTAAAATAGTACCTAGTAACGTACTAATTACTTAATAAGTATTTACTATAATTATTAAAATGGAGGGCAGAAAAAAAAGTTTATTAAGTTTTATTTTTAAGGTTGCTTCCAAATAGGAAAATTAAATCATGTGTCTGAGTAAACTTATAGAATAATCTATAATTTATAGAATAATTCCACTATTTCAACATCATAGCTAAAATATTCTTCAAATAAAAAATGCTATGTAGCTACTTAAAAATAAAACACAAGGAAAGTATGCAAAATTCATCATTTATTTTTGGAGCATAGAATTGGTTATTCCTAATTAACCATGGTAATAAATAGTCTTTGGTCTAATTATTGCTGCTCTGATTATTTGCAACTCAGGCTTCTCAAAAGTCTCTCGCTCCTTCCAGGAAATCCTCATTCCTAGCTAATGGGCAAATTAATGAGATGAGGTGCATCAAAGAGCTCTGGAAATAAAAGTACCATTCAGAAGAATGTTATCTATATTCTGCATTTCTGGCATCCCTAAATGACCAGTCACTGCCATTCTACACATTGTACTCTCACTTCACCTACAAGAGTGGGGCGAGTGGGGAACGGGACTTTTCAGCGTTCAAAGAATAATACAACAAACACCCACTGCTCACCACCTAGAAATGTATTATTGTCAATATGTTCACATTTTTTTAAACGCAGGGAATAGAGTTTTGTGGATATTGCTGAAATCTCTGTCCACCACCACAAGTCCAACCCTTTCCTTTCTCTCCGTCCTGGTACCTGTTTTTCCCATCCATTTCTTTGTATTTTCACAAATATGTTATCTGTGAAAAATAGAAAGTTAATATATTTACACAGAGTATCTGTATTGGTGAGGTTCCAGGAAGAAAACAGAGGCATACCAACTTGGGTAATTTGAGGAGAATTTAGTAAAGGTATTACTTCCAAAGTCATGGACAGGGTTTAAAAGGCATCATGAAGGATCCTGAAGCCAGCAAAAGCCAGAAATGATTACCACCTGTGGCCTGAGGATGTGAGGCATAACTATGTGGAAAGGAAGCTTTGATTTGGGCAGAGGAATGCAACTAATCTGAGTAAACTGGTGAGAGGGAGTTGAGGGATTAAGTGCTCTAAAATCACACTGCTCTTGACTTTCTCTGTGTCCTGCTAATGTCCCCCACTGTCCGGCAACTAGAAGATGGGGGCGTCAGCCCATTCAGGTCTCACCAAGTTCCCAGTGCATACACAGCACAAGGTGGGGAAGGGCAGGGAATGGGTTGAAGCTCAAGATGGGAGTCGGGTGAATTCTTTTTAGTAATTAAAGGAAGTTTCCTTTTTTAACTGGTTGGCTGGGGATTTTTTTTTTTTTCATGATGAATGAAGGCTAAATTTTGTCAAGTGATCATCTTTCTGAATCTTTTCAGATTATCATGTAGATTTAATCTGCCAATTGCTAAATTACAACAGGAGATTCATACAGCCTAAGCCATCCTCGAATTCCTAAAATAAATCCTGCTTTGTCACAGTACATTTTTAAATACCATTACATCTAACTATTAATATTTTACTTAGATATTTTGCATCTCTATTTATAAATTAGGTTGGTTTAAACCTTCCTTTTTCAATTGCTTTTGTCCTATGTTTGCATCAAATTTACAACAGCCTTATAAAAGGTGTTGAGTACACCTTTATAATAAAGTAAAATAAATAAGTAAATAAATTTACTTAAGAGTCCTCTGCAATTAAAATGATTTTGGAACCCACATGTAGTACCACGGGAGCTGATGGCTTTGAGATTTTTGACTGCAAATTTTACTTAACTGGATGTTTCAGAATTTTCATTAATTTTTGGCAATAAACGGTTACTCATATCTTTTCAGAAAGTTATCTCGTTTAATCTAAGCTTTAAAAGTCATATTTTATGACATTATTTATAGTTGTAGACTTTTAAAATTTCTGTAACATCCTCTTTTTCATTTCCGGCTTGCTGTCCCAAGGATTTGGTGTGCAATGACCTAGTGGTCCTTATGTTCTAATGCTTTCAGTAATTTTCATTTTAATTTCAAATTTTTAATCAATTATTTAGAAATACACATTCTTACTATCCAAAAATAAAAAAGCGTGGAGACTTCCTTTTGATTTTTGAGTTCTAATTTTTTAAATTGTGGTCAGAGAATATAATCTAGATGATACTAATTCTTTGGAATTTATAGAACCTGTTTTATAACTTGTTATGTGACCAATTTTTGTGAACATTTCACATGTGCTTGTAAAGTATTAGATTGGGTATGTTAATGGTTATGTTCAATTCTTACTTTATCTGTAAGCTTTTGAGAGAAATGTGTTAAAATCACCCACTATGAATGTGATTTATGAATTTGTCCTTGATATTATATTGAATTTTTAGTTTCATTATTTCAAGGCTACATTGTTAAATGCACAGATATTCTTGAGTACTGTATCATCTTGGTAAATTAGCTTTTATCAACACAAAATATTTCTTTGTCTAGTTCATTGTTAGAAATATATTTTATCTGATATTAATAATGTTAAATCTATTTCATTTTTGTTCTTGATTTCCCTGGTACATCTTTCCTTAAAACTTTATTTTTTTAAACTAAATTCAGTGAGTCTTTGTGATTTGGGTATATCTTTTCTAAAGAGCACCTTACTGGACATTTTTCGTCTAAGCCAAGATATCTTTTAACAAATCAGCTTATTTTTCTTTATAATTTAGAGAATTGCAATTATTTTAGTGATTATCTGTAATCTTTTAACACATATGCAAACTTACCTTTACATTTTAGTTATAATTTGTAGCTTTCATCAGTATTTATAGCTTTAATCAATACCTTTATCCTTATCCAGAAATTGACCAGAATCTAAACACAACTTTTCTCTGAAATCTCCCTCTCCATCATCTTTGTTACTGTGTAGAATTTGTAGTTCCACTTTGTTTTTAAATATAAAAACTTAGTAATTACTGGGCATCAGGGTGGCTCAGTGGGTTGAGCATTTGACTCTTGGTTTTGGCTCAGGTCAGGATCTCATGGTTTGTGGGATCAAGCCCCTATGTCAAGCTCTGCACTCAGCAGGGAATCTACTTGGGGATTCTCTCCCTCTAACACTGTCATGCTCTCTCTGTCTCAAATAAATAAATAAAATAAAGTAAAAATAGTAATTTCTATTTTTTTGCAGTAAGCAACAAATTGTTTATAATTACTTCACAAATTCCAGTTTTTCTTTCTAAGTCATTTTGTGATTTTGCCAATAGTTATTTTATGGAGAATTCCCCCTATTTCAACTAGATGTTCTTGCTTCATTAAAATGCTGTTTATTTGTTCATTTATTTATTCCACAAACCTTAACTGAGTGACAACTATGACCAAGTGTGGTGTTGGAAGTTGGATGTATGAAAATGAAGAAATTAACCAATGATCAGAACTCATAGAAACAGAGGGTAGAATGGTGGTTGTCAAAGCTTGGGGGAGTGGGGAGGGATGAAGGGATGCTGGTCACAGGATACAAACTCCTAGCTATAAGATAAAAAAGTTCTAGGGATCTAATGCACAGTGTAGTGACTATAGCTATCAAAACTATATTATATACTTGAAAGTTATTAAGAGAGTAGATCTTGAATATCATCACCACAAAAAAAAATACAATTGTGTGAGGTATGGAGGTGTTAACCAACCTTATTGTGATAATTACTGTGTAATATATACATGTATCAAATCATTACTTTGTATACCTTAAATTTACATATGCCAAGACTATCTCAATAAAGCTAAAACAAAAAGATGAGGGGTTTACTTCCTGACAAACAACTTTGGGCATGTATTCATTCACATCCATCACAATTATCTCAAAAGAATATCAGTCATAATCATGGTAATAATTCTAAAGAACAATGTTAGTAAATGGGGCAAGATCTTTTCCCTTTGAACCTGAGCTCAGGGCATTTGACCCTTAAATCTCTGGGGGCACCTGGGTGGCTCAGTGGGTTAAGCCTCTGCCTTCAGCTCAGGTCATGATCTCAGGGTCCTGGGATTGAGCCTCACATCGAGCCCCGCATCGGGCTCTCTGCTCAGCAGGGAGCCTGCTTACCCTTCTCTCTCTGCCTGCCTCTCTGCCTACTTGTGATCTCTCTCTCTCTCTCTTTGTCTCTCAAATAAATAAAATCTTTAAAAATAATAATAAATCCCATCCATACCTTCTAATTGTATCTAGGGGTTTTCTCCCTACACGTCTTCCTGCAAGGAACAAGACAATGGTCATTATTCACTTTAATCTCCAACAAATCAAGTTGCTCCAACAAGTATCTTCAAGAATAGAAAGATCACTACAATAGAGAAGTCCTGGTGGTTTTATTGTTAACAGCCACAATAATAATCATAATTAAGTGCTCATCTATCATTTTTAAGAGTGAGAGTGTATGATTGGTTGCTCTACTGGAAAAATTCTGATGGTGGTATGGAAGGGGCAGAGAAGGAACAAAAGAATAGCAGCACAGGAGCTGATAACCAGAAAGGTGAGCCAAAATTATTTATGTGCAAGGTTTTAGGGAACTGGGGGGAGCAGTCATCATTTAGAATGGACAAAAAAATTCAGTCAGTATGGGCTGGAAGAGTAAGCCCTTATGTAGGATATGTGAGAATCATCAAGGAGTAACTTTCTTCCTTGTTTGAGGTTCCATAAGATGTATTTCTCTAAAAATTATTTTTCTAAAAATTATTAATATTTTTTAATTTTCTTATACTCCACCTTCCTTTTTTGGAAAATACCCAGCTATTCCCCTTTCTTAGTGATCCAAGGCTGTTATGTCAAAAACGGAGATCTGTGATGAGCATAGCATAATGTATAGACTCATCAAATCACTGTATTCTACACCTCAAACTATATGACATTGTGTGTCAACTATAATTTGGGGGAAAAAAAGAAAAGAGCGAGATCTGAAACTAGTCTAGACAATATCAGGAAAGGTACCAGAGACCTAACTCCCTGGGTGACATGATCCGTGGTCACCAACTGACACCTTCTCCTAAAGTTTATGTATCAAAGTTCAGGGAAGTGCCAACCAATTTGAATAAGTGGCAGTATTGTCTCTTAACAACAAAACCAGTTGTCTCTGGAAGCCTTTTTAGGTAAAATACATTCTATTTAAACAAATCTGTTCAGTCACAGATCCAGTCCAGCATCTATGGTCATTAGCAAGTAATAAATGCCCCCCCTCAACACACACACAACATCCCCTAAGTTAGTATGTTGCATTGCTTTAGTCAATAAAACGTTCAAATACTGCCTGACCAAGAGTTTCCAAAGAGGGCCAGAAGTAATAAAGGAGAAAATTAAATGTTTGCAGCAAATAAGGAAAAAGAAAAAAAAGTGTATTGGTGACACGCAGGACTGTCAAGGTTGTCTCATCAGGAACTGGTGTGTATTGATCCCACCCTAATGCCTGCAGCTAAAGAAATCTGCTCTCTTCAGCTGATAGGAGCACCTCGTGGGTATGCTGGAATCACACTGACTTGGGGTTATCCTTCCCAAAGACAATGGGCTCAAAATGCAGCGCTAAGAAATAAAAGCCCAATGCTGATCTTTCATGCACCAATCAGTGGGTACAAATGGTGTTTGAGGGAGCTTCCAGCTTTCCTATCACCCTTGAAGTCACATCACATAATCAGTCATCTCCTCCTCTTAGGATAAGTCTAGTCTCCCAGTATTCCCAGCAACAGTAAATCACCCAATCTTCACTTGTCCTGTGCTACCAGAAGACACCATTAGATGGCAGTAGTGGCAAATAACTGTGTAGTCCAGGCTGGGATTTTCTTTTTTTCTTTTTTTTCTTTTCCTTCCCTCCCTCCCTTCCTTCCTTCCTTCCTTCCTTCCTTCCTTCCTCCCCTCCCCCTTCCTTCCTTCCTTCTTTCCTTCTTCTTCCTTCTCTCCTTACCTCCTCCCTTCCTTCCCTTCATTTCCTTCCTTTCTTCCTTCTCTCCTTCTTTCCTCCTTCCTTCCTTCCTCCTTCCTTCCTTCCTTCCTTTCTCTTTCCTTTCTCGCTTTCTTTCTTTCCCTCCCTCTCTCTCTTTCTTTCTTTTTAAGGCAGAGCAGAGGGGCACTTTGTAAAGTAAAGCAGTTTGTGTGATGGAAGGTAAGTAAGTATTCTGAAATAGTCTTTCAATAGGCTTAAAATTTTTCATTTTCCTCCACTGTTCCCCATCTGACAGCCTGGAAAAGAACACCTCTGGGTATTCAGAATGTGAGGTTTCCAAAGAACAATAGAACATTACCCGCTGAAGAAGAGAATGCTGCCGAACTGTCCCACTGCTATAGCACCGGTCTTCGACTACTCAAATGATACTGGAGGAATAAAAAAAAATACTGTGGCAAATAAGGTCTGGCAGTAGATCACTACGGATCTAAGACAAGGCAAGTCATGATTTTTGACAAATCATTGATACTTTGGTGAAAACGTTTCACCTAAGCAAAACTTTGACAGGACCAGCTTCATGAACAGGACTGAAGTTCGCTGCCCTTCCATGGAGCCAACGATGATGTCACAATGGGAGGAGGGAACACTTGAACTAAATAAATTAGGGTCCCCTGGAGAAGAGAAACAGCTAGGAGACGGAAAAAAAGATTTCTCTGAAAGAGTATACTTGGTAACTGCTACTTCACTTCTATTGAGCTGGGTTGAGTTCTCTTAGCCAACATCCTGTGCTGACTGATCACAACTGTCCCTCTGAGAAAAAAAGGAGCCAGCAAAGAAAGCCTTGTAGAAGCAACTGAGCAATCCCACTATGCAACCCAAATACACGACCCCAGCTCCCACTGTCTTTGAAGTAAGAGATCCTCATGTTGTTTCCGGCCTTGGGGAGAGCTCCCGAAGCACTGGATGTGCTAACAAGCACTTGAATTCAGCGTCTCACCTAGTATTTGCAAGGAGCACATTACCATCCTCATTCCACAGAAAAGACACTGACACTCGGAGACATTAAATAATATATGCAGGGCTCCACCAATTCTAAGGAGCAAAGGATTGCAGGCTCCAAAGCCAAGACTCCTCCTCCCGAGTGGCAGACCACAGGCTGAGGGCTCTGAATTCCGCCCAGACCCCTGCCCTGCCCTCCCACGGGTGGTTCCCCAAACGTTTCAGCTGATAGAATGGATCAAAAGTGGGAAGTGGAGAAATGTGGGTCCTACTCAATGCCAAACTCCGACCACGAGTCGGCACCCCGCCTCCACCCACAGTGACTGGGCAGCTGCTGCCGGTGTTTTCAGTGAAGAAATCGGGTCCTACTACCTTGTCCCTTTTAGGAGTCAAACTGCCTGATGGCTGTTTTGTTTTGAGCATCACAGGACTACTTCCATTGTAAAGTTTCTCACTAGTTTTCACTTAATGGTTTGGCACTGATGACGGTTACTGAGACTTGTATTTCATTAGAATTAGCAGAAAGGACATTTCTTTCCCAGCTTTATTGAGACATATTGACATACAACATTGTGTAAGTGTAAGGTGTTCAACATGTTAATTTGATACATTTCTATATTGCGAAATGATTACCACCAAGAATGGAGTTCGTGGGGTTTTTAGATTTTTTTTTTGTTTGAGTTTTGTTTTGTTTTGTTTGTTTTAGAGAGAGAGGGAGCATGTACAAGTGCATGTGCACATGAGAGGGTGGGGAGGGGCAGAGGTAGAGGAAGAGAGAAAAATCTCAAGCGGATTCCACATTCAGCGTGGGGCTCAATCCCCTGACCCTGAGATCGCGAGCTGAGCTGAAACCAAGAGTTGGACGCTTAACTGACTGAGCCACCCAGGCACCCCAGAATGGAGATTTTTTAATCTTATCATTCCTCCCCCATTTCTTGCTAGAATTCCTCACTAAGGAATTTTTCCTCAACAATTGTTTGAGTACTTGAAACGAATAAGCAAAAAAGGCAGGGTAAATGCTAAATTCTTTCCTTTTACTTATTTTCAAAATACTGATCTGGTGCCCACCCAACCTCCAAATGAACTTGTGGATTTTATATATTTGAGGTATTTCACTATGTTGTAGTCATTATTTGCTTATATTTTCTTCCCAAACTTGGCCAGTGGGAGGTCCTTCAGTTTGGCTCATATAATCTTGCTTTGGGATATAACAACAGGTTTCAAGCTCATCTCAGACACTTCTTACCCCAGGTCAAGAATTGGCCATTTCTCCAAGGAACCGTGGTTCCTTTACAATGGAAATGTTACTTAGATATTATACTCTGGGTATTTGGAGTGGTCATTAAAAGTGAGTTGGTCATGCTTCTGAGCTTTTTCAGTGAACAGAATTAAGAAATTTGTAGTTTTTAGGAAGAGAAAAATAAATCATAATTCAATTTCTAACTCAAATCAAAGATTACAGAATTTTTACTTCAAATTTTATTTTAAGTATATTCTTTTCTCTGAAAATTTTGTCTCCTCAAGATATTAACTTAACGACTTGGTTGCTTTTGTGTATTCTTACACAGAATAGTATTCAAAATAATAATGTAAATATCACCACTAACAACTAGCCAAAAGAATTCAGTCTAAGAAATCTTTATACTTCTTTTTGTCCTTAAGACATATCCCTAGGGATGTACAATCTAAATATGTGTTTTAAAGTCATCTGAAATAATTCTCAAGATGGTTATACCATAGAATTGCTAAAAGTTAGGGTTTTTTTCAGTTTATTTAAGTTTTTTTAGGATTTTTAATGTTTTGGTGTGTTTTTATCTTTCTATTTTTATGTAAAACATTCACATAACTGCAAAGTCAAAAAATAAGGTCTATAAAGAAGCAATCCCTTTCATATCTCTTATTTCTCTGCACCTGCCACCCCATTTTTTATTAACTTTCAGTTTATTCTGTTTTGAAATTTTAAGTAAATATGAATTTATTCCTTCTCCTCCTTTCTTAACTGGAGCATACTGTAAGCACTATGCTCCATTTTGGTTTTTTTTTTCTTAACAAAATCTTGGGCTAGCTGTCCCTCCGTGTCAGTAGGTAGAAGTCTTCCTTACTACTTTCCAGAGCCACACACTACAGCACTGTGTGAATGCTCCAAAGGTTATTTAACTCATCTCCCTTTGAAAGACATTACGGTTGTTTCTAACCTTTTGCTAATGAGTCCTCTATGTTCATCTTATTTAGGCCTCCCAAGAGTCCAGTCAGTTTGGCTTACCCTTATTTTATAGACGAGAAACGGCTGCGTTAGCAGTGAAGGACCTGACCAAAGTTACAGAGTCAGGTAAGGGTACGGGAGAGACAGGACTCTCCTACGGTCATAACTTCTCTTCTTTGCACAAGTGTGTACGGTTCATGGTACAGCGTAAACATCTGCTAATACCTTTATTTTAGAGTAGGGGGAGGGAGTGGGAAGCACATGCTTTGGGGTAGGCTGTGGAGGAAAATTTAGCCTTAAGTTCAAGGCTGGAATTTCAGGTCGCAGCCAGCCTGTGGGAAGAGTATCTGAGGGAACAGCTGGCCTTTCTGGCATTGTCCCCAGTCAAAGGAATGCCAGACATCCACAAGCAGGTGGGTCTATTTTTGGCAAAAGGACCTTCTCAGTGCCTGCTAAAAATCACATCGTGTCCCCTTCTATCACAGGGCACTTTGCTTCCAGCGTAAATCCACTGAAGACGCCCTTTGAAGGATACAGAACAATCCATTCTTGGTTTTTGCCTCACCAGCGGCTCCCCACTTCTTCCAGACCAGTGAAAATTTACACACACTAAACCGCACAGAACAAGCACAGTTCTAAGTAAAACTTATTTTATGATCTTTAAAGAGGAGAAATTAAGCTGAGATTTGAAGGAAACCTTAAGACTTTGGCCAGAATCTTTCTTTAATTTTCCCTTTTTCCATCGCTCTTTATTTTTTTTAAGAGCAAAAGTCAGTTCTGAGGGATAATTAGTCCACACCATTAGGTTATTTTAAAATGAGTTTCTCAAGGCAGGGCCTTGTCCCAGAATACTTTTAGCCCAATTTCCTCCCACATTCTCCTCCCCAAAATAATCCTGTTTAGGATAAAGACTGAAAACACTGTAAGAGAGGAGGATCATCGGCTGTTCAATTTCAAGACACAAATCATATTCACTGCAGAGTCCTTACCAAGGCAGAAAGACAGCCACTACATTTTATAGATATTTTCCAAAGGAGTTTAAACAAAGAAGCTTTCTTTTCTGCCTCACTAGTTGGAATACGCTGTGCCCGGAGTAGTCCTGTTAATAAAGGTTGTATTGTGCCATCGCTAAGCTTCTGAAACCAAACGGCTCAAGCAAATTAACCACAATATTATCACGCTATGGACCGAGCAGCAGTGGTTACCCATGTGGGTCTGATCTCACTGGGAAGCTGACCAGCTTCCCAAGTTAGCCTGGCTTAGGACACTCAGAGCTCAGATGTGTGGTCCCACTCAAAACCAGTACTTCTTAATTCCCATCTCCAACTTGTCAAGACACCAACGTTGACATGTGAGTCGATGCCTGAAGGTTCACTCACTCAGCATATATGAATTTACTTTCCTCAACGTGATAGGGATGGGAAAATGTTTGTGAGCAAGACACACACACTCCTTACTGTCTGAGAGCCACAGGGAGAAACGTAAATACAGAAAAACAATTCTGTAAAAGTTAAGTGTTGTATTATGACCTTGGGTATATTTTTGAGCTCTTTGTGCCTGGATTTATCCACTTGTAAAGGAGGATAACAAGAGTAACTAAGTCGCAAGTTTGTTAGAAAGAGTGAAACACCTGGAATGTGGTCCATAAATATTAGATATAATTAATCATTGTCACTCCCCTGAATCTAAAGCTAGATTTTCTCCTTGTTCTTCCTAAAGTGTATCTTCCAATGTTTCATTTAATTAACCCAACAAAGCTATAATACTGATATTACCCAATTTGAAAAAGTTGAGGCCACAGGGTTGAGTGGACTGATCTATGTCATACATTTCACATAGAGTAGAGAGGGGGTCCAGATCAAATCTCATCACTTCAACCCCCAAATTCCTTATGCGTTTTACCCACACCTTATGTCATTTCCCTGTAAGAGTCAAAGCCATCGGGCCAGGAAAACACAGAGGAGGAAGAGATTAATTCCATCAGGACGTATTTGGAGAGGTTTCTTGCAGAAAGGAATTGGAGCACACACACTCTCCTGCTAAACCTTCCATGAATCCCCATTGCTATCCAATAAAGCATGCTTACCAAAGCCAGAAATTCTTTTTGCCCTTTGGTCCCCATATGTAGGTCTCCAGCAAGTCCTGCAAATTATAATTACAAATTTTATTCCAGCACCTACATTTTTTCCCTTATATCTACTGCTACCACCCGAATTCAAGGTACCATCATCTTGTATATGATTTGTCTACTGATCTCCCTGCACGTCTTCCCACCAACCTGTCATCTGTTCCCTGCAGAGCAGCAACAGTAACCTTAAGATGCCAGCCAGACCATGGCACTCCCCTACCTTTAAGTCCTTTGATAATTATCAATTGTATTTACAATTAAATCTAAATTCCTTATCATAGTTCTAGGTATGCATGACCTGGCGCCTGCCTATCTTTCCCACTTCGTCGAGTCACTTCTTTCTATTCATTATTCTGCAGCGATAAACGCCACCTTTATTTTATCTGACTAAAAATACTTCTGTCCTACCTCAAGACTTTCTATTTGCTGTTTTCTGTGCCCAAAATGCCATTGTTTTTCCCTCCTGACTGGTTCCTTCTTACTTACTGTCCAGACCTCAAATATCACCTCCTCAGAGAGATTTCCCTAAACACTCCATCTAAAATAGGACCCCATCATGGCCCTTCCTATCCCCACTGTTAATCTCATTACTGCACACTGGTTAATTCCGTTAAGGCGCTAATCAACTCTGTAGTTGTTAAATTATGTATTTATGTATTGACTGGATACCTATTGGAATACAAAGCTCCAAGAAAATTGGGGATTTTGTCTATATTGTTCTATATGGTGCCCTGGGATTATAGTAGAAGTTCACAGCATATTTATTAAAAGGACAGAAGGGCGGAAGGAATGGAAGAATGATTCACTACACTTTTTTTCAGAAGCATAAGACTTGAGCAGGTAAACGTATAAGGAACACAGGGAGGCAATTCATGGCAGAAGGAACAGCTTGAATCTAAGTCTTAAGACAGATGAGTTTAAGATTTGTTTAAAGAAGTACATTAATGTGCCCAGAAAGAAGCTCTATAGGGAAACTAGGATCACCAGCCAGTTTACAAATACATATAAAATGTGAAATGGCACCAAAAATATTGTACTAGAAATTCCAGTTATATATGGACATATAACAGATTACCCAAAACAGATTACCCATTGCTGACGGCTTACATCTATCACAATCATTTATATTCTTCACAAATCTGCAGTTTGAGCATGGCTCAGCAGGGATAGTCCATCTCTGATGTATGTGACATTGGCTTGGGAGACTCAACTAAGGGCTGGAAGATCCATTTCCAAGATGGTTCACCCACATATTACTTGTTAGCTTTCGCTGTTGCCTAGGAGCTCAGCTCCAGCTGTGAGCTGGAGACCTTCCTTCCTCTCCAGGTAGGCATTTCTACAGACTGCTTAGTTTCCCTCATGGCATAGTGGCTGGAATCCCAAGAGCAAGGTCTGAAGAGAGAGCAGCAAATGGGCATGGCATTTTTATGATTTATCTTTGGAAGTAACATAGCATCTCTTCATCTCTACTCTATTGTTTGAGTCACAAAGTTCCATCCAGCTTCAAAGGGAGGATATCTAGAATCTGGGTAAGTGGCAAGGTTTCCAGGAGAGAACTTGAAATAGGAGACATTGTGGCAGCCATCTTTGTGAAACACAATTTACCATATAGGGATATAGCAGTATACTGCGGAGTTACTGTACCTGCCCCCTGGAAGCTCAGACTCTAATGAAGACAGACTCCTATGTTTTTTTTAAAGTGGCAAATTCAACAATGGGAGGGGGGAAAAAGTGTTAGGCTGAGACCAAGTTATCTATCACTACACTCAGAATTTAGCAGGTTAAAATAACAATCAATCACTTTTTCATGGTTTTAATGGATTCGTAATGTAGGGGTGAGTTAGGCTGTTCTGCTTTAGCATCTCTCATGGGCTTCCAGTGAAGATATCAGCCTGGATTGTGGTCATATAAATTTTTTACTGGGGTTGGAGAATCTGCTTCCAAGATGGTCGTTAGCAGGAGGCTTCAGTTGTTTGCTGTGTGGACCCCTCCGTAGTGCTTCTTGGGTGTTCTCACAGAATGGCAGCTGGCCTCCCTTAGAGTGAGTGATCCAAGAAAGAGAGCAAGGAGGAAGCCATAATATTCTTATGAACTAGTCATGGGAGTCACACACCATCCCTTCTGTTCTATTCATTGGGCCCATACTCAAGGGGAGGGAACAAAGTGCCACCTCTTAAGGAAAGATATAGTGAAGAATTTGTGAACATATTTTATAATTTTTATTTTATTTTATTTATTTGAGAGAGAGAGAGAATGAGAGGGGAGAAGGTCAGAAGGAGAAGCAGACTTCCCACAGAGCTGGGAGCCTGATATGGGACTCGATCCCGGGACTCCGGGGTCATGACCTGAGCCGAAGGCAGTCGCCCAACCAACTGAGCCACCCAGGCACCCCGTGAACATATTTTAAAACCACCATAAACCTCACCTTACCCATGTTGCAACAGAAACTGACTTAGGAGGAAGTAATGACCTGGTCAGATGTAGTTTACGTGGATCACCTTGGCGGTGATAGAAAGACAAGACTGAAGGCAGAAGGACAAATAGGGAGAATCCTGAAATAACCCAGGGAGGGATCAAACAAGTCTAAGTCAGGGTACAGGGCTATGACAATAGAGGAAAAGATGGGTTTGAAAAATAGTAAGGAGACAAATTGTGTTATGAGAAAAAGAAGAGAATTCAAAAATTAGAGGTGCTACATGAGACTTGAATGTCTGAGTGGAGTGATGGCTGACAATCAAGCCAGAAAATCCAGGAGATAAAGTAGATTGAGGAACAAGAAAAAGTTCAACTCTGGAGGGAAATTTTGAGTTTGAACTTTCAAGTTCGGTGCATAGTTGATGTTTTGTTTTGTTTTAGCACTGCAAAATTTATTCTTGTCTTATTTTGATAACAATCTCCTTTTTTGAGGGTGATTCTATACTCACCTACCCTGCACAAATAGGGCTGTACCCAGTGGTGTGCTGGTAAACCAGCTCTCCAGAGTAAATAAACAAATAAAGCCCTAAGTTGTGGTGTGAATACTCTCACCTCTTTGAATTTAATGCCACCAACAGTTTAACAACCAGTTCAGATAATTACTGAAGGGTAATCAACTGCCTCCAGCATACCGGGGCTACATCCTTGGCTTAGTAATGAATCACATGACCCAGACCTAAACTAGTCAGCACACTGAATTCTTTCTGGTCATGGTCTTTGGTTCAGAAATGAACATTTCAGTCCATTGGAGTCAATGAGATGCAATAGGAATCTGGCATCTTGGGAAAAGATTTTTTACTTTCCCTAGATACATGCAATTAAAAGATACTGCAACAGCACTCTTGCACCATGAGAAGTCGTGAAGTCACATACTAGAGCCAACCCTGTACAAAGCAGAACTGAGAGCTGGAAGGAAAGCAAATCTAGATGACATTATTTGAGCCATAAATCTAGTTATAGCTACAATTACTTCCACTTAAAGATTTCAATTAAGTGAACCAATAAATTCTCTTACTTTTTCTTCTATTCTTGTTAATTTTTCTTTTTTCTTTTTTGTGTGGGTAATTAAATTTTGTTTTGTCTTTCTTCTATGTTCAGAGAATCTCAACTGATGGACTGTGTGACACCCAGATACTTGGTTGTATAGATCTGAAGTTCAGTGTACAAGTGCAGGATTGACAGAATTCAGTGAACATTTACTCTACGAGAATGAACAAGCTCACCAAGGGAGAGAACCATCCTGATAATCATAATTTTCTTAAAATTTTATAGAATCAAGAGATATGTGAGCAACAGTATCGATAATCTAATCCAATTCCTTCATTTAAAAATTATGAAAACTGCAACTCCTGGGTGGCTCAGTTGGTTAAGTGTCTGCCTTCAGCTCAGATCATCATCCCAGGGACTTGGGATAGAGTCTCACATCAGGCTCCTTGCTCAGCAGAGAATCTGCTTCTCCCTCTGCCTGCCACTTCTCCTGCTTGTGTGCTCTTGCTCTCTCTCTCTCTGGCAAATTAATAAATAAAATCTTTAAAAAATTATGAAACTGTGTTCCTAAGCTTTCAATACTTTGTCCAAGGTTACTTCATGACAGAGCCAGATTTAAAACCTTGATTCCCTGACTCTTTTCCAAATCATTGCAAATTCTGCGTTAGTCAGATCTAATTTAACTGGTATATCTATATATATATATATATATAAATATATATTGTTTTTGTATCATAAATAATAAAATGTATAGCATTTTCAAGTTTAATGGGTAGCACTTTCCTATTTCAAAGCACCTTGTATAATTTAATCATCTTACCAACTCTGTAAAGTATGCGGGACAAATATTTGAGAGATTAAAAAAAAGTCGGTTTGGAGTGTTGGAATGATTTTTTCAAGGTCAAATAGCCAATGAAGAGTAAAACCAATATAAGACTATAGGACTATGATTCCTCCCTTCAGCGCTTTTATTTCTGCTTCTCTTTCAACATATGATGTTTCATCGCAAGTGCTTAAAGTATAAATTAGCACAATTGCCCAGGATTTGAGATGACTTCTCATAAATTTCAGAAAAATACATTCTAAGATGTTTGCTCTTTGCACTATTTCTCTAAGTCTTCAGGCAGCTAACCGACCCAATGAGCTTAGTAGTCAAGGTGTTGGCAAAGACGGTTTCCTAAGAGCTGTATGAATTTCCAGGGCTACCATAACAAATACCACAGACTGTTGCCTTGCAACAGTGGAAATTTATTCTCTTACAGGTACGGAGGGCAGAAGTCTACCACAAGGGTCATATTCCCTACAAAGGCTCTAAGGGAAAATCTGTTCCAGGCCTCTTCCAGCTTCCAATGGTTGCTGGCTTCCTTGGCTTGCGGTCACATCACACTAATCTTTGTCTTCATCTTCATACTCATCTTCTGCCCTCTGTCAGTTTCTTATAAGAACACTTCACATTGGATTTAGGGCCCACCAGAGATTCCAGGATGATCTCCTCCTTAACTTAATCACATTTGTGAAGACCCTTTTTCCAAATAAGGTAACATTCACAGGTTCTGAGGATTAGGGCATGGGTATTTCTTTTGGGAGGGTCACCATTCAGCCCACCAAGGGAGGCAAAGGGAAAGAACTGTTATTTATTATTTTTTTTTAGGAGAAGAGTTATTAATCCAAAGGTCAGAAGTTTTACAAGTGGAGTGAATCAAAGATCTGCACCACCACTGATAACAGAGCATTCTTTTCCAAAGCTGGTCTTGAACTCATTTACCAATTTTGAAAAGATCCAAGTGATCTACAATACATTCTCTGAAAAGATACCCTGCCATCATCTTTATCAGCGAGCTGTGGGTGATGGGCTAGAGGGTGAAAATGTATTCAACAACTAGTGACTTGCCTACATGCTTGGGCATGTGCTTTATTTATACAACACCCTCTGCCAGAGTCAGCTTCATGCCAAGAGGCAAACTTGAAAAGCCACTGTTGAAACAAGAGCTCCTGTTTATTTCTGACCAACATAGCAAGTTCTCTGCATCACACACTCTCATAGAGAGTCTGCCACTAGACCAGCTGTGCCTCTCCCGTTGTCCTTTAAACAAAGATTGATATGTGTTCATTTCCAACTCCAGAGCTATGTCTGTGATGTGTCACAATCCATAGAACTCACTGGTATTGACTTTATAAGACAGTTTTCCAGAGACTAGTAATACCTCTATAGTATGCTTATTCTCCCATGGAAAAGAAACCCTCTTGTCCATGCTCTTGAGAAGGAAAAATGGAGAAGAAAAATAATACTGAGCAGGATGGATATGTTCAGTAAACTCCCAGATCCACTCCCCATCCTTCTCCACTCTGCTCCACAGCTTACCGCCTGTGACCTTAGTGGACTCTCTTCCTAAATGGCTTCCAGTTAGGTTTGGCCAATAGAGGGCCCTGGAGAAAGTGGAAGGAGAAAAGAAGGGATGGAGGGAAGCTGCACTATTCATTTCCCATCCCTCCGACCATCACCACCACTACTGTGGTTATTAAGAACAGGCCACATCTCTCTATATGTCTCAGCACGTCTCTGATAGCTCCCTCTACACAGCCTTCAACTGTCTCCAGGTCCCAGGAAACACTGTTTACTCAGACCTTCAGGCTTAAAGGAGGTAGCCCCAGAGTACTGCACTATCTTTTGTGGTTTTCTTACACTTCATGTATACATTTTAAAATATATATATTTCTATCACACTTTCCTCAAATTTTCCTAATTTGAATGGGCCATCTGTTTCCTAAAGGGACTCAAACAAATGAAGACCAATCCTTTCAAGATCTCCACTAGATACCCCCTTTATTTCAGTGATCACAATCGTTCTCCAGGGTAGGTTGTTATAACCACATATGATTAGATGAGGAAACCAAAGCTTATGTAGGTGACAGGACTTACCTAAGGAGACTCAGCTAGCAAGTGAGGAATTAAGATTTAAACCCAGAAATGTACAACTTCAAAGCCCATGGATTTTCAGCTATTTCTTCCTAAAACTAAAGAAATGTCTTAAAAAATTTCCAGAGAAACAGGGAGATCTCAGGCACAAAGATTCCAGAATGGCTTAAATGTTTTATTCAAAGTTAAACTATAAAGCCATGCCAAGGCCCCAATTCTCCCTAGTATTGCAGGCAGGAAGAAAAAGAAAAAGAAAAATATACCCAGCAGCCACAATAATTGGAATGTAATTTACATCTTTACTCTATTCTTCTAGAAGGCCAGGAGTAAATTATATTTATAATGCAGAGCCAAACTTCCTAAAAGCCTCTTTCTTTCCTTCATCATTCTCTCTCTGTATCTTATGTATGGCAGCTACCCACAAAACCTTTTCCAAACCACCTCCAACTTCTCAAGATTTCTGTCAAGAGGCTCTCTGTCTTCTAGTTCCCTAATCCTTTCTGGATTCCCTTTTTCCCTTCCTCCCAATAACTCTCTGCCTTTTCCAGGGAAAATTCCTCTTATCTCTTTCAGGCTGTTCCAGACTTCCTTTTGGCATTTTTCCCCCTAATTAGCACAATTAAAGAACTAGATTGATGCAATCTAGAAGATGCAATACATACATCTTCTGGGCAGAGTGGGAGTCTTGTTAATATATTAAAATACTTTTTTCTGCCACATAATATAGATCTATTCAGTTTTCAAGAAGAAAAGATTTTGGTACCTCACATGAAATCTATACTAAGGATGAAATATAAATTGTAAGTACCTCAATCAAGGGAAGGGTAGTGGGAGAGAATGAAGAGAATATTTAATTCATATCATATCATTTTCATTTCTGCAACTTCTTAATCGGCTATATATGGTATGAATATTTTGTTTCAATTCAATTGTTTGGAACACTAGATTTTATTTGAGAAACAACATTATAGGCTATATTTTTTTATCCATTATAAACTGTGTTTGCACGTAAAATTATAATTATTAAGAATGATAGGGATTAAAAATTACACTTATCATAGGTCACCTGGGTGGCACAATGGGTTAAGAATCTGACTCTTGATTTTGGCTTAGGTCATGATCTCAGGGTCGTGAGACCAAGCCCCAAGTCAGGTTCTGTGCTGGGCATGGCATTTGCTTAAGACTCTCTAGTTCCCCCTCTCCCTCTGCCCCTCCATGCTCTCTCTCTCAAAAAACAAAGGACACTTACATGATGAGCAATGAATAATGGATAGAACTGTTGAATCACTATATTGTACACCTGAAACTAATATAATACAGTACGTTAACTATACTGGAATTCAAGTAAAACACTTAACAAATAGTAAACCAAAAAAAGAGTGGTATTTATTTCCCTATCAATAAATTCACCAGATCATCTGTATCCCAGTCTCTAACAAAGCAACCACACAACCATCCCAACAGCACCCCCAAAATAAGCTCTACCTCCTGGAAGGTGATTATAGGGACCACTGCCCTTCACAGCTTTTTAAAAACACCTTAATTGGTGGAAACTCAGTAAAAGGTAGAATAAATCTGCAGTTGAGCAAGCTACTTGCCATAGGCTTCGTAAAACAACATTTATGGGTTGAAAGTAGTTCATCTGGAAGTATTCTCTTTGGCAAGGCAAAATGGAGAGGAAAAAGTTGATTAGCTCTGGGATTTAAAAGACAGACCCTCACAGAAGCATTAGACAATAAGCCAATTCATCCTGAATCTACCTACAGTTCGTAAGGATCACAAGGATCTTCATTTTTGTAGCCTGAAGAAAGGCACCAACCAAAACTAAGAAGTACGCAGTTTATTCTTTTTCTAGGGCCCTGTAGGGTAGGAACTAGAGAAGGCAAGAAAACCACCATTGGCTGAACGCCCTGTTGTGTATGAGGCACTACTCAGTAAGTTAATAACTTACCTGAAGTCACAAAAGTAGAAAAATACAAAGACCAGGATTTGAAGAATGTTTGTATGCTTGTCTTCACCTCCATTGTCTTACTAAATTGTAATGTCTGTGGGAGCAAGTAGCTTGTCAGTCGGTTGCTGAATTCCCAGAGCCTAATCTAAAAGGAGCTCAATGAAAATATGCTGAATAAATGAGCAAATGAATGAGCTCTCTGACTTCAAAGCTCAGGGTAATTCTACTCTACTTGTGGATAGAAAAACAAAACTCAAACAGCAGTTGCTCTTAGATTCTGAGATGTCTCCTTGGCAGGGTACTGGTGTCAGGATAGTTTCTTCCTTTACAAAACCAAACCTCCCCCCATATAAGTTATCACTGAAGGCTACACAGTGCCATCAAATTGGAAATGAGGACCCAATTCCCATTAGCAAACAAACGCATTACCCTTAATGACGATGTGACCACTTAACTTCGACCCCCACAGTTAACTTGGGAGCAAACTGGAAACCATAAAGAAAGTTCAGCAGAAACAATTGCATTATAATGAAAATTTCCCATGAACGCCTCATGCTGTTTTAGGTTTACTATGGCTGTGTTTGCAGCCAAAACTAATCAACCAATTGTTCACCTTACACTATACCAAAAGAGTGGTTTGTCTGATTTCTTTCTTTCTCTCTCTCTCTCTTTTTTTTTTTTTTTTTTTTTGTCACTGAGTTGATGAATTGCTTTGGCATCAGGTAGCCAGCTTTTATCTTGGGAAATAATCATCTTCTACTGGGAAAGCTATTCAGCTGTGTGGTAGTGCTTTATCACCAGCCGTGCATAAGTGGTGCTGTTTGCAAATTGATAAATGTGTACAGAGGCTCAGAGGTCCCCAAACACAAATCTGATATGTAAACACAATCAAATCATGCTATTAACCAAGGGAACAGATTTTGATTGCTCATCCTTCTCTGTCTTTTTCAACTCCTTGGCAGAATTTCCTCATACCTCATTCTGCACAAGCAAAGTGAGGGGCATTTTGCAGCACTGGGTGATGTCAAACGTGTTAAATGTGTCAAATGTTTTTCACCTGTTATAAACCAAATTTTTGACTGGAGAAAACCACCCTGAAATAAACAATTTCATAAGAAACTAGAGCACTCTCAAAGGCTTTCAAGCTCATTTCAAAATACTGGGGAGTACCTAAAGAATGAAAAAGAGTAACTCTTTCTTTCAACTTCTCTCTACCAAAGCCATGGGAATCAGATCTTCGGGTTAGGAGGGACCAGAAATGCCACACACACTCCAACACAAGAATCCTCTCTAGATGACTAAGGACTAGAGTTAACTATTTAAGTTAATTCTTGCCAATAGCTGGGCAGTAGACATGATTACCTCCATTTAAAGATTATTAAAGTGAAGCAGAAAAATGAAGCAATTTGCTACATGCCCTAGACTGGGTAAATGGCCGAAACTGGAACCCAGTTCTACCTCTGAGTCTTAACTACTACACTGGCCCTCCTCATCTCTATAATATTCCTTCCAATCTAGTCTTGAATTCCTTGTTTGATCATGAACTAAGCCCACTGAGTCGTCAGACATCTCTATTTGAGTTGTCTGCTTTGTGTAGTGAATTAAATGTTGCCTTTCTATAATTCCTAGCTGCTGATCCCAGATCTGGCCTGGGGCCTTACTAATAAATGTAATCCCTCTTCCCAGTGACAGGCTTTTGAATATTTAAAGCTGGCAGTCATGTCACTTGAAGCCTTCTTTCTTACGGGGACATATTCCCAGATCCCTCAGCCATCCCTCATACAACATAGTTTTGCTTTCTTGATTGCTTTATATTTTATGTGTTCCTCTTAAAATGTGACCTGAAAGATTCAGCTGCCATCTGGCCTCAACTAGAAGACCAGAAATCTCACCATCTTTAATCTATTAATGCAGCAAAGATTAAATTAAAATTTCTACACTCTGTACCAACCAACCTCACATTTTGAAACCCACACCTTATGGGCACCCAGCCCTGCCTCAAGTCCTCCAACCTTCACATGCAGTGCCAAATCTCTAACAATGCTCTCCTAAAACTGCTAAGCAAATCCTATGTGAAATTAATCAGAGCACCCAACGGGACTCTATATTATGAAACTTAATCTACTTAAATGTACTGCCTTGCTCCTCAAAGCCTCACATCCCAAGGCTATCCTATCTCTAAGGAGTTCATAAATTCTTAAGTGCCTTGCCACAAACCCAGTCACTCTTCCAGGAAAGTGGTCCCCAGTGGCTTTCCTTGCCAGACTTGTCATTACTGTTAATAAGGTACAGTCACCTGCACCCTTGCCACTGCCGACGAGCTCATCCAGGGCGGGGTACTTGAGCTCACCCCGCTATATATGGTCTGGCTACCTCTGGAACAGCTCTTGCGAACGACAGCAAAAAGGACGTGTTCCTTATCAAATGGTGCTGAAAGAACCTCGTTAGATATTTTCTTTAGAAAATACCTAAGGAAAAAAAAAAACACCTAAGAATATTAGTCTCCAAGTTCATATGTGTGAGAAATATGTTTGTTTTAATTTCTGAACCTTATTTCCATTGCTAGTTCCTACACTACTGGAGGCTTAATCTTGAGCTTTTTGATGGGTCCTTTTCCTTTGGAAGGGGTTACCTCTAATTTGGGGGGAGTTTATGGAGTGCATAGGCATTATTGGGGTGAGGGCAACAGGTCTGGGTTGTTAACTGTACAGGCATCTGTGGAACGGTCTCCCTGTTTAGGTCTCCCCTGGTCTCCAGGCACTGACTCACTAGCCTTTGGGTATGTCATCTCCATTCTCCACCGCAGGTTTTCCCCTGGCTGACTCCCTAAGGACTTGGGGTCATTCTGTGTACCTGTGCCACACACAGGAAACTTAATAGGGCTGTTCATATCTCTTTCCTTATTTGTGTGCTCCCCAATAGATCTGGGATGGCCTGTTCCACACATGCCCAGATGTCCTTGGAATGCCAACAGTTTTGAAATATAAAAATCAAGGAAAGACTCTGTTTCTCCTTCTGATGTGCCATCATTTTCTTGAGACAATAAGCTCAGCCCCTCCTTTCTGTTACCTAAATAGCAGAAAAAAATACGAGGGGCAGAAAATTTAAATTTAAATTAATTTAAATTTTTTTTTTTTACATTTAAATTCAATTTGCTATTGCAAAAAGCATTAGTCCTCTGCAAGTATAAATTAAGGGCACACAAGAAGTTGGCAAGACCACTCAAATTCAATGGTTACCCCAAGTGAGAATATAGGAAGTCTTCTGATTACTATTAAGATCCTCATTTCATTGGTGATCAAATTGAGGCTCAAATTCGCATACTTACTAAATAGTAAAACCAGGATATGTGCTCAAGAAATGTGATCCTAGAGAAATGCTTTTAACTACTTTTGTGGCAGAAAAAGTCTTCAGTAAGAAAAGCCATAATGAAGGGCCACAGTGTATTAATTGTTATAAAGAAACAAAAAATGTACAAGGCTATAAGAATGTATAATGACTAGGGAGGGGAAAATGGTAGGGCTCTGATCTAATTTAAAGCATAAGAATAGATCTCTCTGAAGAAGTGACATTTGAGCTGAGATCTGAAAGGCTGTATAAGAGCTAATTACTCATCAGGAAACAAGAATAGCACAGGCAAAGGCCCTGAGGCAATACTAATCACAGCCTCAAGCGGTGAGAAGTCCAAAATGGCTGGAACAGAGAGAGTATGAGGGAGATCTGTGAGTGATGAGGCTAGAAATGGAAGCAGAAGCCACCTCTAATAAGTCTTACAAACTACATTATTGATTCTTACTGGAAACAGCCATCCCATAAGAAGAACCTCAAGTTCTGAGCAAACATTGCCTCTTCAAGAATCATTCATCATAGATGAACTAATGTGATTTCAAACTCACAAGGTATAGAAAGTGTTTGGCTAAACTTGGCCTGGTTATCCCTCCCGTTATCCAGTCAGTAGGAGGTATGGAGTCACATGGTGGCCAAGTCCACCAGTGTGAGGAAGAAGGCGAGGTCTACTATAAACAAATGCATATATCAGACTAGATTCCTGCCTTGATCAGCACCTCTGAAATAATAGGATTCCCAAGCAAATTAGGCTTACCTTAGTCAGTGAGTTTTATTGTAAAGATAAAACAGGATTTTAAGAAAGACGTGGCGTTCATTCAGAAACATTAGCTCCAGTAAGCCACGCACACAGCAAAAGTTGTGTGATGAGCCTCTCAGCAGGCATCCAATTTGAATGCTCTGCCATTAAGGTTTCTCTGGGAGCTTCAGGCTCTGCTTCTTCTTCTCCCATTATTATTATCACTTTATGTTTTCTGTTTTAATTCTCAATTCTCCAGATTGAGCCGAACTGTCCTCTCCTATTGAAGAGAAAGTTTCCCACCACCATTGCATTTCCAGGGATCACCTAAACAGGGCCGCCATCACTCCAGTGCCATTTCTTCTCCAGTCGGCTTAAGGAGGCCCAGTGCTGTGGGTGAAGTACTAAACCCGTGTGTAAGACAATGATAGCAACAAAGAGGCTGGAACCAGCCACCCATATGTTTGGTTTGATTTGTACAATACTAGCTCCCAGCGATTTTTTTAAATTATTTTTATTTTTTATTTATCTTTCTTTTACTTATTTTGTGGGGGTGCGGGCAGAGGGACAAGGAGAGAGAAAATCCTAAGCAGGCTCCATGCCTGACTCAGGGCTCAATCACAGGACCCTGAGGTCATGACCCGAGTCCAGGGCAGACGCTTATCCAACTGAGCCACCCAGGTGCCTCCCACTTTTTTTTAAATTTATGTTCAATCAACATTTTAAAATAAGATTTCATGTGGAAACACAGATTTCCAGTTCTCTTTGAAAATTTTGGGATATCAGAAAACACTAGCCACCGTCCAAGGATACTGAGTAGTGACTGAACCATTTAAAAGGCACTCTAGTTCAGCATAGCTGCAGGATCTCCCCCGTCAACTAACTTCACTCATTCACTTACATGCCTAACCCTTGCAGGCATTTGAGTTAGCAAACACAAAAGGGAGTGGTTACGTGCAGTCTCTTCCCAAAAAGGAGTTTATGGTGAGGCAGGCATTTGAAGAGTCACTGACTACAGAACTGTCACTATTTCAAGTTGAGAAACTATGCCTGGTATAATTCCATTGCTTCTGGCGGCCACTCGAACAAACCTGGAGATACTGTCTGAACACACTTAGCCAGTGTCCCTGCAAGCTACTGCCTTTATGCAAGTGATCCTTTATCATGATAGCCTGACTGGACTTGGCCTGATCATCTAAAGGAAGGATAAGGATAAAGGAATGACTCGTAGGCCTTGGACCAATCCTATCCTACTTTTTAGGTCATCCTTCTCTGTCCTAATAATGCCTGTCCTAATAATGCCTGTTACAAAACACATAATGGACTCTCCTTGCCAACTTGCATGCTCCTTCTGGTTATCAGATAACCCAGAGGGGGATGCCTCATGCTGGTAAAATGGGCAGTTGTGTTCTTTAAACTAGCACGTGCATGCTTTGGTCTTGAGATGCTACATCTTGTGGTAAAAACACATTTTACAGGCCAACTGGTGTCCACCTTCCTGCCAATCCTATGACCGTGGGCAAATTACTTAATCTTTCTCTGCTTCAATTTCTCCATCCACAAAATGCAGGTAATAATATGTGCCTCAGTAAATATCCTGAGGAGTAAATGCAATCCTAGGTGTATACTTTCTTCTTCACCCAGTCGGGCTATAAAATAGCTTCAAACCAGCTATTTGAATATTTAAATTAAATTAGCCTCATTCCAGCCCTCCCCTTGTCATTGCCTCTTCCAGGTTCCCACTCCTCTGCAGGCCTCTCGCAGTCAAAATATTTAGCCCTGGATCTGCAAAGACAAGAGCTGTTCAGTGTTACAGGTGGCTGGATAATTTCAACGCGGCTGCAGCTGTCACTGTTTCACGGTGAATTCCATCTGGCTTCCTTGGCGAATTCACTACCAAAGCATCCCACTGAGCTGCCACATGCCTCCAGCCACCCGCCCCATGAGCCAGGGAGGGGCCCAGCTCAATGCAGCTGCCGTGGTCAGCAGGCATGTGCCACGGGTGCAGAAATAACCTTTGTGAAGACAGGAGGTCTCCCTCCCCTGGAGGGACGTGCTGCTAAGGAAGCTTCATCTGCCTATCCCACCTTTTGCATCAGTTCCCATGTTACAGACTCTTAGGTTAGCAACTGCTTTTGCTGACACACACTGTCAGCCACTTTCCCAAACCACACCTCCAATCTAGCATGGCCAAGTCAGAACTCAACAGCACACTGTGACAGAACCCATTCTCTCTCATGACTTTTTAAGTCCCCCAGGTCCCTGAACCTAGGGGACGACCCTCCCTCTCCTGGGCTCTAGTCTGTCTTCTACAACTGGGCGAGTGTGTGTCATCCATGGGAAAACCACAAAAACAGGTTAAAGACCCTGGCCTACCACTTGGCACAGAGTGGATGCCCCTCTTCGTCTCCCCTTCTGATCACGGCCACCCTGGGCCCCCTTAGTACTACATGTCTCCAACCACCAAGTAACCTAGAGATGGACCGAAACAAGGGCTCTTTGACCACTCAAGTTCCTGTTTTGTGGTATTTATTCAGGGGAGGTGTTGCTATGGTGTCCTGCCCTAAGGAAATGATGACTTAGGTGAAGTCAGTATAGCACAGAGGGAGCGAAGGTGTAGTGGTGAACAGCATGAACGCCGGGACAGATGAACTGAGGCTGAGTCCAGCTGTGCCACTCCCTAGACCCTGCGACCTTAGGCGCGTCCTTAATCTCCCTACGCTTCAGTTCCCTCATCCGTAAAGTGAGACTGTCGTGAAGACTGCATAAATGAATATACATAAAGCCCTTAGAACAGTCCCTAACATCTAAAATGTGCTAAATGAGTTATTATTTTTTAAATTTGGAGGAATCTTGTCATCCCAGTCCTTCAAGCCCTAGCTCCTATACGGTGTGGAAATTTCCACTGAGAAGTACCAACAGGGTATCTTTGAAAGTTAGAAGGAGGAAGCTTCAGATTCTGTATCCAGCTAGGAAGACGTGGCTCCTCAAATTAGATTTAGACACTACTCATTTTTACTTTCCACCAAAGACATAAATAAATTGTTCATTTTGATATCTGTGTATATTTTTAATGACTTTGTTGCCCATTAATAAGAAGGGACTTATTATGATTGTTGAAGTTGAAGGGGCCCCAAATAATATCACCTTCTTTCTGATCTAAGGTGAGAATCCACTGAGAGTCAGAGAAAAATCAGGTGAAAGAAGGGAAAAATGGTAGATTTAACAGTGATAAAGCTGATGCACTAATGCTAGGTATGCAGCTGCACTGCTTTTCCTCACTCTAAACCCCAGAATTGGACAGGCCCAGTCGCAGGCAGCTCTGGTCTAGCTCAGACCTCCTCCCTTCAGGACAGGGGCTTTGCTGCTTAGATTGCATCATGGCCCAAAGGAGACAAGAAACTGTGATTTTTTTCTGGCAAGCAGTTCCCAATCAAGAAAGCTACGCAAAATGCCCAGTTTCTCTCCATAACCACCAATAAAATGTCACCCCTCCATCCCCAAGTAGAAGGTCTAATGACAGGGAAAAAACAAAACAAAACACTGATGACCCACCATGTGGAAACATAAATGGGAAATAATGTTCCTCCTAATGATGATATTTATGTATGACTCCAATCATGGGAGTTCAGCCACATCACTGAGACTTGCTGAATTTCATGACACTTTCAACGACACAAATAGCTTCCAGTTTGCTGTTTGTTTCTGAGGCCATTTCCCCTCTGATTCAGAGGCTTCCTAGTTTCCACAAACCCTCATGAAGGCCAGTGTTTCCCAAGGCCCTGTACCTGGCCCTTTTCTGATGCAAGGTAGACTTTTTAGTTGGCTTCATACTGTGAGTAGTTTCAACTAAGCATTTTTACTTCTTGTCCCCAAATTTCTTTCTGCTAGGTGCCAGACTCAAACAACCTACATCTTAGCAAGTATCTCATCTTGCCTACCCACTCTGTTCCTCACCAGGGGCTATACCTTTATCTGTGCATCTCCAAGCCCTAAGACATTGACACACAGTAGACACTCAAAAAAGAAAGAGTAGAGAGAGGTGATTGAGAGAAAGCGTTCACTAAGAAAGGAGGAGGGAGGACAAGATGCAGGGTTGCAGAGGGAAAGAAGGAGGACACTGAAAAAGGAAGCAAGGAAATGTGAGGAACTTCATTGGCAATGAAAAGGAGAAACTGTACGTATGATACTTAAGCATGGTGCCGGCATGCAATAGCTTTCTCAAACTTGGGAAGTTTCTTGAGCTATCTGAACTTCTATTTTCTTGTTTGTACAGATGGGGGGTGCCTGGAGGGCTCAGTCAGTTAAAGCGTCTGCCTTCAGCTCAGGTCATAATCCCAAGGTCCCGGGATCCGGATTGAGCCCCACATTGGGCTCCTTGCTCAGCAGGGAGCTTGCTTTTCCCTCTGCCTCTGCCCTTCCCCTACTCATGCTTTCTGTCCTGCTCTCTCTTTCAAATAAATAAAATCTTTAAAATAAATAAATAAATAAAATTAAAAAATTAAAATGGGGTTATTTGATACATTATTTTTTCAACGTATTGGTTTGAGAATGAATCAAGCTAACGTCTATGTCTAGTACATGAAAGTGTCTAGTACATGCAATAAACACTCAATAAATGTTAGTTAAGTGTAGGTGTAGGCATGAATTTTAAGTTATCAAGGTTTTGCCAACTTGCTTTAAGATTTTTACGGGCTCCATCGGACTTCACCTCAGTCTTGAGAACCCTGAAATTAACTAGGCTACATGAACTAGGTCCGCAACGGCGGCCATACAGGAGTATTTTACTTAGGAGTTCCTACAAAACCACGTCGAATCTCCGAGTGTGGGCTGGCTCCAGTCTCTCATCAAGTGCTGCGGTGCCCACGCCCTCGCTGCCGCAACCACAGGGCCAGTTGTAGAGTGGGGCAGGGCAGGGCTTATCCAAAATCTTCGCAAGTATAAAAGGAGACATATAGTCTTAAATAGCTTCTGAAAACACAGCAGTACAACAGAGGATGATTGAGTTTGCCTCAAAATAGCGGCCCGAATAGTTTCCCTTTCAGGATTCAAAAAATAAAATTAACTTCCTGACCTGAATTCCTCATTAAATTTCTTTGCAATTGAATGAGTTCCAGAACCTCTTCCATTACTGTGAGTCTTGGATGCCAAAGCCTGGAATTTGGCTTGGAGAGAGGGAAGGATACAACGAGGATGGGATCGAGCATCCAGGCTCCTACACTGGCTTCTCCTGGTCTGGAAACTGGCTTGGTGGGGGCCCTCAATAGTGTATGTTACCTTCAAAACAGCCAAGGGATCTGGGGCACCTAGGTGGCTCAGGTTGGTTAAGCATCTGACTCTTGATCTCAGCTCAGGCCTTGATCTAGGAGTCTTAAGTTTAAGCCCCACATTGGGTTCCATGCTGGGCATGGAGCCTCCTTAAAAAAAGTGAATTGGGGTATATCGGAGGGGGAGACAAAGCAAGAGAAAATGTGGACTCTGAGAAACAAACTGAGGGTTTTGGAGGGGAAGGGGGGTGGGGGGATGGGTGAGCCTCGTGGTGGGTATTAAGGAGGGCACGTATTGCATGGAGCACTGGGTGTGGTGCATAACCAATGAATCTTGGAAAACTGAAAAAAATAAAATAAATAAAATAAAATAATAAAACAAACAAAAATACAGCCAAGGGGTGTAACTCCCAGCAGTCACTTGAAAGAGACTATTAACTCTTTCAGGACAAGACTGTCTGCCTATTTTGGAATCCTCACTTAGTACCAAATCCTCATTCCTGACACATCCTAGGTGAAAGGGGTTGTTATCTGATAAAAAGCATGAAAGAAAAATTAAGTGAAGGAAAATGTGAGGAAACAAGTGAATGAGTCGCTTATTGAATAAATAAAGGATGAGAGAGTTGGAGAATTTGATACAGTTGCTTTCCAAAGCACCTAAAGACTTAGAAAGTGCCTAGACCTTGAGTTTACAAATTCAGGAACTAGATTTATCTGCAGTGATGAGGTAATGAGATGCTCAGGGTTTTAACCTACTTAATACGATCCATAAATCAGAGTGTCAAATTGCTAATTTATTATGATACATCTTAACTTTGAACATACAAAAGTGCTTAACCCAATTTCTGACTCACAGTAGGCACACAACATTATTTATTGACTCTGTAGAATATTTAGTCAATTCAACAAATACTTAATGAGCACACACTGTGAGCCATGGGGGATACAGTGAGCCAGTATCCAGCCAAATCTATCATACGGTGCCATGAGGCAAGTCTCTCCAATGGGCAAGTCTGTATGGGAAACTTCTAAAAATGGCAAAGGTTGTTTGTTGCATACAGAATCAGAGAAAATAGAATTTAATGATCCTAATGGATAATTTCACCTAACTCTGATGGGTTGATATTTACATTTTCCTACTCTTTTTGATCTAGTATGTTACTTTAAGAAGAGCTGACCTAAAGGTCATGAATATATTATTTCACCCTGGATTTGCTTTTTTCCGAGGGTCTTTCTAGCTTCAAACAAAGTGATACACATCATCTCCCTATTTTACTAATCTCTGAATCCCCCAAAACATTGCACAGTGCTTGGCATTTACTGGACACCCAGCAATTTATGAAAAACTACAAAATAATGGCCATACATCCAAACCGAGAGATTCATATATTCATATGTGTGGAAGGATTTATAAGGCTAACAGCATAGTTGAAATCTCAACTGTCATTAGACTGGGGAAAAAAAATCAGGCATACATGCGGCACGTGGGTGGTTCAGTTGGTTGAGCATCCAACTCTTGATTTCAGCTCAGGTCATGATCTCAGTCCTGGGATCGAGCCCTGTGTTGGGCTCCATGCTCAGCAGAAAGCCTGCCTGAGGATTTCTCTCCTTTTCCCTCTCCTCCTCTCGAATAAATAAATCTTTAAAAAAAAAAATCAGGCATAGAGTTACTAAAACCAGAGAGATGCAAAGAGGGACCAGAAAGAGTTGTGATTCACAAAGATATGAAATGGTAAATTAGACAACATACATGCACCTATATGTATATCAATATCAATTTCCACATGTGTATTAGTTTGGTAGGGCTGCTCTAACAACATTCTTCAAATTGCGTGTGACTTACACAACAAAAAAGTTATTGTCTCACAGCTCCAGAGGCTAGAAATCGAAAATCAAGGTGTCACCAAGGTTGCTTCCTTCTGAGGGTTGTGTGGGTGGGCAGAACCATTCCAGGCCTCTCCCCAGCTTCTGTTGGTTTGATGACAATCTTTGGTGTTCCTTGGCTTGCAGAAGCATTGCCCAGATCTGCCTTCATCTTCACATGGTATTCTCCCTGTGTATCTCTTTCTGGATTCCAATTTCTACTTCTTATAAGAATGCTAGTCTAATTGGATTAGGACCCACCCTAATGATTTAGTTTTAACTTTGATTAGCTCTGTAGAGATTGATTTTCCAAAATAAGGTCACATTCCAAGGCACTGGGAGTTGGGGACTTCAAGATATCTTTTTTTAGAGGATACAATTCAACCCATAACAATATGTTGGTCATTCATGGAAGATCTCTGCACAAGTACTCAAGCAAATATTAACAGTAAGAACCTCTAAGGAATTGGGCTATGAAATCAGGGGATTTAGTTTTTGCTTTCTACCTTTCAATACTATTTGAAAATTTAGCTATGAGCATATAGTCTTTTCCTGATCAAAAAAAGTACTACCATGAATGCCTAACTGAGGCTTTCTTCATGCTTTACTTCTACAACTTAACAGGCAACAGAGAATTTAAGAGGAAATATATATTTTATGTTTGAAGTAAATACTTCAGGATTTGGGTAAGTGGAAGGAAATCTAGATTCTGTTTCCAATAAACACAGTGCTTTAATAAGCCATATAATCAAGGTCATGAGCTATCTGGACCTGGGGTAGTTTAATCCCATTTTGGACACAATGCCCAGTATGTTTTTGGCCTTCAACCTGGGCAAAAGGCAGTGTGTGTGTGACCCATTTTTGAGTCACATTAGCTTATTGGCTAATACCAAACAACATCTCTTCTGTTCTTAAAAAGTGGATTAATGTGGAATTTGCTGTCTCTGCTATGAGCCCTTAAAAGGGCTATGATTACAGAGCCAAGTAAGGCCATCTGAGGCAGAGGCTCATTCCTGCTGCATGTACACTTGGCAGTTTTCTCTGAGTGGTTCCTCGGTGCCATGCCTCTAAAGCCACAAGGGTGCATCATCCCATGGGGCATGGCCAAGGAACTCCAGTGCTTGCCTTTCATCAGTACATTCAAGGCCAACACCACACAAAATTTATTTTGCTTTCTCACAGCTCAGCTTTGCTTCTGCAAAGAGACGAATCGGCTAATGGAAAACTTTTATTTTGGTGTCAGTTTGAGACTGTGTTGAAAGAGGAGACTTCTTAATGTAAAAATAGAATCTACTTAATTCATTGGTCAATCATCAACTTTTATTTTCTTTACGATTTTGCTGAGTAGCTGGCACTGGGGCAGCATATAAGTGCAGTGATTAGTAACATAGGCCTCAGAATCAGAGACTTGGTCTGAGTGCTGACTCTGTCAAACGTTTAAGGTTGGGCCACATGATGTTTCCACCATCCAATCACCTTGAAATAGAACTCAAGGCAGTGAGCAGGCATGTTCTCTCTAGCACAGCAAAAACAGATTATTAGTTTATAAGAAATGGGTTCAATGTTATGTTAATAGGGAAAAAACTAATTTCTTATGCAGAATGATAACAATTTTTCTAAATGAAAGTTCTGCTTGCCCAGTATCTGTGAACATCCATTCTATAATGTCAAGGACCAGGCTTTTTCTATCCTCTTATCTCACCCTCTGTATCACATGATTTTCATCCTCGTGGGGACAGAAGATCTGCTGCACCTCCAGCCATCACACCTACTTCCAAGCCAGAAGATTGTAGGAGGGCCGAAGGCATTCTACCCACCGGAAGCCCTTCCCCTCAAACTTAAATTTAAGAATCATTGGTCAGAATAGTGTCACATCACCACTGCTGTCTAGATTGTGGCTAGGAAAACTGAATACTTCGCCCTCAAGTCTATATGCTAGAGGAAAGCAAAGGAGAGGCATTTGAGAATCAGTGTTAAGTGAGCCAATCCTTGACTAAGGCAGGGATAAGGGAAAACAACATTAGTTAATGAGCTATTTATTTATAAGCTATTGTTATTTCCACATGAAGATGAGCAACTAGGGTTCAGGGAAGTTATGACAACTGACCAAAACACAGAGGTAGAATTCAAGCCTGAATCATTCTGTCTTCAAAATCTTTGCTCTTGAGAAGAACTTTCCTTGTTTTGGATAAGAATCTGGAGTTTTCCTTTAAGCCCCTTCTACTAAGATATAGAAGTAAAGTCATGTCTACAATTGGCAATTTACCTCCTTTCCTGGCACTAGGACCCAGTGGGATTGACAATTTTGTTGACGATTTGTTGATTATTCAAGGTAGAGGCTTGCAGGTCCTACCAGGTCACTGTAGCTACTGCCCTCTCAATACAGTAGGCACAATCATGTCTATTTTGTAGCCAATGAAAATGTGTCCAACTTGATTTAAGTACTAGTAATTATCTCCAAACTCTTGTAATGGATTAAATTGACAAGTTAATATGTCTTTTATATTCATTATACTTTAAGCTATAATCAGAAGAATGTTTAAACCATTATCTCAAAAGCAAAAAGATATGTTTCTCAGAACTTCTACAGAAAAGTGATCAACAGGAACTTATAAATGGTGATTGACAAAAAGATTAGCGATAAGTGAGGATTTGCATTGGCTTCCTGATACTATAAACTGTGAGTCAACTAGGGTACAAAGAATACGAGGAGCAGAATGTTAGATAAAAAAGAAACCATAAGGGAAAGCGTCTGCACGTCATTCAGGAGACAAGGTCTTCTACCTACTCCAGTGCCTGGTGATTTAGATGGAAGGATTATCTTCACAGTGTGTTGCCTAGGAGTTAGGACCAAACATCATGGAATGTGGAGATGCATCAACACAAGGTAGGATCTACCTTGAGAAGTCTCGGTGTCACAACACAAGGCGAGCCATGAACAAAAGCATAGCACCTGTGTCCTTGAAAATGGAAACTAAACTATGTGGCTTGTAGAGTAAGGTGTGCCGCTGCCGTCCTGGGAATGGAAGTAATAGAATTGGAGAACTGGCTTTGGAAATGGGCCCATAGTAAATGATTCATTCATTTTACACACTTGTATTGATCATCTACTAAGCTAATCACTGTGACCCTGCTTGGAATAACTGGATCACAGACAAAGGGAGACAGTGGCCTGCTTCAGAATAAGGGTCCATTTAAATCAGGCACTATCTCACTTGTTGAGCGCAAACCTGTCTTATCACCCTTCCCAGGAACAAGAAGAAAATGAGCCCATTATGACTCAGCATGAAAAACTAGTTCTTACTACAACTTCAAAAGGTTTCGATGTCTTAACCGGCAAGAACCCTTTGTTAAATAATCAAACAATTAAGAGGTATCTGAGAATTACACAGGGCTTATCCCAAAATAAGCAAAAAGCTATTAGTCACCTACGGGGTTATCCAATTATTTATTCAATGGGGTCCATAAATTAACCTAATGTGTATGAAATGAACTTTTGGAGGTATCAGTGGTTGTGTGGCTTGAACTGGTGACCAATTTCCCTTAGTTCTTTTCTGAATTGAGCATTTAGTTGAACCTGACACCAAATTCATGACTTCCCGTGCCCCAAGACTCATTTTCCCTAGTAGCAGATTTTGTATTATATTTAAATAGTTTCCCACACTATATTACACGAGAGTGCTTCTTATTCATATGTGTATACTCAGAAGTTAATACCAAGCCTGGCATACAGTAGATGATCAAGTCATTTTTTTTAAGATTGTATTTATTTATTGATTTGAGGGAGAGAGAGGGAGAGCACATGTGTGAGCAGGGGAAAGGGGCAGAAGGAGAGGGAGAAGCAGACTCTCCACTAAGCAGGACGCCCAACATGGGGCTCGATCCCAGGACCCTCGGATCATGGCCTGAGCCAAAGGAAGATGCTTAATCGACTGAGCCACCCAGGCGGCCCCTCAATTCATTTTTTTGCTTGTTTTTTCCTTTTTTTTCAATTTATTTTTGAATACATGAATATATGACCTCATTTCTCGATCAAAGAGATATGAATGATCTATGAATAATAAAATTCATAATCGGTTAGGAAAATGATGTCAGAAATACATAAGTAACTATTCTTAAATTACTTTAATAAAAAGAAAAAACACGTGGGTGAATCATTTTATTTGAAACCTTCTGCTCTATTCTTGGAAAAAACAGTAAGATCCCTTCATGTATTTACATGAGAAGGAAAAACAGTGTCTTATGGTCAATCCATGCTGCTATAATAGAATGCCATACCGTTGACTTAAATCACAACATTTATTTTTCAAGGTTCTAGAGGCTGGGAAATTTAAGATCAAGGTGCCAACAGATACAGTGTCTCATGAAGGCACTCTTTTTGGTTTGCAGACAGATTATCTTCCCATTGGGTCCTCATATAGTAGAGAGCAGAGGAAGGGAATGCAAACTCTCTCACATCTTCTTATTGGGACATTAATCCCATTCATGAGGGCTCCATCCTTATAATCTAATTATTTCCCCAAATCCTCACCTCCTAATGCCATCACATTGGAGGTTAGGATTTCAACATATAAATTGTGGGTGGACACAATCGGTCCATAGCAAGTTGTTTTCTAAGGTGAAATCTTGAATGATATCTTTGTTCCTAGGTATCCCAGGTACAATTGACAACTTACACAATGTATGGGACCAAGTCCACAAATTGTGTTCCATCCTTTTACTGCCTACCTGTTAGATTTATATGTTAAGTTTATATGCATGTTTGATAGGCAGGCACTCTGTGTAGCTAGTAATTTGGTGTTATTTCAAATGAACATTCAATACTTATATAGTTGGTCAGGGAAAGACAAATTTTTCTCTAAATAAAATTTACATTAAAATAGATTCACTTCCTAATTCAGATTCACTTACCAAAGCACTGAAATAATTTGGCAAAACTATTTTCTTTTCTCTGCAGTTGTTTCTCTTCCATTTTCTTGTGATACTTAATAAAAAAGAAATCTTCTTGTGAGGCATATTTATGTGTGCAAATTTTAGATAATAAAACAAATTCCAGAACACAGCATTCTATCATGCATTATTCATTTTTAGAATTTTAACAGACTTTCAGCTATGCCTGGACATGTGAGTCACAACACTCAAAAGAGATAGGTGGGTGATAACGAGGAGGCCTTTTCTCTTTTCCACTTGAGGAACTTCTCTGTTTGGGCAAGAAAACAACTAATTAAGCCTCACAAATCCTTTGAGGTAGAAACTTGAGACACCATAATGGTGATTTATTCTAAGGATGCTTTACCTTCGCTGACCACTAACCCCTGACTGGACTCTAAGATGCTGCTTTTGGGTCATGCCCCTTTTAATTAATTAAGACCTCAGAAAGATCTAAGGCATCCCAATTTAGTAAAATGATAGGGGTTCAAAGGAATTGAAGAACACTAACCCACAGCAGTCTCAAGCAGAAGCCTAAAGGAAAGATGTTACAAAGATATCCGTAGATGCGGCTTTTGTTGAGGTGAACCCCAATAAGATTCCCAGGAGATTCACAAAGTTTTTAAGAAAAATGAATTGGCAGAAATAGCACCAAGTTAGGGGCACCTGGGTGGCTCAGTCATTGAACGTCTGCCTTTGGCTCTGGTCACGGTCCCAGGGTCCTGCAATCGAGCCCCCATCAGGCTCCTGCTTTGTGAGTGGGAGGCCTGCTTCTCCCCCTCCCACTCCCCCTGCTTGTGTTACCTCTCTTGCTGTGTCTCTCTCTGTCAAATCAATAAATAAAATCTTAAAAAAAAAAAAAAGAAAGAAATAGCACCAGGTTAGATCGAAAGGAACAGACACAAATAAAATGAAACGAGGTCCTTAGAAACCCTGAGAATGCTACAAACTTGGAAACATGAAACAAGTATTTAGTCCTACTCAAGGAACTACCAACTTGGGCCCTGCTAAATTGCAGAATTACTATGATGACTCCTATATGCCTCCCATTACTCCTTGTTTGGAACAGGAACACCTACAGAAACTATCCTATGGGAGTCCCATTATTGAATGTTGGGTGTGTGCAGGAGAAGATAACTTGTCTTTCCTCATATGTTTGGGTTTTTTTTTAAGAATTAATTTATTTATCTGGCAGAAAAAGAGGGAGAGCACAAGCAGCCAGAGTGGCAGGCAGAGGGAGAGGGAGAAGCAGGCTCCCTGCTGAGCAAGGGAGCTCCACACAGGGCTCGATCCCAGGACCCTGGGACCATGACCCAAGCCAAAGGCAGCCTCTCAACTAACTGACTCTCTCAGCCTCTCAAGCCCTCTCAGGCACCCCTCTTCATAGGTCTTTAGCTTGAGAGGAACTGTACTCAAGGAATGTTTTCTTAAGGAACATCCTAAAAGTCACATTAACACCTGGACCATCTAAATGAGAATGAGACTCTCCACTCTGAGTTGATGCTGTAACAGGATGACACACTCTGAGGCATCCAAAAAAGGTGAGTATATTTTGTATGAGTGAGGGTTATGAATCACTGGAAACCAGAGAGAAGATTGGTTGTCAGGCTTCAACAAATGATTCTCACCTTCTGGTAGTCACTGATTTATAGAATCCTTTCCAAATTGAATAAGGCTGGCTTATAAACAGTCAATAACCCATTCTTTTTTAATTCACTCATTCTTTTCATTGCACATGGAGCATACACAGTGCATAAGATAGACTGTATGTTAGGCAACAAAACAAGTTGCAATAAACTTTAAAAGATTGCAATAATAGGAAGTATCTTTTCAATGATAGTGGAATAAAATTAGAAATGGATAACAGAAGTAAATCTGGAAAGTTCACACATATGTGGAAATTAAATAACACATTATTAAGCAAAAAAAGAGTCAAAGGAAAAATGAAAGGAAAATAAGAAAATACTTTGAGATAAAATGAAAACACAACATTCCAAAACTTATGGGATGTGGTGAAAGTAGTGCTCAAAGGGAAATTTCTATCTATAAAGGACTATATGAAAAAAGAATAAAGATCTAAAATCAATAACTAGCCTTCTACCTTAAGGAACTAGAAAAAAAGAGCAAAGTAAAGACAAAGCAAGTAGAAGGAAAGAAATAATAAAGATTAAAGTAGAGATTAAACAGGGGTACCTCAGTCAGTGAAGTGTCTGCCTTCAACTCAGGTCATGATCCTGGGGTCATGGGATTGAGTCCCATGTTGAGTTCCATGCTCAGTAGGGAATCTGCTTCTCCCTCTCTCCCTACTCATGCTCTCTCTCTCTTGCTCTCTCTCACTCTCTCTCTCTCTCTCAAATAAGTAAATAAAATCTTTATAAGAAAGTATAAATAAACAAAATAGAGAACAAACAAAACCAAAATTTAATTCTTTAAAAAAAATCAATAAAATTTATTAACCTTAACCTAGGAATAGAAATCCTTCAACCGATTAAAGGGCATCTATGAAAAATTCACAGCTATCATACTTAATGTGAGATACTTTACACCTAAAATCAGGAACAAAGTAAGGATGTCCACTCTCCCCATTTCTATTAAACATTTTACTGGACATTTGAGCCAGGACAACTGGGGAAGAAGGAAGGAAGGAAGGAAGGAAGGAAGGGAGGGAGGGAGGGAGGGGGAGGAGGGAGGGGAGAGGAGGAAGGGAGAAAGTTGGAAAGAAAAAACTAAAACTATCTCTAGATGACATATCTCATAAATAGAAAACCGAAAGACTCCATATAGATGCTATTAGTACACATAAATCAGTTCAGAAAAGTTGCAAGACACATCAACATACAAAGTCAGTTTTGCTCCTACATGTTAGAAAATTAACAATCCAAAAATAGAATTAAGAAAATAATTCTAGCATCAAAATCAAAAAAATACTTAGGTATAAATGTAACCATGCAAAACTTACACCTTGGAAACAACAAGACATGTTGAAAGAAGTTTAAAAACACCTAAATAAATGGAAAGACATTCTGTGTTCATGCACTGGAAGATTTGGTATTGTTAAAATATCAATACTATCAAAAGTGATCTACTGAATTAATGGAATTCCTACCAAAATCCCAACTGTCTTTTTGTAGAAATTAATGAGCTGAACCTAAAATTCATATGGTAGTGCAAGGGACCTTGAATGGCCAAAACAATCTTGAAAAAAGGAACAAAGTTGAAAGACTCATATTTCCCAATTTCAAAATTTGCTTCAAAGCTATAGTAATCAAAATAGTGTTACTAGTATAAGAATAGACATATAGATCAAAGGAAAAGAATTAAGATTCCAGGGATAAACCCATACATCTGTGGTCAACTAATTTTTTGATAGGGACACCAATACATTCAATGGGAAAAAAAACAACAACAACAGTCTTTTCAACAAATGATGCTCAGACAAGTGGACAGGCACATGACCCAAGAATGAAGTTGGACTTCTACCACACACCACATATAAAAATTAACTCAAAATGGATCAAAGACTTAAGTTTAAGAGCTAAAACCCTTAGAAGCAAACATAAGGTTTAATATTTATGACCTTAGATTAAGCAATGTTTTTTAAATATGACACCAGAAGCATAAGCAACAGAAGAAAAAACAGGTAAATTTGACTTCAGCACAATTAAAAACTTTTAAAGGGAACTATCAAGAGACTGAAAAGACACCCAGACAATGAGAGAAAATATTTGCAAATCATATAGCTAATGTATTGATAATCGTATATCTGATTAAGAATATTTTAAAAAGTCTTAAACAACTCAACAACAAAAAGACAACCACCCAATTAAAAGTTGGGCAAAGAACCTGAATAGGCATTTCTCCAAATTATATATACACCTGGCCAATAAGCATATGAAGATATGCTCAAAATCATTATCATTAGGGAAATGCAAATAAAAAATCACAATGAAATTCCACTTCACACCCACTGGACTGGCTAGGAAAAAAAAACAACAACAGAAAATAACAAGTGTTGGTGAGAATGTAGTGATATTGCAGTTCTCATACATTGTTGATTGGTCTATAAAATGGTGTAGTTGTAGAAAATGGTTTGGCAGTTCCTCAAAAATAAAACATAGGATCATTGTAGGATACAGCAATTCCCCTCCTACATATATATCCAAAAGAATTGAAATGATATGTTCAAACAAAAACTTATGCATGCCTATTCATAGCAGTCTTATTCATAATATTCAAAAAGTTAATCAACCCAAATGTTCATCAACTGCTACTGGTGTATAGATTAACAAAAAGTGGTATATAAAACCAATGGCATACTATTCAGCCATAAAAAAATGAAGTATTAATACATGCCACAACAGGATGGATCTTGAAACTATTATGCTTAATGAAAGAACCCAGAAACTAAAGGCTCTATATGATTCCATTTATCTGAAATGTCCAGAGTAGGCAAATCTCTAGGTCTAGAGACACCTAGAAAGCATATTCTTAGTTTTGTCAGGAGTTGGGGGTAAGAGCGACTGTTTAGTGATGATAGGGTTTCTTCATGGGTAACAAAAATTTTCTATAATTAGATAGTAGTGATGGATATACTAAAAGCCACTGAATGGTAGAGGTAAATTTTATGTTATGTAAAATATACCTTAATTAATTTTTTTTAAGTTTACAAATACTATAAATATAGCAAAAGCTCAAAAAAATAACATACGATACCTCTATTTTACTCTTTTTTCCCTATAATTTTTGTCTAGGTTTTTTTTGTATAATTATCTCTTCACATAACAATAATTTCATAGTATCATTTTCTATGGAGAAGTAAAAACAACTCAAATGCATTTTTAATGCCACTACTGAGCTGCATAATTGTTTAATTAAATTACTCTATGCTATGTACAGTAAGTTATGCAGGAAGTTATGGATGAATATGTGTAGGTATGTTTCAACAGGGATATTTAGACTACTTTGCTGTAATTTTAGCATTTTAAATGCCATTTTTTCTAGAATTGCCAGGCTTCATCAAGATAAGGTATATCATGTGTGCTAAGACCAATTCAATACATTGGAAGCATAAAAATGCTACTTCATAGTTTGTAATATTGTTTTACATTTGTGCCAGATAAACACAGGAATTATGATAAGTTCTGTTTTGCCTTCTCGTTTAACAAGTATATTAGTGGAGGAAAAAAAATCGATGGGAAAGGAAGAAATTATTTAGACCAGAATTCCATAAGAAAAAGTACTGAAAAAGAACATCATTAACCTATTCAGTGCCTCTAAAGACAATAGGACTGAAAGATGGAAGCAGAGAACAGATGGCATCAAGATGTTCCCTAATAGAAAAATAAATAAAGGAATAATATGGTGATGCTGCACTTGTGGACTATAAGAAATGCTACTAGACTAGGGTGTCTCCTTAGCTACGGAGACAGTTCAGGGTAGATTTTGATTAGAGGAGCCTTCACAAAGTAGCTGATACCACAACTTAATTTTGAGGGATGAGCTGGATTTCTCTGCACACAATAGAAGTTAAAGAACACTACAAACAGAAGACTTTATATGGGCAACACATACAACAAAATGAAACAAGATGTCAAATTCTTGGAGCTGCAATAACTTCAGAGGGATTCACCTACATCCAACAGAACCATGAGAGACTCAGGTGAAGAAAGAGGCAGAGGCCAGATAAAGCTCATGGCATTTTTTGTTCCAGGAATAAATAGATTTGCAAATTCTTCAGGAAGAGGCATAAATATATATTCACCCTTTATCCAATTATTCCATTTCTGACCATTTATTCCATAAAAATAATCCAAAGAACAGAAAGACGTTGTATGCATGAAAATGTTTACTTCAGCTGTAAATATAAATGCAAAAAAAAAAAAAATCAACTTAGCCTTTGGAGAGGTGGAGTGACTTAAAAAGTACTCCAATGCAATTATATGCAACTATTTAAAAAGTGAGAGATAGAGGACTACAGAATGTAGAAAATATAACACTTGTTAAATGGAATAAAGGAGATGATTGTAAATATGTAAAGATGCCTGTCCCAGATATGGTAGGTTTGGCAAAGGTCAATGGCCAATTTCATAATAGGCCAAGTAGCCTCATGACAAAAGTGATATCTGTGCCTACTTAATTATGTGTAATCAATAATGCAATTAATAATATGCATAATCACTCATCACCCTTCCATTCTTAAGAGGGTCCCAGAAAGCACATGAATTGTATGGCCATTCTCCTCAATGGATAAAACTTTCCCCCGAAGAAAGAGGATCAGGGTCCATTAGCCTAGACAACAATTACAGCAGGGAAATGGTAATTTTGAGTGCAGAGAAGGCAGGCTTCTCAAACCCTTTTGGTCCTACACCTCACTCCATCCCTCAAACTGCTGAGGCTCCTAACACAAAATAAATTAAAAATTAAAGAGTAAAAATGTCCCTAATAAATTAAGATCACAAGGAAAGTTACGTCATAGCTATAGCACAGCATAATACTGGAGCATGGAAGGGATATTTTCCCCATTACTGTGATGAATATTGAAGAAAGGGAGAGAATATCGAAGCAAGTCCACCTCACCTGAATCAAAAAAACCAGCCGAGAGAACATCAGATACCAGGTTATAATAGAGGTGAGGGAGTCAGGGAGTCATCTCTACATTGATATGTAGAGATGCACAAATTTTTGTTGGTACTTGTCTTTTCATTTTAATGTATACCTGTGGAAAAGGACAAGAAGCTGATGTAGTCACCTTAAAAAGCAGTGTAATGAGCATTGGGTATTAAAAAGACATGAATCACGGAGCTGCACCACTGAAACAAATAATACATTATATGTTAATTAATTGAATTTAAATTTTAAAAAAGCAGTTGTTTTAAGGTAAGGGGATTTTAAGTGTCTTTTCCCCTTCATTTAAAATCATTTTAGTTGTTAATTTGTGACTCCCATAACAATACTTCTATCGAAAATGTTACTGGTTGCAAGGCAGTCAGAGAAGCAGATCCACTAGGGTATAACACCCTCTTCCTCAATTATCTGATCACCTTTGCTATCTGACTGGGTTTCTCACTCTCTACCATCCCCTAAGTGATGTCTGCACTCTGGCCTCTCTTCAGCAAGAATCCTGTTAGGTGGGTTAAACACAGAACCTGTTTTATCCCTAATGTTTTCTCTTAGTAATTTTTCATCCACTGACGCCAGTTAGTTAGAAATCCCCATGTTTTTAGGCCCATGCTGTTTTTAGAGTTAAGCCCAATCTTTCTCGCCCACTGCAAAATTCATCATAGTGATCCCTAAAGTTATTGCCATACCCCCTTCCTTAAATAAAGCCTTTCTTACAGTGACTATTAAGTATTTTTTCTTTAACAGAAATTTATTACGAAAATGTTGAAACTACAGAAAACCAGGCTTGAGTCTAGAAATCAAGAGAACAATGCACATTATTATGGCACAGAACCAGTTTAGAGAGGAAATTACTATTGCTGCTTCTAAACTCTGCCCACTGTAATCTGCACTGCCAACATCACTGACCCTTGACATTGGAACCCCCCGGTAGTTCCAATACTCTGCTGTTCAGGGATAGTCTTGCTCCCACCACTGCTGCTGAAAAACAGCTTCATTGTGAGCCCTCTTTTTTCAAGTCACTGACTTTCATTGCGAGTCTGATCAGAGAAGACTTTGATGTCCACTCACTTCTTAGCTGCAGAAGCTAGAGAAATGATTATCTAATATCCTTCTGAGTCTCCTAAGTGGGGAATTCACATACTGGGTGGATTTCTGAAGCTGGGAAGACCAAAAGCAAGACAAAATCCACTAGACACACCCAATTGCTCTGAGGATTGTGTCTGGCAGTAAATCTGAAGACATCAGCAAGTACCTGGCTATCACTATGGAGCATCTACTGCTTTCCAGCAGGATGTTAAGTCCTTTACTGGATCGAAAGAAGTCAGGGTCCCTCTGTTCCAAGAAATCATATCCAACCCTTAAAATGGTCAAAAGTTGACCTTCCCTTAAGGTCGATCCTTTTATCACTGCCCAGAGTCCAGGGAGAGCAAACTCTGCCTTTTGCTTTCAGAAGATCTCATTACTGTTATTGACAAGAACATTTCGGTCAGAAATAAACAATGGAATGTTTCCACTTTCTTGTTTGGAAAGCTATTTAGAGAAGAGGGAAGAGAGAGAGCAAGGGTTGATGGTGATGTGATGGATGACAAGAGCTTCTCTCCATGCTGCAATGGCCCAGAAAAGGCAACAGTCACACACGTAATGCTCGTTACTGCTAATGGGAGTTGGGTCTGGCATCCAGAGAATAACATGCCCTTGGAGCTGTACTTCCCTCTGTGGACAAATTGACATTGAGAGAACCTATGTCATAAATAATCCCTGCCATTCAAAAGAACATTTAGCCCATTTCTGCAGAGGAAGACAAAAGAGTCACTGAAGTTTCACAGACTCTGGGAGCTCTCTTCAGCAAGACCAACAAAGGCACAACAGGCTTCTGAACTGCAATGATGGATAAAAGAGGGGGTGCTGCATTGCTGAGACTTGTGATGGCTATAGAAGATACATAATGCCAAATATCTAGGTACAAAATGCAGTTACTCTTCCCCAAAACTGTATTCTCCCTCTTTGTGTAGCATGTTCTTAAAATACATATAAGTAAAATTAAAATAAATAAATAAAACACTGTCACAGTCCATTCAACCAAGGATCCTGTCCCTGTATTTGGTGAATGACGATGTTGGCCCGTGTTATGTAAATAAGAGATAAGTGAAGGAAGGAAGATTGATTGATTGCCTGATTGATTAAAAGACTCAATAGATAGCTTCACTGACCCTCTTTGCCTGTCACCCATATCCAAGAATCTTTCAGGGAGTTCATTTTAAATTCTAAAAGAGTTGAAGATCACTGACCTAAACTCTCCTAAAGCCTAAGTATTCTCTTTTGAGGGCAAATTGCATGAAACTTCTAAGTAGGATATAAAATTCTTTCAGAAAACCTTATCTAAATGGAGCACAGTTTATCAGAAGCTTCAGCTTAACAATCTGTACCCATCCCTTCAACACCCTCGTGTCCCATGCTCCCCCATGCTCGTTATGCTCTGACCACACTGGGCTTTGCTCTACTCCCTAAATAGATGCAGCTCCTGTCTGCATCAGGGACTTTGAACATCCTTTTTCCTCTGGCCGCGCTTCATCCCTACCACCGCTCAGCCTTTCAGCCCCTCGCTAACAAGAAGACTGACTCTGGGCTCATCAGAAGTATTACCACCGCTGACAAGGCTCTTGTGATCACTCCATCTGCAGTAGACCTTCTCCCTTAGCTCAGTCCTTTGTTTTCTTCATAGCACTTCTGATCATGTGTATTGACAGGGGTCAGAACATACCACCCTGAAGTATACCACTTTGGTATATGGGTTGTTTGAGCTAAGGATAATCAGAACCAGAAAATACAGAGAAAGTTCTTTACCTCTCCCTTACCTGCCTCAAATGAAGTGTATATTTTCCTTTTGTAAAGGAAATTTACATTTGTAAAGGAAATTTTCATTAGTAAAGATATTTGTACTAGGAAGAAACCTACTCTCAGAGATACATTTCTCTTCACACGAGACTCTTATCTTCATAACAAGGCAACCACTTTTTTACCTTATATGTCCTCCCCTCCCCTCCCCTAATTTGCTGCCCCCAAGCCAAGCACCAAACCCCTATCCCTTTCTGTAGCCCAGGAATAGTCTACAAGTCTCAATCATCTGGCCGCCTTCTTGAGTCTCATATTTTTGCAAAACTCCTGTGTGTACATACATAATTAAAATTATTTTTCTCCTCTCCTATTAATGTCAATTTAATTCTTGGACCAGCCTTAGAAGCTAGAAGGGTAGAAGGAATACTTTTTCTTCCCCATTAATATCTTTACTTTTTTTGTGTATGTTTTTTGCTTTTTCTTCACACTATAGTTCAAGCTCCATGAAGGCAGGTGCAGCGTCTACCTGGCTCCTTACTTTATCCTCAGGGCTGGTAAAGTAACTATAACATGATATGAAATAAACAAATGTTGAATAAACAAATGAATATATCCTCATCCCTCTTACTACAGTTGTAAGAAAATGAGGAGCACAAAAGAAAACAAGTTTATATTAATGGATACATTTAGAACATTTTTCAGGGTATATCCTATAGGCGATAAATATTCACTCTAACCATTTTATCTTTTACATTTATAACCAAACGTTAAACAAAAATAGGCCATTTAAAAGGAAGATACTGAAAGGCAGTATGAGAACTAACATTTATTTATCTTACAGATATTATAGGATCAGTATCATATCTTGTAATTCCTCCAATAATCCTGGGATAAGGATTATTATCCCAATAATCCTGGGATAAGGATTATTAGAAAAGTAAGTCTTACTGTTTTACTGTCTTTCCTCATCTGCAGATGTGAGGCATTTAAACAACAAAAAGGAATAGCATATGTAGATGTACATCAGGAAAAACTGGAACCGGTATGGACGTGAAGGGTTGAAAGTGGCTTCATAGGAAATGTGGGGTTTAAATGGAGTCTTAAAGAGTGAGGGACATTCAGACGGTAGAAAGAGAAGGAGGGTCCATCCATGCAGATAGCAGAGCATGAACAAAGGACAAAGAATAAAGGAGTCAGCACAGAGAACTGGAAAAAACTGTGGAGAGATCACAATGGTGGCCTACATCACTCAAGAAGTGAACAAAATACTACAAAATACTATAAGAAGAAGAGGAAGTTTGAAAGAATGATTCTAACTGCATTCTGAAATTCCTTAAATTCTAGGGTGAGGAGACCAGATTTTAATACGCTCCACATAAAAACAAACTATAAGAGGTTTGGTTATAAAAATGACATTTGTGGAAAATGAATTTCTTCATGAAAAGGTGAACTGTCATAAAGAGAAGCCAGAAAAGGGAGTGATTCTCAACAAAGCTAATGTTCTTATCCAGATGGTTTGTAGTTGAAGTAGGAGTAGTGTAATTCAAATGTATCAATCAGGGTTCATTCAGGAAAACAGAAACCACTCTAAGTACTTTAAACAAAGGGAATTTAATGCAGAGAATTGGCTACACAGATGATATAAATGCTGAGAAGTTAAATGAAACAGTGAAACAAATCAGGAATTAACACTGAGTAGCTGTTACCATCCTCAAAATTGGTGCAACAATAGGAAGAAGAATATTACTAGAGTCTAGGATCTGGAACTATTTCTTATAAGCTGGAAACAAAGAGAGGCTGTCAGGATGTAGAAACTGTTTATCAGATCATGGAGCCATGGAACAGCTCTACCTGGTGCTGGAGATGCTGCCCAAAGAAAGCAAGAAGAAAATGCCATGGCCTTTCCCTCCACCAATCTCCCCCACTAGGGGTTCACTGGGTGACCCTAGACAGAATGCAGCCAGCTAGGTATTTTGGAGAATAAAGTTCCTTGCAAGTCAAAGCAGAAGAGGAGGCTGGGGAATGAATCTGAGAATTAAAAGGCAAAAGACCAGCCCATTAATTGAAGAAAAGAAAAGCTGGGATTTTGTGACTAGTGGTTTATAAGGGGTTAGGAAGAAAATATGCCCAATAATATGCTTCAGTCATGCCATTAAAAGAAAATAGTGAAATCGGGAGAAAAGGTTTACAAGGAAGAATATCTATTTTAGTCACAGTCCCCAGAGAACCAGAACCAATCGTGTGCTTTTGTGCACACGCTGTGTGTGTGTCCGTGTGTGTGTGTGTGTGTGTGTGTGTGTGGAGAGAGAGAGAGAGAGATCATAAGGAATTGGCTCATGTGATTATGCAGACATGGTTCCAAGATCTGCTGGGTGAGCTGACAAGCTGAAGACCCAGGAGAGCCCAGGGTACAGCTCCAGTCCAAAGGCTGGCAGGCTCAAGACCCAGGAAGAGCAATGTTTCAGTTTGAATTGGATGACAGGAAAAACTGATATTCCAATCTGAAGTCAGTAAAGCAGGAGGAATTCCCTCTTATTCAGGGGGAGGTTCAGCCTTTTTGTTCTACTTGGGCTTTCAGTTGATCAGACAAGGCCCACCCATATTAGGGGGAGAAATCTGCTTTACTAAATCTACCAATTTAAATGTTAATCTATTCCAAAAAGACCCTCACAGAAATTATGTTTGGCCAAATATCTGGACACCCCATGGCCCAGACAAACTGATACATAAAATTAGCCATCACAGTATCTAAGCTGCATCTGAGTTAACAGCAGTCTACGTGGAAATTCCATGAAAAGGTGTAGAGTTTAAAGAGGTAGAGGTCAAAATTGGAAAAATAAATTTAGGAGTTGTCCAATATACATGGAACAAATCTCCATGGACAGGATCAAGAGAATATGACAGAATCATAACCTGGAGGTATTTTAAGTGTCTCCATCTAGAAGCATTAAACAGTATTAGTTATATTATTATTTCTAAGACAGATGAGAATATTTAACCAAAACATTCTACTTAACAGAGCAGCAAAGCCCTAGCCATAATGAAATCTTGCTATATTGCTTTTTATTTAAACTAAACCATCTAGTTCAATTCCCAACTTTGTATCCTTGATTCTGAGATTCAGTGAGCATGTCTGCACTCATCACGTGCACACCCTTATAGTTTTATAATCATTTATCTATATTTTTAAGAACAGCCCAACTATTGTAACATTAACCACAAAGTCTCAGTGACTTTAGATAACAAAAGTTTATTTCTTCCCATGTCATTCTCTGATACTGCTGGTGGTAATGGGTTCTGCTCCACACAGACATTCAGGGACCCAGGCTCTTTCTATCTCTCCCAGTGGCCTTTGGAATCCTTCACTGGATCCTCAGTATCCAACCAGTAGATGAAGGAAAAGAATAAACATGCTGGATTGAGTGGGAGGTTTATGGGGCAGCCCCATAGATGATGTACATAATATGTTCTCACATCTCATGGGCAAGTACTCATTCACAGGGCCACACTTTTGTGGGGGGAAGCCAGGAGTATAATCTGATAGGTGTCTGGAACCCAAAGTAAAGTGGTTTGATGATCAGCTAAGTATGTTCAACCATGTTGATCTAGTCCTTCTTAAACTATTTTCTAATTTGAAGAATGCTGTACCTTTGAGCTTTTATTCCCATGACTGTATGACCACCCCCCTCCCTGTAAATTCACCAGTTCAATTATGCTCCTCTGATCTGAAACATCAGGACTATACTGAAGGCTATCAGGGATAAAGGAGGAGGAGGTAAAAGAGAACAGAGAACTTCTGAATTGCAATGACATGAGGAGAAACACACCTCACATACCTCATTGCACGGAGGAGGACACTGAGTACCAGAAAGGAGAAGTGACTTGCCCAAGGCCACACATCTTTAAATGTAAAACTGGGACTTCAACCCAGCTCTCTTAATTATTCTGCTCAGGATTCATATCAAGACACTACTATTTCAATGCGTGTATGCCAAAATTTGGTAAAAAGATATAGTAACATTTCCATGAGTTTTTAACACTCTGAAGCTATATAATAATGTTGGACGTTTTGCTGGTATTTTTGATACAAGAAGTACATTCTTAGATAAGCGTTCCTAGAATCCAAACTAAAAATCCAGAGCCCTTCATTTGAACCATTATTGTTAAAATTATTTCTCACAAAGTATTTACTAGGATGTGTGTATGTCTTCTAAAAAGAAGTAGTCTTCTAAAAAGAAGTATTTGTAGGTAGGGCACCTGGGTGGCTCAGTGCGTTAAAGCCTCTGCCTTCGGCTTGGGTCATGATCTCAGGATCCTGGGATCAAGCCCTGCATCGAGCTCTCTGCTCAGCAGGGAGCCTGCTTCCTCCTCTCTCTGCCTGCCTCTCTGACTACTTGTGATCTCTCTCTGTGTGTCAAATGAATAAATAAAATCTTTTTTTTAAAAAGAGCAGTATTTGTAGTTTTTTGTGTTTTTTTTAAACATTTTATTTATTAATTTGACAGAGAGGAGAGAGATCGCAAGTAGGCAGAGAGGCAGGCAGAGAGAGTGGGAAGCAGGCTCCCTGCTGAGCAGAGAGCCCGATGCAGGGCTTGATCCCAGGACCCTGAGATCATGACCCAAGCTGAAGGCAGAGGCTTTAACCCACTGAGCTACCCAGGGGCCCCTGTTTTTGTTTTTAATTTCTCCACTTGCTATATTAGAATTCTTTCAATTCCTAATAATGGAAAACAACTCAAACGTAGCTCAATTTTTAAAAAAGGAATCAACTGAATCATGTAGATATTGCAGGATTTAGAGACATCCAGTATCATCAGAGCTCTGTCAGCCCATCACTCATGTCTACTAATTTTCAATTCTCTTTCTAGGCAGTCCTGATTCCCTTTTCTTACAGACAATTTCCACATGTTGAAAATGATGACCACTGGCAACACCAGCCCTACAAGTTTTTTTTGTTTTTGTTTTTAAAGATTTATTTATTTCTTTGACAGAGAGAGCGAGTGAGATCACAAGTAGGCAGAGAGGCAAGCAGAGAGAGGGGGGAAGCAGGCTCCCCACCGAGCAGAGAGCCCGATGCGGGGCTCGATCCCAGGACCCCGGGATTATGACCTGAGCCAAAGGCAGAGGCTTTAAGCCACTGAGCCACCCAGGCACCCCCAGCCCTACAAGTTTTAACTTGAGATCCAGAGAGAAGAGAGAGTCTTTCCTTACAGCAGCGATAGAAAAGCCTAAGTGGATTCTAACTGGCCTACCCTCAGTCACCTGCCTTTCAATGAATGGATATGGGTGGGGGTGCAGGGAGGGGGAACAGATATTATGATTGACATCCCACCAGATCAGGAAGGAGCGGTGAAGGATTTCCCCCAGAAACCAGAAAAGGGGCTACAAAACATGCTGAGCAGAGGAAAATATTAACTATTACAGTCCATTCTGCTTACTGATTAGGAAAAGGATATTAAAGATAGAAAAATAGAATCCATTTCTAATGTACAACTAGACACATGATATATTAGGTATATCCGTCTATCCTATCAAAGAGCCATCATGCAAATTCAGGACACTTTCTCTCCTCTCTCTTAAATTAAAAATTCAGAACAACAGACATCACAAGATATAGTCTGTCAAATACCTCTTGCTATTTACAGGTATTCGATGGAAAATATCAAATTTATAGTTAATTTGGTTACTTATATAAAAACTAATCATTGAGATAGCCTCCCACCTTTAAAAAAAAGTAGGGCTAAATACTGGGTTTAGGAAAGGGCTATGAAAGAGTCTGGTTCATTTTTTTCATTTTGCAGATTATGGAATTGAATACCAGAGAAGTGAAGTTAGCTGGCTCAGTTAAGCAGGTTTTTACTGAATGAATCCTGGGTTAAAACTCAAGTTTCCTTCCAGGTAGTGTAGTACTTTTCCCATTGTACATCACTGTTCAAGTTTTGTACATGTTCCTCACATCATAAAAGATATAGAAGCAAATACACAATTATCAACTGAAAAAAGAATTTATTGGATCTGTCATTCAAAATTTTTTTAAACTTGTATGCAACAAGTTTTAACAGAAATTCTCCTCTAGCCATATTTTTGAATACACAGTTCTGTCATACCTGGAAAAAATGGCTGCTTCTATGAACCAAGGCTCAAACATGTGTTAAATGCTTGTAAAAAAAATTACCACATGGCATTAAAGTGACATGCATCATGAGGAAGGCTTTTGCTACTTGGCTTCAGAGTTTCATGGGTTGTTCTTTTTTTTTTCTAAAAAGTTTATCTCCTGCTGTGTCTTTATGCAATTATACACAGCATGAGTAGATGGAAAAAAAAAAGATTCCCTAAATATCACAAACAGCCAAAATACAATTCTAATCAATTCGCTTGATGTTAAATTGCTGCAAAATATATTCTGGGTACTGACATAAGCATTCTTAGCTTCTCTTATTTTAGTAGAAATTAACTTCTGTTTTCCTTGAGCAATAAACTTCTGCTCAAGATAAAATATTAAGACCCTTAAAACCCTAATCAGAAAATGCAAATTAAAATGAGATACTACCTTTTTCCTTTCAGGTTATAATGACAAAGAATGAAAGTGTTTAGTGTAGCAAGAATGGGGGGAAGGGGCAACCATATACTTTTAGAGCAAGAGTAATTACTACACTTTAGGGTAAGTTTAGGAACTATACTCCTTCTGCAGGCCAACTTGGCAATATATATTTAGGACCATTAAGAAATAGCTATGTCTTTTAATCCAGTCGTTCAACTTTTAGTAGTTTGCCCTGAGGAAATTATCAAATATATACAAAAATGTTCATCACCATATTACACACCATGAAAAAATTACCATTAAAAATTTAAAAAGGTGTGGCTAAATAAATCAGTGATAGCATATATGACAGAATATTCTGACCTAAGTGACTAAAACTAAAAGATTGGCAAATAAATTTTGTCTCTCAGTATGATAAAATACTAGGTTGTTATTTTTTAAGAGGTAGAAATATCTTACAATCGAATTCTTGTCAACTTTGAATGACATATGTATGTGTAGCTATACACACACACACACACACACACACACACACACCCCTAAGAATAGATAAATACAAATATCTTACAAGTATATGCACCAAGAATATTCATAGAAGTTATCTGTGCCTGGAGATAATACCTACCTCAAATTGTTGATGCCAGGATTCAATTTAATATATATAATACATACATGCAATATATTATGCAATATATGTAATGCATATATGTGTAATATATAATAAAACAATATATACACACATGTAATTGACTTATATATTATTTATTGTATATATTTATATTTTATATATTTATAAACATACAAGTATATGTATATGTACATATATATACATATATAAAATCTCCCCATCAGAGAGCCTGGGAAATGGTAGACCTTCAAAGAATGATAGTCACCTTCTTGCCTTTACAATGCTTTCCTTATGTGACACCCACCCCACACTATCCTACGTCTAACTGTCCTTTGGCACCAAGAACACCATCAGGGGTAGAGAAGTACCTCAGGAAGGGAAATAAATCAGGCCAGAGCTCTTTGCTGTGTCTCTGCACATATCCTGTCAAGCCAAAGCTTTAAGCTTATGTCAGTTTTCAAATGATAACAGGATGACAGGGCTTCATACCCCAGTGTGTGATCTTAAAGTCTACCTTACTGATAAATACAGAGTAAGGATAACCTTTTTTTCAGAAAGTGTTCTTATTACCTTTTAAAAGCATAAATCAGACCTTGGAAAAGATTGGGTTCATTACTTTAAAATAACCACATGAAGGAACCCATGGTCCATATCCAAGTCTAATGGATTTTGCCCTCTGAAAGAGGCATAATTTTGGAATCTCCTTCCAGATCCCTGTTGGGTTTCCATGGGAACAAACGTTTCAGGGTCAATTCTACTCATCTTGGGGTTGGGTAGCTATATGAACAAGTAAGAAAGACAAAAATCTGTCTTATTTGGGAGCTAATTCAGTCTAACTAGGGGCATACATTTGGCCATAAAAGAGGAATGGAAGCGTCTGGTGTGATAGGAGGTTTTAAGGCCAAAGCAGTGAAAGCTCATTGACGTATGACATAATTTTTAGCCCCTCAAATTGCTATCTGTTCCCTAACCACTTTTAGTCTGCTTTCCCCTTTGTTCAGAGAAAGGGTAGATGGTATCTTTTCAGGCTATTCAACACAAAGGGAAAAAGGACTCTCATACCCCATCCTACAATCTGACTTAATGGAAATTAAAGTCAAAGTGAATCGAACATCGAGGGGTTAGTTACTTCACTGTGAAATAAATTAAACCTCAAAATACACAATGACCTAAACTACTGCTTAACTCATTGTTGCAAATGCGTATTCCAATGGGGAATTCCATTCGCCCTCCAAGAAACTGCATTAGAATACTAGGGCAGGCTTAGACCATAACGAGTGGAGAATGTAGATTCCCAAAGTAATTCTTTTAGCCAAAGTAGCAGATGTTAGACCCAACCACTAATTCTAGGGAAATCTATAAAACACGATTAGAAATGCTGAAAATAGGTGAGAGAGGAGGTGCTTCAAGACGGGCCAAGTTCCACTCAGAACTTTTTGGGAATCCCGCTAAAAAGTTTGTCCGATTCAAGTGCTACTCACAGGAAATACTTAGCGACTGTATGCCTGTTCTTTTTATACTGACCCAGTATTTATCACTTCTTATCAGCATAACATACAACATCTCAGGAGGAAGATGTTTGGACAAGTACAGCTATAGCTTTTCTCCTACAACATAGTCTATGAAAAGATCTCTGGGGTCTATAATCAAGGTTCCTGGTAACAGCTTCCTCCCTTCCAAACCCCACATTTTGTTAGTACACATGTCCATCAGTAGTAATAAGTAAGACCTTCATAAGCTTGAAGTCTCTAAAAATGAGGAAAGCAAACTTCAGTGGCTAGTCTGCATTTTAGGGAAAAAAAAAAAAAAAGGAAGGAAGGGTTTGCTATGTCAAGATGTACCCTGCCTTGTACCTGAACACCTGGCATGTCTCCTCCCACTCAACCAGGTTTGTGTTTCTTGAGAACTAGAACGATGGCACATCTTTACCTAGAGAATCAAGATCCGTCTCTCATTCCTCCATGAAGTGGCAATGACCCATCTTCCCTGCACCATCCCCTTTACTTCCCATGTTCCCTGAATGACAAACAACCCCGGTTATTTCCCATGACCAAATGAATTCACTTCTGTGTGGGTCCCCCCTGTTCTTCCATGTGGTTACACTGAAAGAGATTTTCATTCATCTTGTTTTAAGACTAATTTCCCCATAATGTGTGTGCAATAGTATTGCCCACTGTATTCTCCTGTGATTCTTTTGATTATCCCTTCAGATTTATTTGTCTTCAGGCTTGCTCAATCTCTCTCCGTCTCCTCCTCTCTTTCTCTCCCCTCCTTCCCAATGGCATTTAAAGACACTCACATATTTGTGCTTAAGAAAATAACCATCTCACGTTACTCTGCATCCTGTTCATAGAAAAACTTCTCAATGGAATCAGTTCTCTCTTGTTTCCTGAATTTCAACCACTACGCACTTCCCTTCACACTGAGAGCTCCCTTCTCCTCCGCTAAAAAGACAAACAATGAAACAAACAGAAAACCAAACCAAAACAAACAAAAGAATGTCATCAAAATCATTACTTACCCCCTTATCACTAGAACTTTTTATTACTTCAATCTTTAAGCAGTACATGATAATTTGGACAGCTCCCTCATGTAGCACACTTTCTTTCCAGATGTTGTCAAACTACATGTTATGTGGCTTTGCTTCTGCCTTTTTCTTTTTTTTTTAAGCAGACTCCATGCCCAGCATGGAGCACAACACAGGCCTTGAACCCACAACCCTGAGATCAAGATCCGAACTGAGACCAAGAGTTGGATGCTTAACCGACTGAGCCCTGCAAGTGCCTTGCTTCTGCTTTTCTTGATTCCCCGTTATTGAATCTCATTCCTCTGACATCCCTTAAATCTTATTTCTGAGGATATTCAACCAGATCCTCTTCTCTTCCTACTCTACACATTACTCACATTCTCATCCACCATAACTACAATTATTATCTCTGTGCTGTCAGAGAGAGTCTACAGTTTCTGCCCAGATCACCCTTTTCAGCTCCAATCTCTGACATCCAGTTGTCCCATAGACATCTCCACTAGGTTGCCCTATGACCACCATATCCCAACATCTTCCAGACTGAAGCCCTAAATGCCCCACCCCACCACACCCAAGCATGCTCTTCCTTTGCTTCCTTTCCCAATGGATAGCCCAACCACCATCCAAGTAAGAAATTCAGATAGAATTCTTAGTTCCTCTCTCTTCTCACTTTCAATATTCATTCAATCATCATAGCATATATGTACTTAGGTACTTAGGTTCATATGTATATATTTTTATATTATATATGTCATATATATTATTATATATATTTTATGTTACATATATTTATATTTCTATTATATATGTATTTGTATTAATATGTATTTATATATATATATACCTCCTCAATATTTCTTAAATCCATCAGCATCACTCTATCCCCATAGACTGTACCCCATTTCAGGCCACCATCATCTCTTGTCAGGATTCCTGACACTGTCTCACAACCAGTTTTCCTGCCACAATCATGCCACATCTGTTCCCTATATAACAACCACCATGGCATTTATAAAGTGTATGTCACACTTGTCCTGAAAACCCTTTCAGTGCCATCCCACTGCCTTCAGAATAAGCTACAAAAATCCCTTGGTGTCTGGGTGTCCAAAAATCCCATTATGGTGTCTGGGTTCCATATTAGTATGATACCTACTTACCTGCATGAGTTTCATCTTTCAAATGCTACCTTTCTTTCCTTTCCATGTTCCTGACATCCTGAAATTCTTTGAGTTCATTGAGTGATCCATTCTGTCTCACACTATGTGGACTTTGTTTATTGTGTTCACTTTGCCTTTAACATTTTCCTTTCTTCCAAGACCACCCTCCTATACCTGCTAACTGCACCTGGCTAACTCCTACTCATACTTCATAATTAAGATTAGCTATTGCTCCTTTCAGGTATCCTCATGCCTACAAGTCCAGTTTGGGGGTTTCTTTTTACTCCCAAAATATCTAGAAACTCTATCATATTACCTAATCCAAGACATAATAATTTCTGTTACCTATCTACATTATAAAATTCTTGAAAACAGATACTTTGCAAAGCCCACCATTCATCAATTCAACAAGTAGCATTGTAATACTGGCTTTAGAATTAACGATCAATAAAAAGCAAAACCAGGTTATGTGAGTTCCTTCAGGTCTCTTATAGACTATTGAGGGAAACAGACATTGATCAAGTGGTCACACACAAAACTGAACTCTGGTAAATACTACAAAGGAAAATTAGGTTTGATGAAGCCTTATCATGAGGAGATTGACCTAGTCAAGATGGCCCAGGCAAGGAAGACCTTCTTGCTTCTGGAGGATATTATGACTGAGGGGAGATCTGAGACTAAGGTAATCAATGGACAGAGAGGAAATGCTCCATTTTAGAAAACAGCATGTGTCAAGGCCCCAGGATCAGATTCAAGGAACTGAAAAAGATTCAGTGTGATTGGAGCACTAAAAGGAAAAATTCAGATTAGTTAAGGCTGGAAAGTAAAAGTTTGAACGTTTAGATTTGCATACTTGCCCTATAGTCATGGAAGGTTCCCCACAGAGATGATGTGATCAGACTTATGATTTGAGCTATCAGTCTGACTGTAGAACAGAGGATGGATAGGTTGGATCCAGGAAAGGATGTCAGTATGCCTACTAGGATTCTGACTATGGCCATAACCTCAATGGCCGAGAATGGAGGCATGGATTACATCGGTGGTGTTGGACAAAAAAAGGGAAGACTGGAGAGATATTTGTGAGGTGAAATTAGTAGACTTGGTGATGGATTAGATGTGGAAGTTAGGGAGAAGAAATTCCCTAGCACAGAGTGGCATTATAGCAAGTATCTATCCAATAAATATTTATATAATATTTACATTATATAATGTATGGTTTTTTTTACTTTTAAAAATATATACATATGAACCTAAGTACAAATTCCAGTTCTTTCATTTACTGGATAACTCTGATCAAATCACTTAACTATGTGACTAAATTTCTTCATCTATTAAATGGGGACATATACAGTAAAAAACTCATAGGGCATTTTCACCAGCTTAAAATGTGAAAATTCACATTAAGCACTTAGCCCAATCTTTATTATTTAGTAAATGTTCAATATATGTGAGTTTTAAAAATATGTATATAACTGCTATATATTATTATTACATAAACATGGATAAAAAATATTAAGAAGGTAGATCAGATTAAAAAAAAAAAAGAATGTAGATCAGATTTTTTAAAAGGATTATTGTGATGGGTATATGAAGAAAGGAAAGAAGAAGGAATCAAAAAGACAAAACCACACCAGAAAAACAATAGATACAATATGACCGTATTTATGAATTATAAAATTATGTGTCTTATATATATACTTTACACAAATGTTGAATGTTTTCAATAAAAATAAATGTCTTATTTATAAGACTATCTTCTTTATGTATGCATATTTTAAAATCTTTTGTGCAATACATATGTTGCTTATAATAAGAAAAAATAATTTGAAACTACATTTTATATTTCACCTTTTGCAAGTATAAAGAGCCTAGAAGTGTCCATTTTTTTAATTCAGTGACTTTGAAATTTTATTCCCTTACAGCCTAATCTAGCCATTGGTACCATCTAGTAACTCAGAGTTAATTTCCCTAGATTTGAGGGCACTAAATTTTCCCCTCATCTTGCCTGTATTTCTGTTTTAAACATTCAAGAGCTGGGGGACCTGGGTGGCTCGGTCCTTAAGTCTCTGTCTTCGGCTCAGGTCAGGATCTCAGGGTCCTAAGATCAAGCCCCGCATCGAGCTCTCTGCTCGGTGGGGAGCCTGCTTCCCCCTCTCTCTGCCTAGTTGTGATCTCTCTCCTCTCTGTCAAATAAATAAGTAAAATCTTTAAAAAAAAACAACATTCAAGAGCTTAAATGCAAAAGAACTTCAAATATGTGTGTATCTAAACATAATGAAAGGAATATAATATTACTGAAGACAATGGCAGAGAAAATTAACCATATAAAGCAGACCTTTGTGGTTTTTTTGTTTTTTTTTTTAGTTTTTAAAGATTTTATCTATTTATTTGACAGAGAGGAGAGAGATCACAACTAGGCAGAGAGGCAGGCAGAGAGAGAGAGGGAAGCAGGCTCTCCACTGAGCAGAGAGCCCAATGTGGGCCTCGATCCCAGGACCCTGAGATCATGACCTGAGCCGAAGGCAGAGGCTTTAACCCACTGAGCCACCCAGGCACCCCTAAAGCAGACCTTTGTATTTAAACAGTATGAACTCACAGCTAATGACTGATAATAGCCCCCAAAACTGATGTAATAAGAAAAAAAATAGTCTGTAATAATTACCCGTCTTTGTTAATCAAAAGTACTCAAATTTACCCTAAATACAGTGGAAGCTTGTTTTAATATTGCATTTTGCAATCAAATGGACAAGCAGAGGAAAGACAAAATTAGGAAACTTGTAATACTGTACATTTCATGTTATTTCCCAAAGCAGAGAAGTCCTAGGTTTATAAACACATATTTAAAGATTATGAGTGCAAGCAAGAAATCTGATTACAGGAACTATTTGGAAGAAAGAAGGATGAAGGATATAACCTAAACTAAATGAAGGTCAAGATAGAATAGAATAAAATCATCAAAGTTTTGAGTTCAAAGATTTTTTTGAATAACAACCCATTCCAAGTACTGTACTAAGAACATTGCAAATGATATCTCACTCAATTTGTACAAACAACCGCTGAATTACTTTATGAGGAATCCAGACACAGAGAAAGGATGACATGTGAATGAATCCAAGTCCTTGAACTTTCTCTTGTTCCCACAGTGTGAGGGTTGAAGAAGAGGAACAAAATTTCAGATTTCACTTGAGAAAAATCTCTGCTGAGTATAAAGGCAGAATTACAAAGTGGCATTTGGAAGTGTTCACCCATCCCTAAAGACCAGATGACTTTTGTATGATTTTTTTAAAAGGAAAAATTTGGATGATAATTCTAACATGATAAAGCTTGAATTCTGACTTACATTTGAGTGTGTTGGTTGTATCAGTCAAAGGGTAGACAGGCTCAAAGAGTTTAACTGAAAAGAATTTAAAGAAGAGGCTATTTCCAGAGATGAGGGAGGGTTAAAGGAAACCAAGAAATTATAGTAAGGAACCCAGTGCTAATAGTACCTCAGTCTTGAGTGGTGTCCTAATCAGCAGCCGGTCAACAGCAGGTTGGGAGTGGAACGTAGCAACACACTAGGGATATCTTCACCGCAAACGTTTAGAGGCCTGGAAACATCATCTGAAAGAGAATGAAATTGACACACCTCAAGAAGAACGGAAAATTTAAAGTAGAAATACCAAGGGTATGCTCCTGGGTTTTGGTGGATACTGGTGTGGTAACAAAGATTTTTATCATGGAAAGATGGTGTCTATTATTAACTCCAAATAGAGTGAGATGGAGGTACAATTTATCTGTGTTTGAAATAATTGTTTGCTTTTTTTTAAGATTTTTATTTGACAGAGAGAAACACAGTGAGAGAGGGAACACAAGCAGAGGGAGTGAGAGAGGGAGAAGCAGGCTTTCCGCTGAGCAGGGAGCCCATTGTGGGGTTCGATCCCAGGACTCTGGGATCATGACCTGAGCTGAAGGCAGACACTTAACGACTGAGCCACCCAGGTGCCCCTGTGTTTGAGATAATTGTGAAACAACATCCCAGGGATTGGATCATCTGAAGATGTTAAAGGAACAGAAGCAAAATCCACGAGATTTAAATTGGGACCTTTCCTGAACTGAAATATCCACAATTTCTCATTTTAGGAATGAGTAAAAGCTAAGAGAAGCAATGCTAAAGCAAAGCTAAGTACACATTTATAAGCAATGATTATTTAGGAAACATAGCTGTAAGAGGGCTGGCCACCAGTCCAATAGCTTTCCCATTAAGCCATTCTGTCATTACTTCCTGGTGTCATTTTTGCATGGGTTAGGTATTAATATAATATTGTGTAAAATTATTCTAATTGGTTCCAAGCACAAATATTATAATAAATAAGAACTTGGTCCATAAATCACAGCCCTGTTCCCTTCACCCTTTTCTGCCAGAAAAGTAGTCTACTAATAAAAATACAAAGCAAAAAGATGTACCTAATAAGTCAATGGTGGAAATATGACAAAATCATGTAAAACACAGTAGATTTAAATCCAACTATCTCGAGCGAGCGAGGGGCTGGGCTCCAAGGCAAAGCCCCACTGAAGCCCCACTGGTGTGACTCAAGTCAATGACAAGGCTCAACTCACTGTCTTTTTTTTTTTTTGGTAGGGCATTTTTTATTTGTGGGTTTTCAAAACAATCTGTATATACAGTCAGAAAAATAATAATAAAAAAATAAATCCAACTATCTCAATAATCACAAAAAATATAAATACTGTCCCTCTCAAAAAAAGATCGTCGGATTGTTTTTTTTAAAAAAAGCATGATCCAACTTTGTTGTCTATAAGAAATCTTCTTTAAATATAAATATAGGTAGAGCCACCTGGGTGGCTCAGTGGGCTCTGCCTTCGGCTCAGGTCGTGATCTCAGGGTCCTAGGATCAAACCCCGCATCGGGCTCTCTGCTTAGCAGGGACCCTACTTCCCCCCTTTTTTCTGCCTGCCTCTCTGCCTAGTTGTGTTCTCTCTCCTCTCTGTCAAATAAATAAAATCTTTAAAATAAATATATATATACACATATATAGGTGTGTATATATATATAAACAAACATAGGTAGAAAGAATAAAAAGATGTAGAAACACTAATCAGCAGGAATGATTATATTAATATTTCAGAGCAAGGGATAGTATTAGTAATATAAAGGGGCATTATCTAATGATAAATGAACCAATCTGTCAAGAGGGTATAACAATTCTAAATGTGTATGCCCCTAATAACAGTTTCAATGTACATGAAAGACAAACTGTTAGAAAGAATAAATAGACAAATCCATAATTATAGCTGGGGATTTTATCACCTCTTTCAATGTTTGATAGAACAAGTACACAGAAAATCAAAAGGACGTAGAAGACCTAACAATATATTGTATATTGACCTTAACTGTAATGTAGTCAACACTCGAACCAACTTGCAAGTAAACATGGAACGTTGACTGATATGGACCATAAGATGGACCTGAAAAGAAAACTCAATAGATTTGTAACTACTGAAATTATATAAATTTCATTCTCCAAGCACAACAAATTAAACTGAAAATCAATAATTGATACCTGAAAAATTCCCAAATATTTGGAAATCAAACATTACACTTCTAAGCAACCAATGAGTCAAAGAAGAAATCAAAAGGAAAATTAGAAAGTATTTAGAACTGAATGAGAATAAAAATACCAAAATATGTGCATGCTGTTAAGATAGCGCTGAGGGGGTGGAATTTACACCTAAAATGCTAAAAGAGAAAGAAAGAAGTCCTCAAATCAATGATTCAAGTTTCCACCTGAATAAACAAGAAAAAAAATTAATCCTAAATTTAGCAGAGCAAAAAATAATAAAGGAAATTTTAAAATCAATGAAACGGAATATGTAAAAACAACAGAGACCATCAATAAACTCAAAACTGGATCAACAAAATTAATAAACCTCTACCAGATTGATCAAGAAAAAACAAAAGACACAATTTGCCAAAATCAGTAATAAAAATAAGGGTATCACTGAAGATCCTACTGGCATTAAAAATAGTAGTAAGTGAATATTGTGAACGTTTATGTTAATAAATAGTATAACAATAAATAAAAACTTAGGTGAAACAGAAATTATTTAAAATACACATACTACTTAAAAATAAATAGATAATCTGAACACCCTATATTCAAGAAATTGAATTTTTCCTTAAAAACCTATCATGTACTCCTAAATTCAAAAAACAAACTAAGGTGGCTAGGAGGTAGGGGGATAGGGTTATGGATATTGGGGAGGGTATGTGCTATGGTAAGTGCTGTGAAATGTGTAAGCCTGACAAATCAGAGACATGTACCCTGGGGCAAATAATACATTATATGTTAATATAAAATAAATAAATAAATAGCTAGATAAATAAATAAATACTTGAAACAAAACAAAACAAAAAAACCTTCTTATATAGGGAAGCCTGGGTGGCTCAGTTGGTTAGGCAACTGCCTTTGGCTCGGGTCATGATCCCAGCGTCTCGGGATCGAGTCCCACAACGGGCTCCTTGCTCCGCGGGGAGCCTGCTCCTCTCTCTGCCTCTGCCTGCCTCTCTGCCTGCTTGTGTTCTCTCTCTGTTAAATGAATAAATAAAATCTTTAAAAAAAAAAAAAAAAACCTTCTTATATAAAAATATCCAGCCCCAAATAGCTTCAATGGAAATTTCTACCACATATTTAAAGAAGAAATAATACCAACTCTATACAAGTTCTTCCAAGAAAGAAAGGAAACATTTCCCAACTTGTTTTATGAGGCCAGAATTGCCTTGATACTAAAATCAAAGATGTTACAAGAAAACCATACTAAAAGCTGTTAAGAATATTGATGCAAACATTCTTTAAAAATTTTTTAACAAATTGAATTCATCAATACATGAAAAAGATAATACATTATGACTAAATACTTATTCCAGGAATGCAAAGATGATTTAACATTTGAAAATCAATGTAACCCCAGCAATAGAGGAAAAGAAAACATATCACCCTTATACATGCAAAAATATCGTTTGACAAAATCTAACTCTTATTCATTATTTAGAAAAGATTAAATAAACTCTCAGCAACCTTAGAGGGAAAATCCTATACATAATAAAAAGTATCTATAAAAAATCTACAACTAATATCATCCTTTGTGGTTTATCCTTAAAGACTAGAACAACGCAAAAATACCTCCCCTCACAGCATCTAGTCAGCATTGTACTGGTGGTGCTAGCTCATGCAATAAAGCAAGAAACAAAAAAACAAAACAAAACAAAACAAATACCAGCAGATTGGAAAGGAAGAAGTAAAATTTCCTCATTTGCAGGACATATAATGGTCTGTAGAGAATATACCAAGAGAAAATATTAAGTGAGTTTGGGAGATGTAGATAATAAGATCAACACAGAAAATCAGTTGTATATCTTATATCCTACTATAATTTGAAAATTTTATGATAGGCCATTTACAAAACCACAAAAATATAAAAAATATAGAAATCAATTTAAGAAAAACTATGCAAGGGGGTGCTTGGGTGGCTCAGTGGGTTAAAGCCTCTGCCTTCAGCTCAGGTCATGATCTCAGGGTCCTGGGATCAAGCCCCGCATCGGGCTCTCTGCTCAGCAGGAAACCTGCTTCCCTCTCTACCCCTGCCTGCCTCTCTGCCTGTGATCTCTCTCTCTCTCTCTCTCTTTCTCTGTCGAATAATAAAAAAAAAAAAAAAACTTCAAAAAAAAAAAAAGAAAAACTATGCAAGAACTGTAAGCTAAAGTGACAAAATACTGCTGAGAGAAATTAAAGATCTAAATAAATGGAGAGATATACCATAGATCGGAAGGCTAATTAAGATGTCAATTCTCCCAACCTATAAATTTAATGCAATCACATTCAAAATTCCAGTAGTCACTTCTGTGAAAACTGGAAAGCCTATTCTAAAATGTATATGAAATGACAAAGCAACTAGTATAGCCCAAAATATTGACAAAGAACAAAGTCAGAGGACTTACATGACCTGACTTTAAAGTTTACATCTAAGGTACAATCATCAAAGCAGTGGGGTATTGGTGTAAAGATAGATATATAGATGAATAGCATAGAATAGAGACCCCAGAAATAAAACCATGCATCTATCTGATCAATTCATTTTAAGAAAGATATCAATGTAATTTAAAGGGGAAAGATAATACAGTCAAGAAATAATGTTTCAACAATTGATTATCCAAATGCAAAAAGAAAAACAGGTATGAACCTCAACCCTTATATCATACCACATATAAAAATTAGTTCAAATGAATCATAGACTTAAATACATAGAGCTAAAAGTATCAAGCTTTAAGAAAAAAACATAAAAATCTTAGCAACTCTGAATTCAGCAAAAATTAAATAGATTTAACACATAGGACCCACAAAGCATGGGATACAGAGAAAAAAATTTATAAATTTGATTCCATTGAAATTTAAGTTTTTGCTCTTTAAAAGACATTGTTGATAATAAAAAAAACTTACAATAATGAGAAGACAAATAACCTGACTAAAAATATCTATATGAACACCATCAGAGAGATTCAAATCAAAACCACACTGAGATAGCACTTTACACCAGTTAGAATGGCTAAAATCAACAAGACAGTAAACAACAAATGCTGGAGAGGATGTGGAGAAAGGGGAACACTCCTCCACTGCTGGTGGGAATGCAAGTTGGTGCAGCCACTTTGGAAAACAGCGTGAAGATTCCTCAAGAAATTAAAAGTAGAGCTACCCTATGACCCTGCAATTGCACTACTGGGTATTTACCCCAAAGAAGCAGATGCGGTACAAAGAAGGTCCACATGTACCTCAATGTTCATAGCAGCAATGGCCACAATCGCCAAAGTGTGGAAAGAACCAAAATGCCCTTCAACAGATGAATGGATAAGGAAGATGTGGTCCATATATACAATGGAATATTATGCCTCCATCAGAAAGGATGAATATCCAACTTTTGTATCAACATGGACGGGACTAGAAGAGATTTTGCGGAGTGAAATAAGTCAAGCGGAGACAGTC
>CM052798.1:152254020-152324431 GCA_028533885.1 Nasua narica | reverse complement strand
GACAAAAGATCATAGTCTACCAAAATAAATTATACAAGGGGCAGATGAGCCTGTGAAAATATGTTTATCATTTATCATTACAGAAATACAAACTAAAACCACAATGAGACATCATTACACACTCATTAGAAGAGCTAGAATTAAAACGAGGGTCAATACCAATTACTTACAGGTACGTGGTTCTCCTACACTGTTCCTGAGAATGCACACTGGAAAAGAGCAACAATTTCTTTAAAAGTTATACATATTCTTCCCACAACCTCAGATTCCATTTCTTAGGTATTTATCCAAGAAATAGGAGAATATTCGTTTATCCTTTTACTCAAAAAGCGGATTTATTCATAATAAACCCAAATTGGAAAGAATCTAAGCTTTCATCCATACCTGAACAACTACACAAATTGTGATACTAGTATCCCCGACTTTTCAAAAATTTGCATTATAACACCTTGCCTTTATGAAACGCCTGCATCATTACCTGGTTTCGCGAACTCAGAGAAATGTGAAGACGATGTTCACTTTTACGACAAAAGGCGAAAAGCGAAAATAGCTTTCCGCGTTCGTTTTGCGGCAGCCGGCAGCCGTTAGAAGAGGCAGCCGGACCCCAGCAGCCCTGTCTCAGCACTAAGTTGCCAAAGTTTCACCTGTTGTGTGGTGACCTATCCCGGTGTATTTTGTGCCTGTATTAGGAAGATGTGTCCGAAGGGATCAGAAAAGTCTGAGAGGTGATTTTTTTTTTTTTGGATCTGACAATGCTCAAAATTTTTTCCATAACAATCATAATTGCGTCTTTGCTTTTATGCCCCTTTGGCTTACAAAGTTCTCATGGAAATAAATGCTCTGCTTTTGGCTGGGTGTGGAAACCTGCATATACGTATAATGAAACACAACGCAGCAATAAGAAGGAATGAACTGCTGATAAAAAGCAATGACATGAATAAATCTCGAGAACGTTTCGCTAAAAGCATCCAGACAAAAAAAATACTACATACTAATTTCATTCATGTAACATTGTAGAAAAACCACAATTATAGTAAAAAAAAAAAAAAAGATCAATATCTACCAAGAATCAGGAAGAAGAGACTGATTTTTTTTTTTTTTTTTGGAAACGTTTATTTATTTTAGAGCAAAAGAGCATGAGCAGGAGATGAGCAGGAGGAGCAGAGGGAGAGGGAGCGAGAATCCCAAGCGGACTCAGTGCTGAGAGCAGAGCCCCATGCCGGCCTCCATCGCACCACCCTGAGATCACTACAGAGAGGAAACCAAGAGTTGGATGCTCAACTGATTCTGCCACCCAGACGCCCCGGAAGAGGTTGACTTTAAAGGTATGTGGGGGAACTTTTTAGAGTGATGAAAATATCCTGATTACCATACAGGTTACACAACTGTATATAATTACCCAAACCAACAATTTTTACACACAAATTAGTGAATTTTATTGGGTGTGACTTAGACTTCATTCATGTTGTTTGAAAATCATGTTGATTTTTTAAAAGTGCAGAAAAGCACCCACAGCTGTAGTCATTTGTCAATGGAAATTTTTTGTTGAAATTTAATCGTCAATGGAATTGTCTTAACTATGAAAAGGTAATCCTTTGCTGATTAATAAGTTACATGCAATGATGCATGATATGATAATTAAACTGTACTTAAAATACAGATTATTCTACGGAGTCAAGGGAAGGATACCAAGTGTCACTGAGGATATAGAGCAACTATAACTCTCATGCATTGTTGTGGGAATTGTACCAAATTGGCACAACAGCTTTGGAAAATTCTTGTAAGTTATCTATTAACCTTGAAGATAAACATAACTTATGACCCAACAGTTCCACATGTAAGTTTGTATATAATAAAAATAAGCTCTTCAGGGCCCCTGGGTGCCTCAGTCAGTGGAGCATCTGACTCTTGATTTTGGCTCAGGCCATGATCTCAGGGTCCTGGGATAGAGTCCTGCTTTGGGCTCCCTGCTCAGCGAGTAGTCTGCTTCTGGATTCTCTCTCTCCCTATCCCTCTGCCCCTCACCGCATCTCTCTCTAAAATAAGTAAATAAATTTTTAAAAAATAAGCTCTTCCATCCATCAAATAAAATATAAGACTTTCATAGATGCTTTATTCATAATGACCTCAAATAAGAAATCCATGAAATGTCTAAAACCAAAATATAGAGGAAAAAACTGTACTATAATCACAAAATAGAATATATTCAACAATAAAAAAATGAATGACTGCTATCCACAACAATATAGATAAATGTCATAAACAATGTTGAACAAAAAAAAGCCAGACCCCAGTTCCTTTCAAAGTAACTTAAGAATAGGCAAAATTGGGGGCGCCTGGGTGGCTCAGTGGGTTAAAGCTTCTACCCTTGGCTCAGGTCATGATCTCAGGGTTCTGAGATCAAGCCTCACATCAGGCTCTCTGTTCAGCAGAGTCTGCTTCCCTCTCTCTCTACCTGCCTGTCTGCCTACTTGTGATCTCTCTCTCTCTGTCTCTCTCTTTGTCAAATAAATAAATAAAATCTTAAAAAACAAAAGAATAAGCAAAATGAATCTAAGTTGGTAGAAGTCAGGATAGTGCTGTCTTTGGTGGAGAATCTTATCTAGAAGTGGGCATGAGGGAGCCTTCTGGAGTGCTGAAAATATTCTTTCTTGATTTGGGTGCTGGTGATATGGCCATATACACATGTAAAAGTTCTTTGAATTGCACACTTAAATTTGGTGCACTTTTTGTGTGAATTATAATTTAAAAGATTTTGAAACTTTAAATCATGTTTTAAAATTGTATGAAAAAGAGAAAAAATCCATAGTCTTAGACTAATAAATACTACTCTTTTTCTGTGGATAAGAAGCTGAAGGGAGAATGCTTTTGGAACATTCTTTTTGTAAAAATCCCTCTGGAGGGTATTGGGGAATTCCCCGCAGCCAATCAAGCTGATCAAGCTGATGCAAGCCATAAGAGAAGAAAGCTCGTATTTTATTAAATTAAAATGTTGACACTTTCCTTCTTTCTCCAGTGGTTATTTTTTAGTTTCCCATAAGGGTTGACAGTGGACATCTGTCATCTTGGTCTGACTGGGAATCAGCAGATTATCTTTTAAGGCCCCTCTGCTTCTGAGTAGTGGTATATACTTGGAGGGGTCAGTTACCCTACCTGGGATTCAGATTACCAATTGATAAAAATAATATTACTGGCAATAATGAGAACAGCTCCTGTCTAATAGCTATCTAATGCTGGGCGTGGAGTCTGCTTAAGATTCTCTTCTCCTTGCCTTCTGCCCCTCCCCCACCCACTGTGTATGCACACACCGCCTCCCTCAAGATCTTTCTTTCTCTCAAAAAAAAAGAAGAAAAGAGTAAGACTTTTTATTACCATCATGCCCTGGCAGTTCAAAACAATGTCCAAGACAAAATACTCTCCCAGTGTTCCTGTACCCCAGGCACTTTGGACATCCCAGCATTGAGGTTTCGGAAAAGCTCTGAGTGACACAACTACAGATCCGCGAGCTCCAATTCAAACCCATATCCATCAAATTTCAAAGTCCTGTTCTAAGGGCCCCTTTTGTTCTTCAAATGCATTTTTTTGGAACCCCTATCTGCTGTATGTGGTATTTACATCTTCGTCTTTGAGGTATTTTTTATTAAAGAAACAAAGAGTAGTATCTCCCATGTACTCGGTTCTGAGTTCTGTTGTAGCCACTGGGCATACAGCAGTGAACAAGACAGTGTCCTCTCTTAGAGCTGACATTCTAGTAGGGTGAGACAGAAAAGAAATAACAAATGCTTTGTTTTCGGATTGACAACAAGCAAATGAGGAAATAGGCCAGGCTGGTGGACCCAAGCTGTGCTGCCCAGCACAGTAAGCCTTAGTCACGTATGCCTAGTGGGTATTTCAAATGTGATTAGCACAAATTGAATTCCGATGTGTGTGTAAAACACACACAGATTTCAAAGACTAGCTAAAGAAGGAGGGTGAAATATCTCATTTATGTATTTATGCGTGTTGATAAGACCAAGATTCTTTCATGTTTAAGACAACATATACCATGTCCAGTGTTCTTTAATATTTTCTATAGCGTTCTTTAATATTTCTATAGTTCTTTAATATTTTCTATTTGCCAGTGATGAAATCTCTCAGATTGTGTTCATCTGAAAAAATCTCTCTCTTTTATTTTTTTTTTTTAAGATTTTGTTTATTTATTTGTCAGAGAGAGAGGAAGAGTGAGTGAACCCAAACAGGGGGAACAGCAGGCAGAGGGAGAAACAGGCAGAGGGAGAAACAGGCTCCCTGCCGAGTAGGGAGCCAGATGTGGGGCTTGATCCCAGGACCCTGGCATCACAACCTAAGCCAAAGGCAGACATTAACTGACTGAGCCACACAGGCATCCCTTATTTTATTTTTTTAAAGATTTTATTTTTAAATAGTCTCCATACCCAACACGAGGCTCAAACTTACAACTCTGAGACCAAGAGTAGCATGCTCTGCCAACTAAGCTAGCCAGGCACCCCTCTTTTATTTTTTAAGGTTATTTTCACTGACTAGAGAATTCAGGGTAGATGGGTTTTGTTCTTTTAGTCTTTTAGTTTTCTGGCCTACATTGTTTCTGATTAGAAATCTACAGATTTGTATCTTTTATTCTGTATGTAATGTGTATTTCTTTTCCCTGGACACTTTTAAGATTTACTTTTTATCATGGGTTTTCAAAACTTTTATTATAATATGTAAGGCTTTTCCTTGCTCCACCTGCTTGGGTTCTATTGGGCATCTCAAATATGTGGATTGATAGTTTTCCTCAAACTGGCAACAAATATCACCAATGTTTTTTCAAATAATTTTCTCTTTTTTTCCCTCTCCTCTTTTTATGAAACTTTAAGTACACGTATGTTGACACTTCATATTATCCCCTGGCCACTAAGGTTCTGTTCATTTAGTCTTCTTTCCCTGTGGGTTTCAGTTTGCGTAGTTTCCATCACTACGCTTTCAAATTCAGTGGTTTTTCTTTTCTTCTTAGTGTCTAATCAGTTGTTAATCCTCCCAGTGAGATTTTCCATTTCAGGTATTGTTTCATTTCTAGAAATTTCATTTTTTAAAATCCCTCATTCCTCTCCTCATTAGGCTTATGTTTCCTTTTAAATCCATGAAGGTATTTATATTAGCTATTTTAAGATCCGTGTCTACTAATGCCATTACCTTTGTCATTGTTTATCTTCTTTATAGTGAGTGATGCTTCTCCTTGCATTCAGTTGTATTTTTTCTACTTCTTCATATGTCCAGTATTTTTTTCTTTTATTAATTCCTGGATGTTATGTATTTTACAATGTCAAGTGCTGGATTTTTTTTTTAAATATGCATTCCTTTAAAAGATATTGGACTTTATTTGGGCAGGCACTTAAATTGCTTGTTATTCAGGCTGAGTTTTCTAAGTTTTCTTATAAGCTTTTTCTAAGGCAGTTTTTGAGTGTCCTTGACTGTAGAGCTAGTTTATTTTCTCTCGTAAGACATGACCCTCCCCTGTTGCCACTGAATTCCTCAGGGTTTCAACAAGGACTCTTTACTCTGGTTGAGCCAAACTCAGACATGTCCCAGCCCTGTTGTGTTCCAGGAACTCCTCGGTTTACAGTTGTGTGGTTATTCTTTGCCCCGCTAGCCTCTCACCCATCAGGACTCTCACCCATCACATCTGTGGTTTAGTATTCAACACCATCCTCAAGGGAACCTTTATGCAGATTTTGGAGCTCTTTCTCCAGGCAGTTCCCTCCCTCCAGAATCCTGACCATCAAATTCCAGACACCTAACTCTTCCAAAATTCCAACCTCTGTCTCCTGCCTTCACTGCAATCTGAAAAGTACCTCCAGACAGAAAGCCCAGATGTTCAGAAAGTCCACAACGCCTGCTTGCCTTCTTTCCTGAATCACAGTCCCGCACTGCTGCCTCTGGTCTAATGTGCAGAAACAGTTACCCCATAGGCTTCATCCAGTTTTCTCATTGTTTACAGTGAGAAGGTGTGCCCATCATGGTGACTCCATCACAGCCAGAGGCAGAAGGAGGCCTGTATGAAATCGGACAGTTGATAAAAATAAAAAAGTTTTATTTACTTTTAATTTTTTTAACATTTTATTTTTTCCCCAAATATGTTTATCTTATTTTTTCAGTGTTACAAGATTGATTGTACATGCACCACACCCAGTGCTCCATGCAATACGTGTCCTTCTCCATACCCACCACCAACGTTTTATTTTTTTTAAAGTAAATGAATCCCAAGGATGTCTCATCATAAGAAACATCTAATCTAGTCTACTGGCTTTCAAACTAGGTTGCAACTTGGAACAACCTGGAGTATCACTCCCAGAGTTTCTGCTTTAAATGGTGTGGGATGTCACTTAAGCCTCAGAAATGTTTAAAGCCCCCTTGGTGATTCTACTCTGCAGTCAAGCTCGAGAAGCACTGGCTTGGTATACTGAAGTAGTCAGTGACTGACACTATACTGTGGAGGGGTGGATGTAGTGTATTTGGGGGTACAGAGGTGTTTGGGTGCATACATGACTGATTATACATGTACTTATGGAGTATACCCTCCACCTAGCTTTCTGGATCAGTAGCTCTCAAACATAATTGTTGGAGAAACCCTGCTCAAAATAAATGCCTACCAAAGGATATTTTTCCAGTTCAGGATGTGCCTAGCCAGGCCTAAGAAACAGTAGAGAACGCTGTTCAGCGTTCCACTAGGAGTAGCTTTTTATGAATGAGTAAGGGCCTATATTTCATGGATCAACCTTTTGATCATCCATTCATTAACAAGAATCAGAATGGCTATGCCAGAATCAGACCAGAGAAGGCATATGTCTGGAATGTCAGAGCTCAGAAGAGAGCTCATGTCCCTCTACTCTGCTCTCCAGTTGCTTAAGCTTTTCAGACCAAAGCCACCATGTGAAAGAATATTGATGGTTAATCTATCTCTATTGAATCAGGGATTGAATTGAAAAACTTCACACCCTAAACTGAATTTTCTTCTCTGAATACTCAAAAAGAATGAACATCTGGAGGAAATACACATTAATTGGTATACAGGTATCTCATATGTTAAGCTCAATAATAGCACTAACCATCTTAGGGGATAGGATAGCCTCATTATGAAGAAGAAACCAAGGAAGGCTTCAGAACCTTCTCTCTCATGATTTTACTCAGTGAGCACAGAGGAAAAATACAATTGGTGAAAGTCTTATCTGCCTTCCGTGAAGCAGATGAGCCTCCTAAGGCCAGCCTAGTATCTCTTTGCTCCTCATGGAATCCCAGAGGCTCCTGGATGGAACTGCTAGGTCTCTACTGAGCACACAGCATGAAAACTACTTGCAGATAAGGACCATTCCAGGTCTAATGTCCTGTGATCATGTTGTTACAGCATCTTGCCCAGGTTAGGGAGCCAATTAATGTTTGTAGAATATGACTTTTTCTTGGGTGCCTGGGTGGCTCAATCAGTTAAGCATCTCCCTTTGGCTCAGGTCATGATCCCAGGGTCCTGGGATCACGTCCCACATCTGGTTCGTTGCTCAGTGGGGAGTCTGCTTCTCTTTTGCCTGCTGCTTCCCCTGCTTATGCTCTCTATCTGACAAATAATAAATAAAAATCTTTTTTAAAAAGAATATGACTTATTTTTTCTTCATCTCATAGAGGGATCCCTCCCAGCTAAAGAAAGTCCCTTAATTTTACCCATGAAAACTCATACAGGCTGGCATTATGCAAAGCATATAGGCAGTGGACAGAGCTGGCTTCAAATCCCAGAGCCAGCTATTTCTAGCTATAAGAGTGTGGGCATGTTACATAAAAATCTCTAAAATTCATTTATCCCATTTATGAAAGGGGAATGAAAACATAGTGTTGGGGTCACTCAAGGTAACAGCAGGATACTAATGACATCCCGAATTTGGTAATTGATGAGAATTTAATACAAGAACTATTCACAGAGGTGTGGTCAGGGTTTAGGGAAACCCACAGTGTGGAGCAATTATGACACTCAGCCTGAAGGGGGGACAGAGTTACCAGACATAGCTGTATGGAGAAGAGGGTTAACATAAGTTGAATGTTCTGGGAGAGGGATGTAGACAACCCAGAATGACCCAGAGAAGTAAATACCTGACCTCACTCTACTCTCGCCATTCAATTGCATGCCACTGCCTCGCATTAACCAAGAGCAACAGGGAGATAGAGGACAAAGGAGAAGGGTAGGGAAGGGTAGACAGCAGAACTTGGGGTGGGGGGACATTAATAGTGCAGTACCCACATAACATGCTCTGAGGATTAAATAGCCAGGCTGAAGTAGATGCTTAGTGTGTGACAGCTCATTTCTCTTTCCCCTGGCACTTAGCTCCTTCCTCTTAGGTCATGTCTCCTGTCATTCTTCTCCTCTGACCTGAGCCAAAGGTCAGATGCTTAACAACTGAGCCGCAGAGGCACCCAGTAAATAAAATCTTAAAAAAACAAAACAAAACAACAAAAAAAAACCCTTGTACTTCACTATGTGGATAAAAGACCTTTGCTACAGTTTTAACTTATTCAGTTGGCTGGTTGTTTAGACCAGAAAGATTAGCACCAGCAAGCAGAAAAGAAAAAAAAAAAAAAAAAAAGGAAGGAAAAGAGAAAGAAAGGATCTGCAAACATGGAGGAAGTGATGATTGAGATTCAGACTAAGAGGAAAGAGAGAGACAGAAGAAATAAACAGAAGTCCCAAGGACATTTGTGAACAAAATAAAGATGTTCCAATCCTTGAACAAAGGTAAAATTATGCTCAAAGTTGTCTGCAGAAAATAATATAATGTTTTACTATATGGTTTCTCTCAAAAGATGGTGAAAATCAAAATTATATTGAAACTTGCAGAAGTATTGCCTAAATTACCTGGAAAATTCACTCATGTGGCATACTTCATTCTAAAGATAATTAAGGAGTTAATATACTGTCTTACATTGGTCATTACTATTTCTTATTTTGGTCCTCTCTCCTTTGGTCTTTGACTAGATGTCAAAGATTGACATCTTTGGGTCCCTCTGAGGCTACCGTGGAGGTGGATACATGGTAATTCTTCATAGCAGAAGAATAAATGAATCAGGCAAACTTGAATTCAAATCCTACCATTAAATAATATCAGTTAAGTCTGAATATAATTAGTTGCAGATTGGTCCAAACTGAAGGGCAGAATGAGGGAGCCAAGAAGTTAAAAACTGTTTCAAAACATGCATTTACATAATGCACAAGTTACCCCCACCATACACAGATTCAATTGAGAAACCATTGTTGAAAGTCTTCTATTTTCACTATGGCATCCCTAGCATTTAGAAAGGTTCTGGCAAGACAAATACCACAATGTTGTCAAAAAATAGTTAGGTCATGGGGCGCCTGGGTGGCTCAGTGGGTTAAAGTCTCTGCCTTCGGCTCAGGTCATGATCGCAGGGTCCTGGGATCGAGCCCCACATCGGGCTCTCTGCTCAGCGGGGAACCTGCTTCCTCCTCTCTCTCTGCCAGCCTCTCTGCCTATTTGTGATCTCTCTCTCTCTCTCTCTCTGTCAAATAAATAAATAAAAACTTTTAAAAAATAGATGTTTATTCCTTGCCTGTTGCAAATGGCAATCAATCAATAAGAGGTCATGAACAACTAAGAAAGAAAAAGAAAAACAGGAAGGAAGGAAGGAAGGAAGGAAGGAAGGAAGGAAGGAAGGAAGGAAGGAAGGAAGGAAGGAAAGAAGGAAGGAAGGAAGAAAGAGGGAGAGGGGGAGGGAAAGAATGAAAGGAAAGAAAGAAAAGGAAGAGGGAGGGAGGGAAGGAAAGGAGGGAGCAAGGAAAGTAGATTCTGGCACATAGTAATCACTCAATAAGGGTTCAGGTATTGGAGGTTTAAAGATGAATATGGGTCACTGTTACCTAAAGGTCTTTGGAAAGCAATGAGAAAGTGTTTGGATTACCTCCTTTTTTTCACCCAGATCCCTGAATATCCCCTCATTTTTTATGCCAGACTAAGTGTAGACCCAAATACTGCCAAGACTGCTAGTCTGAGGAGTCTTTAGGAAGCTTGGTTATTTGTCAGCATAATCCAAGGGTTTGTCTTTTTGTTGGTAGGTCTTGTTTATGCCACTAATATGTGTTGAGTCATTTCCTATCAGTGTAAGTTGTGTGATCATATTCAAACCTCATGAGATAGTATTATGCCATAAGAGATAATATTATTCCCAATTTTACTGATCAGAAAATTAAAGCTCAGAGAGGTTAAATAATTTTTCAAAAGTCACATAACTAGAACCAAGATTCCAAAAAACATCTGCCTTTCAGATACTCTAATTTTCATATCGCAGCCATATCAAACAAATCAACTAGCTTCCCAGAGAACCTCTGGACATGGGGTCCAGAAATGACCCTTAGTGTTTAAGCCAGGTATCCAAAACTTATTCAGTTTTAGTCCAGATGCCAAACAAGGTGACTAAGAGTTGTGACCAGGGCAGAATTAACAAAGGTATTAGCAACCAGTCAAATCCCAAGTGTGGGAGTCTGCTGTAATGGAAAGGGGTTCAGTGGAAAGGAGACACCTGGTTTTTAGACCCAGCTGTATCAATTAATGTTAGATGCTGGTACAACTATCTATTATATTTGTTAGGAAGCTCACATGACATAATGTGGAAAAAATCATAAGAACGATATAATTAATTCCTTTATTTAAAAAAAAAAGAAAAGAAATGTGATAGAAGTTTAAAGAAGGTGCTGTTTAACCTTTCATGAATACATTTGGTGGAAGCAGTATTTTAGACCATTGATTACAGTGAGAGTTTTCATTTTTCTTTGGTTTTCATTTGTTCTGACCTTTTTTTTTCTATCACTCATTAACATGAATCATTAAGGTCTACTTCAAGGTTCTGCACAAACTTGTATATTCAGTATGATCAGAACTATGTTAAAAAGATAAATGATTCATTTAAAAAAAGAAACTCAGAAATACACTCAAATGCTAGCATTGATTATCACTGAATGATGAGGTTTTTTTTCTTTTCATAAGAACATTCTTTTCATAATAAACACATATTATTTTCTGAGTGAAAAAAATAATACCAGCTCATAACCAATTGTGTTAGTTCTCACTCAAATATGTACCTTTAAACAAGCAACAGTGAAGTAATGGAACAAATAAAGAGTGTCTCAAAAAGTTCTTATCAAATACAGTCTACTTAGAAATACATCAAAAGTGAAAGGGAAAAAATTATTCTGCCAAATATACCCATAATTTTTATGACTATGACTTTATTTCTGGGGTGGTACTGATCCTTGAATGTGAAGTCAGAGACTTCTCCATAGGATACTTCAGTGTAATAAATGTCTCAAATTATTATCTACCCAGAATTGTGGCCACAGAACAAAATAATCCATAATCAGCACAAGCTATGAGCTACTCAGTAGAAACACCTGACAATATCTACCTTAGCTGGGATTTTCTTGTGGGTGGGTGTTCACTGAGCTGGGCATGAAGTTAGAAGAGCACATGTTTGAAAGCTCCATATATATTCCATTTTCTTGAAATACGGGAAAGTATTCATAGTCCAGGCCTGTGAACCCAGTTCAAGGTGTATCCTACCCTCCCCACATACACACACTGTTGTATTAAATACTCGATATCAATTGATGTCCAGTCTTGTTGAAGGCTGGCTGAAGTTCCTTCACCAACTTCAAATATTTGTTCAGCTGCTACAGTTTAAGCCATTTTTCCAGGAGAAAAAAAAAGATAAAAATAATTTGTATTTAAACCTAATTGTCAAATGTTTTGCTATGCAATGACCTAAGTGAAATAAACCCAAAATATGGGTAGTCAGAGGTGACTGGGAACATGTTTCGGTAAAGCCACCATATTTGTATTACCACCCAACTGGAAATTTAGTGTCATCATTACTTTATGAGACATAAAAAGCTTTCATAATCACTTGTCATTTTTTGCTGTTTGGCAATCATTTTATTACTTTCCCTCTGACTCTGTTGTGTTTTTCCTGATAGAATGTCTTTTCTCAACAACTGTTTTGAACAAACCACTGTCATCTGTTATGGTAAAGGGAAGTATTAAGGCTAATCTGTTGGCACTTTTACCTTTGCTTCAACTTCCTAAGGGAACGTGAAGCACGTGTGATTCCTCTTTTAGAACATTTACTTTACGCATCATTGCTATGGTATACTTTTATCATTTCTTAATCATGACAATGATATAAAATTTTTAAAATATGTCTCATAATTTTCTCATGTAATACCTGTAAGATTATTACTGGTTATGTTTTATGATGTAGAGATATTATTGATACTCCAGCCAGGTCTACATTTTTTATTCATTCTACAAACATGTCAGATACTGGGGAGTTAAATCCCTAGAGGGTAGGTCTTGACCAATGAAAGACAGGAGACAGGAAAGAACCTTGTCAGTTCCAGTTCAAGACAGTGACACAGGAAGATCCTGAACTCATCTCTTCCCACAGACACATTGAATCCCTGGCTATGTATGGAATAATTTCCTCTGAGAAGAAAAACAACTAAAAATCCTTTACATCAGGCAAATGAAAGAGAAACCACTTTGAAGTGGGTATGTAGGACTGAGACACAAGGGAAAAAGGGAAAAGAAAAAGAAAAAGGAAAAACCATACCAAAAAGATGGCACTTGTTTCCTTTTTTTTCTTCTTTTGGCAAGTGCCATCTTTGTCCTCCTCAATTGCCCTGCTTCAGCCAGTGGGCACCATCTTTGCACTTTCCCTCTAGATAGGTGCTCCAAAGTACCTCTATCCTCCAGAGGGGAATTTACACACACCAGGGTTGGTGCCCTGGTTTTTACATACAGTGACCTTGTTTTTGCAACTACCACCCGGGAAACACCCCTTGATCACCTGGCTTAGGAGGCCAGGTGGGCTTGCACTCCTGGGTCCCATGGGATGGTAACATTTGGAGACACAGTTCTGGATAGACTACCACTTCCAGGGCACTGGGAATATAATGCCTAGGAATAAATATATCCAAGGAAGTGAAAGATCTATACACTATAAACTATAAGATATTATAAAAGAAATTGAAGAAGATATAAATAGAAAGATATTCCGTGCTCATGGATTGGAAGAATTAATATTGTTAAAATGTCTATACTGCCCAAAGAAAACTACAGATTCAATGCAATCCCTATCAAAATTCCAGTGGCATTTTTTTTTTCACAGCACTAGAACAAACAATTCTTAAAATTTGTATGGATTCATGAAAGACCCCAAATAGCCAAAGGAATCTTGAAAAAGAAAAATGAAGCTGGAGGCATCACATTCCCTGATTTCAAACTATATTACAAATCTACAGTAATCAAAACAGTATGATATTAACACAAAAACAGACACATAGATCAATGGAACAGATAGCCCAGAAGTAATCTCATGCATATATGGTCAATTAATTTATGACAAAGGAGCCAAGACTTTATGAGGGGAAATTGTAATCTCTTTAATGAATTGTTCTGGGAAAATTGGACAGTCACAGGCAAAAGAATGAGACCATATCTTACACCATACCCCCAAATTAACTCAAAATGGCTAAAAGATTTGAATGTAAGATGTGAAATCATAAAAACTCCTAGAATAAAACATAGTAAACTCCCTGATATTGATCTTAGCAATGAATTTTTGGGTTTGACACAAAAAACAAAGGCTCTGAAAGCAAAAGTGAACAAGTGGGACTACATCAAACTGAAAAGCTTCTTTACATCAAAGGAAACCATCAAAAAAATGAAAAGGACTAAATGAGAGAAAATACATGCAAATCATATATCTGATAAGGGAATAAATCTAAAATATATAAAGAAACCAATTGGTTTTAAAAGCAAAAACCAATCTGATTGAAAAATGAGCAGAAGGTCTGAATAGGCATTTTTCCAAAGAAGACATACAGAATACAGATGGTCAACAGGTACATGAAAAAGTACTCAGACTCACTAATCATCAGAGAAATGCAAGTCAAAACCACAATGAGATATCACCTCATATCTGTTAAATGACTATTATCAAAAAGACAAGAAATAACAAGCATTGGCAAGGATGTGGAGAAAAAGGAATCCTTGTGAACTATTGGTGGAAATGTAAATTTATGCCGCCACTGTGGGAAACAATATGAAGATTCCTCAAAAAATTAAAAATAGAACTGCCATATGATCCAGCATTTCTACCTTTGGGTTTTTATCTGAAGCAAATGAAAACACTAACTTGAAAAGATATATGCATCCCATGTTCATTGCAGCATTATTTACAATAGCCAAGATAAGGAAAAAACCTAAATGTCTGTTGATGGATGAATGGATAAGGAAATTGTGGGGTGGGGGGGGGAGCTGTGTCTGTGTGTGTGTGTGTCTGTGTGTGTGTGTGTGTGTGTCTAAAACGGAATATTAAGCCACAGAGAAAGGATGAAATCTTTCCATTTGTGGCAACATGGATGAATCTTGAAAGCATTATACTAAGCGAAATAAATTAAGAGTAAGATAAATACCATATAATCTCTCTTATACATGAAATCTGGAAAAAAAAAAAAGCTCACAGATACAAAGAACAGACTGGTGTTTACCAAAAGCAGGGGCAGGGAGGTGGGCAAAATAGGCAAAGGGGCTCAAAAGGTACAAACTTCCAGTTATAAAATAAATAAGTCTTGGGAATGTAATATACAGCATGGAGACTATAGTTAATAATACTGTATTGTATTTTGAAAGTTGCTAAGAGAGTATCTTAAAACTTCTCATCATGAGAAAAAAAAATCTGTCACTGTATAGTGATGAATGTTAACTAGACTTATTGTGCTGCTATTTTACAGTGTATAAAAATATTAATCATTATGTTGTACATCTGAAACTAATGTAATGTTGTATGAAAATTAAACCTCAATTTAAGGGGTACCTGGGTGGCTCAGTGGGTTAAGCCTCTGCCTTCGGCTCAGGTCATGATCTCAGGGTCCTGGGATCGAGCCCCACATTGGGCTCTCTGCCCAGTGGGGAGCCTGCTTCCCCCTCTCTCTCTGCCTGCCTCTCTGCCTACTTGTGATCTCTCGCTCTGTGTCAAATAACTAAATAAAATCTTTACAAATAAACAAATAAAATAAACCTTAATTTAAAAAAAGAAGGAAATCATCTCTAAATTCATTCCACAAACTCATTGTAAGCATCTAATGCATTTTAGGCAGTGTACCTGCTTAATGATATTATATGGACCTCTGATGTAGGCCAGATATTCCTGTTTCTTCTTATGGTGAAAGAAAGACTTTTTTTTCTCCTTTATCCTGGAAGCTATTTAAAAACTGGAGTCAATGGGAATAAAATAAACGGACTTGCACAATATCTTTCCAAAACAGCCATTTCTCTCAGTGATAGCAAGTCTTGGAAATCTTGCTGAAAGCTACATGACTCTTAAAATACACAGGAGCTCATCTTCCCATAGTAATAGTATCAGGTGAAGAAGAAATCTTAGAGATCAAGAGGATTACAAGGCTCAGGACATTTTTAAAAACTAAGGACCAACGCAGAGATGACAAATTTCCGGTTTTTTGTTTGAGAGCATTCAAAGGTAAACTCAAACTACTACTACACAATTTCATAGTATAAAGAATATTTTAATCCCATAAGAAGGAAATGATCTCATAGTTCTAGAATTGTTATAAACTTAACTTTATAAAAAACTCATTAAATAATATTTTCTCATTTAACTCCCACTCTGTTTGCCCTGATACTAGACCTCTTTCAGTAAGGTCTAAATTGTGAGTTTTGTCATAGTCTGTGTTTTCTAAGAAAATTCTGCTTATGCTGCGCTATTCTTTTATCCTCATTTTAGAGATTAAGACAAATGAGACTCAAGCAAGTTTGTCCAAGGTTACATAGCCAGTAAACTGCATCCCTGGGATTCAACTCCAGCTGGCCCAATGTCTGATTATTCTGCAATTTTTCATCATCCCAATTTATTTGTTCTGAGAATATAGAATCATTTAACTTAAAACAATGGCTTATAAATATTACTTTATTTGGTACTTGTGAATTTTTTGAAAAGTATCAGACATGTGTTTAACATAGTATCTGTGTTAAAATCAAATATGTTAAGATTAAAAATAAGAAAAATCATGGCAGATACCTAACCCATATTTAGTTTCTCCTTCTTCCTTAGTAAGAGTCAAGAAATATTTGTTTTGGGATACCTTCATATTTTTCAGCTTCTTCTCCAACTAAAGGTAACCGTGTGACACAGTTGCAACTGAGGAAATATAATTGGAAACACTAGGAAAGGATTCTGGGCTAGCTCTTTAATAGGAAACTCACTCCCCTGAAATGTGCTCCTTGCCCTTCACCTTTTTCCTTCATTCTACCTAGATTATAAACTTGATGCTGGAAAAGGAGCATTCGTCTTTCTTTTTTATTTTTTTTTAAAGATTTTTATTTATTTATTTGATAGAGAGAGAGAGACAGAGGGCTCGAGCACAGGGAGCAGCAGAGGGAGAGGGAGAAGCAGACTCTCCACTGAGCAGGGAGCCTGCTGTGGGGCTCGATCCCAGGACCCTGGGATCATGACCTCAGCCTAAGACAGACGTTTAACTGACTGAACTACCTAGGTGATTCAAGGAGCACTCATCTTTCTAAACCAAACAACATTTTGCAAATGAAGACTGCTTGCCAAGCAATCCCTAACTGATCAATGATACAGACATGCCTTTCAAAAAATAATAAAAGGAAAAATAATGATAACAACAATAATAAAAGGATTGAAAATGTGGGTGCACATTAAGGAATTATGAGGGTATCAAGTAAAGAATCTGGATGTATAAAGGTAGGCACTGGGAATTGTCAACAGATGTAAATAGGACACCTTCTAAGGTAGAAGAATGGATCAAGGGAGAAAGAAAAGAAAATTGTGCATTTGAGTGAAGAAGAGATCAAGAGATGGACCCGATGGTAGATATGAAAAGCTAAAAACACACAACCTCCATCATCAATGTCTAGACTGAATTAACATAGGGCTTCTGAGTCCACGGACAGATGAGGCTCCCCCTCAACCTGAAGCTAATGGGACAGCATGACCTCAACTGATTGTATTCTTCAATTGTATATAATACTCCCTCTGTTCATAGTGATGTAAAGTAAGTTTGAACCAAATCTGATTTAAGCTGACATGAAATGCAAAGACAGAGTCAAAAGTTACCAATGAAGGTGACACAGTGGGTGGGGTCAAGGGCTGGCAGGTCCTTCCGGCTTTCTTCAGTAGTTCAAGCTTTCGTTGATTCTTCACTCATTTTTTCAACGAACCTAGGCGGAGTGCCTGGTATATTCCAGGCACTTCTAGCAAAAGATGGAGATCCCTAAATACTGTCAAAGCATGATTTTCAAAAAGTTAAAACATGACTCACATGATCAGAGTATTTAACTAATTTCAAGTAGAATGATCAATTTATTAACTCACATAGAATGATCAGTTTATTTAACTCATTTAAGAGGGAATCAGCAGAAGCATGAACCATTATCAAAGAGCATAGGAGGAGCTGAGAATTTATAGAGATTAAAGAAAGAATATTCAAGCAAAATTGCTAGGTTAGATAAAAAATGAATAAACTGTCCTCTGCAGTTGAATTTACTACTAGACAGAAACATGCATCGCTATTTGACAGAAATCTTCAAGTTAAAATGTAACATCACAGAGGCAGGGCCCTGATCCACAAAAAAATAGAATTATTAAACTACAGGCATTTTCTCCTCAATTATTGAATAGTCTTTGGGTAGGTCCAGAATGACACTGAAAGGACATGCAGTCCTCTTTGCCTTGTTTCTAAGTATCAGATAATTTTGAAAACAAAAAGCAAATTCTTAGGGCTAGTCTATTACAACAATACTTCCCAACTTCAGGAAAAGAAAAAAGAGGGTGGGACGAAAAAGAATGAAGTCCTGAGTATAAATATACATCTGGAACTTGCATAGGAAACTTCATTTCACTCAGCTGAACAAAGTGGTTATTATTCAGCAAACTTTAAAAATGAAAAAAATGGAGACTGAAACATTGAGATCACACAGTAAGAGGAGCCACTAGTCTCATATCCACATATGTCTGTCCGAACCTCCAACTTCTGTCCACCAGGCCACACAGCCACTCATGAAATTCACCAGTTTGTGGAGCCAGTCCCTCATTGGTTAATTGAATAGTATTTATTGACCTCCTCCCACACACTCAGCAATGAACTAGATAGGTTCTGTATTCATTCAGTCTCTGTCTCACACAGCTCACATTCTAAGGGGGCCCTGATCTTCATTTTAGCCAGCTGTCCCCGCAAGAATTAACCACTGACCTATTTATAAAAAACGGAGGGACAGTAATATAAAGTGCTTCCTTTTTCTTTTCAGAAGCATGTTCCTCTTTCTGCCCTCGCAGCGCCCAGATGCCTGCCCCTTTTATCCAACGGCCTCTGCCTCTTGGTCTGTCTTCCCCTTCCTAGGCCATTTCATTGCTGAGCTCAGAGCCACAGCGCTGTCCTTCTAAGTCAGACAGACACCTCACACACTTGATTCAAAGGTTTCAGATGCCTAAATGACTAGCAGCTGCCCTGGGGAAACCTGAGCCAGAAGCCCTTTCAAGCAGCCGCTCCACCAACGTCCTTTCCCTCGGGTGACAGGTGCGTGCTAGCCCAGGGCGGGGCAGAAAGTTCCCCAGGCTAGAGCTTGGCTTTCACTTAGGACATAGGTCTCAGGAAGCTGTTCCTTATTACAAAATGTCACAGCTCCGTGTCCAGTGTGACCATAACTCGGGCAGCTCTCCGGGTGGTCACCCATCCCAGATTGTGTCACTGGTACAACAGAGCCCAAAGGCCGGCTCCACAGTGGTCCAGGTACGGAAGGGACCCCTTGGCGCTCAGCGGGAATGCCAAACAGCAAGAGCTTGTACCTTTACCGCTCATGCAGACTTTCCTTACTTCCTTAGAAACTAGTGAAACGCATTTCCTACCTCTGAGCTGCAGTGATGTGATTTCGCAATGCTTAAGCAATAGGCCATGAAATTTAAGACCTGTAAGGATGATTGAAAGAAAGAACGAAAGAAAAAAAGAAAGAAAGAAAGAGAGAGAGAGAAAGAGAAAGGAAGGGAAGGAAGGAAGAATGGTAACTACGGAGGTGATGGCTGTATTAATGAGCTTGATTGTATTGATTATTTTGTCATGTTGTACACCTTAAATATTTACAGTTGTCATTTGTCAATTGTACCTCCCACCTTGACCCTCAATCAGTCATTCCAAGGTTTAAGGACATCCGCCGTCAAACTGTTTTTCTCCGGGGGCATAAGTGAAATCTGTAAAATCACAGCTTCATAGTTCCTCTGTCCTCTTGTTCTGCGTTTGTGGAGATGGTATGAGACTGGTCAGTATCCACCAAAGTATAACTCACTGCAAACCTTTAAGCACAGACTTCTCATCTGTAAATATCCTCAACCCCCGAGAGTCTAGAATTACATGGCTGTTCTAGGCAAGCCATGAAGTTGGACAAGTGTCGCCTCTCAGTGTGTTTGTTCCCTGTGGGTCTAAACAGGAGGCTCTAACTAACCTATGGGAAAAGACCTGACAGGGCCAGGCCCACTGCTGTGTGTGTGTGTGTGTGTGTGTGTGTGTGTGTATAAATACACACATATATATGTATATTTATATATATTTTATAAATATATATTTATATAAATTTTAAGGTTTTATTTATTTATTTGACAGAGAACACAAGCAGGAAGAGAGGCAGGGAGAGGGAGGACCAGGCTTCCCTTGGAGCAGGGAGCCCCAATGTGGGGCTTGATCCCAGAACCTTGGGATCATGATCTGAGCCGAAGGCAGACGCTTAACCAACTGAGCCACCCAGGCGCCCCTCAACATATTTTAAAATATAAAACAAGCTAAGAAACTTTGTTAAGTTCTTTCTTCTTTCTTTGAAAAGTATACCTTTGAAAAGTATACTTTTTTTTGAAGTGTATCGCAGATGGTTTGTTTTTTTTTTTAAGATTTTATTTATTTATTTGACAGAGAGAGAGAGAGAAAGAGATGACAAGTAGGCAGAGAGGCAGGCAGAGAGAGAGAGGGAAGCAGGCTCCCTGCTGAGGAGAAAGCCTGATGCGGGGCTCGATCCTAGGACCCTGAGATCATGGCCTGAGCCTAAGGTAGAGGCTTTAACCCACTAAGCCACCCAGGCGCCCCTCACAGATGGTTTTATTTGTTTGTTTGTTTGTTTGTTGATGGTTAACCCTTTATTTTTTATTTTTTAATTTTTTTCTATAAACTTTTATTTTATTTTCTCAGTGTTCCAAGTTTCATTGTTCATGCACCACACCCAGTGCTCCATGTAATATGCACCCTCCTCAATACCCACATGAGAGACTGTGGACTCTGATAAATAAACTGAGGGTTTTGAAGGGAAGGAGATTGGGGGGTTGGGTGAGCCTGATGGCGGGTATTGAAAAGTATACTTTGAAAAGTATACCTTCGTAACGCCAAAGTTGAAAAATATTTCTAATGCTGTTTATTTTAAAATGACTGAAAGTCAATATAACATCAAAGGTAAATGAATTTAGTTCAAATAGGGGTATTCTGTTGCTAAACTGCCAGTGTTAGAATGAGTTCTAAAGCAAAGACATACAATTTGTAAATTATTATTTTTTTCCTAAAAATATTTTCTTGACTTATTTCAGTACATCACTAATTACATTGTTAAGGATTTTTCATGTAATTTGGGTTCTACTGATAGCAAAGCCATTAGACATACTTTCTTGAATCTCATTGTAGTTCTTAGTTTTTTTTTTTTTAATTAACTTCAATTTGCAGAAATTTTTCTCTTCTGGGGAAATAGCAATTAGAATTGTCAATGAATTCTTTAAGCAATAGCTAGATTCAGAAATTATAATTTTACATATTATGTTAAGACATTTTAATGTGGTCAATTACCATTACAAAAATGTCATAAAATATCTTAATTTTATCACAAAAGGTACAATTTTGTTGTAATTTTATCATCTCTTTATGCAATAGTCAAATTCATAAGATCTGTGTTTCATATAGCTATTCTAGTGAATCTCATGTGTAAATTTAATTTAGTTGCTTTAACAGTGTTTAGTCATTATTCTCAGCAGCCCATGTCTTGAGAGTAGTTATGACATTAGTCCTGATATGTGTTTCATCAAGATATCTCGCCTTTGACTTGATCCAGAAAATATTGCATATAATCTCGGAATTGTTCCCAGTGTCATTACTATAAGCATTGTGGAGACCATTCGTCTAGTAGTAAATTACAATTATGTACCTTACAAGGCACAAAGAATGTTTCTGTGTTTTGGCCAACATTCTACTTTGCATACCTTTCCCCTTACCCACCAAGTTTGTGCCATTATCCTACACCTTTCCTTGGTGATCTTTTAATTACTTAAATAAGCAGAATATGGTTTTTATTTGTTAAATTATATTAAATATTTTTATAAAAATAAAACTATTTGCAATCATAGCTCCAATACCAATCCAATTGCCTATGTGAACAATCCGTATCATGCTCCATATTTGCTAAATCTAGACCAGGGCTGTCCACAAGAATTTTCTTGTGAATGATGGAGATGTTCTTATTTGAACCACTCCGCACGCGTGACTCTGGAGCACTTGAAATGTCATAAGCGCAACCAACAACCTACACTTTTGAATTTGTTTAATTTCAGCTTATTTAAATTTAAATAGCCACATGAGACTACCAAATTGGATAGCAAAAATCTTGACCTACATAAAAACAAATTTAAAAGTCATATGAATTTTTCATATTGCAAAATATTTCTCAGTTGCCAATGTTGTGCTAACAAATGAATGCTTCTTTGTCCCTACTTGGAAACCTTTTTTTATTATTCATGCTACCGGAGAGGAAGGATTTATTAATTAATTTATCTTTCTCTTACTTAAGAGTTCTGCCACTCAAATTATTCCCATGCTGTGATATAGCATCTCCACTGTATTGTCCCACCCAGGACAGAGACGTGGAGTATTGTTTTGTTGGGGCCTGAACTGTTTTCTAGTACATGAGACCTTCTAAAATGAAGTCCTTGGTCTAGGGCTCCTCTTCCCCAAGTCTAAGTTGAGGCATGTGGATGTAAAGGAGGATCCTGAGATGAAAAGAGGGTGAGGAGAATAGGAAAGACAGGAGGGCACAGAGATTGGCTTCTCTTGTCCCCACCCCTTACTTTCTCAACTCTGGATGCCCAGTCATGAAATAAATGGTAGCTGGCAACTTCCTAACCACAACTTCCTTTCCCTGAAAATGTTCTCTATTCTAAAGGAGGAGGCTAGGAGTTTGTATAATCAATACTCAATAAGTAATAAATGATTAAATGAATGAACAAAACCTACATCCATACCACCCCCATCAACACTAGGAGGGTTTTGCAATCAGCCACTCTTTGCAGTCTAACAATTGGACACAGTTAGTTATAGTCCTGAGAATCTTGGGATTCAATTTTATCTGTAAGTGAAGAAGTTTGCACATTAGGAAAAAAAGAACCCATGTTGATCTTCACTAAGGTGTTACAATGTTCGCTGTCTGGATTTCTAATACAATTGTTGGATCTGTCACATGAAAGGACAATAAAAAAGGAATTCCTCATTATAGGAACACTATTTCAGAAACACTGTATTTGTTTGCTAGGGCAGCCATTGTTAGTAGGACCATGCTCCCTCTGAAAGCACTAACGAAGGATCTGTTCGATGCCTCTCTCCTGGCTTTTGGTAGTTCCTTGGCTTGTGGCAACATAACTCCAGTCTTCATGTAGCATTCTCTCTATGCATATGTGTGTCTGTGTCCAAATTTCCCCTTTCTATGGGGAGATCAGTCATACTGAATTATGGGGCCCACTCTACTCCACTATGAACTTATCTTAACTGATTACAACTGCAGTAACTGTATTTCCAAATAAGATCATACTCTGAATGAATCTGGGAGGAACACAATTCAATCCACAACATACACACTCCAGATTCATCTATTCTTAAATATATTGCTATGTTGCATTCACCTAGTATTTTCTCCTTTTCCAAAAATTTCATATATTTTGCAGATCATGTGTCATTTTCATTTTATAGATATGAGGTAAGAGCATAAAATAGGAAAGTGACATTCCTAAATTCACACAGTTGTTTCCAACACTAGTTTCCAAGTGTCCTGATTTCCAAGCCAGTGATTTAACACTAAGATTAGATTATATTGCCTCTTCTCTGTATATAATTTATTTTTTAAAGCCGCCATTATTGCAATTGCTCTAATTGCCAACCAAACTGAATGTTCAAAGCCACTCAGCCTTGCCTGTTTTCTGTCCCCATAAAAATTTCAACGTCATCTTTTGTTTTCCTGTTTGGTCTGAAGAACAAGATACAAATTTTCACAGAGATTGGCTGTAGATCCTAAGTTGTCGTGGAGGCAATTAAGGTGGTCTGTGACTCTGAACCTCAAGGCAAGCCTTGGTTCCTGAGAGTCATCAGAGTATCCCTGGGCATCTGGCTGATGGAATCTCCACAGTTCCCTAGGGGCAAATCACAGAGATGGTAGCAAAAATTCAAATCTTGAATTTAGGCAGGACATGGCTAAAGTTCACCATGACCACGTAGTAGCTGTAACATCTCAGACTTACTATAATTTCAGTAATGTAATGGGACCCATCAAAATCCATATAGGAGCATTTTATAAATCATAAAGCACTATACAAATGTTAGCTCTTCATGTAATAGTAAGTATATTCTGATACTGTCCCACTGAGCATTTGAACTAATTGTTCTGGCCTGAAGACCACCTCCCAACCATCTAGGCGTTTGGAACACTTCGCTCTGTTTCTGAGCATCCTGCCCCTGGAAAGTGTATTGTCTACATGGGGTGAGTCAGGGAAGAACTAAGTAAATCTGAGGCACAGTAGGATACCATTTCTGCAGGTGGCCAGCACATGATGAGGCTGTGGATGGAGGGACCTGTCTAGAGTAGACAGTCTGAGAAAAGGACTGGACCCCATGCTGCTTCCTGGCCCTAGTTCCAGATGTTCCATACTTAGGACTGGCTTTGGAACTCTGTCTTATCCATAGAGTCCGTCCCTTCTCTCCTTCCTCCATACCAGGCAGTCTTCACCTAGTCTAAAGTAGGGAAAGTTTCAGTACAGTCTGGGGAAGTTATAGTGGATCAAATATCCTTCCAGTTCTTTTTGAACTTTTCGAAGCAGGAAATCAAGGGTTTGACTGCTCTCTGATTCTCTCTATTGACCTTCCTCATGCTAACAGATAATATATATTTAGATATCTGGTGATAGGAAGGTCTTCAGGCCTCAGAAGGAAAGTGAAATGTGTGAAATATATATATCAACTCTAAACATATATTATTATTAAAAAATCAGGTTGATACATAATTCATAGCGGAGACTCCTCTGCCCCATTAGAAGACAAACTCACAGTGATATTCACTCCATGAAGGTCATTTAATGTAAATCTAGTCAAAGAGGCTTCCACTGGGGACAGGAACCCAGATACCATCTTTTTTTGCTAATGTTAGCTATGGGATCTGGGACTGGTCCCTGAATGCCTTTAGGTCAACTGAATAATAGTTCCCAAAGACACCAGGTCTCAATCTTGTGACTCTGTAGATGTTACCTTATATGGTAAAAGGATCATTCCAAACGTGATCAAGCTAAAGATCTCAAGATGAAGAGCTTATCCTGGATTATCTGGGTGGGCCCTAAATTGGATCACAAGTGTCTTTATAAGAGATAACCAGAGGAAGATTTCAGATACACTGAAGGGAGAAAGTGATTGAAGATCTTGCACTGCTGGTCTTGAAGATGGAGGAAGGGCTCATCATTAGCAAGTGAATGGAAGGAGTTCCCACAGCCACCACAAACTGGGCAAAAGCAAGGAAAATTATTCTTCCCTAGAGCCTCCAGAGGGAGCATAATTCTGCCAGCACCTTGACTTTGGCTCAATGATACTGATTTCAGACTTCTGGCCTCCAGGACTCTGAGAGAATAAATTTCTACTTTTTGTTTTGTTTTGTTTTGTTTTGTTTTGTTTTTAAGATTTTATTTATTTATTTGACAGAGAGAGACCACAAGTAGGCAGAGAGGCGGGGGGGGGGGGGGGGGATGCAGGCTCCCCGCTGAACAGAGAGCCCACAGAGGGCTCAATTCCAGGACCCTGAGATCATGACCTGAGCCGAAGGCAGAGGCTTTAACCCACTGAGCCACCCAGGCACCCCAATTTCCACTGTTTTAAGCCATGAAGTTTGTGGCATTTTGTTACAGCAGCCGTAGGACACTGATACAGTAGATCTGAGTCCAAGTTTCTCATGTGTTGACTTGGGTTTGGCATGCAGAGTAGGTCAGTAAGTCTCAACTGTGGCTGCACAGCAAATCAGCAGGAGAGCTTTTAAGTGATTCTGATGTGGGCTAGCTCCAGAGATGCTGTTTAACGGTTTGGGGTGAGACCTAGGTATCCGTACTTATAAAAGCCCACAGGTTGGGTGCACCTGTGTGGCTCAGTTAAGCATCAGACTCTTGATTTTGGTTCAGGTCATGATCTCAGGGTCATGAGATCAAGCCTCAAATCAGGCTCTGCACTGAGTGTGGAGCCTACTTAAGATTCTCTGTCTCCCTCTCCCTTTGCCCCTCCCCCATTCTCTCTCTTGGGGGGAAAAAAAAAAAGAGCCCACAGGTTGTTGTAAGGTACTGAAAGGTATGGAGCCACTGTATTAGATGGCTCTTCCCCAAATTAACATGCTTTGGTTCTGTCTTTGCACTTTAACACAGTGAACTACAGTATTTGCGTGTGGGATAGGAAATCCCTAGGGAAGACAAGGGGAAAGAAAGCCTCCAGGAGAAACCATGGCAAGAACTGAATGGTATGAAAGAGTTAGAGGGGCACCACAGCAAATTCTAGCATGTCCCTTTAATGGTCAACAGCCTTGCTCTCCTGAGAAGTGAATGAAATCACCCCTAACAGTGAAGAAACACTGTAGAAGTAGGTGACTTTCAGAAAGGCTACATTAAATGGGAAGCCAATTTACTTCTGTGCTCTGTCAGAATAAAAAATCAAAGGACCAGAAATAATTCAAAGGACTTCCTTTCTTAATGATTCATTCATCCGTTTATGAAATATTTATTGGAGAGCTTTCTTGTGTGCCATTCAACATTTAGTCATTCAACAAATACTACAGGGGGCATACTGTGTATCAAGTATTATTCTAGGAATTCAAAATCCAGATAAAATCCAAAAAGATCCTATCCTTGATGAGGTACTGGGGTGGGGGGTGGGGGAGGACATGCTGTGATGAAAAATAAATCAGGGATGAGGAACAGGAAATGGGATAGGAGGTAGTGCTCATGGTTGAACAAAGAATGGCTCAGAGAAAATATATTTGAGGAAAGCCCTGAAGTGGGTGAATGTCCCCAACAAAGGGAGCGAGAAGAACTGACCACCATTATTTTCAGTAAATCTAGAGAATCGTCTCTCCTCAGAGCTTGATTACTTGATTTAAAAATCAGTGTATTGTCTTCTGCTTTGCCTTATTTCACAATTATTTGGAAATGGAAATTTAAGACTCTATTTAACTCTAAGAAAAGCTCAAGGATGGGGGATCCTACATTGGTGAAAAATTGGTTCTACCAGTAAGTCCCTTCTCTACCCTTTTCAGCAATAAAGAAAGCAAAGAGAACCTTTTTCAGGCAAATATCCCAAAAGCCAAAGTTGAACTGCTGTGGGGCTTTAGTCTCTAAAGGGCAAATTCTCTTGCACAAGAAGCCAAAGGGAAGGAAGGACAGTAACCAGGGCGGCAGAAGTTTCTATGCTCCACGCTGATTTTCCGTGCTGTGCTGTGATTTCCCTTTTATCATTTTTGGACCGTCCCCCTTTCCAATTAGGGATCACAGCTGCTAAGAATAAAGTGGTGTCTGTTTAACTGGCAGAAGGCACAATGGCCCACTCAAGCCATCAATGGGAGTCATTGTTCAGGAAATATTATCACTGAGATTTTTTAAAATGCTAATGGAATTAATTTCTCTGTTTCAATGCTGGTTGTCACCCAGTTCTTTTCTTCTCTTTTCTTTTTCTTTCTTTTTTTTTTTTTTTAAACAGACTGGCTTGTGTCTTTTTTTAATTGTAGTGGATCGAAAACATTTCCTCTGAAACTACAGATTCAAAATTTTTAAACTTCCAGGAATCTTTCGCTATTATGTGTTTAACCAACTTATTTATAGAGGAAAATGCTGCGCAGAGAGGTTGAGGAACTTGGTGAAAGCAACATTGCTACTTAATGATGGGCTTGGCACTAGGACCGAGGAACCAGCCTCTTTGCTCTTTACCCTGCATGCTGCACAGTCAGAAATAATTTTGTTGGAGTGATCTCTAATTCACCATTAAATTTTATTTGCCATAAATAAGTGCCGAGTGAGGGTCTTCTCAAAGCAATCTTTTCTTAGTGCTCAAATATGCAGTCCAGTCAAATCTCACATGGTCTTCTTGTTGGATCGGTGCTACCTTTTTCACTGCGGAAAGAATGTCCTTGTGCACCAGACGGCCTCAGGGAATTGAAGGAATGGGTTGTTCTTTCAGATACAGGCGTGTTTCCTAACAAAGCATGTTCTGTGGCTTATGTGGGCTTTGGATATCAAGGTTTGTCGCCTTTGAGAGATCAATCAGTGTTTTGTTGTGGATAAGTCATTCTTTCCAGATGGGGAGGATGCTTCAGTCCCCCGAATGCTGAAGACTTTGCACTCAGTGAGCCTCTTTTGAGAAGGGGATCCCTCTGTGAGTTACGCGGCCAACTCTTGACTTTGGCTCAGGTCATGATTTCATGGTCCTGGGATTGGGCTCTGCCCTTTTCATGGAGTCTGCTTGAGGGTTCTCTCTCTCCCTCTCTCTCTGGTCCTCTTCACTCACTGTCTCTCTCTCTCTCTGGAACAAATAAATCAATCTTTAAAAAGGAGGAGAGGGGAAACCTTCTAATATTCTGGAAAATGCAAATGTAATTCGTTTTACATTAACATTAAGCAAGCTTTATTTTATCTGCTTATCCATAATTCTGCTGTCATTGGCAAAAAAAAAAAAAAAAAAAGGCCCCTAATTCAGATAGGCAGGTATAGCACAATAAAAATAGTAATGAACTTAGAGTTCAGAGAACATTTGCTTCAGGTACTTCATTCCATCATTTGTTCAGGAAAAATGTTATTAATAAGACCTATGGTGAGCCAAACTCTATACTGGCTGTTAAAGAAAAAATTATTATTCATGATACTTGTTAAAGATGGAAGGCAGACTTCATTCAAACAGGGGCTATGGAGACAGATATGGAGGCAACTGTAACACGGTCTAGCAGTGGGAGAGAGACTGGGCTTAATTCGGAATACAGCCTGGGAAAGTGGGACTTTACAGCCAAGGAGAAGTGTAGGGGTCAATGGATAGAAAATTACTAAGGGGGGGGGTGGCAGGAAGACCTGGGTGGCTCAGTCAGTTAAGTGTCTGACTTAGGCTCAATCATGATCTCAGGGTCCTGGGATCAAGTCCCATGTTGGGCTTCCTGCTTAGTAGGGAGCCTGCTTCTCCCTCTCCCTCTGCCTGCCGCCCTCCACCCTTGTGCTCTCTCTCTCCCTCTCTCTCTCTGTCAAATAAGTAAATAAAATCTTAAAGAAAAAGGAAGAAAATGACTAAGAGGAAATATCAGGAGTTGGGGAGGAGGACAGATTCTTGCTGAACCAACATGAAGGCCGGCCAGGATGATCAGATATCATTTGATGGAAGATGAGGAACCAAATTAGATACCAGGGGTGATCAGATATTGAGGATGGGAGATTCTGACTAAACCTACCTGGCAGGATACTTGCTAAAATCAGTGCAGAAACAAACACGGAAATCCAAAAGTTGAGGCCTAGTTGGAAAAAGAATTTAGGAGCGCCTGAGTAGAGTTTGCTTAAGAAGAGAGTCTTTGTTAGACGCAATGAAGGATACTGTTGATCTTAGACAGGTTTCCTGCTCTACCATGATTTGCACTGTGACCTTTGAAAACTCCATGTTATATCTCTCAGCCTGGGTTTTTCTCATCTTTAAAATAGGACATTTTAATACTTGCCTTGAGATCTTCATATACAAAACATGAATAACATATAAACTGTGAATCATGTTTCACATGCAACGAAGATTTTAAAGAAAGCTCTTTGGGGGATGCTAGTGGATAACAGTAATATGCCACGCACAGTCTTAGGGTCATTTAACCACTTCAATGTCCCACCAGGTAGGTAGCACTACTTCCTTACAACCAGAGTAACTTAGGCTCAGTGAGGTGAAGTGTTTGTCCAAGTTCCCAATCCCAGAGAGCATCTGGGATTCACTCTGATGTGGAAGGCTCTGCAGTGAAGGCCATGCATATGTGACTTCAACAAAATAGGCCTGCCTTTAACTGAGCAAGAAAAAAACATAAATGGCTGTAAAACCCTTAGTGTAAACTAACCAAACTGGTTTGTAAAATTTCATGCACTTACGATGATGTACCTCCCCTGACCCCAGCAGTAGAACTTGCCTCCTAGAGCCAAACATCTTATCTCTTGTTGCAAATTCCAGAACCATCAAAAAACTATAACTGAAATCATATCTCCAGGTCAATCAGTCTACAAATTTGACAGTTTAATCAAGAGATGTGTGGTCTCCACTGTCAAAAAATTGTGTGTGTGGGTGTGGGTGTGTGTGGGTGTGTCCAAGCAATTTCAGTATGATAAACTCAGATAAATAAAGTTTACCTGGGGCTCCTACAGAGATTTTCAGGAACTGACCTTTGCAGGCTGAGACACAGCCTGCAAATCACAAGTGAAAAGTCCAAATCAAAACAGAACAAAAAAACCTGAAAAACTGTCAACAAAAATTTCTACCTCAATAGCTGTTCTTTAGACTATTAAACACCCAAGAAGAATTATTGGGAAACAAAACTGTCCGTGAGTTTGCCCTCATCTTTCCTTTAAGGTGTCGCCCCAATGGTGCTACTTGTGAAAGCAGACAAATAAACCTACAGGTAGCCCTGACTGAAGTCAGGGAGACATTTAGTACCATCGTTGTGTGGCAAATTTGCAGTCAGGAGAATAAACCAGATCCTAACCGTGGCAACCTTGAAGTGTTCATTCCAGGATGTCTTAGGTAGAAGAGGTCGTCAGAGAAATCATGTCATCAAATGTGATTATCGGGCAACTTCAGGTCCCTCTGGGAGCCTGAAACAAGTCCATCAGGGTCGGAACACACCAAATGCAAAGAAAAAACAGCCAATAAGGACCAAAGCTATGAGTCAAGGCCAAAGAGCAAGAGTTGGACTCAGTTCCAAATACCATCCAGAACCAATGTTAACATCACTGTCTCAACTCTGAAAGTGACTTTTATTTAATTCATTAAAATAATTCAATCACACTATTTTTTTTAATTCTTCTTTTTAAGCTATTTTCCCCCCTGTACTTTGTGCAGTCCATCTGTGAGACCGCAGAAAGCGCTCACTTAGGCACAAATCCTCACTTAGCCCATTTATATGCCACACGTGTGTTACATTTATCATGTCACATAGTCCAAAGCTGGAGAGAAATGTGTTCATTACTGTGCTCTGAAATGTCTAAAGGTATCTGTATTGCTTTTCACTCATAGCAAACCCCATACATGTTTTCTCTCTTTCTGTCTTGCCTATGAAAAATCCTGTAAACTAACTGAAAACGATACCATCACTCCCATTTTACAGATGAGAACACAACTCCAAGTGGTTAAGTGATGTGCCTTATAAGGGCTAGTAGATTCAATGTCATGCTTAGGAAGAACGTAGACTCTGGAGCTGAGAAGAACTATCACTGTACTTATACCTGATTTTCTTTTCTCTCTTCCCCCATCCCTTCCTTCTCTCCTTTCTCCATCTAATCCATAACTATTGAACTTCTTGAATAGAATTTGCTTCAGGCGTCGATTGGCAAATCTATGGCCATGCTCCTGTTCCAGTAATCCAAAAGCAATAATGCCAAACTTGACCTGTGCCAACCTTGAAATTTTAGCCCCATCACATCTTCCAGAAGTTGACCTTACCTTACACATCTTAGCTGTTATAGCTATTTTTACTGGCTAATGTGAGTAAACGTGGACACTGGTAGGTGGTGCACATAATTTCACCACAACTATGTGATTACAAAAGTATTCTTTTGTCTCCCAAGTATCCTTGAGGACAATGATTTAAGGCTACAAAGTTTGAAGTAATAAACTGAGCAGACTTCCATATTGGAGAACAACTCACTGGAGACTTAAGGAATGAAATGGAGGTTTCACTCCCATCTCCAGCAGACCCCTCGTTCTTTCAAATACCCTCACAATGCAGCTATGTTTTGTGTTTAGCAGTAATGCAGTCATTATCATTGTTCTTTATCACATGACCTCAGGCAAGCTTCTGACCCTCTAGCTTTAATTCCTGCGGTGAAGATACATACCAATGACTTCATTGTAAAATCTGGATGAGACTGTTGGGAGGCAATCAGCATTTTTTTGATTAATATCAATAGCAAAGAGATGGAGACAGAAAGAAAAGAGAAATGAGAAGCAATAGTATGGGAAACTACAAAATTCTACTTGTAAGTCCATTAAGGATTTCCACATTTAGTTCCTCCTTAGAGGGAGAAAAATTAGTCTTTCCCAGAGTATGTGTAAAGACATGATACCGAGCAACAGGCTTTACCACAAAGAAAGGGGAGGAGGGGAAGAGGGAGGGAAGTCTTACAGTCAATAACTGGGCTAAATAACAGTTGAAGTTTTCTATATTTATAAACTTTAATATGTAAATAAAAATTGTAATGCAAATTGAATACAGAATAAGTCAAGTTACCAAATTGATGTGATGATGGAAATGTTTCCTCACAGTCTACGTCACAGAATTTTTGTGAAACACACTTTGCTCAGTTATAACTGTAAGAAAAAAAAGAACTAAAAAAGAAGAACTTCATATCTATAAAATAAATAAATATAAACTTATTTATATTTAAATAAAATTTAAATATATTTATACATTATAATTTATGATTTATAATTATATATGTTATAATTACATATATATAATATATATCTGTTGAATACATTGTTGAATGTTGAATGTGAAGTTAAATAACTCACATTTGCACAGTAATTTAGTTCATCAATACCTAACTGACATAATCTCAGTGTGTGATATTTTGATCTCACTGCCCTCTCAAATTTCTCCTACTTCCATATGGCCCAATGAAAGCAGCTCATCACCCATGTAAACAATAGCAGAATTCTTCCTCTGTCTCTCTCCAATTTCTCCCATTCTTTTTATCCCGATGTTCTCTCCTTTTTCTCTAAGTACTGAGTACAGGGCCAAGGGGAAAGACACCTCCTTCCTTCTGGACCCCAGGTCCAGTACTTTCTTTTCTGGTAGGATCCTAAAGAGAATGGGAGTCCCAAGAGTGCAGCTAGTTAATAGCCCAACTGATAGTAGTTGGTGATGTTGGAGAGGCACCATGCTCCTGACACTTGGAAATACAGGGGGGAATAACCACAAAACACGACTATCTATGCAGAAAGGTAAATTCAAATTAGATTCATATTCCAGCTTCACTGCTGCTGTTGGACAAGAAAAGGAGACAAAGGAAAAGTTGTTCTCTGCCCCTTTACATTCTAGACTTTGCTGGTCTCTGGACAGAGCAGGTAAAAATAATTATCTGGTAACCTCTGCATCATTTTTACTGGCATGGCATCTATCTATAGGAGACAGTTGGTACCTTTGTGTGTGTGTGTGTCACAACATCTCTTTCTTTTGGAGAATCATGCCTTCTCCCAACTCGGGGCCCATATGGTGTAGAAAGGAAGATTCTATCCCCCTGATCAGTAGAGAGAACACATGCTGAACAACTCCTTCCTTTGGTCAAAGGAATCGATTGAGGGATGGGCACATGATGTCAGGAGGTCAATTAGTGTTAACCCTCAGGACTTTTGCAGAAACTCTCAGGAAAGAGGAGTTCTTTGTTCTCTGTGATCCCTAGCTATGAGGATGATGTAAGCCTAGAAATTCTGGTGACTATGTTATCCACCACATTAGAGTAGTTTCATACGAGTGACGCCAAAACCAAAGAAGGCAGAGTCAAAACACAGAGAGAAAGAACAAGGCAATTTACTGATGGCATTATTTGAACTACTGGATCAGCCTTCCTGAAGTTAGAAACACTTGTGAAGTTGTAGTTTTATGAGCCAATAAAACCTTTTATCTAGAGAAGTTCGATATGAAACTACAACTTAATGGATTTTGATTAATGCACTTTAGAATTCTAAACCTCTATAAATTGAAGAATATGTCATTTTAGCATTTTGCCAAAGATGACTGGAAGGAGAAAACAAAATGTTTGCCTTCTGTAGAAGCTAATATATAGTGATATTTTAATGATTTTACTACATTTTACTTTAAGTTAGAAATGTTAATGAAATCATTAACATGGGAAAATAATTTCACTGTCATTGTAGAAATTGTCCCCTTTCTCTAATTTTTAAGAAAGTATTGGCATAAAAATATTCATTATAGTTTCTTTCAAAAACTCTGTTATGTGTATTTATTCCCAATTCCCTTGTTCCCCAATCATGTATGTTTATGTATTTGTGTATTCTCTCTCTCTCTTTTATTTTATTGGTTCCTAGGTTTGTCTACATAAGTTATTATTCTTTACTTTGAGTCAATTTAGGGCTTATTGATCCTCTATTTTTTTATTTTCTACTTCATTTATTTCTGCTTTTAAATTTATTATTTCTTTCCCTCTACTTGTTTGTGTTTAAACTGCTGGGATTTTTTTTTTTCTAACATTTCCCTGTGGTACTATTTTAGATTCTTGATATGTAAGAAGTTCATGATTTCCATTTTAAATATTTCCTGAACTCCATGTGACTATTTTTTAATCAGTGGGTAATTAGGAAGTTTCGTTTTTTAATTTGTTTTGCTTTCCAATCACATCTGGTAATTTTTTAAGCTTTTTTTTTTTTTTAAGATTTTATTTGTTTATTTGAGAAAGAGTGAGAAAGAGAAAGAGAGCACATACAGGAGCATGAGTGGAGGAAGGGGAAGGGAGAAGGAGAAATGGGCTCCAAGCTGAGCCCAGAGCCCTGCTCCAGCTCAGTCCTGGGACTCCAGGTTCATGAACTGAGTGGGAGGCAGATGCTTAATGTACTGAGCCCCCCAGGTACTCTTGGTAATTTTTTAGTTTTATTTTGTTTTTGTTTTATGATTATATTGTGGTTACAGGAAGGAGTTAGTATATTACTACTAAAACTCTGGTTTTTCACTGAGATGTACTTCGGAGGTAAATACATAATTGGTTTTGCAGATGATCAATATATTTTTGCAAAAAATGTATATTTGCTAATTGCTCAATATAGTTTGATGTAAGTCCATTAGGTCAAGCTTGTTAGTTGTGTGTTCTTAATTATTCTGTATTTCTCCTCACTTTTATTTTGGCTTGATTTATTCATTCATGCATTTACTCAACAAATGTTTATTTAATGTTACTACTGGTTTGGGTAATACCCAAGTACTACTTTAGAATCTAGTGAAAACAACAATAAAAATCAAAGTTCCTGACATCATGACGTTTCCTTTCCAGTGGGGGAGAGTAAGATATTTAACATCTTGATATTTTAGGGGAAAGGAAGGGTAAGAATGAAGCATATAAAGTATATTGATATATTGATATATATTGATATTGATAAGAATTGTGATAAAAATTAAAGAATAAAGATAAGGTGGGCGGGAAAGGGAAAAGACTGGATTTTAAGTAGGATTGACAAGAAAGGGCCTACTGAAAGAAGCACACTTGAATAAAGACTCAAGAAAGCAAGGCCATGAGCTATGCAGATATCTGAAGTAAGAGAAATTAGCAAGTACAAAGATCCTAAAGTGGGAGATTCTTGGTATGATCAATGAACACTAGGGAGCCAGTGAAGCTACAATGGAATACATAAGGGAGGAAATAGGGGATGATGAATTCAGGAAAGGCACTGGGTTGGAAGTGGGAAAGAGATTGTGTGGGGACTTTTAGCTATTTTCAGATCTTTGGCTTTTATGCTAAGTGAGATAGAAAGTTTTGGTGTTTTGTTTTGTTTTTGAAATGGAAAATTATTGGAGAGATGCAGAATGATAAATATTACTATTATAACCAGTCACTAAGATGCTTTTTTATTGGGCCCCTGGGTGGCGCAGTTGGTTGAGCGACTGCCTTCGGCTCAGGTCATAATCCCAGAGTCCCGGGATCGAGTCCCACATCAGGCTCCCAGCTCCATGGGGAGTCCGCTTCTCACTCTGACCTTCTCTCTCTCACTCTCTCTCTTTCCTAATAAATAAATAAATAAATAAATAAATAAATAAATAAAATCTTTAAAAAAAAAAAAGATGCTTTTTTATTTTGTGGAAATAAGGGGTGAGGGCTATAGAGAGAGGAAAGGGCAGAACCAGGGAGAACAGTTGGAAGGTAATTGAAATGTACATGCAGAAAAGTACTGTGGCCTTGGTTGGGAAGGTATCAATGGAGGTGGTAAGATGAAGGTATTATGAGTAGGGCTTGAAGATGTAGCTAGCAAGACTTGATAACAGATTAGACTTGGAGTATGAGGAGAGCAAAAAATAATTCCAAAAGAAGTTAATCTTTTCCCTCCTGCATCACACCAAAGAGACTTTGAAAATTTTCACTTTGCCATGCCTTTTCTTTTTGTATGTTTGTTTTCCAGGATTTTACTTCTTTCTTGCTTTATACCCTCCAAGTGAATCATTATTATTTTTTATTATTTTGTATATGTCCACTGCCATTTAGATTAGACCACAATATTATTTGTTGGGTTTTTGACTCACATAACTTCTTGTATTACATTCCGTCCTTCTGTCCTTCTGTACGCTACTTCCTTTTATCTGAAGTTTATTATGTCAGCTATCAATTTATTGCTTCTGAGCTCCAACTTCTCCCTCCAATATTTGCTTTGTGATAATGGAAGCAATTCCCTTAAGCATTTTTTTTACAGTCGAGTGTGATTTTAAGCTTTTCAGTAGAGGATAGGAGGGGTATTACAGTAGGAAAGGAGTTCTGCTGTTTCTGGATGTATCATCAATCATGCATGAATATGAGGACATTTAGTGGTGATTTGTCCTTGGCACATACCCAAAACATATGGACCCTTGGCAATCTTATAGTTGCAGCCTGGTCTATGATCACTTTTCATGGTCCTCTCAATAGGGACACTGAATTCTGCCCATATTGGCACCCCAACTCCCTCTATATACCCTCCCTCACCCAGAGATGTGTCTCTCATAACTCTGTGGCCTCTGCATCAGGCTTCCCACTCATTCTGGCTTCCTGACTCCCTCTGCTTTCCCCTGCTCTGGAAGGCTCATCTTTTGCAACCTTCCTGATACTAATAGCCCTCCTTACAAGAATGACACATGGTGTGCTTCAGACCTCTTGCCCACACCAGCACCCCCATCTGCCCTGCAAATCTGCATGCCTGGCCACCCCCTATAGCATGTAGTGATTTGCCTCTGCACTCTGGATTGTTTAGAGGTCATTTTCACTCTAGCTACTTCTAAGATAATCTGTCTATGGTGTCCTTCAGTTTAATAGAGATGTATCTAACCCCTCTCCACCCTATTAGGTTCTTCTTGAACTTCCAAATATGAGAATCCATACCTTTCATCAAATCTAGACTATTTTCAGCCATTTTCTCTTTAAACATTACTTCTTCCTAATTATCCCTACCTTTTTCTGCTGTACTCTTATTAAACATATGTTAGGTCTCTTATTCTAACCTGCATCTCTTTAACTTCTCTGTCCTATTACCTATTTACCCCTCCATGTTGATAATTTCCTCAAATATACTCTCTACTTTCCCTAATTCTCTCTTCCAATGTATCTAATCTGGAATTTAATTCATCCATTGAGTTCCTAAATACATGATTGCAGCTTACATTTCTAGAACTTCTATTTGATTCATTTTCAATTCTTCCTGTTCTTTTTTCATAGTTTCTTATTCTTTTATTAATGTCCTTTCATAGTTATGTGATCATTTTAAATGCACACATGCTGCAGTTTCTATATATCAGTGCTCTCATTTAAATTTCCTGCTATTTGTTGTGTCTGCTAATTCTCATGGTGAATTTTTTCTTCAATTGCTTTATAGTTTTTTATTGTACATTTTTCTTCAAAAAGGATTTCTCTGTAAAAATTCTGTGTCATAGTTGACAGTACATTCTTCAAAAGAAAAATTTGACTTTCTGAAAAATGTAAGAATCATTTTTATGTTAATTTTTCACCATGGAATTCTCAAACCATCCAGACAGTAAAAAGTACAATCTTGTATCCAAATGAGAAAATGTCCATGGTTAAATTTATCCAAAGAAACTGTTCCCACTCAAATTCCAGGCTGACAGACAAGGTTCCTCGTTATCTCATTGTGCCAATGGGCCATTTTTGTCTAGTCTACCCTTTCTCTAAAATGATAGCCCTTGAAGAGTTAGGCCTAACACAGCAGTCTCACTTACAATCCTTTCTCTCACGAGGGCTCATTTTTCTCTTGTCCTAGTGTACACACCTAACACCTTAGGTTACTAAAACTGACAACCTCTTACTTTAGGATGTCCAAGTTCCAAGGTATCAACTCACTTTTTAATAGTTCTTTTGGTATCCTGTGTCTTCTCTTATTGATAATCTAAGCCATCTATACCTTCAAAAGAATGTTCTCTGTATCTAAACTGGTATTTTGAAGTGTTTTTTTTTTTAATGATTTACTTATTTTTTAAGATTTTATTTATTTATTTGACAGAGAGGGATCACAAGTAGGCACAGAGGCAGGCAGAGAGAGAGGGGGAAGCAGGCTCCCTGCTGAGCAGAGAGCCCGATGTGGGGCTCGATCCCAGGACTCCGAGATCATGACCTGAGCCCAAGGCAGAGGCTTTAACCCACTGAGCCACCCAGGCGCCCCGAAGTGTTTTTGTTAGGGGAGTTTCAGATTTTCAATTCTACCATGCTTCCTGATATAAAGGTACGACTATTATTTTAAAATATGTTTCCCATAGTAAAATGTAGGTTGTCCTCATTCTGACACAAGCAGTTGTGAAAAAGCTGTAATACAACCAGAATTAAAACTGGCAAAAGAGAAATGTAATTTTCCTATTGATCATTCTTTGTTTCCCAAAGTGCTAAAAGTTTAAGGACAGAGAACATGTTTTTGTTTGAGTCTTCTGAGTCATATTAATTAGTCAATGTTTTCAAAGTGCTTCTTGAGATGAAACCATTATTCATGAGCAAACCCAAGATTTTTGTTATCATAATGATGGCTCTTTTTAAAGATGCTAATTGGCCCACCTGCCATGAAAGAACAATTTCACCTTTGGATTAATGACTGAAAACAACACATCTAGGTATCCTACTTATGAATTCATAAGTGAAGACTTCATAGGCAAAATGTCTATGATTTTACTGTTACCAAAGCAATGAAAATTCACTGCAATGAAAGCGAACATTTTGGCAATGCTGTACACCTCCTGAAAATAGAATGTTGCTTGTGTGAGAGCCGCAAGAGGAAAGCCATTATTCTCATTGTTTCCATATCATTGTTTCTATATACATGAGAAATATTTCCATATTTGTCAGCAGACTAGACCTTATTGAAGTAGTCCATTCTCAACACCTGTTCTATGAGTATTGTTTTATGCTATTTCTATTCTATTTCTATAGAGGAGAAAGAACTATTAAATGGTATTTTCAGCATTTAAATGAAAATAACAGTAACGAATAACTAAACAGTAACATGAAGAAGCTTTCTTTCAGATTCTTTTCTAACATGCAAAGAGAAAATGTTATGCTCTATATAATGTTATCCAAATATTCTTTAGCATTTTTTTCCAAAAATATTTTTAGCACACTGTATTTCATTGGATATCAAATGTTTGATATGGCATTTGAACTGATTTAATTTTTTCCCAAGGGCTAAAATGATTTTTTTAAACCTTCTCTACAGAAACAAAACTATTTGGAAGGCAACATTAATAGCCCTCTCATCTGAGAAAAGTGAGAGGGCTATAAAAATCTAGCATACAGAGCCAAGTACACTGCAGCTCTTGTAAACCTTAAATCTAAAAATAAACTTTTTCATGACACTTGTTTGAAAAAAGAGTTGTTCTAAGAGAATATTCTAGAAATAAATTTAATCCAAATGTCTCATTTAAAAAAAAATTAGTTTTGAAGCCTTTGTTCCATAATAAAACAGCCTGGTATATGAGCAATTCACTAGTTGTCAAGTAGGCATTTGGGGATCATAGGTTAACTCTTTCTTGGACCCAGGTGCCCTGGAATGGAATGATGTACTCATTTACTAAAATGGCACCCCAAGGTCAGAAGAGTTAAGGGAACACCCAAATCACTGTCAGCAGCCAGATTCTATCCTGAGATAATGTATCTGGTTCATATATAAAGTGAATCCAACTGAAATTTTTGAAAATCTGATGATATATAATGTTGAGAATCTAGCTTTTAAACAGAAATCTTTTTTCTTAATTTCAAAAATTGATCAAACTGGCTTATGAGTTTTCATCCTACAGAAGCTACACTGTCTAAATAAGGAAATTTAAATAGCTGGGCAAAGAAATTCTCAACCATCAAAGAAATTAATTAGATACAATTTGGGTAGCTGCAAGCATGTCTGTAATTGAAGATTTGGATGTGTTTTGTATTGGGTGTTGGGTACATAAGGGGCAAATATACATAGCCTCTGCATTCAATAGTCCCAAGTCAAGAGGGAAGGCAGACACCTAAAACTGCCTGTTATAAATAATGTAATAAATAGAATGACAAAACATGCTTCAAAGTGCCTTGATGGCAGAAAGGAGTGATCAATGCGACTTGGGAAGCTCAGAGAGGTCTTCCATAAGAGGCATTTGCACTAAGATTGAAAGCTAAGGAGGAGTTCTGTAGGTAGGCAAGGGGGACAAGGGGCATCCCAGCAGAGGTATGAAATATGATGATTGTTAATTTCAGTATGATTGGAAAATTAAGTAAACCCAGGAAAACAGTGAGAATTGAGGTTCCAAAGACACACACCTACATATATTTTAGTATTTCAGCCCATTTTTTTAAAAAGTGCCCAAGGATCAGATTATCTTAAGGGGGATATGCTTGCAACAAATTAATACAAATTTAGTGACTAAAGAACACATATTTATTATCTCACAGTTTGCATGGATCAAGAGCCTAGGCATGGCTTAGCGGGGTCTTCTGCTCAAAGTCTGCAAGGATTCAGTCAAGATGTCTGTTGGCTGTGTTCTCACCTGGAGGCTTGTGTGATGAAAAATTCACTTCCAAGTTCTTTCAGGTTGTTGGAAGAAATAATTTCCCTGTGGTAATTATTGTAAGGGTGCCTGCTCTTTGCTAGAATAGCTAGAAGTCACCCTCACATCCTAGAGTATGCAGCTCTCTCCTTCAGCAGTGTACAATATGGCAGTGTGCTTTTTTCAAGGTCAGTAAGAGAGTCTCTCTCTCCAGCCTGCTGAAACAAAGTCTTACATAATGTAGCCTATTCAAGGGAGTAATAACCCATCACGACTCCCATATTCTACTGGTTGCAAGGAACCCATTAGTTCTTCTTACAATCAAGGGGAGGGAATGAATTCTAGAAGAGTGTGACTCATTGAGGGATCACTATAGGGTGTATCCAACTCAGGAGGCTTGAAAGAATCTTTCAGTGGAATCAAATAGAAACTGAGTATGCAAACTGTTTGGTTATTATTTTCAATTCCTTATTTCCCAATGACTTAAAAAATTGGAGGTATATTCCTTTGGGAAATGACTGGCCTTAAAATATAATGTGACACATAGAAACATAGCAAATATTCTCAAATCAAAATAAAGATTTGATGAACTAGCAGTGCTCAAAATAGTTCAGAAAAATTCACACACCTGAAATAGTATGAATTCTGTGTTTGACATAAGAAGCTAAATATCTAAAGGAAAGCAAAAAGGGGATAATGTTACATTAGATTCTATCATCACAACCCCTTCCATGGTCCACAGTAGAGAATCCAGTACTTTGTAGAACTATTTGGCTTCCAGAAATGATCAGGAGTAGGTGAGGTATGAAATAAAGCAAGAGAAGTAGCAATTCCAAAAGCAACAAGTGATTATGTAGGGTGACTTCACTGAAATTAGAGAGAAGAAAAACTTAAAAATTCCATTTATTCACTCAACAAATATTTACACTTCTAACATGCCAGGCACTATGGAAGGCACTGAGGACATGATGCCAGTCAAGGCTGACTTAGTGCATGTCCTCAGGGAGTTCATGACCTTGTAAAGTGCAAGTATAAAGTGAGCTCCTCTAGCCTTGCTCTATCCTTATGGTAGCCGCTGGCCACATATGGTTATTAAGTACTTAAAATGTGGGTAGTCAGAATTGAGATATAAGATATTCACTAGAATTCATAAATTTGCTACCAAAAATACATAGACTATTGCATCAGTAATTTGTATATTGATTAGATTAAAATAATATTTTGATGCCTTGAATTAAACACATATATAGAATATATTATTCAAATTAATTTTTTCTGTTTCTTTTCATGTGGCTCACATTTGTGGCTTGCATTATATTTTTATAACTTTTTATTGGACAGTCCTCTAGACTATGGGCTTCTCATTTCTATACCTTTTGTGTCAAAGATGATACCTGTCACAAATTTATTCCATACCATGGAATTCCATGGTATTCCATACCTGCTTCCATCAGAAAGGAAACAGAAAGACCATCTGGAACTATATAATACAGTAAAGGACAGTTGTCAAACTATTTCACTCTAAACACTGGTGTTCTTAGAACTAGACAGTGGTGACCCACCAGATAAAATACAATAATAGTCTCTTCTCAGGTTTCGGAATTGGAGAAAGTCAAATGAAATAATTTTCTTAAACTAGTACTTTTTTGGTCATCCATTTTTCCAAAATCTTTGTTACCAGTTATTGCTTTTGTGCTATAAAATAAATAAATAAGAAGTTGGTATGATCAATGGAAAAACTGGAAACAGCCCCCCTATACCAAATACTGAGAATTTCCCTAGAAAACAGTTTTCCTGGTCCCTCTGTAACTTATTTCCGGACTTTTTCCATTTCAGTCCAATTTGTGCTTGGTTTCTGACCTTTAATCTCATGTCTTGTTTTGGATCCTCTTCTGCCCTTTGGACAGAAGTCAATATTTGGTTTTGCTAGCTTTAATGTTTGATGCTATAGATATTGGTTCTGTTTTCCTCTTCTGGCCTTGGGCAGGGGGAATCATATTCTAGTTTTGGCCTCTTAGCCTTCCCAGCTAATTCTAAATTATACTCACAGAAACATAAGGTGTTGGAGACAATAAGGAGACATTATTGCTTTTAGCTCTTTGCCTTAGGCAGAATGAATCATTCGTAAGCATCTAAGAAAAGAGCATCTTCTCCCATAATTCACTTGATACCACAGATGACATTGTCATACTCCCTACAAGGAGAGAGAAAATTTTCTCCCCAGAAATCCTTGGTGGTTAGGAGCTTTGAGAAGTTACTGAGAATTTAACAAATTACCTGTTTTTCAGATTACTTGTCCGGAGAGTGGGATGTGAGAGATAAGATTTATATGATAAATCTTAGAATACATAAACTAAGACCTATAAGAAATACAACTTCTCTTGTTTTCTTTAATTCAACTTAATTCTGATTCTCCTCCCCATCCTACCAGGCTGGCAGAATATCTAATCTCAGGCATTATTGGAGTCCCCTCTCTGTCCCAGGTTTGCACCAGAATATGGGATATATAAACAATATCTAAAATACACACACACACACACACACACACACACACACACACACAGAAAGAGAGAAGAGAACAGGAGAGAGGGGGAGAGAGAGACAGAAGGAGAGAGAGAGGGATGTAGAGAGGAGGTGTTTTAATCTCCACTCTATATGAGGACCACTGATGTCTCAGAGTCTAAGCCCATAGTAGCCCCCCTGGCCTCTGATGGCTGCTGTGTCACTAATAGGGGCTGGGAACTCCTCCTAAAGCTGAAAACTTCCCAATATAGGTCCCACCTATATTCCCACCTAGGGGTCCTCCCTAGGCATTCATCATAGTTTTAACTTCTAAATTCTTGTCTCCTCTTCAGGGGCAGCCACAGAGCAGTATACAGTATACAGATCCCTATTGGTCTGGGGACACACAAATCCCTCCCCCTTTCCCCCTTCAGTAGAATCTGTCTCCATTTCCTTCAAAAGCCTTCACCCTCTCATCTCTTTCTCTGGGATATGATCTTTTTAAATACCTACAGGATTTTTATAAGAAACAGAGAGTTATTGACTTCAAGCTGCTTTTACCAAGGCTCTCTGGCTCCTACCTGACATTGTGAAACCACAGATTTAGATAATGGCTTCTTTGTTTTTTCATATGCCTCTAGTAACTGGTGTAATACTTGGTTCAATAAACATAGATTAAGAGAATGAATGAATGCATGAAGAGTATTCACTAAGATTTTTTTTTAAAAAGATTTCATTTATTTGACAGAGACAGAGAGAAAGCACAATAGGGGGAGCAGCAGGCAGAGGGAGAGGCAGAAGCGGGCTCCCTACTGAGCAGGGAGGCCAATGCGGAGCTCCATTCCTGGACCCTGGGATCATGACCTGAGCCAAAGGCAGACACCTAGCTGACTGAGCCACTCAGTTACCCCTATTCAGTAAGATTTATATTGACCTCGGCTTTCCTAAGGTCTGCCAAGTTGAAACTTCATCACTTTCTCAGGCTACCTATATAAATTGGTGTATCAACATGGCAACTATTTCCAAGGCAAATAGACAGACCTTATAGTCATGGCCTGAACATGCAATAGTGCACACACCAGACAAGCAGAATATGATCCTAGGCAGTTCAAACACTTTATTTATTTATTTATTTACTTACTTACTTACTTCCTTAATCAAGCAAAGAGTCTGTAGACCTATTTTCATTTTACTTATGTACAAGGAACTTTGATGGCAAGACTGCTAAGTCCCCTACCAGTTCTGATGTAGGAAGAGCCTACAAATTACTTCTAGATCAACAGTCCTTATAAGTCAGCTTCGACTTAAAGACCAGTAAGTACAAGGATGAGACAAAACATGGGTGAGACTTTAGGGCCCTCAACATATCTCCAGGTTCCCAGAGCTCATTTTTTGTTTTGTTTGGTTTTGTTTTTTTGCTTTACCCACTAGAAGATGATCTTTATCCATTTTCATCCTTTTCTCCTTTGATCTTCCTCTGTATGAGAAATACGTTTCCCCTCTTTTTGAAAACAACTGCCTCCGACTAGCCTTGGGATGGGTAGCGAGTGCTTGCCTAAAAGGCACCATTGGTTTACATACACATGGCAAGGATGACAGAGCTCTAGAGCACAGTGAAGACAGTGAGATAACATAGAGCATCATCACATTGGAGGCATCCATTTGGCTCTTACATAAGTGCAGCCACTTGATAAGGGACAACATTATTTACACTACTTCCTGTTTCCACAGATAGGTAGCCCCACTAGAGTAATGCTCCTGGCCTCCTTCCCCATCCTCTTACTCACCCCTCTCCATGAGAGAAGTGATTTCTCTAACTGAGGAGTTTGAGAAAAGAGATGAGACAACCCCATTCCATCACAGCTATTGGGACAGCTCTGTTTTTGTGACGGTTAAAAGGGTGTCTTGGACCAGATGACCCTGTGATTGAGTAGGTAGGTCTGCCTTATCTTAGAGTCCAGTGTTAGGAAGTAACATCCTCCAACCCAGTTGTAGGACCCCTTAAAACTCCCAACAATGCTATGTTGTGTTCACTGTGACAGCCATTGGGAAATATACCAATAAGTCATGGTCCCTTTACTCAAAAAACTCATGGGTCATAGTGGGGACCAGGCACAAAGTGTCAGCTGAAAGTAAGGAAGCGTGTGTGGGTGCCTGTTAGAAACCGTTACAGTCAGTCTGCCCTGCTGTGACTCTGGGGTATTTGGCAGAACTTTACTTCTTGTTCTTTCAGTCCATTTTGGTTTTTCCTCACTATGCTCTGGTACATCCCTCTGAGTTGAGAAGTTCATTTCTTTGTAAGTCCAGATGGGGAGGCAGATAATAAGCAGAGTGGTGACCTGTCAGTTTTTACTACATGAAGGTTTTGGGCAAGCCTTAGAACATTCCTTCTGTTTTCCAAAGATGAGGAGTTAAATGCTCTCATACACTGTGATATGGAATCCTTCTTGTAGGAAAGGCCCAAGAAATGTAAAATTGTCAAAGTTCAAGTCTGACTCTTAAAAATTAGGAAGGGATAGAACTTACTTTCTGAGCACGTCCATCCTTTCTTAGAGTTTGTTATGCCTGCTCAGCATCTGCTTACCTACCTGCACCCTCAGGTGCCCAGGACCCTCAAAATGTGCCTTGGTCAGCTACTCAGATTAGTCATAAGTAGAATGGTTTTTAGTCTTTTGAAACTGTTGGATGAGAACTCTTCCAGACACCCAAGAATGGATCAGTTTTGGCACAACTGCTACTTGCCTCCCTAATATCCATTGTCCTTTTCTTCCTTGGTAATAGAACCCCAGATTGTTACAGACAGACAAATGACTCTCTAGAAATAAAGATTAATTTTCATAGCTTCTTTATAGCCAGCTGTGAACAAATGGCTGTATTCCGAACAACAATATTTACAAGAATTGACCTTTATCAGCTTTCATGAAGCACACATAGGTCTCTGGTATGTACCACTGCTATCTCTTTTTTTTTTTTTTCGTCCCTTTGTCCTTGAAATAAGGATGCTATGGCTGAAGCACCAGTAGTCACTTTGACCATGAGTTTGAAGGCCACATACAAGGGATGGTGAGTGAAGAGCTGAAAGAAGGACTCCTGGCCCCCAGTTTCCAACAGCCCCCAAATCAGTTCTGGATGACCTCTGGATTTTTTGTATGTGAGGAAAAAATAAATTTATTTTATTTAAGTAATCACTTTATTGGGTTCCTACCATTCATAGCTCCCCTTACTCTAACTGACATAATAATCAATTTAGCCAAACTCTTATGGGTAGAAATATATCTCTGGCTTTTTTAAGCAGTCCAACTTATATATCAACATGTACCCAGTGGCTGGGAAAGGTGATCAGGGACACCTCCACAACTGTTACGGCAATTTCCTGGCTCCTACTTGTCAGTTCCAGATCAGTCCTTAGCTCAGCTTTGAACTTGGATGTCTTCCATTTTACCTAGAGACACGAGGTAGGAGAGAGGCCAAGAGCAGAAACTCAAGACTCCTCTTGCCCATACCTGCCCAACCACTTATTCCCTGCGTGTCCTGGAGTAAGTTAACCTCTTTTTGCTTCAGTTCCTCATCACTAAAACAGTGGCATGAGTGGTAACTACTTCATAGGATTATCATAAGGCTGAAGTAAGATAATGTGTGTGATATGAAGACAGTGTCTAGCAAAAAGGAGGGTTAAGTCTGTGTTTGTTACTATTATTATTATCATTAGAGTGTTTGATGCTTTGGACTTGGTGTTGATTGCACTTTATCCTCCTGGTATAGTTATTGCTTTTCATTTTATTCCTTTATAAGTTCATTTAAAATATGTGTCCAAATCTGCCCATCTCATTCCCTCTCCCATCTACTTAGAACAAGGGCACTTGGAGCCAAGACATTGAGCCCAGATACGAACCGAATGGCTGGTGTCAGAAACCAGAGGGAATTGAATTACAGCAGGTGTCCCTATGTGAGGTGGCTCAGGCACAGAAAGCCAGAGTCCTTGAAGAAACGGCAAGATTCGAATACTGGAAGGACATAAACAAAAGCTATCCTATTTAAACACACACACACACACACACGCACACACACAAATAAAACAGACGATAAATTTCCAAAAAGCTTCTCAGCCTCACTTGCAATATAAATTAAAACAATAAAGAATCATTTTTCATCTCTCAGGCTGACAAAGATTTAAGAAATTTGATAATGTCCAATCCTAATGACAGTGTAGGAACATAGTGAATTCGGGTTCTGTCTCCCCATGTGACCTTTAAGCACATAGAGACAGACATAGGGAGAAGGAGAGATATATACGGATACACCGATCCTTTTGTTGTTTTATTTGAAAAAAAAAAAAAGCTCATCCTATACTTCCTATTTTATTATTTGCTGTTTGACTTAATATGATTGTTTTAAAATTAAGATATCATTGACATGTAACATTGTATTAGTTTTAGGTGCATTGCATAATGATTCAATGTTTGTATGTATTATGAAAGCATCACCACACTAAGTTTAGTTAACATCTGTTACCTCACACGCATTTTTTCTTTTGTGTGATGAGAACTTTTAAGATCTATTCTCTCAGCAACTTTCAAATATCCAATGCAATATTAACTGTAGTCTCATCGTGTGTATGTTACATCCCCAGGTCTTATTTATCTTATAACTGGAAGTCTGTACCTTTTGACTTGATATTATTTTGACCTCTTTAAAAATATTTGTCTAGCATTCCCAATTCATGGATGCCTCAAATGTTTCCAGGTTTGTACTAGTGTAAAAACTACTGTTGTGAACTTCCTTGCACGGTGGTACCTTTGTGCACTTATGTGAGAGGGTAGATGTCAGAAAAATTCCCGGAAACAGAATTGTTGTGTCAAAGTGTCCATGCATCATAGTGCTGAGAAGCTCTCTCAAAAGTTTGTTTTATTGCCATTTCTTCAAGGACTCTGGCTTTCTGTGCCTGAGCCACCTCACATAGGGACCCCCGCTGTAATTCAGTCTTCTTCTGGTTTCTGACACTGGCCACTCAGTCGGCCTCCAGGCCTGAGTGTCCTGGCTTCAAATGCCCTTGTTCTGAGTGGATGGGGAGGGGATCAGATGGGCGATTTGGACACACTCATCCAGGAGAGTGAGGTGACAGAATGAGAAACTGGAGCCCTACTTTCTCTAAGTCATGCCTCCTCCATGAGGAAGAGGGAACAGGTTATAGAAGTCCTAGGTGTCTCCAAGCTGGTGTGAGTCTTCACCCAGCTCCAAAGTCTCCAACAGCACAATGTGGCCTCGTGAGAAACCATTACTCTGTAGTGAGGACTATTTAGAAAGCCTGACAAGTTCTCCCATCCTGCTATCATCCTACGCCAGAATTACCAGAATTGAATCCCTTTGGGAATGTTGAGAGGAACAGGGTTCTCCAGGCAGTAAGGTGTCCACAGCCTGGGGCCATTTAGAGCCCACAAAGTTAACTCTGGCTAATACATTTCCCAGAGCTCTTGGCATCCCCTCGCAGCAGAGGAAATATTAGAGAAAGTAGAGTCCAGAAAACTGTGTTCCAACTTTTCAAATAATGCCAGTCAAGTAAAATACATTGGTGGGTCACAGTTTCAGTAGGTACAAACTTTGAATGACTTTTTTGAGAACTTGTGCAGAGCCCTGTGTTGTGAAATAGGTGTGTCTATAACAGCCTTCAGAGGCCTCTTAAACCCCCTTCCCCATCCCCTGAGACAAGGCATGGTTCAGTCCATCTTTTCTTACTTAGAGGAGCCTCTCTTCTCCCGTGGGTATTGCAAAATCTTGCTTTTCATCCACTCCAGGGAGTACCTGAACTCAGGAAGCTAGGGCACTTGGCAAAAGCAACAAATTCCCCTTCCGAACAAAGAGACACAGTGATAAACCCAGCTCTAAGAACACACTGTGCTAACCTATAGCTCTCTCGCCAGGTAAGCCACCTGAGCTCTGAGAGGGACTGCATCACACCACTTAACCAATCACCCAGCCATGACTCCTGCTTCTCCAATCAACCTGTGCCCTCCTCGCCTCCCCCGGCTCTGCACCTGGCCACACCCTCCTTGTCTTTCAAGTTCTAACTCAACACTCACTTCTCCGGCCCTGCCCTTCTCTGAGGATGCCCACCTTCCACATTCTCCTGGACACTGATGTGTTTAATCCCCACCACAGTGGGTTCCTATGTGTGTTCAGAGTCAGAATGACACAGTGAAACTTTCCAGGACTTTGACATCTGGCAGACGTGTGGTTGAATTCCAGCTTCGGCAGTAGTCAGCTATGACCTTGGGCAAGTTGCTTAATAGTTTCCTCCACTGTCAGATGGATAATCACAGTTGCCTTGGAGAGTTGTTTCAAGGATTAAATCAGATAATACGTGTAAAGTACTTAGCTCTGTTCTTGACTCACGCTGTCAGACCTATTATTCTTAGTGTTACCTCTACTTCTCTAATGTCTAATGTCACATATTTGTTTTTTTTAAATTCAAATTGCCCCCCCTTGAAACAGAAACCAAGTCCTGTGTTTTTTAATCCCATAAAAGCATCTAACACAGGTTATTTAGGGATTCATCAATAATTGTTTCTGAAATTATTGGAGTATTAACATAATTTTGAGGTCAAAGGTGGGAGGGATATATGAATCAAGTTTAAAAAAAAAGAGTTGATGAAGACTAAAGTGTCAGGGGATGGATGAAAGGATAAAGAATATGACTGAAGAAAAATGCTTAAGCTTAACTGAGAAAACCCGAGTCGTAGTAACCTCCATCAAGTCTCACAACCATGCTGAGATTTTGTGTCCTCAGCAGAAACGATGCTTAACAATATCTGACCTGCCCACCTCTCCAGGCATTTTGAGGATCCATTGCCATTGTCTTTATGAAAACATTGTCAAAGAGTAATATAAAACTGGAAGACCTGAGAATGTTTGGGTAAATTAGATTTATTACGATCACCTAGGAAAGGAAGAAAGAGGCAGGCTGTTTCTCCTGGAAACTGCCAGACCTCTGAGCATTGTTAGAACCTGTAGCCTTGAAGCGTGTGTCTCCCCTGGATGACAGGAGGTCAGGCTGTACTTCCCAAGGCTGCTCAGAACCAGAACTGCTTGCTCCTTAAACTCTGCCCCTGCACCTGCATTAAGCCTCTGGTGTGGCTAAAGCTAATTTCTGAAATATTAGGGGCATTTAACGAGAGCAAAGTCCAGAAACGTTCTCTGGGTTGACTACATTTACCAAGAATAGAAAGTGCCAGGAATTCTGGAACTCGTACAGATTCAAATAATCCCAAACTTCACCTCTGTACAAGTCCCATTTTAACACTCCTTGATTCATGTTGTTTGGGTTTCCTTTCATTTGCTTTTGCTGCAAGTGTTTGGAAGTGTTTGCTCCTTGACAACTGGGAGTTTGAAAAGAGGTGGAAAATTACTATCAATAGCTATTCCGTGCCTTTTTTTTTTTTTTTTTTTGAGTAAGAACCTAATATAAAAGCAGCTTGTCTGGCGTTGAACCATGGAGTAGAAAAAACATCTGCCACCTATTTCTGTCAATAGTTTGGGCGCGGGTATAGGTTGAAGGAGCACACCATTACGCAGGAGGAAGATCAGCTGGCTAGCTGCCAAAAAACCCTACCTTGTGAGCTTTACATTTAGTGTATGAGCAGGGATTGGTAGAGCTTGGAGCTCAGAGATTTGGTTCTCTAAGAACATGAGATTGTGTCAGAGTCCTGAGGATAGGATTGTCGTGTGCAAACTTCCCAGAAACAGATGTAGAAGTCCAGACCCTCACTTCAGTTCCTTTCATTGGGAGATACAAAGGCATGATCTAAAGGTCAAAACTGGACTGTATATGTCTTTGGTTTGCTTGTCTTTTTTTCATTTGTGGGGCCAAATTATACACAACACAAATGTAGCCAAGTTTTTTCCAGCTTGAGAGAAAATTGACGTATAACATACATTTAAGGTGTGCAACGTGATTATTAGATATACATCTTTTTTTAAAAAGATTTTATTTATTTATTTGACAGAGAGAGAGAGAGATCACAAGTAGGCAGAGAGGCAGGCAGAGAGAGAGGGGGAAGCAGGCTCCCCGCTGAGCAGAGAGCCCTATGCGGGGCCCGATCCCAGGACCCTGAGATCATGACCTGAGCCAAAGGCAGAAGCTTAACCCACTGAGCCACCCAGGCGCCCCTTGATATACATCTATACTGTGAAATGATTAAGTAACCTTAAGGTTACTGAACATACCCATCATAGTTACCTTTTTTTACTTTGTGGTGAGAAATTTTAAGTGGTAGTGCCTTAGCAACTTTCAGGTATACCATAGCATACTGGTAACTATAGTCACCATGCTATACATTACATCACCAGAACTCAGTCACCTTATAGGAAGATTATACCCTTTGACCACCTTCACCCATTTTCCTCACTGCCCCCCTACACCAATGTATTTTCTGTTCCTATGAGTTCATTCTTTAGATTTCACACATGGGAGAGATCATCCAGTACTTGTCTCTCTCTCTGACATATTTTACTTATAATGCTCTCAAATTTCATCTGTGTTGTCACAAATGACTTGATTACCTTCTTTTTTATGGCTGAATAATATATTCTGCTGTATTTATATATATTCCATATTCTTTATCCTTTCATCCATCCCCTGACACTTAGGTTGTTTCCATTTGGCTATTGGGAATAATCTTATAATGAACACGGGAGTACAGATATCTCTTCAAGATAGTGATCTTATTTCCTTCAGATATATGCCCAGAGGCAAGATTGCTGGGTCATAGGATTGTTCAATTGTTAATTTCTTGAAGAACCTCCAGGCTAGATCCCATACTTGCTGTACCATCTTACATTCCCACCAACAGGGCACAGGGGTTTCCTTTTCTCCACATCCTCACCAGCCTTTGTTAGTTCTTCTCTTCTCGATAGTAACCATTCTAATTGGTTGAGCCAAATTTTAAGAATCATTAAAAAGTAGATTTCTTGGGGCACCTAGGTGGCTCAGTGGGGTAAAGCCTCTGCCTTCAGCTCAGGTCATGATCTCAGGGTCCTGGGATTGAGCCCTGCATCGAGCCTGCTTCCCCCTCTCTCCCTGCCTGCCTCTCTGCCTACTTGTGATCTCTCTCTCTCTCTCTCTCTGTCAAATAAATAAACAACAACAACAAAAATCTTTTTTTTAAAAAAAAAAGTAGATTTCTTTGTTTTCTTGGGAAATCAGAAGACTTGGCCCCTTGCTTTCTCAGATGGCAACAATCCCTAGCTGTTGCTGAGTCGTGGTGCCCTTTCCAGGAAGTGTGTGCCCTCTAGGTTTGCACATCTGTTACCACTGATTATTACCCAATACTGGTGCCATTCATCACAGTACTTGCATGGTTTTTCTTGCAACAGAGAAATATCTCTTCTCTTCTTATGTCTCTATCAAAATTTGGAAAATGGAATAGAAAGTTAGAAGGCAGAGTATTTCAAAACAATTGAAAGATGCCATAGTTCCTTTTAGAGGTGAAGAAGAACATAAACAAGAATGAACAGAATAATATAACATAATAATGTAAATATATATAACATGTGTAAAATAATACATATATTATTTGTTCTGTCACAAACCTCTCCATCCCTAATGTAAAATTGCAATAACTTCAGCCTTGAAATAATTTTAGATTTCATTGGTTACACTGGAGTTCTTGTGATAAGATCTAAATTCACTCTAAATAGATTCTATTGGGAAAAACAAAAGAGAAAAAAGTGAAGTGAAGTGAAGTGAAAAAAGGAAGGGAAAGAGGGAGGGAAAAAGGAGGGAGGGAGAAAAGGAGGAAGGGAAGAAAGAGACAGAGAGAAAGAAACAGAAAGAAAAAGAGAGAAAAAGAAAGAAAAGAAAGAAATCCCCAAAAATCCCCAAACAAATTTTTCAGCTGCTAGACTTTCTGGAAAAAAAAATGGCAATAAAGTTGTTTTTGCTTTTGTGCAAAAAGAAAACCATTGCTCTGATTATAAACTAAAGCTGCTTTTACTTGGGGCATTGATGTTGGTGATACCAAGAGGAACGATGACAGTTTTTTAACCTTTCAGAAAGCCTGTGGGACAGAGTTTAAAACACAGCAGTGTTAAGGGTGCCAAAGACTCACTCTTTGGAAGAGAGGTTGACCCTCTTGAGAGCTTCCCTTTAAAAATGATTTAAAGGCCTTCACTCAGAGGACCACAGATATAAAATTAGAGCTTCAGTCAACTGAAGCCCAAAACGTGGCAAAGGGGGCACGGTTACCCAGCAGAAAGGGGACATGGTGTGGAGTTTGTCAAACTTTAGTCTGAATTTCAATCCTTCCACCCCAAACCAATGTAACCTTGAGTGGGTTTCTACAGAGTTGATGTGAATAGTACATGAGAAAACATAAACAGGCCTTTTGTAAGTACTTTCAAATGCTGGTTCTGATTCTCTGTGTTTTCTGGATAGATGATAATGTTGGCCATCCCAACTGGAATGCCCACTGTTTCCCAGACCAGTGTCCCTTCATCTGAGTTCCAGCTTCCCTTGCTTTTAAAGTGGCTTCAGACCTTTTCTCAGCATTTTAATGCACTAGAGCAGGGGGCATTTCCTTTCTGTAAAGGGCCAGCTCAGAAATATTTTTATATTTGTGACTATCTCTACAGTCAAAGGGCTCAAGGGTCAGAGGGCTCTACATTTTCTGTCACTGTTACTCAACTCTGCCTGCCACTGAGGGTGAAAGCAGCCAGAGAGAATATGTGCACAGACGGGCATGGCCGTGTTCCAATAAAACTTAACTTACAAAAACAAGCAGCTGGACCAGGGGCCATAGTTTGCCAGCCCTTGTCCTTGCCTATGAATCTTTGCATCCCTACACAGTTCTTGCTATCCAAATGCATAGTTTAAAATTTTCAGTGTTTTAGGAATGAGGGAGGGAGGCAAAGAGGAAGGGACAGACGAAATAGCAAGAGACCTCAAAGTGAACTTCTATATACATACAAAATGGGCTATCCATCTATACCGTGTTGGGTTCTCAGAAAGATTGCAACAGTGAATGTATCTGAAAGTGCCTGGGTCAGAATCAGGGAGCATTAAATCAGCTCCTTTTTCTTTCTCTACCTACCATTCAAGATTATCCACGATTACTAAATGTTTATCAAGTACCCACTATTTATTCAGGTTTGACTGCTCTAGAACCATCAAATCCCAGGAGAAGGGAGATTTGGTTCTGGCTTTGCCTCTAAGGATGTGGGACCTTATGGAGACTTTGGCTTTAGGTTTCCACATCTGTAAAATGACATATATCTCCTCAGCCTTTCTAAGAATGCTATCATATTTGCATCAGAAACTCCTTGGAAAAAATGTATATTTCCAGACCCTACCTAAGACATCAGAATCCTTTGGGATGGGGCTTAGGTTTCTACATGATTATCCCCAACTCCATTTTGGAAAAAAAAAAAGGCAAAACAAAACAGTATTAAACATACAAAAAAGTTGGACAAATCATACGATGAACCCCCATTTACCTCTCACTGGATTCACTTATTGTTATTTTTGCCATATTTGCTTCATAGATCTTTCTTTTGCTCTTGCTCTCTTTTTCTGTCTCTATATTTGGAAGTCAGTTGATAGTTTGCCACATTTTCTTGGTAATTCCTCTCTTTCCCCATTTGAAAGTGAGTTAACAGACATCACTTCACACCTAAACACATCAGTGCATATCTTCTAAGAATGAAGACTTTCTTCGATAATGGATAATGCTGTTATCACATCCAAGGAATTTAATTAATGTTGATGCAATTATATTATCAAATATATAGTCTATATTTAAATGTCTTTTATTGCCACCAAAAAAAATGTCCTTGTATTTTTTCTTTGATGATCTAGTCCAAGATCCTTCATTTTATTTGATTTTCATGTCTCTTCAGTTTCCTTTCATTTAGCAAATTCCATCATATTTTTTGTCTTCCATGACTTGACATTTTTAAGAAATCCAGGCCACTCATTTTGTAGAATGTAGCCCCCTCCCCTTTCTGGTTTTGCCCGTCTTCCCATATCTAGATATTTAGATGGCAAATTGGATCAAGCATCTATGTGGTACTTTATGCACCTTTAATGGAATATATTCTAAAGACAAAACGAATTGCAAAGAAATTTTGAACTTACTAGGTAGATTTGTTATTGGTATTGGAATAGTGATAGTAGCTCTGAAACAATTTCTATATTGCAGGACACAGTAAGATGAATGACTACATGACAGTTTTGGAAACCAGATTCTCATGTATCAGAAGACAAAAATATGGAATAAGAAAAAGTAAAGTACTTTTTGGTGTTGGGTTCGAATTAGACATATGAGTATAAACTCAATCTACCTACCACCATAGTAGAGATAAGCACATCTAGTCTCCAGATCTTGGTTTTTAAATAACATTTCATACTAAAAGCAACCAGGGCTCCTTAAGGAATGGCTGATCCCAGGGCTAGGCAGATAAAATACAAGTTATAGCTTGTTATGCCAGAAAACAAAAAGAAAAAAACATGTATGCTTAAAGACAATGGGGATCTATCAAAAGTACACAGAAGTCAGCTTGAGGAGGCTTGTGCTGCCCAAATTTGGCATATCTAAGCAGAAAACAGAATAATAACAGTAATGGAATATAGCACATTAGATAAGAATCCATGAGAGTGAAATTAAAGAACAACAGCAACAAAAAAGACTGTATGTAGAAGAAAGATCCTCATTTCAGACCGATGTCTGCTAATAAATGCAGAAGGAATTATTTTTTCAATATCTGCTTTTTTCACATGCTCCCTAGGTGGTTCTCGTTCCCTCCCAAGTTTGGGAACAACTGCTAGATGTTTCCTTGAAGCTCTTTAATTCTACAACAGCTATAAAATCTTAAGCGCAGCTCCTGCCTTGGAAAAACTAATACTTAATAGAAATGTAGGAAAAATAGAAATTCTAGTCAGCCTGTTGACACTTTGTTTCCTGTAAAGTACTTCTGAAAGTATTTTTCCCACTGTTTAATATGCCAGCCATTCAGGCTACTCCTGATCCTTGCCATTCTATTCTAACATGGTCCTAGAACTCCTTCCTGCTTACTTCCCCCAAAAACCCCTCCCCCTGCAGTACAAAATTTTGACACCCATGGAAATGGGAGAAGGAGGCATCTGCCTGGGATTGTCTCTAGGCTCTGCCTTTTGCTTGTTGTAATTTTCTTTGTCCCTTCACCAGTCAGACAAGAGCTTTCGGGCATCTGGGAATCCTTGGACTTTAGTCCAGTGGATCCTCAATGTAAATCTTGTGATATCTTGTGTATCTTGTGATACCTCGGAGGGCTTTAATTTCCATTTCAGAAGCAGGGCAGGAACACTTTGCTTTTGAATGTGTCTTCTGCATCTGGGCATCCAAGTTTTGTAATGAATTGGGGCTATTTATTTTATAGTTCTAGTATAATCATGCAGAGAAGCAATTCAAAAATGAGCATATAGTTATGAATTTCCCTACCCATAATCAATCTTTTCCTTGGCTCCCCACATCCAAATCGATGGCCAGACCCTGTAATAATTCTTCTTTCCAACATTTTTCAAGCATCATCCTTTGACCTTCCATTTCTTGCTTTCATTACCAAAGAGCCACTGTTCTTTGCTCCTTAAAGTTTCTCCCTTGATCACGTTAGACTCTAGTCTAAGCAAATGACACCAAAATACACTTATCCAGGCCTTCGACTTCAGTGCCTTTAGGACACTCCTTGTTGCTTGCTCTACCTTTCCCTCAAATTCAACAAATCCAAAAGGAAACCATCCCACCTCTTGAACAGTTCTGCCACCTCCTTCCTGGCCACCTACGCTAATACTTAGTATATTGTAACAGTTAAAAAGCATGAGTTCAATTAGAACGAGGCTTAAATCCCAACTTGTAAGCTGTGTGACCTTGCTCAGCTCAACATTCTCATCTGTAAAATGGGGATAACATGACATATGTCAAATAGTTGCTGTCTGGAATCAACGACATGTTATATATGTACAGGGCCTGACATAGTGTAAAGATTTAATAAATACTAATTATTTCATTGGCTTCTCCTCCTCTTTCTAGTTCTCTATATGGTAAGTTATCACAATCTGTTCAATATTTCTTTAAACAATCTCTTTCATTTCCACACAAATCCAGCTCATTATCCCTGCTTAGGTTACTGAATAATCTTTCCAAATTGTTTTTCTGTCTTCAGTAGCCCCAGAGACTTGTGTTCCTTATGTTCCTTGTGCAAGGAATCTTGCTAAGGCGCTTCACTCTTTCCAACTAACCCATTCCTCATTCTGTCAACAGATTAATCTTCCCCAGGATCTGTTTTTATTGCACCTCTCCCTTGATTAGGAAGAATCAGTGGCTTTCCAGGACCTTTAGGATAAATTCCACACAAGGGGTAAATAGGCTCCAACTTATCTGTAGTGGAGAATAATAATTTGGTCCGGCCCAGTCCTCTTTCTTGCCTTATTCTAGTAAATATATACCTTTATTTTGGTGAATTCCTTATCATCCCCATTCCAGCCATGGGGCTACAGTGGGAGCCGTCAATCATGGTATCTATCTTCAGCCACCAGACTAGATATGTGATCCAAGCTGAACCCATCTTTCTGCCTTTGGATACCTTTCTAATTGAGATGAGGGGAAGAGACCTTTCCTTCTTGGAAGCTGAGCTGGGTACTCTAAACCTTGGCACTGCCATTGGCCATGGTTTGGCCTTGTGCAATCTGAAAGAATGAGGTGCATTGGTATCAGTTCCAGCTGTACTCAAGGCTAGCCTTTCTCTTGCCCTTAGCAAATTGGCTATGTGAGCTCATGCATTTCCCATTTGGTGTTCAGTGTCGGTTGAGATTCTATCATTTGGAGCCAAGTATTCTGACTAATAATACTATCTTTTCACCAGATCTCTGTCTTACTTCTTTCTCAAACCCATTCTAAGCTGATCAACCGACTGCTCAGTGAAGATAATCTGTTCTTGCTTTTCTTCCTGCCTTTCATCAAGTTGTTCCCCCTGTTAGGAATGTTTGTTCACTCTTATCTCAGTCTGTGCTTCCCCAAGACTCAACTCAAAACCTTTGCCTTTCCTGGAGCTCAGTTTGTCCTCCTTGAGCGCTAGGGAGTGTTCCCTTAGTTTAACATCAAAGCTTTAGATTCCAAATCCTAAAAGTCATCTGATATTTAGTTACTAATTGGGTCATTCATCCTCGCTATTTCCCATCTTTCTACCAAAGTAGAATAAAAATTCCAAGCTCAACTAAGGTCTAGAAGTGAAGGAACTTGTTCCAAATCACAAACCCTATTTGAGGCAGAATACATTGAAGTTTCCTTAAAAATACTCATGTCTAACTGATGATAGTGGAGGAATGGATTTAAAAAGGAAAAACATGAACCAGGAACTTAAATTATCCAAAAATGTCTAGATTGCTAGGGGGTTGGGTGGGGGGGAAAGACAACATAATTCAAAGAAAGTGCTAGAGTTTATTAAATGATGAAAAATGGAAGACCGGAAACGTTCCGTGATCTGGAGGTATTACTGGGCATCAAAAATGTTGGTGTACTGTTTGAGAGCCTTCCAGAGCATTCAATGAAGGTGAGGTTCTTGACAGAGAAGGCAGTAGGTGGGAGATATAGTATTGGGGAACTAGCCCAAGTTTCAATTACAGCTGCGTGAGAAGGAATGCGTGAGAAATCAGACTAGGATAAAAGAGGATCTGTGCATAGCCATACTGATGGAGTCAGAGTTCAGAGCAATGAGTTAATGGGGAGATTATCTAGGAGAACACCACTATCGTAGGAGGAAATAAACTGGGTTATGAAGTAGAGCAGGAGAGGAAGTTTCTCATGAGGTCAAGGGGAAATCTGGGAGGATGACTCCATACAGGGAGTGGAGACATTATGGGAAAAAGTGAGTTTCCCTCATATATAGACTTCTGACTCCAAAGGTTCTGAAAGTAATTTAATAACCAACCTCTTTTGGAGTCTAAGGAGCAGCTTAGCAAGATCCTGAAATAGTCATTTGAACTTTCATGTCTATCTCATTTCCTATTATTTGAAAAATGTGTATGGGGGAAACTTTGATTTCTTATTCCTCTTGACCCTCGGATCAGGACATGATTTATGCCTACTTAGGCCAACTTGCTAAAGTTCCTAGGATGTGGAGGGTTCTCTTGCCTACTGGGATTTCAGAGAGCCATTTTGTTCAATGTGTCTTTAATATAAGATCTAACCTACCACTCACAGTTTTAAAAAGGATCAAATGTATAATCCCTTAGGAAAAATGCCTTAAATGTACACCATAGATACTGAAAGACTGGTGTAAGGTTTGTCTCCCCAGCAGGTTGTTAGGGAAGGGAAGTAGAGGGGGTGGGACTCGGGATGAGAAGCTGGAAGATAAACATCTAAGCACTTTCAGTCCTGCTGTGGGCTAGCCCTGCTCCTGAAAACATCCCCCGTGCAGCATTCTGACCTCAATGTGAGCAATCACAGAACTTCCTCCGGACAGCCTGGCCAGCAGATATCCTGGGTGGTGGTCTATCTAGTTTACCAGGGACCCACCCAGAAAAGCCAGGCACATGCAGTAGAGGGCGTCTGCCAACCCTCTTCGAATCCATGATGGACCTGTTAGCCATCCTGGGCCTACCAGAGGAGAGGGAACCTGCTCAGCCTTCTTTCTGTTCGGTGCCATCCCCCAGTCCAGGGGCTTCACCCCAGAAGTGAGAATCTCTAAGCCAGCATTTTGATTTAGCTGATTCCACTGATTTCACACTCGGCACTGCAGCCAGCTCCTTCACCCCGTGTACGTCTGTCTTCCTGTCTGAATTATCTTTGGATTCCAGGGTGGGCCTCCTGCAGCTTCCTCGTACTCCACAAGCCTTTCGCCAACAGTATTGACATCGCTAGGCCTCACCTTAGGAGTTTTGCATTTCCAGTACTCCTCTTGCAAACACACCCTGTCTCTCTCTTTTTCACTCTTTCTCTTTCTCACTCTTGTTCTGCTCTCTTATCTCCCCACACCCCTCACCAGAAATCAAGCTCTTTGTCTCTTCTTCCTCACTATTCACCTTGTATCCGCTGTTCATCCTGCATATTGGACAAATCTCCCTAAAGATGTTCTACCTACTCTTTAGGAAACACTGCCAAAAATGCAGTGATGGTATTTTCCAAACCCAAATGTTGGATCATGTGTTCAACCCCATAGAAGTTTACTCAGGAGGTAATAGTAAGTAACATTTGAAATCAAGACTGAAGCTGATAATCCAAAATGTTTGGCTCTTGAATTTCAAAAAGGACAAGGAGGAAGGTCTGTGTTGCAATCCTCCAAGGCCCTACCTTGTGATCTGGTCCAGCCTCCCTCTCTGATCTTGCCCCTACCTCTCTCTTCCCCCCACAGACTGCCCCAGCCACGCTGACCTCCTTCCAGTCCCATGAACCATATAAGCTGGGTTCTGTCTCAGGTGCACTGTACCGGCACGTCCTTCTTCCTGGGACCATTTTCCCTAAATCTTTGCAAGACTCCCTCTTCTTCCCATCCACATCTCACTCCAAAGTCACCCCCTCCCAAGGGTTTTCCTTAACAGCGCCACTCCTGGTCTCCTTGTAGTCACTTGCCCTGCTTACTCTTGACTCTATCACACTGTATTCCCATCTGCAAGAAAATATCTTTGCATGTTTGTAGTCTTTCTCTACGTATACTCTGCCACCCACTACAACGTAAGCTCCGTAGGGCACGCCTTTGCCAATTTCTCTGCTCCCAGGTCACGACACCTAGAACACGGCCTGGGATCTGGTAGGTGCACAGCCAGGCTCCGCGGGATGCTTGGATGAACACATGCTGTTGCTTGTGCCCGTACCCTCGGTGCTGTGGGGCTGAGGATTCCATGACCTGCTCTTGCAAGTCTCTGCTCACACGCGCCTCTGGAGCAAAATGCACGTCCTGCGGGAAAGGGACTCACAGAGGAGGATCCCAGTTCTGGCTGGGTGGGAAATGAAAACCAAAGGTTTAGACCAGAAGGCAGAAACAGAACAGGAGACAGAGCTAAGCAAAAGAAATCTGGTTTAAGGAAAAGGGGGTCAGGAAGCTTCAGATATAATTTCGGGAATACAAGAGTTGGACTGGCAGTCAGGAGAGCCCAGCGGCAGCTTTGCCACGAACCCACTCTGTGGCCTTGAGTCCCTCATTGCTACACTCTGGGCTTCAGACGCCACACTTCTAAAATGAGGAAGCTGGAAGTCTTTTCAGTACTTTCCAGTGATCACCCTTACAAAAAAAAAAGGAGACGTAGGAAGGGATAATCTGTCTAACGGCAAGTATTAAGGAGCTACAGGGCCCTAGTCTTGAGTCCTGCCAAGAACTAAGAAATGAGGGAAAGAAGGTTTACCCCTGAGAATCCGCGTTGCCTATCAGAGGCCAGAGATGCAGAGCTATCTGAGGAATGAGACAGGACTTCTAGGCCTGTAAGACCACAACAGTCACCAGTTTCAATATATTAACATGTCTACAGTACAATTTTTAAAGAAGTCTCAATGAGGGAAGGGCAGAGTGGTGTCTAACCTTGGAAAGAGGGCGAGGCCGGAGGCGGGGGCGGGCGCTACCCCTCCACACTCAGGACACCGAAAGCCTGGCCTCGCTGCGGGATGCACCCCGTAGCTAACACGCCCTGAGACGTCAGGAGAGTGTAGGACAGTGGTTCAGGGTCCAGACTCTTCATATCTGGCTGCAGACCTGATTGCCATTGACTAGCGACAGGCCCAGGCCAGTTATTAAACCTGTACTTCTATTAGTTCACCCATGAAATGGGAATAATGATAGGGGTGAGGACCCCAAAGAATCCCTGGGAGGATTAAATTCATTGTGTAAGGCGTGCAGAATAGGGGCTGTTGGGATAATTCCACTGACCAAGTCACCTCCACCTAACAAGTGCGCCTTAGGCCTAATGATATTCAGTATTTGTCTCTCCTCCTTCAGATGCCACTTTCAACAAGCTACCTTCTTCTTCCCATGCAGGTTTGCTTACGCGGGAAAAAAATGTGTTGATCACACAGTTTCTGAGAAAGTACCATTTCAGAGCCTGCGGTATCTTATGGCAAATCAATGAGTTACTTCCGGTTTTGTCTGGGCTTCCCATATTGCTTGAGCACAAAGGTAAGACCTTGATGGAAATGCAGGATGTCAGTTTTGGTTTCTCAATCATCACACTCGGGTTCTGGTGCCTAGCTCCTCCTTAATGTTTTGGGTTATTGCATAGACACTCAGGCTCTGATTTCCCTAAAGGGTGATAGGTGTGGATCCTCAGCCTCTAAAGCAGAGGGCAGTCCCAACTGGTTTTCCCACCCCACAGTGGTACACCCTGTGGGCTCCCTGTATGATCCTGTGGCTGCGGTCCCTGCAGCCGTGGGTACCTTTACAGGAACACAGATCTTATAGAAAACTGGTGGGTTAAAAATGTAGGAAAGGAGAGAGCTGCAAACAGAAGCACTAATCCCAAGGTCTCTGCTCACCTGCCTTGAGTGACTTCTCAAAAGAAGTCCAAATGTTTTCACGTCATCTCGGGACCCTGCCTGGGACTCCAGCTACCCTTTAGGGATTCATCTGAGTTTTAAAGCATTGTCAATTAAAAGTATGGGTCATCCTGGAAGGGTTAGAGAATGCTCGGTAGTGTCAATGGTGATAAACATCAGTGGGAATGTGTTTGAGAAGATTTCTTTTCTCTGGACACCTTGCTGGATTGGGTTTACCTTTAGGAATGAGCAGAATTGAGAGTTTTGTTTTGATTTTGGACAGAGGAGAGAAAGGTGTAAAGGGACAGGGGATTCAAGAGAGACTTAAAACTCTTGGGGAAGCTCATGACACCGAATTATGGTCGGGGGAGAACCTAAGAGGTTGAAGAACCAGGAGAACTCTGGGAGGTTCAGCTGTGCCATGGGTTATGTTGGCATTTCCGGATTGGCCTAGTAAGGTAACCAACAATTTTCATCTTGTTCCCCTGGAAAAAAATACAGCCTGAGCTCCAAATAAGGAACCAGTAAAGGAACTTTTCAGATACAATCCATTGACACTGCGTTCTTAAATGGTGAAGTTCCTATATTGGATCTTGAGAAAAAAGAGAGAGTACCAGGAAACAGTTGGTATGGCATTGGTAGGGGAAAAGATAGGTCAGAAGCACTGAGCATATTCGGTGTTAGAGCTGGAAAGACATCAGTTCCTGGGGGCCTGGGACAGACAGTGACCTGCTGAAAACCCCCACCAGCACAGAAACCTCTCCAGAGATCCGTGAGAAAGATGTCCTGCATTTAAAGAGAGGAAGTTTCGGGCGGGCACGCGGGTTATGCTGACGTTCCATGCTGAGTTCTCCGGACAGCCTTCCCTCTTGACTCCCAGAGGACGCAGGGCCTCCGTCGGAGTCTACCTGAGAGTCCTCGCGCGAAGGAGAGGCAGGTAAGAACTCAGCAGAAGCCAAGCTTCCGTTGGAAGACGCCAGCGTGAGGAGACCTGGATCTGGATAGAGCTGGGGGTTAGGACTGAGGGACAATCCAGCAGGGGTGGACGAGGGAGTGAAAGGGAAGGGGTCGAGGCAGGGTCGAGTGAGGGGACCCAGGCAGGACAAGCGGTCCCGACAAGGGAGGGGGGTGGGCGCCGGGGGAGAAGGAAGGATCGAGAGGAGAGGGCCGGGTTGAGGAGGGAGCGGGCGCGAGGAAGCTGTTCCTACGGCGCCCTGGGCTCCCGGGAGCGAGGCGGCGGGGGTCTGAGCCCGCGAGCCGCGAGGGCGCGAGAGCACCCGAGCTGCGGCGGCTGGAACAGGTGAGCGGCCGGCGGCCGGCGGGCCCCGCCCCTTCCCGCGGGCGTGCCTCCTCCTACCCACCCTCCCGACGCCGAGCTGCTGCGCGGCTCCCCTCGGTTTGGGCTATTGCAACTGGCGGCTCGCTTTTTTTTTTCTTCCCCTCCCCTGAGTCTGTCTCTCCTTCTTTTAGGTCGCTCCACCCCGCCCAGGATCGGGCGAGGGGGAACGGGCTGGGCTGCGGCTGCCAACTCGCCGAGCGCGCGTGCGAACTCCCGGAGCGGCGTCCCGCGCCTGGCCTCCTCCCTGCGGGGCGCGCGCTCCCCGCTCCCCGGGCCCGCGGCCTCCCCCGCAGCCCTTCCCCACTTTTCCCCCCTTTGGCAATCACATGGCATTTTAAGAATGCCGGAAAGATGGCGGTAGCGGCGGCGGCGGCGGCGGCGGCAGCGGCGGCGGGGCCAAGCGGCGGGGGAGGCGGCCGGGCGCAGCGGAGCGGGCTGCTGGAAGTTTTGGTGCGGGATCGCTGGCACAAAGTTCTGGTGAACTTGAGTGAGGACTCCCTGGTTCTGAGCTGCGAGGAGGGCGCCGCGGCGTACAACGGCATCGGGACCGCCACCAATGGCTCGTTCTGCAGGGGCGCCGGCAGCGCGCAGCCCCCGGACTCGCCCGCCGGGGTCCGCACAGCCTTCACTGACCTGCCGGAGCAGGTGCCCGAGTCCATCTCCAACCAGAAGCGCGGCGTGAAGGTGCTGAAGCAGGAGCTGGGCGGGCTGGGCATCAGCATTAAGGGAGGCAAGGAGAACAAGATGCCCATTCTCATCAGCAAGATCTTCAAGGGGCTGGCGGCGGACCAGACCCAAGCCCTGTACGTGGGCGACGCCATCCTGTCGGTGAACGGGGCAGACCTGCGGGACGCCACCCACGACGAGGCGGTGCAGGCGCTCAAGCGCGCCGGCAAGGAGGTGCTGCTGGAAGGTAAGGGGTTAACGCCGCGCGGGCCGCGCACACACCCCCTCACCCTCCCACCGCACCCTCACACTCACCCACGTGCGGGCACCGCTCGGGGACCCGGCGTGGGGGGTGGCGGCGGAGAGTTTGGACAACTTTAACCCACCTGGGGGCAACTTAGCCCTACCCTAGAGTCGCTGCGGGCTTGGACCCAGCAGGGGTTAGTGCAGAGGCTCGGCGAGCAGGGTTTCTCGAGCTACGTGGCAGGCGCAGGGTCAGATGCTTAGGGAACGGTGTGTCATTTTTACCCGCGGATAATCCGAGGGTCGCGTAGCGGCCCGGAAGTGGGACTGAAGATGAAGGGCAGCTGGCCGCGCTACAGTGAGGGCTCCCAGAATAATCGCAACTCTCCTAGCTTTCTGTTTGGGCACCATGTTCTCCTCAGGAGGCTGAGCAATCCATTTAAAAAGGTTCAGTCCTTAAGAAGACAGAGAGAAGTGGCTGTGTTTGAACGCTAAAAGCCCATCATCCTTCTGGACTTCCCTCCTCTCGGATTGGAACCCGGGGTTATGCTGGGGAGTTGTGCCAAGGGCTGGGAAGTATGGTTGCAGCTTTACGCAGAAGTGCCCCTTTGGTGCCAGGTGTTCGGCCGGTCAGTCTGGATTCCAGGCTGCTCTGGGTGGAGGGTTGCTGAGGCAGTTTTTCTGCCTGCGTTTTCCCGGGATTTTTCCCGAGTGGAGTAGAAACAGTTTTGCATTTGTAAACAGTTTTCCCTGAGTGTGAGGCTTCTTAGGACTTTCTTGAGATCCTGTGTGCATGGTCTCCTAATTTTTCAATTGAATAGAGTAAGTAGCCGCGTTATTGTACCCTTTTGCGATTATTGGCAGAAAGGCAGTGGGGGAGGCGCCTGGGTGGCTTAGTGGGTTAAAGCCTCTGCCTTGGCCTCTTGTCCTGATCTCAGAGTCCTGGGATTGAGCCCTGCATCGGGCTCTCTGCTCAGCAGGGAGCCGGCTTCCCCCCCACTCTCTCTGCCTGCCTCTCTGCCTGCTTGTGATCTCTGTCAAATAAATAAATAAATAAAATCTTAAAAAAAAAAAAAAAAGAAAAGCAGTAGGGTATTAAGTGGATAATCACTCTCCTTTCCCACCTTATCTATTTCTTACTTGGTGTCCACCTCTCTGCCCCATAGCTTGCTTTGTACATACCTCAGTCAGCAAAAATATCATGTAATTATTTTTGTCTATTTACTCAGCTTCCCCTTCACTGTAGACAGAGTTGTCTGGGGTCTTTTATTTAGTTATGGCTTATTTCCCTTCAGTTAGTATGCATCCTGAGTGAATAAATCAATGAACCCATAGCCACCAAAATGAGAGTATTTCAACCCAGGTCTTGTAAACTGGTGGTTGATTTAAATCCTAAATTAAGGACTTAGGTCAATTTCCTACTTACCAGATGTGGTGCTGGTATGTGAAACAGAAAGTTCAAAGTCGGGAAACCAGCTTTGTTACGTGTGGCAAGGTTATGCAACACATGATGTTCACCGCCTGCCTGGAATACACAGGGCACCCCCCCATCGCACACACACCTTTATTTATCTAGAGGATTGTGATGTCTTCATATTTAATTGCTACCCTGGATCCAGAAACTGGAAGGCTATTTGCTTTGGCTTGATGATTAACATAAGTAAACAGAAAAAAGTTTTCTTGACTCAAGTGTGTGTTGGATTGTGTGACAAGGGACAGGTGGGATGTGGGGCAAGTGTCGTTTGGAGTATAAACCGCTGGGCACCTGCTTAGCTTGCAGTATTTTTACTATAAACTATCGGGGGACCAGGGAGACAAAAAGCAGGTCATTTCTGTTTCAAGGTACTGCCCTTCATTATGTCTTTTCTTCTCTTTGGTTTCAATTTAGTGAATAATGACTTAGCAAAGAGATAAAAAAAATACCTGTCACCCAAAAAGAGGAAGGAAAGGTGACTCCCTGCAGTTGAAAATAAAGAGAAAGAATCAGCTGTGTGACTTTACAGACGCAGCAACTGAAGAGTGAGTTTTGTAAAAGCCTCTAATGTGACATTCTTGCAACACGTCATCCTGTGTTGCAGGCAGGACCTCTGGGGGAAGGCCAGTGAGCCTCTTAGACATGAACCACCTGGGCCCGGGGCAGCAGTCTTATTCCCAGCCTGAGTTTTCGGAGATCGACTGCAATCAAGAGAAGCAAGTAGAGGCCCCCCTCAAAACGGCGTCTCTTGTTCTGAGTTCAAGTGCAGTAGGAGAGATCATATACCATCAAAGCAGATACCACACATCCCCTTTTTTTGTAGCTTGGAGGAGTACATGGATTCCCAACTGAAGGGGCATATCAGAACCACCGGAAGGGCTTTTTAAAGTCACATACCTTCTTGCCTATATTCTGAAATGCAATCTTGATTGCTGAATTTCTACATAGGAATGGCTTTGTAGATGTAATCAGCCGGGATGGGAGGCTTGGGGAGATGTCTTAAAGATATGTTTATATGGAAAATACACAGCTTTTTACTTATATTTGGGGGGGGGGAGCGGGTTTGTTTTGTTTTGCTTTGTTTTGTTTTGTTTTTGATTTGTTTTTTGAGCCAGCCAAGAGTCCCTCAACGGCAGCCAATACGCACCCCGTTACGTGACATGCGCCCCCTAGTGGAGAATCAATGCCTCTGCTAGTGGAACACCCTGACATGAAAAGCTGAACAGCAAGTTTCAAAGCCTGCCTTCTAATTACAGTCTGTCACAGAGTTATCTTAACCTCGTTGAGCCTCAGTGTCTCCTGAAAAAATGGGAGTAAGGAAACTCAGCTGGACATTTTTACTTTACAGGGCTGCTGTATGGAAAAGAATCTGAGAGTAAAAGAAAAAGAACATATATTAAATGGCTGCTGTAATTAGTTATGTTATAATTACAGGAAGTGAAGCTGAATTTGCCCCTCTCAAGGGATAGTCCATTCCTCATACTGTGCTAGAGTTTATATTTCTTATTTTTAGTCTGCTTTTTATTATTATTGTTATTATTATTACATAACTGTAAAGTTAGGAGACCATTCCTCTGTGGGAAGGGAATCGATGACAACAGCTAACATTTCTTGAGCACTTGTATGTGCCCGGCTTTACTTGCATTGTTTCTTACACTTTTAGTAACTCTTGGAGGCCAGGACTGTTGTTCCTTTTACTGATGAGGAAACACGGTTATAGACAGCGGGTTATTTGCTTAAAGTAACACAGGGAGGAGGCTTCCAACTCTCTCTGACTTCAAAGCTCAGCTTTGTAACTTCTGGGTGAAATTGATACTCCAAGCTTCTCCTTCAACTGTGTACTTCAGCCAGTTGAAGTTTCTTCAGTTCTTGGGCTCAGGATGTTCTTCCCCACTTCTCAAATATGCTGAAATGCTCTGCACACCCTTGAGCAGGAGAAGCAATTGTGTGGGCTATGCAAAAGGGAGGGACAGGAAAGAGGATTCAGTCTAACAGTCTTAAGGCACTGAGTGCCTGGCTATCAAAAGGGAGCTGCTGACCCAATGGCCCAACTTCACAGTGAGGCAGGGTCTCTGTCATTGAACACCTGGCCGGCAAGGAGATTACATTGTAATTCAAGCTGAAAATAAAGTGTGAACATAGTGTGCGAGTGCAGTCAGTGTTTAACCAGATAGTCATCGAAGTTAAGATGAGACGTCTTCACGTTATGAACTCATTTCCCGTTTGGGGGAGGAGGAGCAGGGACTCTGCATTTGGCTATGGAGATACTGAGCCCCATACCTCCAGGGGACACTCCTTACACACACTGGATGGCCCCCTGTGGAGTGGAGCTGGGCGCAGCTGCATAAATATCCCTGGTTGTTCTGGGTCAGGGGAGGGATGAGGTTTTTTTGCCTTTGAGAGCAAAATAGTAACTTGGAATCTGCCAACATTTTTGTAACTGAAACTACAATAAAGTTAGTTTCTCCACACCTTTGTCCAGATTGGAGAGTGCAGAATGTTCTGGAAGACTCATATTAAGGTATGGAAAGTGGGGGGTGGGTGGTGAAAAAAATCTTATCTGAGTTCCAAAAGATATCCTAGGGAACTGGACCAGAGGAAGTGGAATTTCAAAGGAGAAGGTCAGAGACTGTTGTTGACAGGAGTCCTGTCCATCAAAGCTCCTCCCCCAGCACTGCTCCCAGGAATGCCTGGCTGTTGAGATCATCTAAAATGTCACTTGCACAATCACTTCCTTTAGTGGTAGAAGTAGGGATGGCTGGGCAGGGAGATGGGGTGTAAGACAGAGGCCGTGGGGTTTTGTTGGCATGAAATCTCCGGATTGGACAAGAATCGTATTTTAAAGGATCTTACTTAGGATACACAGGATCTTTTTTTAAAAGACTGTATTTATTTTTTGAAAGAGAGAGCGCAAATTGGAGGAGGGAGAAGAAGAGGGAAAAGCAGGCTCCCCGCTGGGCAGGGAGCCCGATATGGGGCTTGATCCCAGGATTCGGATCATGACCTGAGCAGATTTCAGACGCTTAACCAACTGAGCCACCCAGGCATCCCTGGGATGCACAGGTTCTTAAAGAATATCCCAGAACTCTGGAATTTAGAGTCTCAAAACTTGGGCTCTTATATTTTAACTAGCAGTTACTCTTTTTGCAAGATGCTTTATCTTGTTGGGCCTTGATTTTCTTTATTGGGAAGCTAGGGAGCTAGGTTAAGCTATCTCTAAACCTTATTTCACTTCACATCCTATAAATTCAGACCCGACATCCTTTTTTTTCTAAGATTTTATTTATTCAACAGAGAGAAAGAGAGGGGGAGAGAGAGCACAAGCAGGGGAAGTGGCAGGCAGAAGGAGAAGGAGAAGCAGGCTCCTCTCTCAGATGCCGGGCTCTATCCCAGGACCCTGGGATCATGACCTGAGCGGAAGGCAAATGCTTAACCACCACCCAGGTGCCCCCTAATACACTTCCAATAGCAAATCTCTCTAACACCCCTTTTATTTTTATGAAACACGTGTCATAAATAATATGACCTAACTGCAGTTTAAATGTGTCCTACTAAATAATGTCCTATTATTATGTTATTAGTAACATTCATAACATGGAAAAATGAGTCAATTATTTTTAAAAAGTTTCAGTTGATAAGCACATAGTGTAAGTACACCAGAGATGGTGATGAAGCAGGTAGATGCCAGTACCGGCACATAAAATCTCCCGCAGTGAATAGCTACAACTGAAGATGGGTAGGGGTGTGTGCTGTCTTTTGGAATCTGGAAAAGTCTTGCACCATGAAGGGCTGCCTCCGATGTCTAGCGTCTCTGGCTCCTGTCACTAAATTCTAGGAGTATGCCCCGGCTTGACCTCTGAAATGCCTCTATAGATACCCGAACTGCTAATGAGAACGGCAGTATCGACCCTCCACCCTCTTGATGAGCCAGTATTCTAGAAGGATGCTGATTCTGGGGGCGCCTGGGCAGTGCAGTTGGTTAAGCATGCAACTCTTGGTTTTTCAGCTCAGGTTGTGATCTCAGGGTCATCATGTTGAGCCCTGTGGCAGGCTCTGCCCTCAGCATGGAGTCACTTCAGATTCTCTCTCCCTCTCCCTCGGGCTCTCTCTCTCTCTTTCAAATAAATAATAGATCTTTAATAAAAAGAATGCTAATTCTGCTTTACCACTCTATACAGTAGTCCCCCTTATCTGGGGTTTGCTTTCCACAGTTTCAGTTTCCTGAGGTTCACCGCAGCCTGGAAAGCAGATGATCCCCCCTCTGCCTAATCCTCAGAAGGTCACAGTAGCCTAACGCTCTGTCACAGCGCCTGCGTCACTACCCCCC
>CM052798.1:151968343-152253920 GCA_028533885.1 Nasua narica | reverse complement strand
ACAGAACTTTTATGACAGTATATTGTTATAATTGTGCTATTTTATTGGTTATTGTTGGTAATAACTTATTATTAGTGTCTAATTTATAAATTAAATTTTATCATAGGTATGTACATATAGGAAAAAACCATAGGGTTCAGTACTGTCTGTGGTTTCAGGCAGGAATCCACTGGGGGTCTTGGACGGTGTCCCCGGCAGGACCCTGCAGTACCTACCCTTTTGCAGACTCTTTACATATGTAACAAAAGCTAACATTTATATATTCCTTGCATCACACCAGATGCTGTTCTAAGCACTTTATGTGGACTAGATCACTGGATTCTCACAATCACCCAAAACTATTTACAGATGAGAAGTCTGAGGCACAGATCATTGAAGTCACTTGCCAAAAAAACACAGTGATTCTGAGATCCAAACGCAGACCTTATTGCTTTGAAGCCTTAAGGCTTCAATAGCCTTATGAGAATAGCCTTATGAGAACCAGATTAGAGACACATATCCCCCGTTTGTTAATTAGGAGAGTGAAGCTCCAAGAGGTCCCATGATCTGTCCAATTCAGGTCTTCTGCTTTCTTGTCTAGTATATTTGTTTTCTACTGCTGCTCTAACAAATGACCCAAAACCTTAGTAAATTAAAATACAAATTTATTATCTTACAGTTTTTTAAAGTCAGAAGTCTGATGCAGATCTCATGAGCCAGCACCAAGGTGTCTACAGCGCTGTATTCCTTTCTGGAGGCCCTAAAAGAGAATCTGTCCCCTTGCTTTTTCCAGAAGCTTCTAGAGACCACTCAAATGCTTTGGCTCAATGACTCCCTTACATTTTTAAGCCTATAGTGGCAACTTGAGTCTTTCTCACATCAAAACACTCAACCAGGGTGCCTGGGTGGCTCAGTCAGTTAAACATCTGCCTTCAGCTCAGGTCAAGATCTCCGGGTCCTGGGATCGAGCCCCATGTTGGGGCTTCTTGCCCAGTAGGGAATCTGCTTCTCGCTTTCTCTCTCCCCCTCTGCCGCTCCCCACTGTTTGTTTTTTTCTCTCTCTCTCTCAAAAATATAAATAAAATCTTAAAAAAAAAAAAAACCTCACCACTTCAACTTTTATTCTGCCTCCTTCTTGCATTTTAAAGGACTTGTGATTACCTCAGTCATACCTGGATAGTTCAGGATAATTTCCCTTTTTAAAATAGATTTTAAACTATAACTTCCCTGATTAGCAACCTTAATTCGCTTTGCAACCCTCCTTTCTCTTTGCCATGCAAGGTAACCTATGGTTGGGATCTGGAGACTAGGAGGTGTGCATCTTGGGGGTGGCAAGAGGGGGCATTTTTCTGCATGTTACGTCTGGTTTGCTGAAATGATAATGGTGCAGAGTTCCCAGGTTGCTCTTCAAGAATGTCCCCATCACAGTAAACAGTCCTGTCCTGTTAACGTGACAGAGGAGTTCCCCATTCATTCATTTATTTGCCTAACAAGTAACTCATTGAGTCTTCTCTGTGTGCCATGTACCACTAGGGCATGGCCCAAAAGAAACAATATTACAGTGACCGATGCAGATAAGCCCCACGCAGGCAGCTACAGGATGGAGTAGAAAGTGCTACCTCAAGGGCATTATGGACATTATGGGATGCTGTGGAAGGCTCAGGGAAGGGCATCCGGCCCATTCTTGGACAGGGCTGTGGAAGGCAAAGGTCTCAAGGGAGCCCGACAAAGAGGTTGGCCATCAACTGTAGCTCTGTGTGGCTGGGTGGGGGGAGTGTGGCCTTCTGGCCTTGCTAAGGGACAAGAATGGAAAAAAAAAAAAAAAAAAGACCGGAGAATTGAGCAGGAACCACGGCTTCTGGCCTTGTTACAGAGCTAGAATTTCCTTCTCAGGGTGAAGTGTGTGAAGCAGGGAAGTGTCCTGCTGAGTTTCACATTTCAAGAAGCGCAAGGTAGGCGAGGCTCCCGTGAGGGGACCCAGCATCATGGGCCTAGCCGGCAGGCCCGGTGTTCAGACGCTCCACCCTGACTTGTGTTTAGGAAGGAGCCCCTTCTGCAGCGGGGCCTAGGTTTGTAAAAGTGGCTTCACTACCATTATGATTTTGTCACCAGGTCAACCCTCCGTGGGTGGTTGGACTGGTGGAATGACCCCACTTTTGTAGAGGAGGAAAATGGAAGTCAGAGATGAGGTGACTGGTCCGAGGTAATGAGGGAGGTGGACGTCAGATTCTGTCACCCCCGTGAGGCTCTAACTACTGCATCCTGCACGAGACGTTGTGTCGAGACATTGTTCAGTGGACGAAAGGAAGTCTGAGAGGTGTAAGGCATGCATGCCTCCGATTTCAGGAAGTTGGCCGTTACTGAGGAGGTGGAGCATTTGAGGCTGATGGGGAATTTTTTGAGGTTCGTCATACAAATGGCATGATTTTTACCCCAGCCTGTGTGGCATAGTACCCGGCACGTATTAGGCTGATAGTAAAATGTCTTAGGAAGGAAAAAGTAGAAGGACAGAAGGGAGGAAGAAGGGAAGGAGAGAGTGAGTGAGGGAGTAAGGGAGGGAGAAGGGAAGGAAAGACAGCAAAGAAGGAAGGAAGGGAAGAGGGAAAGCAATTTGGGGACTTGGTGACCTTTTCTGATGACTCTCGTCCTCCAGCACTCATGCTGTTGGACTCTGGTCATGATCCACATTTAGCATCGATAATGAAAACTCTATCTGGGGCTGTAGTGAAGAATATAGAAGTCACTTTAGAGACCTGGGAAGCACTTACTTAACATAGACCAGTCTTGAAAGGCAAAAGAGGAGCCAGACAGGATTTTAAAAGTTATTGGAAAATGTAATTATCCTTTTAATGTTGTATTTATAACCTCCTTTTCTTTGCCCCCCCCCTGTGGCTCAGGGACCTACAAGTCTGAAGATGTAAGAACACTTTCCACCTGGGGAGATGAAAACTGTCTGCTTAGGTATTTTAATTCTTTATTATTTTTTTTAAAGCTGATATATCAGCCTGAAAATTCAGACCATATTCCTTATGTGAAGCTGAGCAGAACGAAGCAGGTCAGGACCGTCCTTCAGTCTTGTATTTCTGCCACGGAGGGAAATGCTTCTCAGGTTCCGTGGTGCGTCGTAGCCCTCACCCCACAGAGTGTGTATTAAAAATAACTCACTGCACACAGCTCCACATTTGCGGAGACAGACACTGGTCTGTTTGGCGAAGGGAAATTACTCTCTGGCAGCTAGTGGCCTGCTAAGAATTCTATCGCAAATGATGCATTTGAAAGCACTTAATGTTAAAGAAAAGCCAGAATTTCCCCTGCATTTATACCAAATGTTTTATATACCAAACCTCATTACCCACTTCACTGGCTTTGATCTATAATAATGGCTTGCCTTTAGCTTTAGCTCTGGCCTGCACATTGGGACTTCGAAGAAAATACGGAACACACACCAGGAAGTCAGTGCCCTAACAGACCCATTCAAGTGAGTCCCCCCCATCCCCCAGCTCCCAAAGTGGGATAGACAAGATGGGCAAGTTCACGCTCAATAGCGATTATTACGGAAATTAGGATGATGACCCATCCCAGGGCTCAGTGCTTTTTAAAACTACTTCCTTCCCCTTCCTGTGATCTGAAGCATCCCTTGTAGCTTGCTGATAAATGTGGGAAGCTCCATCTCAAATTCGATGACTGGGGGCTGAGTGTTACTATAGTCGATATACCCTGTTCCCAGGCTTGCTCCGGTTTCTTTTCCTCGCAGTTTCCTTCTCACAGCAGTATAACGCCGTGGTTTAGAGGATGGGCCTTGGATTTGCTCAAACTGGGCTTACATTCTTGTTCTGCCTCTTTCTAGCTGTGTGAGCTTGAGCAAGAGACCTACCTACAAGCCTCGGTTTCAGACCCTACTAATCAGTAGGTTCCTTGTAAGGAGGAGAGCAATTATGGATGGAAAGTGGTTAGCTCATTGCCTGGAACATAGTGAGCACTAAATATTTCCTAACTAAAATGTGTCATGTCGCATGCTTAGCTAAGTACCGCTTGCAGGTAGAGGATCCAAGCATAGAAGGGAAATGAGAGGGTCAAGCATGTGTGATAGAAAGTCTTTTGGGAGACACAGTTTGGGATTTGCCATGTTTGGGAACCAAAGGATGCAACTGATGGCCTGGGAGATGTGGTTTGCCTTGCAGAGGTGAATTAGGATCCCACAAGGGTATATTTCATCGATGATTTTTAGCAGCATCAGATGTTTTCCATCAACCGCATCACAGTGTAGGCTGCTGTGGCTTCTGGTGGGCAAATGCGAACTTTGTCTTAAAACGCTGATCTGCAGGAACATGCAGAAAAGTGTTTTGTAAAGGGAAAGTGGGCAAGTACAGATTTAACCTACACAGCAGAATTCAAAATTCTTTGAAAAATTGTCTCGGACTTAGAGGAACGTGGAGATCTTATTAGCTAAAATAAGCCCAAACGTTTCTTTTGTTAAAAATATGAAATATTTACATAATTGTTACTAAGCCAGCATTATACTTTGGTTTTTATTTTTTTACTTAATACTGTATTTCATGGAATCCAAGAGACAACTCAGTGAAAGATAGATCACTGTTTGTGTGCCCTTGAAAAAGAAAAGATGATGTTTAAGACGGGGCGTGTCTAATAGGATACCTGCTTAGAATTGTGATGTCAGGGGCTATCCCTTCGATACGGGGATAAGTGAAAAATAAATGCATCACACAGAAAGGGACAACAAAGGAACTCACACATCTCAAATTTGGTTTTGGTAGAAGGAAGGAAAAATATTACCTGCTGAGATTTTGAATTGCAAGTTGGTTCTAATAAATATTGAGGTCTGAATGTACAGTGTCAGTGTAAGTTAAAAAAAAATATGTAGGCAGATGATGTAAAGTGGTTTCGGATTGGCGGGGGGGCCGGCCCAATGAACGATTGGAGTAGTTGTAAATTCTCTCTGCAAGAACTCAGCTCCCATCTGGGCCTCCAGCAATGTTAAGGCACATTCTTCAGATCAGAAATGATAAAATGTGAAAAAAAAAAAAAAAAAAGGACAGTTTGGATTGATGACATATGCTGTGTAATATTTACACAACTAGTTATTAAAATAATTTTTCTTGTAATGTTTGTAAGGTGGCACCTTGTCAGTAGATTGAAGGAAAAATCTGCAGGGGGATGAGATGAAATTCCTCTTCTGAAATCGAACATTCCAGAGGGAGACAGGTGTGGAGTAATAAATCATATTTATATAAATTGCAACTATTTTCTTTTTTTTTAAAGATTTTATTTATTTATTTATTTATTAGGAAAGAGAGAGAGTGAGAGAGAGCATGAGAAGGGAGAAGGTCAGAGTGAGAAGCAGACTCCCCATGGAGCTGGGAGCCCGATGTGGGACTCGATCCTGGGACTCCGGGATCATGACCTGAGCCAAAGGCAGTCGCTTAACCAACTGAGCCACCCAGGCGCCCCGCAACTATTTTCTATAATAATATTTTATAAGTTATGTAAATGCTGTAGCAGAACTTAGGGAGTATCAGAAGCTACTAAGGATGCCTGGTGTGCAAAGGAATGCCTTACAAAAGAGGTGACTTGTACAGTGGGGTTACATAAGCAAAGTGAAGTTTAAAATATACGTAATTACTTGGCTATTTGGGACCCTGCATTTCAAATACTTTTATCTGAAAGCTTTTCATCTGAGGTAAAAATCAAGAGTAGTGATTTTTCTTTTTTGCTTGCAGTATCCACGTACTATCCTCTGTTCCTTACTTCATGTTTAGAATTTGTCTAAATCAAAGTAATATACACTTACAGCATTCCTTTGCCCACTCTTGCCCAATACCTTTTCTATTGTCCCCCAGAATGTTAGAATACATGTTTTAATTAATAATTTAGTAATTTTTATCAAGATATACATTTTAATAGCAGTGTAGGCATATAATATTTGGAATATTAGAATATATTTCTAATTCTAATATACATATATAGATGTATATTCTAGTATTCCAAATATAATATGCCTGTGTACTGCTACTTCATTTATCAATGTGTCGGCCATTATTGACTAAATCAGTCTATTTTTATAAAACTGTGATCATGTCAACATTGTTCCATTTTCCGGCCATGGGATTGTTTTGATTGGGTTTCTTGCAGTTAGTAAGACCTTCTCTCTCTCTCTCTTTTTTTTTTTCCCATTTGCTGCATTTTCATATACCTAATTTTTTTTCCCAAAAGCAGCCCTAGATTTATCAAATTTCTTAGAATAATTCTTTTTCAGATGCTCATACATGGCAAATCACACCCCCATTCTGTTGATTTTTCTGCTCTGTCGACGGACTGCGTCTCCCTTGGTGTGATGCGTGCCTGTCTTCCTCAGGCTGTCCTGGGCTCTCTCCTCTGTTTTCTTGGAGCCTCTGTCCCCTTCCCTTGTGGTTTACTCTCTAGTTTTGCTGGAGCACATTCATCAGTAGCTTCCTGAGAAAGAATGTGTGGGAGGTAAATAGGTGAAAATATCTTTAATCTGTTCTCTCACTGGACTTATACTTTGGGTATGAAAGGTCTGAATGAGCATTTTCCCTCAGCAGTTCTCAGAGGTTCTGTGGGAAGTCTTTCTGCGACGAAGTGTCTCATTCTCTTTTTTTTACTTGTGGCCTACTTTTCTCTTTCTTTTACTTGTGGCCTACTGGAAAGTTTGAATTCTTCTTTTTATCACTGATATTCTGAGTTGTATCTAGTGATGGGCCTTGGTATGGGGTTTTTGTTCATCAATTTTCTAAGCCCTCGATGGGCACAGATGGGCTAAATCATTGGTTCCCAAACTGTGTGCCAGCATGCCTAGGGTGCCCCAGTGAACTCACAAGGGAGCCGTGGAGTATTTGAATATTTTGAAATTTGGGGGAAAACAGCAACCTCTGTTGGACACTAGGCAAACCATTAACTGTGGAGACTCAATAGTAGATTGCTACATTCCTTTTATGATGTCAGTATCTTTGCAAAACTGGTTTTTTGCAGTTGCTGTGATTTCAAAACAAAAACAAGTACCACACAAAATAGAAAGTAGTGTGGAATAGGAAATGAGGGCACAGCATCCAATAGGATTCCAGCGTTTGGGGAGTTGTATAATGCCCAGCAGGTGCTAAGTTTTTAGGACATGAAAATGTACTACATTGTTTGGATTTAACTACTTAAAACACTGAATTGGAAGGTATCTCTTTGGGCCCCGGGGTGTCATAAAAAAAGGAACTGAGACATTAAAGGTGCCATTTAATGAGTGGACTGGGACCTGCAGTCTAAATATTCTTACACTTCAGTTCTGGAACATTTTCTTGTTTTATTTCTTTGACAATTCCTCTCCTCCCTTTTCTTTGCTCTCTGTGCATGGAAATTCTTTTGGTTGGGTGTTAAACCCTCTGTATTGATACGGAGCTGAAAAAGAAGCTGATTTTTGTTGTTGTCTTATTGCTTTTTCTCCAGTTGTCCTTCTCTGTTTATGTTTATTCTTTCTCATGGAGAATCACTAGATTTTTATCTGCAACTCTTGTATTGATTTTTTTTTTTTTACATTTCATCTGTCATATCACTAAGTTCCAAGAACATTTTCTTATTCTCATTGTTCATTTTTTTAATAGCATCCTCTCGTTTTGTGGATGCAACGTCTTTGCTGATCTCTCTGAGCGTATTGATAGTTTTTTGAAGATTTTTTTTTTCACCAGTATTGACTCGGATGTCTCCAAGTTCCTTTCTCTCTGCTTCGCTTTTCATTGTGTTGAGCATATCTAATAGTTTCATCTATTTTGAGATTTATTCCATTTTTGTATTCCCCTAGAGGCAGAAACTGAGATGAGGATCTCAGGGTAAGAAGTTTATTTGGGATATAATCCCAGTAAGTACTGGTGGTAGAGTGGGGACAGGAGATAGTAAAGGGAATGAGCCCATCAAGGCCCATCCCAGCCCCACTGTAGGCCATTTGGTCACTCTGGAGCTTAGCATATCTCCCCCTGAGGTGGGAAGAAACAGATAAAACTTACCCACTCTCCACTCATCCTTTTGTTAAGGGCTACTGCTGGGGGCATACCTCTCTGGTGCTTCTATTGGGCATCCCCCTGAGGTCACGAGTACTCCCCTGCCCAAAAGATGCCCCCAGGCAGAGAACTGCAGGTGCTCCCCGTCCACAGCCTCCTGGGTGTGGACGGGGCTACAGAGGAGACATGTGCCAATGGGCCCCGGCTGCACCGCATTGCCTGATTTAAAAGCGTTCAGAGGAAATCCTAGTGGAAGATAGGCTGCGCCCAGATCCAGACACACTTCCATCCCAAATCTTTCATAAAGGCTAGTTTGGGCATGACCAGGATGGTGGATGCTGCTCTCGGAGAGCTTTGCAAAGCAGAACTTTGGCTACCTATGCTTGGTTTTTAATTTCTTTAAATGTGTGGTTAGTGGAGAGTCTTGCCGTTGGTTGTAGTTCCTGTAAGTCGATTATGCACAAGTTAGATGAATTGAGCCGAAGGGGAGTGTTGTGTTTCTCCACCTCGGGCCTGTTGATGTTTTTAGGCATGAGCAAAGTGGACCGACTAGGTGTGTGACCTGGGCAATAGCCTTACCCGCCTGGACCTCAGTTTTCTCTGGATCCCGGGGGGATGACAGTAGTACTTTCTTTATAGGACTTATGTGGGAATTAGAAGAGTGAATATACAACTCAGTACAGTATCTAGCGCAAAGAGTTCAAAATGTGTTGGCTGTCTTTAAGCTATTTGTCTTTTCCCACTAGACTGTGTGATTCGAAGAGAAAGGATCAGGTCTTTTCCATCTCAGAACTTCAGAGAACTGAAGAGAATTGACCCAGTGGCAATTATGTTGGTCGTTAGCCATGGCCCTAACATGGCAGGATTTGGGGAAAAGCAAGAAAAAAAGAGCTTTGGTTGGTGAGACTTGCTGACTATAAAATAACATACACGGTCTTGAGTTCACAAGTGCTCAGGAGTGTTCACAAGTGTTCACAAGTGCTACAGGCCTTTATTATTTCAGTCCCCCGTTAAAAGAGGGCCTAAGTTAACAAAGGTGATCCTTCCCCTTAAAACTTGGAAAGTAGAATTTTGCAATGGATTTACTAGTTTTCAAATATTTTAAAAACTTAAAAATTTTTTACGTGGATACATTTTATTTTTAATTATAACTCATGTCACAGAATCATTATTCCTCATTTTGCCAGAGAATGTACTCTCCACCAATTTGCCTCAATAATAGTGAAGTGACAGGAGACCATGTGTTCGTGGTATGATATGTGTATCAATCTATATCTATCAGGGAAAAATAATCAATATAATTTTATAACTGCTCCGAGAACTCACTTAAGTTGTGTGTTCTTTGAAAAGGCCCATAAAGCCTGGAAGAATGATCTGAAAGAAGAACCCTTTTTTTTAAAGATTTTATTTATTTATGAGAGAGAGAGAGAGAGAGAGAGAACGAGCCAGGGAGCGGCAGGCAGAGGGGGAAGGAGAAGCAGACTGTCCGCTGAGCGGGGAGCTTGACGCGGGGCTCGATCCCAGGACCCTGAGGTCATGACCTGAGCCGAAGGCAAACACTTAACCCACGGAGCCACCCAGGCACCCCAAGAAGAAACTTTCTAAAGAAGGAATCTCAGACACCGATTTGTAAAATTCCATTCTCCGCTAGTTTATTTTTTTAGATGTGTTCATATTTGTCTCTTTGTGTGCGTCTGATGTAAAACATGCATTTAAAATACACTTTGGGACAGTCAGAAGGTTCCCGGATATAGTTGTAGAGGCAGAATGTCCGGAAGGAAACACACAGAACAGTTTTGCCAGGGGCGTGTTATAGACAGTGCTGTCCGTGGACTGAGGGAGGGATCCTGAAAGTGGGGGCCGGTAGGGAATAATTCTGCTGAGCTAGGGCAGGGCCTGAACCGGACCCGGAAGAAGTCGTTCTTGTCTACCATTGCCTACGTCCAGGCTGTGTGAAGACAGTATCCTTGCCACGCGGAGCAGCTTTCCTGTCCGCTGACGGGCCCCTTCCCACCGGCATGGAATGGACAGACTCCTGTGGCAGAACTCAGACCCTTGGAGCCTCCCACTTCCCACACTGCCTGTCCGTTTTCATGTACAGGTGTGTTGTGTTGGCTTTCGGCTTCCCTCTCCAGTCTTCTGACACTTGTACAGATTTACCCCCATTATCGGTTGCCTGTGTCCCCTCCGAATTCATTCGCTGAAGGGCATCCCCTTAGTACCTCAGAATGTGGCGTCTGGAAATAGGGTCCGTGCCATTATGATTGGTCAGGGTGAGGTCACACTGGGGCAGGGTGAGCCCCCAGGCCTGTACGACTTCCGTCCTTAGAAAGAGGGGAAGCTTGGACACAGACCCCACACACACATGATACCATAGGAACCCGAAGCCAGAGACTGGGGTGATGCATCTAAAGCCAAGAAACTCTAGAGAGTGCCAGGAAAGCATCAGAAGTTGGAGGCGGCCTGGAGCAGAGTCGCCGTCACAGAAGGAACCAGCCCTGCCAACACTTTGACTTCAGAGCTGGGAGAGATTGCTTCTGTGCTGCAGGCTGCCTGGTTGGTGGCACTTTGTTAAAGCAGCCCTAGGGAGGGGAAAAAAAAATTACACCTCCCATGGGAGGCTTTGGAACACAGTTCATAAAAATTTGGCAGGGAGTTTAGGGAGTGAGCAAATAGTAATTGAGATCTAGCACAATTTTTTCTCTTTGTCAAATGTCTAATGAGCCCATCTGTCTTTACTAAGTGTTCAGAGAGATTTCTCTAGGTGTGTGAGTCAGTGCTGAAAGGGCTAGGCTTTGGCAAAGGCGGTTTCAGGTGGTTGCGAGACAGACATACGGCACCGCTGAATTTTGCTCTCACACATGTTAGCCTCGCCATAGTACTGTTACTTTGGAGCAATTTCTCTATTTTTTGTGTGAGCCAGAACTTGAGATCCACACTCCTGAAGTCACTAATCTGGTTCCCAAAGTCTTCACACGCAGGGCTCCTGGATGAAACACAGTCATTGGATACAAAGCATTTTTCTAAGTATAAATACGTCCCGAATATTGCATGGGACATACATAGGCTCAGAAATATTTGTTGCTTATCTGCGGGTCCAGTTTAACTGGGCATCCTACGTTTCTACACACTGGAGCTGGCCACCTTATTCACCTGGCTTCCAAAGCCGTGGCCTAGCAGCCAACCCTCACTACAAAACCGTGAGTCAGCAGAGAGAGACTGACCGGCGGGTGAATCATTGAAAATGGTTTTGTGAAGATGAAAGTAAACCAAGAAGCTTCTCAGAAGGCATGGCTGTGGCCTTTCTCAGGCCCTTCTCAGCAGACGACAGTGCAGAACGAGGGTGTGGTTCCTTCTCCAAAGACTGCGCCTCATCCCCACTTTTGGAAGGACCAGAGTTGGAAGCAGCCCCTAAGAAATGGGGGCCAAGGGCAGGGAATAAAATGGCCATAAATCCAGAATCAGCGTGGACTGAATTACTAATAAAAACTAATATTACCAACATGACCTGAAGGAGTTATCATCTGAGAATTGAAGAGTTGGCATCTTCATGTTATAGCTGTAAAACTAACTGTTAATAACAACTAATTGTTATTAACAACCACCCCTTTATATTTTTACCCTGCTTTCTTTCTATCACCTCAAAGTACACGTTTATATACTCCTGTGTGTGTGTGTGTGTATACACACACATATGCTGTACTGTATGTTGTTCCTTGGTTTCTTGTCTGTCTCCCCTGTTCGCAGCTGTATTCCCAATGCTTAGAGGATTACGTGGAACTCCGTGTTGCACTCAATAAATACTAATTGAATGGATGAACCAACCAATAGCTTTATTTAACATACGGCTTTACAGAGGACCTACAGTTGGTTTGAAAGAAGGGATTTACCCTTTGAGCTTTCTGTAGGAAGGCCTGAGAAATTTCTTCCGCTGTGAATTAACTTGGGCTAGTGGGGTCTGAGAGCTATGGGGAGAGAAGTTTAGACAGAGCAAGAGCCTCTTGTCCAAAATTGCGAGCATTCCACTGGAAGTCAGTGAGCTGCGTCTGGCTTTGAGACATTGTGTGGTCTAAGGGACTTCTTGAAGTCTCTAGTTTCTTGCTAACTGGTGGTGAAGTTGCCCTTCTTCATACTGAATCCACCAGCTGTTTGCTCTTTCTTCCAGTTTGATTCACGAAGGGGAAAGGAAGCACATGGGAAGAAAATTTCATTTCCTGGATCTTACCCTATTATTGTCCCAACTAAACCTAGTTACTAGCAGGATTTTTTTTCTTTCTACATCTTAAAAAGGTGTTTTTTTTTTTTTTTTTTTTGAGGATCTCCTCAAAAGATCCTCATAGGATGAGGATCTCCTCAAAAGATCATCATAGGATGAGGATCTCCTATGTTCCATGCTTGACCTATATAAAAAATAAGTTGAAGCATATATTTATCATTGAGAAAGACACTGTAAGCTAGTCACAGTTATAAAAGTTCTTTGAGGGGCGCCTGGGTGGCTCAGTGGGTTAAGCCTCTGCCTTCGGCTCAGGTCATGATCTCAGGGTCCTGGGATGGAGCCCATCAGGTTCCCTGCTCAGCAGGGAGGCTGCTTCTCCCTCTGCCCCTCCCCCTGCCGCTGCTGCTCTCTCTCTCTCTCAAATAAATACATAAAATCTTTTTTAAAAAAGTTCTTTCATGTGCTTCAGATAACAAGTATATGAAGATGACAAAACAACTCCAGTTGTTTTCATTGTTCTTTGGCAGCGGCATTAAAATTCAGGTTAAATCTTTGATTGTTAATGTGTTCTAGAATCTTGTAAATAGGATTTTTTTAATCGCCTTAGAAAAATCAGTATTTGACTAGTTAAAACAGTGTAGGGTTTGAAGTTAAATAGCTGATTTGCACAAAACCTTGGACCCTGACTGCCCAAATCTTTATAATTCTAGTTGTCAGAGGCCTAGGACTGGGGGAAAAAAATTTAAAAAAAAAAAAAAAAAAAGAAATTTTTGAATCGGAGTTGGTCCCTGGAATAGAACACTTGATAGACTGTATGCTTATAGATTACATTCGGGGACAGCGTTTCTTCATGTCCCCGTGAAGAGGACACAGGAGGCAGCCCGTGTCCTCCTTCTCAGACCCCAGCCTGCTTTATCTTTTTAGCAGCATGATTAGAAGTGGTTGCTGCAATTGCTGTGGAAAAATACACCAGGAGGTTATCATATTTAATGTTTCAGGAAACTTCCTTTGGAAGGCGATAACAGTCTTTCTTAATCACTGTGCTGTTGGGCGAGCACAGGTGTGTTGCATACTGTTAAATCACTGTCCTTAGGACGTAGTGTTGTTCTTTGAAAGTATGTGGCTCTCCTTCCAGCTTTTTCCTCCAGCCCCCTTTTTATGCCGGAGAAAGCGCGCTTCCCAGACTTACTCTTTACACCCAGCAAGGAATTCTTTCAGAAATCCTGAGTGATTTTTTTTTTAACTCATTCCACCTCAGTTGCATCTCCAAGCTCACGATGCGTGTTTCCTACTGGGTTTGGGTCCGCACATGTTGACTGAGGATCTCCTATGTTCCAAGCATTATAGCAGATTACAGAGATAGAAGCTTATGAACAAAGCACCTCCCCCCCCCCCCCCCAGGAGCTTCTGATCCACAGGGCGAGGAGCCCCATAGAGAGGCCATGTTCTTCTCTTTCCTTCCATGGAGTTTGCCTTGCACTGAATCCAGAACCATGGTATGAGAGATAGTTCAATCCTAGTAATAAAAAAGGTGGGTTGGAATTGTATTTCAGTCCATTTTGGTTTCGTTCAAGGTATGAGTCATAAAAGGCAAGTGATGGAAAAGGAGAGGGTTTCTCTTCATGAACCAGTTCAGAAACATTTTGTAATACCAGCTACTTTTTCATGGTAACTTCAACATAAAACCCAAATCTTTGGTCTGCCATCTGAACCTGTTACGATTATAGCCTTAACCTACTTATCTAACTTACCAGGTAAAGACGATGCTTTAGCTAAATTCTTCTACTTCTTACCTTTTGAAAACCCTGTACCACGAGGACCCGCGTCAGTACTTGGCTAGCCTCAGGCAGTTAGTAAGTGTTCAGAGGGTGAATGAATGAATATGAATGAACGTGTTTCCTCAGGCCATGCTGTTTTTTCACATCATTTCGCATTTTGTGCAGAGAGTATCGCAATTCCAAATTCCTGACAGAGAGGGACTCTGATTGGTGTGACCTGAGTCAGGGAGCTCTCCTTTGCCCAGAGAGCTGTGTCCAGGAGAGCAGGCACGTGGCCAGTGCTCACTCAGCAGGGATTCGAAGCACGTTCTCCGGGAAGGGTGTCGTGAGTACCACTTGTCACACCTCTAAAGAGCTTAAGGGGCAGAGTTCACTGAGAGAGTGTAGGGATCCATGTATGTAGAAAGGACAATAGGGAACGAGGAGTTGGCTGTTTTCTCTTCTTTGCCCTTGAAGGTGGACGGAAGTCAAAGAAATGATGCCCAACTGGGAAGAGTTACAAAGGAAGTGGTATTTTCAAGGGAACACCAGGCTTCCGTCACGGCAAGTAGAAGGAGGAGGAGGAAGTGTCTGAAAAAAGATTAAAGATAAGGAGAAAGAATTTTTTATGTCAAAGCATAATTCATTTTATTTTATGCTTTCATTACAAGTATTGACATATTTTTGCTCATTATCTCATTTTGGTTTTTTTTTTCTCATTTTGATTACACAGGCGTTTATTGAGTATTCAAGACAAAGTCTAATGTACAATATTACTTTAATTTTAAACAGTGCCTTCCAGCTTTGCGCAGTGGCAGTATCATAGCCAACGAGGTTTATCCGAGGCGCGATTATTGCTAATTGAAACAGTGCCTTCCAATTCAAAACAGTAATATTATAAATTTGAGGAAAACAACCCACTTTTAGATTAGGATTTACCAGTAGTTGTTGAGTGACTCAGTGAAAAGTGAGTGAATGAATGAATGAGTTAGCAAAAACAAACTAAGAGTGTGAAGTAGGTGTATTCGGAAAATTATCAGCTTTATATAATTTACTCTCGTGAGAAATATTTGCTACTCTGAGTTTTCTGCCAGCACTTGTTTTCAAAATTAACCCAGAAGAGTTCTCTCAAGTTAGATTTGCAAAAGCTCTTTAAGCTAATAAACAATGACTTATTTTAGAACTATTGATTAGATAGACTGAATAAGAGGAAATTTTTCTCCTTTTAAGTCTCCTGTGATGTGCCCTGGCTGCAAAGACCTGTAGTTAGAAGATTTGACTAGAAATCAAAGGGAAACCTATTGTCTTTGTTTTTCTTTCTGGGTGAAAAGCAAAAGGTAAATATCATGGTCAAATGAAAAAGTAAATTGGATTTTAAATTTTTATGTGTGTTTCCCCAGGTTAGGGTGCACTGACTTCATTCATCTGTATGGTTATAGTTGACAAGACCCCCTAAAATGTGACATATCCACCTGAGGGTTGAATCTTTTAATGTAGTTATTAGGTGAATGCTTTTATATTGTTGGGCAATGCTTCATTGTATAATGTTTGTTACATTTATAACATTCGGTGTATGTGGGTAAATGTATACATATTTATTTATAATTTAAATTACTGCTTCCTTTGATCCCAAAGCATCCTACAGTATATAGTCACTTAGAGGCTATAATATTATGCTTAGCATTATCTATTTTATTTAGTGGAAGGTTTAAAACTAGGTAATGTAAAATGAATTTCTAACCAGTAAATCTTGTTTTCCAATTGAGTTTAACTTTTAATGGGCTATATTCCCAGAAGAAAAAAAATCTTTAGTAAACTCTGTAAATGTTTGGGGAAAGGCTTCAAGGATTTGGTTTTCTCCATTGTTAGGGGTTAAATTATGTCCCCCTCTCCCTCACCAATTCTTATGTTGAAGTCCTAACCCTCTCCCCTCCCCATACCTCAAGAGAGGACCTTATCTGGAAACTGAATTGTTGCAGATGTAATTAGTTAAGAGAGGTCATACTGGTGTAGGGTGAGCCCATAATAATTATAAAATTCTTATAAGAAGGGAAATTTGGACAGGCAGCCATCCACAGAAAGAAGAGCCTGTGAAGGGTCACAGGGAGAAGTTGCATGTCTTCCAGCCATCAGAGAGCCTTAGATAGAACACAGCCCTCAAAGGGAATCAACCCTCTGACACCTTGATTTTGGACTTCTGGTCTTTAGGATTGGGGAAAACAATAAATTTCTGTTGCTTCAGCTGCCCAGTTTGTGATACTTCATTAGAACAGCTGCAGCAGATTGATAGACTTGTCTACTTGGAGGTCATCTACCGGGTGTCAATGTTCCTCCTTCCCCAGGTGCTGACTTTTTGGAAACCAGTTCCATATCCCCAGCCTCTGGTACTTTCTTTCTTCTCTGTAATATCTATCTATCTATCTATCTATTTTATTATTTATTTATTTATTTCAGATTTTATTTATGTATTTGAGAGAGAGAGAGAGAGCACGAGTAGTGGAGGGGCGATGGGAGAGGGAGAAGCAGACTTCCTACTGAGCAGGGAGCCGGATGCGGGGCTCAATCCCAGGACCTTCATATCATGACCTGAGCCAATGGCAGAGGCTTAACCAGCTGAGCCACCCAGGCGCACCTTCTCGGTAATATTGATGATGTCTGATAAGGCTGAGCTGTGATAGAATAATTGTCCAGGAGGGCCTGTGGTGTAGTCTGAAACTTCCCGGATAAGAATAAATTCATTTCCTGTTTTGGGAAATTCACCAAAAGGGGCAGTTTGGGAGTCTGGGGATAAAATACAGACCTACTAGAGTGGCTGGATTCTTGCTTTGGCTGTACTGTTTGTGGCCTTAGGTAGTGTATTTAACTTATCTGGGTCTCAGTCTATTAAAGACTATTTATTAAAATAGAAGAAAATCTCTTCTCTTTCTGCTTTGTGGTTTTAAGTCCAAAAATCTATATCACACAAGATGAAATAAGCGTCCATGCAATAGTAACATTTATAAGTGCTTTTTCTCACTTTCATACAGTCCCAATAAAAATGCCATTGGTTAAAAAATTACAAAGTACAGAATGTCTTATAATGAAAAGCACAGTCTCCTGCCCCAGCCATCCCCACCCTCCCCAGCTCCCAGCCCACTTCCTAGAGGAAACCACTTTTAACAGTTTCCGTATTGAGCTCTTTCACTGGTTACCACCTTAACTTTGATAATATGCTTATGCTACATTTCCTTGATGATCAGCTCTAGACATTATCTCTTCACTCCCCCAGCACTTACTAGTTTTCAAGTGAAGAATAACTATTCAGCAGACATTCCTGAGAGCCTGTAGGTCATCGGGCCTCTTTAGGGCTCTTACTCCCTATGGATCTAATCTGAGAAAAGAGCTTTAGCTTCAGTCAGAGGGAAACCAGGGATCAGATGATCTCCACAGGGCATACCACAAGACGACAAGAGTTTGTTTTAATTACTCAAGCTCAAATTGGGCCCGAGTTGTTATGTTTTTGCTCTTTTATATTTTTCTGTCTGCATATATTTATTTTGAATGAAATAAAATAAAGTACAAACTGAACTTGGTATATCCTATGTTACTTTTTATAAAGGGAAAAATATCTATCCTAATAGCTTGGAAAAATAAAGAGATGTTTAACAGAGATAAGATGCTTTTTCTCCAGACTGACCAAACTGACCGAAGTACTGACCACACTGCTGTGGGAATGTCAGCTAATGTTCATTGGTGGCACTAGCTTGATTTGGTTTTGTACCTACCCCTTCCAGAAAATTGCAGTCAGTTATCCAAAGACAGGGAGCCCAAGAAACCATTACTGTTTCTTGGAAACATAGCATTTCTGTAATTCAGATTTCTCTGGAAATGCTGTTAACCAAATGACTTTGATTTATAATTTAGAAAATGTCTTTGTCATCCATGAGGACAAGTAAGATACACTTTATAAGTGTTTTCATGTTCCCCACTTGGGTTTCCTTTGAGACCATTCAAATTTCTAGCCCTTGATCACATTGGATGTCTGACCAGCACTGGTGGTAATGGGGTCTTGGACTCAACTATTACAATTACTATAGCCGCAGATCAGTATTCAGGCATAGCTTGAAAAGATGTTAAGGATGTGTCTACAAATGGGACAAACTAATTTGGTGGGGGGTGGTGGTGAAAAGAATGTAGAAAGGCTTGTGTTTCAGTGCTGTTTGCTACTTACCTGCCCTCTTTCTGGAAACTCTCTCTTGCCTCGTTGACTTCGCACTAGCAGCCTTTCCTAGTTCTCCTGTTCTGTCACTTCTCTCTTTTCCCTAGGTCATCATCCCCCATATGTCTCTAATGGGCTTTCGTAAGATTCTGTCTGTATCTGCTTCTTTTCTACTTCCATCATTTCACCTGTCACTTATCTGCACACAACGTTCAAATCCCTTTCTCTTAATGCTGCCTCTATCCTGAACTTCACGAAGGCCCACTGGACATTCTTGTGTGAGTGACCCAGAAGTTTCTCAAATGTGGTATGCCCTCAGCTCATCTTCTTTCACTTTCCTGCTCAAACTTACCTACTCCAAGACCCTTCAACTGACTCACACTTTCCCCACTGATCCAAATAGGAAACTGAGGCGCAGACACTCGTTACCTGCCCATCTCTCAGGACTCTGCTCATTGTCCCCAGACGGTTTGCAAGTCCTTGTGCTTGCCTCTGTGCCCACTGTCCGTGCCCTGGTTGGATCTTGCCATTCCTGTTTCTCCACTGTGGTAGTCAGTGTCTTCATGACTGGGCTATCACTCATCGGCCCCTCTAATCCTTTATTTTCAAATTTTATTTTTGGCCAGAACTATTTTATTTGATAGAAGTCGTGATCATGTCAGTGGCAGCTCAGAAATCCTTGGCTGGATCTCTAGTGACATCAGGATATAAGTGAAACTGTATAGCCTGACATCCTCCATTTTTTCATCTGTCCCCTCTGGGCTTCATTCGATATAATATATCCAGGGCCCCATGTGGAGCTTGGCGCACAGTAGAGGCCCGAGGAACACACGAATAATGCATAAAGGAATGACTGGATGAATACGTGAATGAATGACTCAATAGGTAATAGGTATTGAGCTCGGCAAACATGCGTGTCTCATGCTCCAGAAAAGCTACTTCCCTCCTTCTCAGATGAGTGAGATGCTATTCAGTATGTCTTTTTGTGAAGTTTTTCCATGACTGTCTAGTCTCAATGTCCTCCCAATTTGTGATTTGGGAGCATTTTACTAATGCCACAATCATAGCAGTTAAGAGATGTCATGGTGATTTATTATTTTTTAATTTATTTTTTAAATAATTGATTTATTTGTCAGAGAGAGCACGAGCAGGGGGAGCTGCGGGCTCCCTGCTGAGCAAGGCGGCGATATGGGACTCAATTCCAGGACCCTGGGATCATAACCTGGGGCGAAGGCAGACGCTTAACCAGCTGAACCACCTTGGCGTCTCCATCATGGTGATTTATGTGTGTTCTGGGTGCTCACAGAGACTGGGACCCTCTTATGGCAACAAAGACTCAACCACTAGCACAAAGCCTGGCACACACAGGAAATCAGTCCACGTTTGAATTTCCATCACCACCACTTTCTTTCAGAGTCTCATTGTATATCGACATTCTGCAGTAGCTGCTTCTTCTTCTTCTTCTTCTTCTTTTAAGATTTTATTCATTTATTTGACAGAGAGAGTGATCACAAGTAGGCAGAAAGGCAGGCAGAGAGAGAGAGGGGGAAGTAGGCTCTCTGCTGAGCAGAGCCTGATGTGGGGCTCGATCCCAGGACCTTAAGACCATGACCTGAGCTGAAGGCAGAGGCTTCAATCCACTGAGCCACCCAAGTGCCCCGTCTACAATAGCTTCTTGAGTGTTTTCCCCACCTCCGTTTTCTCATCCTGAAATCTACTCTTCACGGCCCTGCTAGATTAATTTTTTGTGTCCTGAAAATGGAAAAGTTTGTAGAAATGCTAGAACTCTGATGAAAATAGGGGTTGGGACTCCTGATTTGGAGGTTGTTACCTTCCCCAAAAGCAACTGGCATTTTCCCTTTTTAGGTGACTCTGATCATTCTAGAGTTTTAGGCGTGCTACGTAGCAAGATAAATAGAGTATCATTTTTCAGAGTACAGAAGATCCTTCAGTAAATTTTAGCTGCTTAACCATTTCACAGGATTTGTGCTTTGAGGGTAAATAGAGTTAGTTAGGAGGCAATGTTCCAGGAAGGAGACATATTTAAGCCTAAAAGGAACTTAATAACTCTGTATTTTCCCTGCTAACGGGAGTCTTGGAAAACACCTGAGTTGTATCAAATAAATACAGTTATTACAGTCTGACTAGATTATGTCCATGTGCACATAAAGTCTGGATGTGGCCAAAGCAAATGAGCATGCACTGTTCACAGAGCTGTAGTTTGCAGAACAGCTAAATAAGTTTCAGACTTGAGAAAGGACAGAGTTCAGGGACACATCAGTCTCACCAAAGTGTTTCTGCTGCTGCTGCAAATGCCACTGTTAATTGGAATTGCTTATTACTTCGGTTACTTTCAAGAGTGCTTTGGGGGATGCTGTTGCCTTCATATTGGGTAAATCTGTCCCTGCCACCAGTGACTGGGCAACCTAGGGCATTTTTACAGGCGGCCTATTACCCAAGACCAGGCATCCAGTTTCCTGTATCTGAAGGAGACATTTCTCCTGGGATTTTACCTACTGTTCAAAGCCTGCACCATTTTGGGAGGAAAAATGTGCTCCTAATAATGTTTGCCCAGTCACCTGTGGCTTGCAAAGTACTTAATGCTTATTAACTCATTAATCCTCTCCGTGAACTCTGGGAGGAAGGTACACGTCAAGTCGTGTTTGCTTCCTTCTAAGGGCTACGAATTTGCACCGGCAGCTTGGGCCATCCATGGGCAGTCCTGAGAACTGACCCTCCCATTGGGAGGTGTCTGAAACCAACATTTGGCAGCTGATTCTTTTTTTTTTTTTCCTGCCTGTATCTCCAAGGTAGCTCTCCACTCCATAGCCACCGATTGGGAAAATCTGGCAGGAGACACTGGCTAAAAAATAAAACTCTGAGAGCGATTACAGCTGTTTGAGCGGGGACTAGATACTTACAACATCAAGGCCATGCAGCATGGTCTTGGGGTTTTTCCGAATCCAACATTTTTGTTGGTCTTTGGGTGTCCTGTTTATCCATGGGGTAAAGGTCTGCTTAAACATCTAGTTCCTCCTAATCCCCTCAAAAACGTTTATGAGTAAACCCCTGGCAAGTGTTCTTTCAGCACTAGTCTTTGGAGAGTTCGGTCCTTCCTCATCGTCAATCTGAATGATTGAAATATAACCCAGTTGAAGACTGGTATTGGAGGCTTGCAGCTAAAACGGGGATATTTCTACTTTTCTACTTCATAGGTAAGAGTCTTAATTTCTGTCCCCTTAGATCTGTAGATTAAAGGAGATTTCTGAGGATCTACCCAGTTATAGGGCCTGACCAGAATCGACATGCTTTTCCGATAACCATATTGTCATCTTATTATTTTCCTAATGAAGGATGCAGAGCCCCAGGACATGCAGACTGTTTATTCATCCATGTGTGCATTTTTCATTTAACAAGTACTTCTTTATTGTCCACCACGTGACAGCGACGTGCTCAGCTCCTGGCGGTACCGAAATGACCAGATTTATGAGAGAAGAGCAGGTGGGCCATTTCGCCATAGGCCTGAGATTCATAAAAGGTCTCAAATTGAGACTTTTGATATTGTTCCCAAATGAAGTTTTATTTTGGCTGTAAATAAGAGTCATTTGTGAAATGTAAGGGTTTGTGAATATACAAGAGTTTTGTTAGTCCCGTTTTGGCGTTTCTTAATTTCATAGCATATGGGGAGTTTCAGAAGTGAAATGAGCTGGGCCCCTTACCACCTCTGAGAGTTTTCAGAAATGGCTCAGGCACCCCCACTGTGTCTCATTACCCCTAAGAGAGATCCGGCATCCTTCCTCGCCAGAGAGAAAGAAGGGAGTACGCCGGGAGAAAGAGCATCTCCTGGGAGCAAGCATGAAGTATGAATGTGGCATGGGTGGGAAGGACTGGAGACAGCTTCCGGTTAATAGCCTGAAAAGATGCAGGGCGTCCGAGCTCCCCACAGGCAATTTATGGCAAAATGAGGCTAGAATGAAGGTTTCCTGATCCAATGTGCTCTGCTCTTTCCTCCGTAGAAGGGGATCTCAACAGAAGATACTGGGCCCTACCTTGCTTCTGCATCACTCCCGGAGGCGTTAGTTTCTTTATTTCTTCTCTTTCCTTCCTTCCTTCTCTCTCTTCTCACTCTCTGTCTCTTTCAGTCGAGCACATTCTGGTTTATACTTGTAGCTAGGGTCCTCTTGCTATACTACTCCATTGTTCCTACCAACAGTAGAGCTTAGCCGACATCCAAAGCAGGAAGTTTGGTTTTCATCAGAACAGTATTTATGTTGCGTGCTTTGATCTTGACTCTCCTGCCTGAGGCCAGAGCAGGACTTGACTCCAACAGTGAACTTGAGGCCCCGTGTTCTCTCTGGAGCTGGGATCACCAGGATGTGGTTAGCCTGTTGCTGAATGAATGAATATCCCTTGGACCAAAAGCCTGCAACTGGTTTTTCTCAGTAGATCCCAACTACATGAGGAAGAGCTGGAGGAAGGAGCCCCCCAACCCCCACAAGCAACCCCATCATCCCAGCAAAACACACAGGAGACAAAGCGGGCCCGAGGGACTATTTACCTGCCTCGTCCCGTTCATACTAACTCCTTTTCTTCTGGTCTTAGACACATGCAATATGACAAAAGTTTAACTCCGTGTCATTTATCAAGTCTTCCCTGGAGTTTCATAATTATCTTTGGGCTGCCTCATGGGAGCCCCACTCGATGTGCCAAAGGCTTTCAAACTCAGCATGCCAAGACTGCACGGTCCACTTTCCCCTAGAAACCTGCTCTGCCTCCTGAGTTTTCGTAATGTGCCACCGGGCTCCCGAGCTAGAAACTGTGGATTCACCCTACACTCCTTTCTCTCACGCACTGTGTTCTGTCAATTTAACCACCGAAATGTCTGCAAATCCAATTACTGCATCCTAACCACTCTATACCCCACACCTCTGCCAGGGAGATCTGTCTAAAGTGCAAATCTGATTGTGCCTTTCTCCCCCTTAAAAAGGTCTGAGGATCCCCCAGGCTCCGAGAATCACATCCATACCCTTCAGAGCGGGCTAGCCTGGTGGTCCTGCACAGCCGGGCTCAGCTGGCGGAGGCCACCATTTTGTAAACTGCTCTGCAGCCACCCTGAATGTCTGCCTCTGCTCTCCTGATGCATGCTCATAAATTCCTGTGTCTGTTCCCATCAGTCACACCACCTGGAATATTCTCTTAGAACCAGTCGCATCCTGCTCTTCCAAGGTTCACTTCTACTCTCTTCGCTTTTATCAAGTCTTTGAAGACCTCCCCTAGTCAGATGGTGACTTTATCTTTTCCCCCAGACTGTGGTTTACTAGAAGACCATGGGCTTTGGAGGTAGACCAAATGGAGCTTGAGGACCTGTGCCACCCTGAATCTCAATTGTCTCATCCATAACTCAGACAGCGTGCCGATGTCAGGGTGCCATCGCAGGAATAAATAAAATAGCGCTGTATCCAGTAATTATTTGCTTCCTCCCCCCAGCAAACTGTACAGAAATATAACATAGTAGTTAAGAGAATACGGTCTCGAATTCAGAACATTCCCCTCCCCCGCCCACTTACTGTGACCTTATTGTTCAAGTGACCTTGAACGATTACATTTGCTTGAGCAAATGACTCTCCTTTCAATGCCTTCATCTGGATGGTCACAGTCCCTACTTTTAGGGTGTTTGGAAATATTAAATGGGATCAGTGTAAAGTTACCACGTTTGGCAGGCGGTAATTACATAGTGGCTGTTGGATGTAATCTAATCATTTTTTCCTACGTTTGCCGTACTGGATCATGATGATTTCTTGATGTGGTTCTTTGGCTCTTAACTTGAGGATTCCTGAGAGGACCAGACCGTGTCTTACTTATGCTTGTATCCTCAACTACTACCAAGAAACATGAAATAAGCATTCAGAAGTTGTTTCTTCAAGTGGATAAAGCCAGGAGCATCTCATCTGAACTTTGAGTTCTGTCCTGTGGTTAACAACACAGTCTGGCCTTCTGGTAGACCACAGGTGCCTTCTCATACCCCCCGCTAACCGCCCTTTAAGACTCGTTCAACAGAGGCTCCTCCAAGAAGCTTTCCCCCAAGTCCATTCAGATCGCTCCTTTAGATCACAGTTCCTTTTATTTTGTTAGTTTTTAAAGAAAGCATTATTATTTTGCATGTGTGTCTCCTGTGGGATTGTAGACTTTTAAGTGTTGAGGACTGCCTTCTTCCTTGGGCTGTGAGTGATGTGGTACCACCAACCGTGGCACACGTGTGGCTGCTTTTAATGAAAGGTGTTATTTGTCAGGCTGCCTCTATGGCAGTGTCTTCTTTCCCCCAGCCCCTTCTTTTCTTCTCTTCCTGTTCCCTCCAGGGACCCCTCCGGACTCGAATGACTGGTAGTGCACTTCCACGCTTGCCCTGGACCCCAGAGTCCATCCGTTTAAGGCCTGTTCTCTCCTCTGTCCTTTCTGTGGCAGGTGCACACCAATTTGGGTGTTCCCCACCCTTCTCATTTCACTTTAGTTGACTCTAGTGGTATTGGATGCAGGGAGATATTTATCCGTCTCCTTTGTTATAATACATATTAAAAAAAAAGTGTGTCCCTAACCTCGTATCTACGCAGGTAGAGAGTTCTTGACAGCACAAATAGAGGAAAGAGATAAAACATGTACTGTAACATTGTTACCTAGCAGAATTCCTGAGAGTAGCGTATTTTGGAAGACCTCTGTTAGTAGGGCAAAATTCTGTCCAAAAGATGCTTAGAGAACTTCATAAAGTTCTATATTTGGGGTTAAGTCTCAAAGAAAAGAGGGTGCAGTTTTATTTTGTTTTAAGCGTGTTTTGCCATTGTTTTCAAGTCAGACCCTTGAGCTGAAAATGAGAAGGCTGAAAACAATAAAAGTCTTTCTCCAGTCCAAACTGATTGACTACTAGAAAAAAACATGTAAGCATTTACATAATTTTAGTTGTATTCATTTCTTAGCAAAGAAATTTAATCACTTGTGATCTGATGGAATAGAAATTACTTACACATTTTCCCCTAAATCCTTTTCTTTATAATTGTATGGAAACAAATTTTTCAGGTGCTTTTTCCTGAAGAACAATTGTTTCTCTCCTCTTCAGATAACAGAAACAATAGAGACTAAAAGAGAATACCACCCAGGGTTTCCATAAATTTTAATTCTGTAAATTCTGATCTTCTTTTACCTCATTCTCTGGATTCTGAGATTCTAATTTTTGACTGGGTCTCTGGACCTTTCTCTTTTCCCAAAACCTTGTTCACCTCCCTCTGGGACAGAGCAGTTTCCTTTCCTGGGGATATCGGGCTGCTGTCTCCATTCTCTTCCAGCCACAAACCCCGTGTTACTGTCGCTGTCAGATCTGCCCAGCCTCCCCCCAGGATAACGTCTTTCAGCCTTCCATTGATGAAATGGTCTGGATAGAGACTGTGGACCGTGCCTCTTCCTGCTGGAATTCCAGAACCACGATGCCCCCATACCTCTGCTGGCTTTCCCATTCCCCAGCCAAATGAACACAGAGGTGAAGATTGGTACCAGAAATACACTGCTTAAGAAAAATAAGCATGGTTCATTTAGACTAAATGATTCCATCGTTAAGAGTCTGTATCTTAAGAGGAACATCTTGCATGCAAGATTTATATGCTCCTGTTTAATATTGAGGGCTAAATTGTTTTAAGGTCTAATGTTTTTCGGTAAGCACTTGACATCAGGAGAAGAATGCCCAGTTATTAGGCACAGCTCATATCATGAAGGCAGAGATGGGTATAGGGAATGAAGGAAGGGAGAAAATTTTAAGGAAAAGATCTACATTGACCTGCCTTTTGGCAGAATGAACGGTGCTTGTTTTTCTTGTCTCTTTGTGTCTGTCCCTCTGGGAGGAGAAACCACCTGGCCACGTGGGACTGATAGGAGCCTCCAAGAGTGATTATTGCAGTGTCTGCGACTGCTCACGGATTAGGGAAAACAGCCACTTGGAGGGGAGAGAACACTGGGCAAGGGGTACAGGACTGTTGATGTTCTAGGCCCAACAATGTGCCCAACAGCAAATTTGCTATGTGAGTTTGGGTGAATCACACAATGCTAATAACATCACATATGAGGAACACCGTGAACATTTGGTAGGCATTTTTATGTGCGCTGGTTATTTGTCGTTGTATTATTTGTTGAACGCACAGTGTGGTGGGCTCAGGCACACAGACTCCTGATGTGGCTGCGGGAGGGGTTGCCTGCCAGTCTCTTCGGTCCAGACCCAGAAACTGGCACAATGGGTCATTTCAGCCACTATCGAGTAAGGGAAAGCAGTCTAGAGTCCCGGCATGTGAAGGCGGAAAAGAAGTCAATCCCACCTCTCAACAGGGGAGTCAAGGAAGGCTGGGGGGCGCCCTGCGTCGGCTGGTGCGAACGTGTGCCAGTGGGGTAGCCTCGGTCCCAGGTGAGCCGTTGCTGGCTTTGCTGCTCTTTTCCGTGGTGATTTTCACACACAGGAACCGCTGCCCGACTTTCCGGCAGAATACTTAGATCATTAGAATGATTGTCTGGCCCTTGGGAAGCTCAGCAAACGCACTGAATGCGGCTGCAGTGAAATGATCCAAGGCCCCAGCAAGATCCTGCTGCTGGGCTGGGCCGGGCCGGGACCCCCTTCCCCCCGAGGGATTGCAGCAGAACTCTTGGCAGGGACAGAGAGGTAGCATTTCTCCTTTCATTCCTCGAGTCCTCATTACCAAGCTCCCAGGAGTGAGACAGGTTAGCGCCGAAAAGGACAGAAAAGTAAACTGCAGTTACGAGTGTTAAGAATCAGGCCAGCGTGCTCAAGAACAGAACCTGCTAAATGCCGAGGACTAGACAAGACTTTTAGTGAGGTGTCTTGGGAAGGACTCTATGTTTTATCCCACCGAAGGCCCAGAACGACCCTCCCAGGAGCTATGATCCCCGTTTCACTGAGGCTGAGGCACAGAGATGCTACGTGATTTGCCCAAGGTCACACAGTAGGAAGCGTCAGAGCCCCAGTCTGAACCAAAATAGTATAGCTCTAGAGCCTATTAACAACTCCACCGCTAGAACCTTTAGTGCCTTTTTTGTTTGTGATCATTAGCATTTTCAAGGTCCAAAGAGCATATAAGCAAACCAGGTGCTACATTGAAACAAGAAGCTCTTTGTATTGTTGAGCTAGATAAGCCCCTGTGAGTCTGAACACTTGATATACATTGTGTACAGCCATGAAGTACACTGGGGCAGGAAGGGATTTTAGAAGCTGTTTATTCCAGCTTCCCACCCACCACAGGGGTCCCCAGAGGATCCTAGTTCTGCTTTGTTTGAACTTTAAGGTCAGGCGAATAAAAATACTAATGGTCAGCATAAGAACTGATGCTAATAATTGCTGTAACTATGGAAACAAGTTAGATACAAAGGACAGAAAAGGTTTTTGAAAAGAGAGTTAAACACACGGGTGCGCACGTGTGCACACACGGGTGCACACACACAAGATAATGACTAGGTTTGGGAACCCAAATAAATTAATTAAGGCCGGACAATGAAGGAGAGTGCACTTCTGGTAATCTGTAAAACGCGCTCTAACACTTTTTTGTTATTTGTTTTGATTAGATAATAAGATTTTTTTGTTTGTGAAATAATCTCTATGATAACCATTTTTATAATTGAAAATAGGATGCTTGTTTAAGTGGATTTAGGATAAAAAATATAGGTCATAAGGAAAAAAATAGCGGAAAAGAAAAAGCCAGGAAACAAAAGAACACTAACAATAAACCCCAAAGTCTATGCATTATGGTAAATACATAGGTTTACATTTTTCTCTTAAAACATAAAATATTGCAAAGTGGATTAAAAAGGCAGCAATTTGCATTCATTGCCAATTGAATAACATTTGTCTAGTACATTATTGCATTGTACAGTGTTTTATCAGTTAATATCTTCTTCAATTACCTTGAAGACAGACTTTATTCACTTTGGTATTGCCCTTGGATAGTTGGTATATGGTTGGTACTCAAATATGTGTGAAATGATTTAATGATAAAAAAAAGTAAGTGGATAACAATGAGAAAAATAGCATCGAATCAAAAAGTATTATATACAACGGTTTCATATTGATAAATGACACAATGAATGGTGAAGATATAATAGATTCAAAACTTTATGTGCCAAAGAGCTTCGCTATAAAATATATGGAGCAAAAACTGGTAGGAATACAGAGATAAATGGGTGGTAAGAGGCTGAGCTTTGTAATCAGTCATACCTGGATTTGAATTACTGCTCTGCTGTTTATCAGCTTGAGCCAATTATTTATCTTTTCTGAACCTCATTTTCATCAGCTACAGAAATAGAAGTAACCTCATTGTTGTGAGGATTAAGTAAGGGAAAGTAGGTAAAATATTGGCCCACAGTAGTCAGCCTTTCTTCCCCACCAGGTCCTTTACCTTATGAAAGAGGAAGGGGGGAAGAATGAGGGAGGGAGGGAAGGAAGGAGGAGGACTGATATCTTCCCATTTTTATATAAACCCATTACATTGTGTTATCAAACTTTTTGATCTTGCTGGTCTGATTAGTTAAAAAGAAATAGCACGGTAGGTTTGATTTCCATTTCACTTATTTAGAGAGAGGTTGAGTATCATGTTGGATTTAAGAGCCTTAAATATCTTTTCCTGTTTATATTCTTTGCCTTTTGTTGTTGTTGTTGTTGTTGTTGTTAGGCTGATTAACTCTTGTAGGTATTTTTTTATAGTTTAAGGAAATTAGCCTCTTATTAGTTGCAAATAAGTTTTCCTTTTGTTTTGGGGCTTTGTTTAGTGGTATTTTTTTTTTCATTCAGTAATGTAAAAATTTTTATATAGTCAAGTTTACTAATCTCTTTTTAAATGGCATTCTGTTTTTGTGTCATGTTCAAAGGGCTACCTCAGCTTAAGATAATTTTAAAAGATCATTTTTCTCCTAATATTTGTATGGTTCCTTTATTTAAGTTTATATCTTGATCCATCTGTGATTTGTTTTATTTTGTTAAAGGTACGTTGTTTTTAAATGCCCTATAAATTTTATGTAGTAAAAATAAGTTGTACTCTTTATTAGTACCATGCCATTTGGTATCTAAAATAAATGTAGGGAGGGGCACCCCTGGGTGGCTCGGTCGATTGTCTGCCTTGGACTCAAGTCATGATCTCAGGATCCTGGGATCCAGCCCTGTGTAAGGCTGCCTGCTCAGTGGGGAGTCTGCGTGTCCCTCTCCTTCTGCCCCTCCGCCTGCTCTCTCTTTCTTTCTAGCTCAAATAAATAAATAAAATCTTTTAAAAAATAATGAAATTAAATATAGGGAGACCAGGCAAGGAGCTCCAGGTGGCCACCAGGTTTGTTGTGGAAAAGGAGGAGTAAGTCAGTTCCATTAGGACAAAGGCCCACAAAACTGTGAGTTACAGGGAGGCGGAGTTCAGCTCCTCCAGGAAGAAAGAACATTTTAACAATTACAGAGCCCAACAGTAGAATCAGCTTCTTTCACTGAAGTTTTCTTGATGGTGGAGTAAGCGAACCAGTTTTCTGAGTTCGGGAAGCCTGCATTTCTTATTTCTATAGTCCTCTGTCTGATTTTTCATAAAGAGCTTTGCATTTTTTACAATGGGCATCATTACAAAACAATTCTTGGGAAATAAGTGCGTATAGGAGTGAGAGGTGTAGGACTCCTCATGTCTAAATATCAAAAGAAGTTTCATGGGAATCATGTACACACTGGAGGTAGAAGTTTCTGAAATCCTTCAGTGTCGTGCTAACAGACTGGTCTTCACTCCCAGCTCTGTGCCTTGCCCTGTCCCTCCGAGTCTCAGTAGCCTCATGTGAAAAATAGGGATGTTAATCCTACTTACCGGAAGGGATTGTCGTCAGGTACTCTTGAAAGGTTAAATGCTCAATACATATCAGCTATTTTTAAAGCTCTTTTTATCCTATTTAGGCTAAATTCCATTCCCTAGTTTTTTTGTTTTTGTTTTTGTTTGTTTTTCTTTCAGTAAGCATTTATTGAGTACCCATTGTATACTAAACAATGTACTGGAGGGGTGCCTGGGTGGCTCAGTTGGTTAAGCAGCTGCCTTCAGCTCAGGTCATGAACTCAGGGTCCTGGGATTGAGCCCCACGTTGGGGCTCCCTGCTCAGCGGGAGTCTGCTTCTCCCTCTGCCCCTCCCCCCTACTCATGCCGTGTGTGTGTGTGTGTGTGTGTGTGTGTGTGTGTGTGTGTGTCTCAAATAAATAAATAAACTCTTTTAAAACGAACAAACAACAAACAAAAAATCCCAACAATGTATTGGATTCTGGGGCATGAACAAAGAAGATTAAACAAGGAACCCCTCCCCAAAAACCACAGCCTTAGGGTGTACAGAGGTGGGGACAAAATGTTAATGAAATCCACTGTTAGATCAATAAGGCCGAAAGCACTGTACACTCCAGTCTAAACTAGAGAAGGAATGGCGCATACGGCAGAGTAACTTAATGTTGGCAGTGAGCCCACGGGTGACTAGCAGCTGGATTGGAAAATCACCCCATCCTCCAAACCCAAACAATCCCCTTCTTTCATGCAGGTAACACGAGATGACAGCACAGGGATCAGACCCTAATGCACAGCCTTTCATGAACCCCGTCCCTCTTTTCATCCTGATTAGGGGATAAAGGAGATGGGTTTCCTGGCTGGTCTCATCCTGGTCAACGTTTCGCCTGCTTTGCAGAACCACTATCCTAGTTCAGTGCAATTTGCTGGACCTGCAGTGGGTTGAAAACAGCAGGGTCTTTGTCAGTGAAAGGAGCCGTAGCGACAGGGAGGACATTTGTAAAAACGCTGGCATGGCTCACGTTCCCTGCCAGCTGGTGCCATTGGTGCTCTTTTAAGTGACTCTTGAAATTCCCAATACTCAGCCCTGAAGGGCCAGCCAGGACATAATGAGTAATGAGATTCAGTTCTCTGGGATCGTGGTAGCTGTGGCTTCTAAACGTGGGTATTGTCCCACCAAAGCTGGAAAAGACTTGTGAGAAGTTGAGAAAAACAGGTTGTTCTCGAAGAGGTATCTGAGATATTTTTTGGAAAGAATCGTTTGGGTTCTTTTCCAGTGGTTTTATTTTTATTGAGGACCAGGAGTCCAGGAGTTGAAGGTTATGTGTCTTACTTAGTCCATTCCAGCTACTATAACAAAATACCACAGACTAGGTATCTTATAAATAATAGAAGTTTATTTCTTACAGCTCTGGAGGTTGGAACTCTAAGATCAGCATGCCAGCCGGTCAGATGCAGGCAACCCTCTTCTGGGTTGCAGACTTCTCGTTGGATCCTCACGTGGCAGGAGGAGGGGCAAGTGTTCTTTCTGGGGTCTCTTTTCAAGGCCGCCTCGTGACCTAAGCACCTCCCAAAGTCCCCTCTCCTGCCACCATCACCTGGGGTATTAGGATCTCAACATATGAATTTGGAGGGGGGGTCATGGTCAGACCATTGCTGGAATCCAGCCTTTATGTGAATCCTGTGTCACAGTCTGAGTTATGCTTTTTTTTTTTAATATTTTATTTATTTATTTATTTGAGATAGAGACAGTGAGAGAGAGAGCATGAAAGAGGAGAAGGTCGGAGGGAGAAGCAGACTCCCCATGGAGCTGGGAGCCTGATGTGGGACTCGATCCCAGGACTCTGGGACCATGACCTGAGCCGAAGGCAGTTGCTTAACCAACTGAGCCACCCAGGCGCCCTGAGTTATGCTTTTGATAAAAAGAAACCCTTCCACTAGAAGTCTCTGGTTGCTCCACGGAACGCCCTCTACCTATTCAAAATTATAAGTATAAACGTTGTACAGCAGTATGGAAAACGTCTGCGAAGTGATGATTTTGGAAAGCCAGTTCCAGCTGCCTCTATCTTACGATCACCACTCTCTATACGGAGAAGGTCTAGGAGAGATCTCTTCAGTTGAAAATAGACGATATGTCTAGGTAATGGAACGCGTTCAAAGATTTCTCTTTTCCTTTTAAAGTTTTATGTGCTGTAAAAAATAAGAAAAAAATGACTTAAAATAGAAGGACTGTGTTTGGGTAAGTCTGTAGGCCCCTGTTCACGCTCCCTAATGGGCATGGACTAGGCCAGTTTTTGCACGTGGGCCCGAGCGTCCTATTTGCTACTGTAGAGAGTGGCATGGAATGCCTGGCCTTTCCCAGACTATAGCACAGGGGCGGGATTACTAGGGTCTATGGCCAATTCTGGACTACCACCTATTCTTTTGTTTATCTGCCTGGGAGCTAGGCTGTGGTTACTGATTGCCATAGTAGCTGTCAGTGTCAGAAGCTACCTTTCCTCCCATGTCCTTGTTTTGGTCTTTCCTATTGTCTTGGGCTTCCCTGGAGACTGCTTTGTAAGTAGGATCGGAGCCTTGCATTTCTTTTCAGTTATCCCCCATTATTACATAGGAACCCTATTGAGGGTGGTGGTAAGACATGGGGCCAGGAAGCACTCTGTTATCTCGTGATTAGGACTCAGTCCTCAGTGAGTTTTTTGTCACTGCAGATTCAAGAGCCTCTTAATTTCTTTTCCTGTTTAGTTGTTTTGCCCATTTTTCCTGTTGTGTTGATTACCTTTTGTAGGCATTCTTTTATGGTTTCAGGAAATTATAGTCTCCTTTTAGTTGCAAATATGTCTCCCATTTGTCTTTTGGCTTTGTTTATGGTATTTTTTTCTTTTTCTCCCTGCAGAGAGTGAAAAAAGATTAATAAATTTGACTGTATATAAAATTCTTCACAAGTGCTTCTCACAGGTTTTTTTCACACCATGGGCGAGACAGGAAGCCAAAAGGGGCTCAAGTTGGGTATTTCCCTTCTCTCACGTCAGTTAGGCTCTGATAAAACCCCAGTTGGTGGTTTAGGCTCTGGTAAAATAGTTTCCATCGAGGGCAGGTCTTGTGAAGGAAAACAGAACAGTCTGGGTGTATTTCAAAATGGAGTCTTTTCCTTCCCTCTGCTGGAAGCATGAGGAGAATTTCTACAGTCACAGTGAGAAACTTTATGGGGTTCCTTGAGATAAAACCTAGGCAATTGTGGGAGCCCCTCAAGGCTTGGCTTCAGGAGTTTTTAATCTCTCAGTATTCATTAATTAACAATTAAAGGATAGTTAGCCAGTTACCTGTTAAATGTTCTTACCCAGTGCTGGCTCTAGCAGAGTCTCTGTTCAGGTAAGATGTGATTCTCTGTATCTGCCCATCTCTCCAGGTTTGAGGGTGTTGATTTGCTCTATGATCTCAGTTCTCTAAGGGACCCAAGTAGAGTTGTTGATTTTCAGTTTTCCAGCTTTTTTCTTGCCATGAGGATGGGAGTGATGACTTCTGAGCTCTTTCCATGTCAAATCAGAAACTTAAATTCACCATCCTTTTTTCGTACATGCTGTATCAAGAATGGTTTCTATGTCATTAAATGGCTGAAAAAAAGAGAAAAAATATATTTTATGACATGTACAAATTATATCAAATTCAGTTTGATAAATTTCAATTCGAATTTCAATTCTATCAAATTCACATTTCAGTATCCAGAAATAAAATTCAACTGAGACATAGGCACTCTCATTCATTTATGTACTGTCTGTGGCAGAACTGAGTAGTTGTAACAGCAAAGCCTAAAGTATTTACCATCTGCCCCTTTCCAGGAAAGGTTTGCTGAGCCCTAGGTTAGCCCACTCTGGTCACAAGTCCTGGGTAAGTTCAGATTCTTTGGCACTGCGCTTGAGTTGAAAACCAACAGTTACTGAGCCCGTCTCAAGTGCTGGAGAGGATTGTTACATTCAGAGAGGAGTGAAGACATAGGCCTGCCCCCAGGGAGCTTACAGGCTTGTGGGGTACACTGGAGGGCCCACCAAAGAAGCATTTAGTGGTCTGGTTCAGAACGAAAGACATTGGAGTTAGTCTCAGACAGGAGTCAGTGGAGCCCGGCCTATCCGGTAGAGTGGGAAGTGCGGGAGGATGGGCTGAGGGCTGCCTCTTCTTGGGAGAAGGTCCCTGTTGCAGTTTCTGACAGAGCAGTGATTGTTAACAGTGATGGAAGCCCAGTGTTGACTGTGGGCCCCTCAATATGGCAATACCACTTCCCGGATATGCACAACTATGTTCAATGTGATTTTTAATTCTTAAACTTACCAAAAATTAGCTCCCATTTGGGGGAGGGAGTGGGCTCATTTGTGAAAAAAGGATTCAAAGTGAACCACCAATCTAATCTCAAGAAGTAATCACCAATGACCAGGGAGAATCTCCTGAGCATTTATAAACAGGTAGCCATGAGTGAATGTTTTTAGGTTGGTCTTAACTCTGTCGGTAGTGTTTCCACTCACTCTGTCCTCTGAAGCCTGCCGTGGGTTTCGTGTGGGAGAGAAGCTCAGCCTCAAACTGTTGAGCTTGGGTATACCCCCAAGCACAGGGTGGGCCGGTTGTGATCTCCTTAGGGAAGGGAACCTTAGAACTCTTGGCCGCAACCCGCTGTAAGCTCCTTCAGCCCTTATTGTTATGTCCAACAGCTGTAAGACATCAGAAACACTTCCTCCTCTCAAGTGGGTTGAGGCTAAGGAGGAGGGTCTGTGTGGGCTTAAAAGAACAAGATGGATGCAGGCAGCACGCAGATACACAATCTCTGTTGCCTCATTCGCTAAAGACAACTTTCCTGAGGCAAGTGAGGTGGCCACATTAGCCTCCTGAGTCCCCTCTGGAGACCACAGCATTAAGGCTCATGATCAGTAGTAGCTTTGAGTCTTTCTGGCTATGTCCTCAGACTGAAACCCTGGTGGCACACTGGGCCATGGTTTGGCACGGAAACAAAGGTAAATTCTCTTCCGTCTTTTTTTTTTTTAAATCAGAGTGATTGTGAAATCTCCCCAGGAGGTCTTGTATGCAGGCCATTGCCTGATGCTATCAGATGTTAATGGGGTTGGAGATAATGAAGCCAATGACCCCTGCAGAAGGGACGGAGGCACAAATGAAGAGCATGCTCTTGACTATCTTTCAGCTCTCCTTGAATTTAGACTTAAGAGGACCTCCAAATCAGCATGGAAAGATCACCTTAGTGAGAATTGTGTCTTACCATCTTCCTTAATTACGTCTTCCTTAATTACGTCCAGAGGTGGGATGCTCGTGCCTTCACCTCAACCCGTGGGCATTGGGGTTCACTAATGACTGTGTTAGGGTTCTTGTGGTTGCAAGTGACAGAATCCAACTCAAACTAGTTTGAAAAGAAATCAACATTTTTTAGCTCTCTTGACAAAACGTGGGAAGGGTAGGTTTCAGGGGTGAATTGAATCTAGGTTTGACTACTACAAATCAGTCAATTTCAGTTTCACCATCCCTCTCCCTGCCTCCCCTGCAATCCACCTTTCCTCTTTTAATCTGGGATTTTCTCTGCACTTCATTCTGTCAGATTGGCTTTCTCCACTTAGTGGAACACTCAACCACCCAAGTAACTTCCCAAGCGCACATACACATCCTGCTTCACAATAGAGTTTGGTATTTGTTTCCCTTGTTCCCTGTGTGGGGGAGAGATCTGGTTAACTTCACTTCCCTCTAGTGCCTATACCTTTGGGGTCCTAGTGGCCAGGAAGGAAGGACACCCAAAGAAATTAGAAATGGATATTAGAAACATCTTGGGGGATTGGGAATGCTTTCATGAATGCTGTACTTCCTAATTTTGCCTTCTCTCAAAACACAAAATGAATGAGTTCTTTATTCGGTGTGACCTTTCCAATATTTGAATATGGCTGCCACATCCGGCCACTTGGCCTGCTAGGGGAATCTCCTGGCCCAGGTGTCCTGTCCTTGAATTCCTGTTCATTCTTCCTTTCAGCTCCAGCAGGACTCTCGTGGACTCCTTCCTGCTTACTCTCTTTCTTGAGCCTCCTCAGTCACCCTGCCATTGCACCTCACCCTGCTCCCATCCCCAGAATTCCCCTTAATTGCTGTTCACTGGCCTTGGCAGCTGAGGACCTATTACCCAATATCATGTAGGAATGCAGTCCTTTCACTAGAAAACAGGTTTGGGAACCTGATAGATCTGTCTGGATTCCATCTTCCCCACTGAGTAAAAGTGTGACCTTGAGAAATTGAAAATTAGCATTTTGCAATGTTGTTATAGGATTGCACACGAATTAATATCTACCACCTTGTCCCCAGCCCAGAGCCGGGTGTATGAGCAAGCACCAATAAGCTGGCCCTGGTTACTGTCAATCCTGACATCTCATAGGAAAGGGACATGTAGTATGTAGTTAGAGACCTTATATTCCATCCTGTGCCATGGAGAAAAAGATGGGATTCCTCCTAGCCTAGCCTTCCTCCTTTGAAGATGTGACCTGACTGCATAGGCAGGCAAAAATTGGATCTTTGGACTTAAATTTCTTTCTCCCGGAGGCCTTAGATTTTAATCTTGGTGCCACGGGGAATGTAGCTGTTGATTTTCTCCTCTTTTCTATCTCAGATCCTGAGCTAATTGTCTTGAGGAAAATTAAAGCCCCATTACCCCAAACTAGGGAATTGGACAGAATATGATTGCCATCTAGGTCAGTTACTATAGACCCTAAACCTGTAGATGGTTCCTGCCTGGGCCTTGCTGCAGGTGCCCACTCAGCTTGTTCAATCAACAGAAGAAAGATGGTTTTCATGTTGTTGCTTTTGCCAAGTATCTTGGCATTTGAGGCTCTCCATATATTTGTTGGCTCCATATATTTGTAGCCTACTTCTTCAACTTTAACTCCCTTTACCTCCTTATACTCACCTTCTACCTGTTCAGATAAGGTTCCTAGACCCTGCCTTATGAATACAAGCCCCCCCTGAAGTTTTCCCACATCGTTACCCAAGTGTGTGTCCTGCTACAAAATAAATCCATGCACCTTATGCCTCCGTCCATCCATATCCAGCCCCATATCCAGCCACCCACTGAATGCATTCATGCTTGTTCTGTCCTATTAATCTTGTTCTCCAGTTCTAGAGATGCGGATATGAATAACCTCAATTTCCCGACCTCATGGCATTTATATTCCAGTGAAAGAAACAGAACACAAACACACAAATAGATACTTTGATGCCAGGTGTGTTACGTATTATACTGAAAATCAAAGCAAAGTAAGAAAATGGAAGATGCTCTAGGTGTTGCGGAGAGGGAAGGAAATGACTATTTTAGATAAGCTCATAGATTCTAGAATCTTAATGATTTGGAGGATTGGGACGTGGAAGGGCATCTAGTCCAGAATACCTCCTAGTTTTGGGATCTGACAGCATCTCTGAAATACAAGGACCCACAGAGGTAATTAGGAGCATAGGTCTTTGAGTTAGATCAACCTGTGTCTGAATTCCAGCTCAATCACTTGTTACTTCTTACTTCCATCTCAGAGATGTGATTTTTTTTTAAAGATTTTATTTATTTATTTGCCAGAGAGAGAGATCACAAGTAGGCAGAGAAGTAGGCAGAGAGAGAGGGGGAAGCAAGCTCCCTGCTGAGCAGAGAGCCCGATGCGGGGCTTGATCCCAGGACCCTGAGACCATGACCTGAGCCGAAGACAGAGACTTTAACCCACTGAGACACCCAGGCACCCCTCAGAGATGTGATTTTTAAATGATATATGTGTATATATCATTTAATATATATATATATATCATTTATATAAACATAAATATACATGATATATAAATCAACATGTGAACATTTAAAATTTCTAATATTTAATACCATTTAAAATCATATATAAATATATAAAATTATATGCATATATGATATTAATTATATATTAAGATTTACTTAAACTTACTTATATATATACATATGTGTTTGCTTATTGCTAACGCCAGTGTTTCTGGGAGCTTTAACTTAACCAGGTGGCCTGGCCTGAGATCAAATTGGATTTTTCATTACCTTTTTGTCTAATGAACCAAGTAAACCTGCCCTTCTACTAGGCTTACTTTTGTTAATTATCTCTTTAAATTTGATGTTCTTTTTTTTTCTTTCTTTTTTTTTTTTTTTACTTTGCATGTTATTTTTAATGAGACAAATATGTGAGACAGTGTTTTGGGGAGGTTTTATAGGCAAGAGAAAAGGGAGCTTGTCACCAACAACAGGTAGCAGGCTATAATGCCAACATTCCCGAAAACATTTTAAGGGACATGGTGAGCGGCGTGCTGAGTTGCACCATTTGTGGTTAACTGCTTTCAGCTAGACAAGATGAATACACGTGAAGGGGTGGGCAAAGCTACCTGATCACAGTGGTGACGTTTCTCGGGCGCCCATTGTGTGCACTCACCGTACTCAAACCTTACCTGACATTCCCTTTAATCCTAGCACTCTTAGTACCCCCGTGTTACAGAAAAAGGAATGGAAGCTTACAGCATTTAAGTCAGTAGCTCAGACTGATCTAAGAACTGATGGAACTGCTGGAGTGAGAACTTGTTTTTATTTGTAATAAAATGTCCTATTAGCGTGCAAGGGAATAAGCTGTAATCATGAGCTGGATGCATGAAGGAGAAGGAAAAATGGGGCCAGTTGTCAGACCAGACATTTTCTTCCAGGGCCAATACTAATAGTGTCACCTCTGCAGTAGAGTCGCGGTCATGGGGACAGACCTCTTGCATGCAAATCCTAGCTTTTAAGACGTACTTTGTATGGCTATCTGAAAATATTGAATAAAAAAGAAGTGGCAATAAACATGTATAAGGAGTCACTTGAGGGGCTTCATCCTACCCTCCTGTCTCAAATCACCTCCTCTGCCAATGTGTCACGTCTGAGATGCTTTGGTTAGAGATAATATCCTCTCGTAGTTTTCCTAGGTGTCCTGTTCACGCGGGCAGTACATTTGTAGCCTATCAGATTTCATGAAAATTCCGTTTGTCTTTTCACATTTACTCCCCGCTGTTCCCTTGCTCGAGATAACTTCAGGTCCTTTTGCTTACGCACTCTCTCGCTTCTCTGTCCCCTCCAGCAGAACTTCTCCATTCCGTGACTCTGTCCCTCCCTCTCTTGTTTCCTGAAGCCCCAGTGGGGGACCATGGCATCTAATTGCCATTAGATGTTGTCCCTTAGGCGTAGGTTATGATTCCTCTCCTTAGAAAACAACGTCGAGGGAGCTGGCTGATTCTGTGTTTGCCGTGTTTGAATTGTAGTATATTGGGTAGGAGGGATGGGTGAAGGGAAGGAGCAAGGTTCTTTTAAATTCGCCAGACGCCTTCCCACATTCTTCAATCCCAGCTCCTTGTGCTTATGCATCAAGCTGGTTCTGCTTGTAAAATAGAAGCCAGCCCTTCCTTTTCCACCTGACACTTCGTGACAGATGGAAATGTCTGTTCTGCTTCTCATCCTTATCTCTCAGCATCCTCCTTCCCTGAACAAATGAGCATTCGTGACCCTTCGTGAGTCAATTCCATTTAAACAGAAGGCCAGATACACCCCGGTGTATTCAATTATTTTACTATCAGTTCCCTCTTCTGCAGCATCTTTCTTCTAAGGGTCAGAGAACACGTTACAAACCGTACTGGCAACATTCTCAAAAGTCAGAGCCCAGTGACCGGCATCTGAGGACCATGATTTAGGAGAGAGGGAATGTGAAAAGATGGATTTGATTTTGGTCAAGGAATGTTAAGCCCTCTGTGCATTACCTGCAGGAAGTGACACCAAGAGAAACCGGAATCAACAAATAAATCACGAATCAAAGAGTTTCAGGCAAGCTGGTCAGTGTTGGGGCAGTTGAGAGCCCAGCAAGTCATCTCTCGCTGTGGGCGCTTAGATCTCTATGGATTATCATCACTTTTTGAATGCATTAATTCACAGTATTTGCTCAGCTCCTGCGATGAGCCAATGTCTGTCCAGCCCTGGGCATATGGAGGCGTGGGATGCTGCTGTAGGATCCTCTCCTTAGAAAATGAATATTCCACAGTTGTGAATGAACATTCCACACTGCTTGCCTTCAGGAGGCTTATGTGAAGACCCATGAAACATGATAAAGAGGATTTGCAGAGAGGAACCGAAGAAGCAAAATGAAGATGAAATCTAAAGCGCAGAGGTTACAAACTGGTGTATGTATAGTGGCTTACTCAGGGTTTAAAAGGTAAATGTTCTTTTAAGTCAATATTGAAAAATTGAGAGATTACACAAATACAGCCGCCCCACATGCATGCTTACACATGCTCACACACTCGCGCACACACACACACACACACCCCTTCTGATTTTCAGCCTCTTTGGGAAGAGCTCAGATCTGCTAACATTAGCCCAAATTCCCATTGTAATGACTAAAGCTGAGTAGCCTTTTAGATGGGCAATCTGTGATTAGCCACGGCTTCCCCACCCCCACCCAGTGCACAATACAGACGCGTTCATTTATACGCAAGTGACCCTCTTTTGCAAATATGCCTCCTCGTCAGTCTAGCATTTAAGCTGAAAGTTTGCTGCTCTGAGGTGCAGGAGGGAATGAAGAAAGAAGGTGTCAGTCCTATTTTGAGAGGTGTCAGAGAGGAAGTGACTGTTGAATGTTGTTAAAAGCTGAAATGTTAATTAGGTGGAAAATGGTGGATGGACTTCCCCAAACAGGGGATTCAGGAAGGAAATGGCGAGCAAATGCCTGGGAGCTGTGAGCCTTTGCCTGAGGGATAGTGCTGGGGAAGGGATTGGAGAGAAAAAGGAAGGTCAGACCACTGGGGGGCTTTGCCAGGCAACCTAGGGAGTTGGTACACATTTGCAGCGTGTGTGTGTGTGTGTGTGTATGTGTGTGTGTGTGTGTGTGTGTGTCTCTCTCTCTCTCTCTGCAACCCCCTCTCCCCAAAGACACTAATACAATGAACTAAAATTCTAAAAATGAGTTCAAGGTAAAGCCACTTAGTTACTAAGGCCAGAATCCTGAGGCATTACTGGATTCTTCTGTCTCTGCCCCTTCATGAATTTATTTATCAAGCCCTACCAGTTCCACCTTCTAAATATTCCTCAATTTCCGCTCCTCGCCATCTTCATTCAGTCCTGTTGACTGCTTTCCTTCCAAGGCTGTCTGCATTCCCGGATGTGCTTCTTCTCCCCTCAGGGCTGCCTACTTGCTGCATCCCTGCTGAGATCTTAATTTCCTTTTGACAAGCTTTTGCCCACCCTTTGGCTTCCAGCTTAATTGTCACTTAGTCAGGGTACCTTGCTCTGATCTGTCTCCGTTCTCTACTATTTTCTTCACTAGATCTCCCTCTGCATGTTCTCAAAACATCCTTATGCATCTCCACCTGGGAACATGTGACAATTTTATTGCTTGTGTAATTATCTGCTCCATGCCTCTCACCATCTTTCAACTAGCTTGGAGGGAATAAGGGTAAGTTGTATCCGGCCTGCCCATTGCATCACCTGCCCCAAGCCCAAGCAGGTCTCAGTGCCATTGTCACTGTGAAGTTCAGTTACAAAATAATTATCAAAAACAATGCTTTGCATGGTAGTAATACTGTAGTATAGTGATGCTTACTGCCATGTTATTCCTGAGGAGTCATGGCAGTGTGGCTATATGAGCAAAGGTGCCTTATTTATTTCTTCATTCAAACAGTAAAAAATGAGGTTCCTTATGTGCCGTGCCTGGTTTTGTTTTAGGAGCTAGGGATAGAAGAGTCTGTGTGTGACTTTGTAGGGTGCATTTTGATGAATACATGAATGAAGGAGGCATAAAAGGACCGATGGATGGATGGATAGATGGATGAAAAGAAGGAAGGATGGTTGGATGGATGGAAGGAAGGAAGGAAAGGAAGGAGGGAGGGAGGTAGGGTGAAGTATTATTCTAAGTAATGGAATAATTTGTCTCTGGTAGAGAAGACTGGCCTTGAAAAGTTCACATGAGATTTCTTAATACTTATTAATAATGAAAATCATCATATATGATTGAGAAACTAGAAGTGGAAGTTTCTTTTTTTTTCTTTTTCTTTTCTTTATTTGGTAGAGAGATACACAGCAAGAGACAGAATACAAGCAGGAGGAGAGGGAGAAGGAGGAGCAGGCTTTCCGCTGAGCAGGGAGCCTGATATGGGGCTCGATCCCAGGACCTCGGGATCATGACCTGAGCTGAAGGTAGACGCTTAATGACTGAGCCACCCAGGCGCCCCTAGAAGTGGAAGTTTCTGTTCACATCCTGTGTTTGCTAGAGATTTATAAAGTAAAAACTTTTAAAACTTGGAAAGAACCATTAATGGCTTTGATACACAGACATGGACAGTGTGTCCATCCAAGGAGGAGACAGACCCCGGACAAATGAGGAGTTAGGGGAGTTCACAAGGAGGCACCCAGCAAACAGGCATCCCAAGGCCGGCACAGACCTTTCCCCGCTGTTTGAAGCTGACACGAGTGTTGCAGCTGCTGCTTTCAGTGGAAATATAAAGACAAGAAAGATACTCGGTTCCTAACTTCCCCTAAGTCTGTTTCCGTTTTCTTCTTTGCAAACCTCTATCAACATATTTTCATAAGACTTTCAGAATAACCAAAACACTCAGCCGGCAACCACAAGAGAGGGCCTCTTCACAGCCCACAGACAACCACAAGGTACTGCCAGAGAAGTAGAATGAAATGGACTGGGTAGATACGTAGACGGACTATGGTGGTTTATGCAGAGTATATTGATCCAACTCTTGACATGGAAAGATTGATACATTTAAGTAGTCTTAAAAAAAAAAAAGATTTGGCTTTCCGGTAGCAGTCTGGTCAACTAATAGCATATGATGAAAGGAATAATTTAAGACTTAGCCTCCATTGCAGCTAGATTCTGCAACCCTGCATGAAAGAAAGAGAATGCTTATCCTTTCTCTTTTCCTTCCTCCCTCAACCATGGGGCTGTTGAAGTTTTGCCCTAGCAGTTAATTTATAAAGTTGGGGGAAACAGGTCATTGAAAGAACGAGCTAGAAATAGGCTTTGACCCAGACCTCCTTGACTAATTCCTGGAAGGCTGTCCTCTGAATTTTTTTCAGACATTCCCCTGACTCAGAGTTTAAAAAACCAGGCAAGCTAGATTATATTATAACCGGTGTTAGAAATACTTATATTTTTATAACATATTTATTTTATTAGTAAAGTAGCTAACCTTTACTGGTTTCCTTTTGGGTGCCAGAGAGGAGGTTACCCACTGCGTCTATAATTACTGACAATTACAAAGTCAGTACAAGGGTGGGAGTATCATGTCTATTATTTTCAGGAAAAGAAACTGAGGCCCAGGGAGATAGATGCAAATGTCTCACCCAGCGTGCTGCAGCTGTGAAGTGACAAGGCGGGGGACCTAGGTGCCTGAGGCTGCGTGGCTCCCAACCTGGACTCTTGTCACCACACCAGGCTCACTGGAACCGGAACACTGCCCTACGGGGTGACGCAAACATACGTCATCGGCGCCGTTCTAGTCTGTAGCTGGGCACGGAAGTAGTAACCACATGACCCCTAGAAGAAATTCTCATGTTCTAGTTTTCGGTGGAATTTTTTTGCCTCAAAGTGACACAGAAAATTCAAGAAACTTCACATGCCTCCCCTTCTCTGGGCGGTTCCAGAGCGGTCCTGTGGCCTCCTGATGCAGAAATTTGGCTTTTCCCAGACAGCAGATCACTTCACCATCCCCCTTCCTCTCCAGGCCTCACGCTCCCCACATGTGCCAGATGCTTCAGAAAACAAATCCTTTGTGTTGAATTTCCAGACCACAGTTCCCAGATCACGGAAGGATGAGGACTGAGTTTTTTTTGTATTCCGTCATCTTTATTTTTGTGCATATATTTTTAGAGCAAGTTAAAAAAGGAGGGGGAAGAAAAACCCACTCCCAAACAACTCCCTGCTCTAAATACAGAGAATTGCAGGAGTCTTCACATTCAGGAGAGTGGGACAGGATGTCAGCCGTTGCCACAACAGAGCTGGTTTGAATAGACTCAGAGGGTGACCTACCTAGGAGAACGCCCAGTCGCCCAGGAGAAGGGGGAGTGCAAGGTTTGGGTGACTTAGCGAAGCCAACGGACATTCTTTCGCAAGCATCAGATAGTTAAAACTCTGGCAGACGAGTCCCTTCAGCATCTCATTCAACAGAAAATGCCTAGTAATGTGTGAAATGTATTTCTTGTGGGGAAAAAAATAGAGAGAAGAGAAAGGAAAAAACGAATCATTTTTTATCTCTCCACCTAGTGACAACTGTTTTCAAAATTGGTATGTTGTTCTAGATTATTTTGTTTGTATAAGTACATAGGGGGTGTGGATATGCTTATATATTTTCTAAACAAAAATAGGGCCGTACTGTATATTCTGTATTTTCACCTGCTTTTTTTACTTTAAAATACACTATGGACATCTTTATTGGGTAAAAAAAGAAAAAGAAAAAGAAAAAGAGGAAGAAGAAGCCACGGTGGGGGATGGGGCAATGGAGAGGGAGAGAAAAGAATAAAGGGGAAAAAGTATATAATTATTCTTCATTGCTTTAGACTATTCCTCGAATGAACATCCAATAGTTGTTGGCTATAGATGTTGCTTTCTGCTTACCTATTACAAAGTATCCACATTGACATACTAAATCTTTATTCAATAGCTAACAATTTTCTTAGGGTAATTTAATAAAAGTGGCATTAATGGGTTAAAAGCTCTGCCCTTACTCTCTTGTTTTGGTTTCAGGAGACTGAAATATGCCCCCAAATCAATCTATGTGTAGTATCTATTGAGAGTTTCTTTTTTCCAGGAAAAACTCTACCAACATTTAAAAAATGAGTAGTAAGATATTAAAATAAGAGGAAAAAGTTATGCCCGTTGAATCTTCTGCAATTATAGTAATGCATTCCATTTGCTGGCAAACCGTGGAATTAATGCCATATCAATCATATGAAGAGTTACTGGAAAGTTTTGTTTTGTATCTGAATGAGTGAGATGATCCTTCTTCTCCAGACGAGTCAGCCTGAAGGCCGGTGGAAGGACCAAGACAAGTCATAGTTCATAATCATGTTATGTAGCCCCAGGACCTGTACATCTTCCTAATTCAGGGAATTGCATTAACATTGATCTTTGCTTAAATGGACCTGTCTGCTTTTAGAGGAAATGAGAAGTACTAGTTAATTCGTAGTGTGAGAGAAGTAAAATGCCCTTCTTTCAAGGCTAATTGAATCAGCTTCTCTTCCTAATAAAACTAGAAATGAACGGAGACAAAGGCATGAATTTCCCTAGCACATTAGCTTTTTGTGGGAGGGATTTCCTGATCCAAAAAAAAAAGGCGATGTCTCTTTCATTGGGCGCTATAGTTTAACAGTGCCCCATAGGGCCCTGTGTTTGGTGCTCTAGTCTGAGACACGCAAGTTAAGGAGAAGATTTCGGCTATTTCGGTAGCACCTCCCAACATAGTAACGATGACACCCACAAAACACAGGAGGTCCTGCCCCTCTCAGTGTGCCTCAGTCCCTAAACTGCTTGCTGTTCCTTTAATGGTGCATTCAGAGATTACAAGAGGATCTCGGTTTCTCAGGAGATGGGGAATCAATCCTTGTACCTTTGCTGCAAATCAGACTCCATTAGGTGCTTGACTTCCTTCACTGATGCTCAGCCCCATCAACACAGAACCGCGGGTGATCTTTCACCCAGAGTTCCGTTAATATGGTCTGGTCACCCTGCTTGCATTTGCAGCCATCCGTTAACTAGAGTGATGCCAGCCAGGTAGCAGGAACATCGGTCAAGAAGCCAAGGGAAGAGTGTCAAATGTGCTTCCATAATTACCTCCACGTTATTTGCAATTTTCAGACTCTGATAATGAAACACAGTCAGAGGCTCGGTGTCGTTTTAAGATCTGTGTCCTCTGAAGATGAAGCTTCATTGGGATTGCCCTCACATACTCTCTTCCTACAAATCAGAGGTTTCCTTGTGGTGCAACTGAATGGAAAGATCCAGAAAGCAGGCATTTCTGCTTCCATAGTGCAAGTCACTGTCCGGGATCCCAAAGGTGCCAGGCCAAGTTGCCAACTCCACGCCTTCCTTCACGTGCATAAGAGAAAAGCAAGTCTATTAATTTGTATTTTGGGTTATGTTAGTGGAATGACCAGAAACCCAGCAGGCAAGTAAGAGCACTTTAGACTGTACCTGTCTTCCCCAAACCGCTCAAGTTTTGATATTTATCCCAAAGGAAGAATGGCTCTATTGTCCAAATACTTGCTTGTAGAACCTTTTGACTTTTGCTGTAGGAGTTCTACTGTTCTAAGGACTTGAATGTGCACAGGAATTGCGTTAGAAATTTGCACACACAATGCCGCATAGAGAACATTGAGAAATTTCTCATCCTTCGGGTCTCTGGCCTTGAATTTGAGAACCAAATGCCAGCAGCACCGTGGGCGTGCAGTGGGCTTTCACTCTCGTTCAACGCAGTGATTCTGTTCTTGGTTATGCCTGCCCCTGAATGTCTCCAGTATCCTGCTCAGGAGCTGTGGATTGTTCTCTCTGCCTGTTCAGGCTGCTGTAATAAAAAAACCTGTAAACTGGGTGGCTTATAAACAATAAATATTTACTTCGTACAGTAGCTGGGGAATCTGAGATCAAAATGCTGGCACATCCTGATGTCTGGTGAGAGCCCACATCCTGTTTCACACACAGCTGTGTTTTCACTGTGTCCTCACACGGAAAAAGGGACAAAGGAGCTTTTCTGGGCCTTTTTTAATTTAATTTTTTATTTTCTGTTTTGTTAATCCTAAAAATTTTCACTCCAGGATAGTTAACATCCAGCGTTATATTAATTTCAGGTGTACAACATAGCGATTTTAATGATTCTGTAGCTTGGGCCCCTTTTATTAGAGCACTAATCTCACTGATGAAGAAGGAGCACCTCGCAGAGGCTCCATCTCCTAACATCATCACCCCGGGGATGAAGAGTTCGGCATAGGAATTTTAGAGGGACACAAATATTCAGTCCACAGCGACTATAAAAGCAAACAGACTTTTTAGTCTAAACTTTAGTCTAGAACTAAAAACGGGCTTTTTAGTTCGTTCATTTTAAACCACTTTAGTTATGATATTTTCCAGTTATAACACAGAATAGGTATAATGTCAGTGGGGGGACAGAAAGAACAAAACAGACTACTTACGTTGCAGAATTTTTTGCCGACCTTAGATGCTGTCTTTGGGATACAGTGTCCTTGCTTCCTCCATGTTTCTCTCTGACCACAAGGGTGGGTCAGCATCCTTTTTCTGTAGGTGTCCTCTTTCCCTAAATGCACTGTTTTGCATTCACTTTCAGGGAAAAGGCAGCCCCTCAGGTGACCCTCTGTGGGGCCCCAAGAGAGCTTCCTGTTTACGTCCACCTCACTTTAGATTTCTTTGGAATGCCTTATTTTTGTACACTTGAAAATCTTTAGACTTTCTCTCCTCCCAATCATTATTAAAATCTGAATTGAGGGGTGCCTAAGTGGCTCAGTTGGTTAAGCGCCTCCCTTCGGCTCAGGTCATGATCCCAGGGTACTGGGATGGAGTCCCACATCAGGCTCCCTGCTCAGTGTGGAGCCTACTTCTCCCTCTACTGCTCCTTCTGCTTGTACTCTCACACACACTCTCTCTTTCTCTGTCAAATGCATAAATAAATAAAATCTTTAAAGAAAATCTGAATTGAGACTTGGTGTAGGTCTGATCGCTGGGGTCACTATTGGTTTTTCTTGTCCCCACGCTCCCTGCAAGACTTGAGTTGATCTGTCTTCCTCCATCTCTTTTGCAAGAGCCCTGGGAGAGCCCTGGCTTCATTTTGAGACACTCGTGCTGTGTTTGGAGCCTTCTGTGATGTTTGTGTGGGATTCCCCATCAAAAACAAAAACCAAAACCTATCAGTCTAACAATTTCCAGAAAGAGGAAGGCAAATTCATGATTCCAGTCTATCTGTGATCATTTAAAGCTTATGAATGGAACAGCCTAATGAAATGCCACCCATGTGGCTTGAAAGAGTTAACAAATGTCCAAAAGGGGGAGAACTTCTACCCTAACTATAGGTGGAAGCTCTTACAGCTGGAGCAAGATACTTAGGAGGGAATGAATCCCTCCACCTTCCTCAGGAAAATCAATGGCCCCCGACGAATGTGATACTTTCAGTTGAAAAACATCCTCCAGGACAGGTGAGCCTGTTACCTCTTTCAGTAACTCATCTCTTACTTAATAATCCTGCACCGGTACACTTTTCCTTATAGCTCATGAAAATCCTTTTTATTGCTTTTTTTTTTTTTTTAAGATTTTGTTTATTTCTTTGAGAGAGAGAAACAGAGATAGCAAGAGATAGCACAAGCAGGGAGGAGAAGGGGAAGCAGGTTCCCCGCTGAGCAGGGAGCCCCATATAAGGCTCGATCCCAGGACCCTGAGATGATGACCTGAGCTGAGACTGACCCACCCAGGCACCCTCTGGAAACTGTTTTTAAAGGCACAGTTTTCTATCTCAAAATGTTTTCCTGAAGCCATTGGCCATAAATTGTCAGGCAGGGTTACGCTCAGTGGCAAAGGGCTTGCTTTTCTTCTTTTTCCTTTTGTTTTTAAAAATTTGAATGTTTGGGGGCACCTGGGTGGCTCAGTGGGTGAAAGCCTCTGCCTTCGGCTCAAGTCATGATCTCAGGGTTCTGGATCAAGCCCCGCATCGGGCTCTCTGCTCAGCGGGGAGCCTGCTTCCCCCTCTCTCTCTTCCTGCCTCTCTGCCTAATTGTGATCTCTCTCTCACTCTCTCTCTCTGTCAAATAAATAAAATCTTTAAAAAAAATTTTTGAATGTTTGATTTTGTCCTCTTGTTTGCACAGACTTGTCATTTCCTATTATTATTTATCCAGCCCATTCATTCGTATATTCTACCCATCCCCCACTCCCTCGTGTATATTTGGGTCTGTGACTCTTGATTTAAACTCTTACTTTCTCAACATTTTTTTTTTAAGTAAAAGGCAGTCTTTGTATGTATCTCCTACACATACCCAACTTTAATCCTGACCCTAGGATAGTTTTGGAGAATAAGGAGTTACTATGATGTGTTTTTCTCCCATACAGTTAGGTAAAATGTGGCAGTGTTTGCCAATTCCCAAGGTGTAAATACTCCCACCGTGGCTGATGCCAGGTACCAAGACAAAGACATCGAATGCTGACTTGGGAAGATGTGCACATGATCCATTATGCAAGTCAGCTCCAGCACATGACTAAATATTGCCACCATCAGACCTGTGATCTCTCTTTGATTGATGTCCTCAGATAGGGGCTAATCAGATAAAGAAGATATTTGATTATGGCAATGGACAGAACAAAATGCCTAGAGAAAAAGGGAAATCCATTTCTCTGGGAAACTCGAGAAATGATATAAAATATGAGATCAGGGGCGCCTGGGTGGCTCAGTGGGTGAAAGCCTTTGCCTTCGGCTCAGGTCATGATCTCAGGGTCCTGGGATCAAGCCCCGCATCAGGCTTTCTGCTCAGCAGGGAGCCTGCTTCCCCCTCTCTCTCTGCCTGCCTCTCTGCCTACTTGTGATCTCTCTCTCTGTCAAATAAATAAATAAAGTTATTTGAAAAATAAAATAAAATATGAGATCAGCAATTTTCTTCTATACAGGGCCAAAGAGTAAATATTGCAGGCTTAGTAGGTCATATACGCTCTTTCATACACATTCATCCTTCTTCCTCCCCTTTTTTTCTTCTTTTCCCTCTTCCCCTCCTCCTTCTTCTCTTCTTCCTTCTATTCTATTTTCTAACTTTAAAAAAATTTAAAAAAGGGCCCCTGGGTGGCGCAGTTGGTTGAGCAACTGCCTTCAGCTCAGGTCATGATCCCGGAGTCCCGGGATCGAGTCCCACATTGGGCTCCCAGCTCCATGGGGAGTCCGCTTCTCACTCTGACCTTCTCCCTTCTCATGCTCTCTCTCACTCTCTCTCTTTCCTAATAAATAAATAAATAAAATCTTTAAAAAAAAAATTTAAAAAAAACAAACACTATTCTCAGCAAGCAGGCCATACAAATGCAAGCCTGGAGCCAGATTGGCCCATGGGCTTTGGCTTGTAGACCCCTTCATATAGAAAAGTAAAAATGGGGAAGATGCCCAGATTCATATTTTTAAAAACCAGGAGGGGGTAAAATACCATATTATATGGTTACGATTTTAACCATGTGTATCTGAGTACCAGTGCAGAGGATGTGAATCAAAGTTACCTAGAGATTTTTAATTCAAAGGAATAAAATCACTTGAACATCAAGACTTGGGAGACTTGGACATGGCTCTGAAACATCATCATCAAAGATAATGCCCCATCTACCAGGAAAAGAGCTATAAGAGGTGGACGTGGGTGCACTGAACACCAAGAAGATACGTCCTTGTGTGCAAACTCACGGCCTGACCTAAGGGTATGGGAAGAAGGCTGATGGAGTATTACTGGGGGCCCAAGTGATTAAGAGCTTGAACCGTGGATGGCAGTCCTTGCCGCTGACTAGCTGTGGTGGAACCAGTCTTACAAATCACCTGGCTTGGATAGTGCTTCTTAATTCTTAAATTTTTGCCCTCCTCGCAGAGAGGGGAGTGTTGCTGTTTTATTGGTGAGGAAGTGGGGGAGAGGGTCATAAATGCCAAGGGACTTATTCAAAATGGCAAAGTTAACGGAAGAGCTGGCGTGAGTGAAAATGGTGCAGGGCCTCCATTTCCACATCTGTGCAATGGAGTAATAATTGTAACCACCTCATCATGTTGCTGTGAAGATGGAGTAAATAGATTTAATGCACCGATAATGTGTCTGGCACATATAAACACTCTGTAGCTATTAGTTATTATTATCTTTTGATGGCAAAATCCAGTACAGGAAATGGATGATGCCTTCTTGAGGGATCATTCTGTAGAAGAAAGAGGTGGAGGTGATAGAGAACTTGGATGAACTTGGATGCTTTATTGTGTAAAATATAGAAGATAGCATGTGCCACATTCTTGGCATGACAAAAAAAAAAAGAAGGGGGAGGAATCCAATATCTTGCCTATGGCAAACACAGATCATAGAAATTTTTTTTTATAGAAAAGAAGCAAGCAATTGCTTTCCTGTTGGATTTCTTTTAGGCCCATTAGCTCATTTCTCCTGGGTCTGGATTGGTTCCTCTGGGAATGTGGGTTCATGCCTGACTGCATCATTTCCTTCACGCCAGCCCTAACTCTTCCATTAACTGCCATTTTGAATAAGTCACTTGGCATTTATGACCCCCTCCCCCCCTTTCCTCACCAATAAAAGAGAGGAGTAAATAGCAACACTCCCCTCTCTGTGAGGAAGGCGAAAATTTGAAGAAGAATTAGGAAGTGCTATCCAAGCCCAAATGATTTGTAAATATTTAATAGCTAGTAGCTGAGGTAAATGTCAGGAGAGTGTGGAACTCAGCATTAATCTTTTTGTTCCAAAAGCCCTTGAGGTGTGTTTAATTCCCCAATCAAACACTGGGGACCCCGAACTTCTCTGACCCTTTCTTCTTTTCCTTCTTCCACAATGCCCAAAATATTTCCTATCCAACATCAAATTAACAGTTCATTCTAATTCCTCTGCAGAAGGTAATTTTAGTTCATTAAGAGCCCTGGTGTCCTGTTCTCCACCTTGGGTCCCTAAATGCTTGCACAGGAACACTTAGGCTTCCTTGGGAAGTCCCCCCCCCCCTTTTTTTTAAAGATTTATTTTATTTAATTGAGACAGAGAGAGAATGAAAGGGGAGAGGTCAGAGGGAGAAGCAGGCTCCTCTCAGAGCAGGGAGCCCGATGTGGGACTCGATCCCGGGACTCCAGGATCATGACCTGAGCCGAAGGCAGTCGTTCAACCAACTGAGCCACCCAGGCGCCCGGGAAGTTCCCCTTTTTTGACAGAAGTCCCCATTTGTGTTTGAACCCAGACTGAATGCCTCTGTCCCAGACCCACAGCTGCTGTTGGAATTCCTCTCTTCTCCTTAGGCTAGCTTATTTCCTCAGATCTGCTGGCGCAATCTCCCTTCAACTTCACCTGCTGGGTCCTGGTACTGAATGAGACCTCTGTCTGCTACTGTCATCAGGGCTCCCTGATTGAGGATACAAGGGGTGTATGTTAATTGGGGAGGGACGAGGATCATTTTAAAAGTAATTTCAATAATGCTTGGGGCTCTCTCCAGATTCACTCTGTTCTTCCTCTTGGAATTACAAGAGCTTTTCAGTAAACACTGCTCTGGACACAGTGTCATGGGAAGCTTGGCCCCACTCTGAGGATGGTTTTGGCCTCCATTGTTCACTGCTGTGCCCATGTCACACCCACCTCGGCTGCCAGACAGAGGAACAATTCTTACGAACAATGATTTGCTTTGCAATTTTAGCTTATTCCTAAATTGCAGAAATGGTTGATGAGTGAAGTCTTCTGGTTACTTTTGACTGGAACAGAATGGAGCACAGATGCAGGAATTCTCGGAGCTGCCCCATTTGGTGAAGGAGAACAACCCCCCAACTAACAATAAAATCTTTGTCATTTTTGTTTAAAAAAACAGAAATGAAAAACTGATGGTGAGGTATGCGTTCTGTGAAGCTAGATAGCTCATATTTGCATAGAGTTTTGTAATTTACGTAGGGCTTTTAGGTACCTGATATGTTTTTGAGGCTCTTTGTTGATGATATTCAGGGACAGCTTTTGAGGACAGTGCTAGGATGAATGGGGAATTGTAGGGAGCAACGTTTCTGTTATATTTCAGAAGGAAGGAAGAGGTGTATTAAGTGAGGGCAGGAAGGATGAAATCAGTCACTTAGTCTCTCCAAGACTTGCTTTCCTTATTTGAAAAAAAAAATAGTTTTGTTTTGTTTTGTTCTTTACAAGCGAGAGAGCATGATTGGGCAGGGAGGAGCAGAGGAAGAGGGAGAGAGAGAAAAATCCCAAGCAGGCTTCATGCCCAGTGCAGAGTCTGATGCAGGGTTTGATCTCAGGACCCTGTTCATGACCTGAGCCAAAGTCCAGAATGAGATGCTTAACCAACGGGCCACCCAGGCACCCCCAAAATAAATAATAATCTTTATCCTATTTTTTGCATAAGATTTTGGATCATCTGCCGTCGACTCTATATGAAAGTCCTACTTCATCCAAAACATGCTTTACAAGTTTGGGTGAATGTTACGGCTTATATTAGGATGATTCATGACAAGAAGTCCTACCTAAAATTCTTCATTCACTGGCCTATCACACTGTCAGGTTTCCACTTTGGGAGATAACACAGTAACTCCTTAGCATTCATCAACACTTCAACCGGATTGGTTTAGCCACATGAGTTGTCTTCCAGGAGGAGCTACTAGGGATGAAAAATGGAATTATACGTTATGACAAATGACAGAGGGTTGAGAAAAGTTCTGAACTGGAGAATCACAAGGAGCCAGTGAGGAGTGTCTTACCAGGGTAGGTGGAGAGCACGCCGAAGCCAGATTTCATAAAGATAGACCTTGGCATGGTTGGCCCTGGATCTACCCTCAGCCATAAAAGTGTCAGCAACTCCCTGTTCCCCTAAGCGACGTAAGAACTCCAGTGTGTCCCCCTAGTCTCTGGCTAGTGCTTGCAATTAGGTTTTTCTGAGCTTGTTTTTGTTTTCATTTCTTTATCAAAAATTGCTCATTTAAAAAAACTGGTACTCTATAGGAGATGATGTCTGGTTTGGATATAAATTGCCTTTCTTCCCCCTCTTAGAAAGCACCAGTAGGAACATACACTATAGAAATCATGAGATTTGTTTAAACTGAGAACAAATGGATAGCGAGCTAACATTTCTTTAGTACCTTGTAGTCAACACAGTATTTTTCTCACGTTGTATAATTTATTTAGAGCATTAACTCTGTGGAATAGGTACCCCGAATATTTTTGGGAAAATGAAGGTAATAATACATACTTGTCTCATGAGATTGAGAGGATTAAATGAAACATTCGTAAAGAACTTTCCGTAGCCCCGTGGCATATAGAAAACACTTATTTCGGGGCTCCTGGGTGGCTCAGTGGGTTGGAGCCTCTGCCTTCAGCTCGGGTCATGATCTCGGGGTCCTGGGATCGAGCCCCGCGTTGGGCTCTCTGCTCAGCAGGGAGCCTGCTCGCCCCTCTCCCTCTGCCTGATTCTCTGCCTACTTGTGATCTCTCTCTGTCAAATAAATAAAATCTTTAAAAAAAAAAAAAGAAAAGAAAACACTTATTTCTAATGCTTCTATTTTATGGGTGAAGAAACAAACTCAGGGGGTTCTGTGATATGTTCAGGGTCACGGGACAAGTTGAAGGTGGATCCATCACTTAGGTGGTCACTGTTGCATGCTAGTGTGTCGACGAACAAGCAAACCGTTTGACATTTAAGTTTGGATTCCATGCTACAAACTGTTGAGAAAGAGAGAGGAGAAAGCGGGAAGAAAGAGAGATGTGGATAGATCAGTAGAAGAGAACAGAAAGAGGATGCTATGGTCTGAATGTTTGTGTGCCTCCCCCCCCAAATTCATATGTTGAAATACTGATGCCTGATGGGATAGCATTAGGAGGTAGGGCCTTCGGGAGGTGCTAAGCTCTCGAGGTTGGATTCCTCGTGAGTGGGGTTAGCACTCATAAAAGGGACCCCGCACAGCCCTCCCCTAGCCCCTTCCGCCATGTGAGCTGCGGTGAAAACCCTGGGACCTGGACGGGAGCCCTCACGGGGCCCTGCTGGCGCCCTCACCTCAGACATCCGCATCCAGAGCTGTGAGAACTAATTTCCTGTTGTTTACAAGCCACCCAGGTCTGTGTATTTTGTTATAGCAGCCCAAACAGACTAAGACAGGGAGAACTGAAAATGGTGACTTGTCACGACACAGGTGGGAGCCAGTGAATCCTTCCCCCTGTGTGCGCCTGTGGCTTCGGTATGGTAATGTAATCAGAGGGCTTATGGGAATGAAGCGCATTTAATTTTCCTACAGCTTCTGGCTTTCAGGGCTTCCCTGCTTTCGGCCTGCCATGTCAGCCCTTGCATATTAGTAGCGGGTTGGTTGGCATGGCGATCCCTGGGGGGCGCAGGCTGAGGGAGAAGCCCTCTAATCAAATCCAGCCCGGCTCACTCGAAGGTGTCTGTGAAGCCTTTCTGTATATACTTTGGTTCTTGACCTCCCCACACACATCATGGAAATGTTATTTCCAGCCACAGAAGTTTTGGTCTCTAGTGAAAGTAGGCCTCGATAGACTTTTGAGGTAAGCAGATTCATGTTCACTGGCTCTAAGCTTCTCTTCTCTTTCCTTTTCTTTCCCTTTTCTCGTCTCCCCCCTCCCCTCCCTTGCCCTCCCTTCTCTTCTCTCCTCTCCTTTTCTTTTCTTTTTAAGATTCATTTATTTACTTGAGAGAGAGAGAGCTCATGAGCAGAAGGGGCAGAGGGAGGGGAGCAGCAGGCCCCCTGCTGAATGTGGAGCCCTGCATAGGGCTTGATCTCACAACCCTGAAACCGTGACCTGAACCGAAACCTGAGCCAGAAACTTAACCGAATGAGCTACTCAGGCGCCCCTCACAGCTTTTCTTCTACCCTCACCACACTTTCATCTGACATCTGCCTGCCGCAAAGCCTTATACTTCCCTAAGGTCTCTTCAGAATATCCCGCCCTTACCTGTTATATCTCTAACTCCCCGGGATCCGCTAGTCTAAGGGTGACCTTCGAAAGGGCAAAGGTAACAACAAAAATGCTTGGGGGAATAACTGAGAACTGACTTTGACTCTGCTTATCCTTCCTCCCGGTTCTTCTTCCTTCCCGCGAGAATGCCTGACCGGCCTATGTTCCCCCCTGTGAATGGCTGTGCTAGGGGCCGCCCTACCAATATGCCACAGACTGGCAAAGCCTGCCACGAACCCGAGAGTTGCCATCCGCTCGTTTGGGAACTGGAGGAGTATTATTTCCCAAAGGTCTCAGCATTTTCATCTATAAAGTGTTCTTAACATTGCTGTCAAGCATAGAGGAGGTAGCAGAGAGCCTGGCCCATGGTAAGCCCTCAGTAAATATTAGCTTTTATGGCTGTCGTGCAAATAAAACTTAGCGCTAGTCTTGAACTTCTCACGTTATCATCTGCCTGCTTCCTCTTGTGTGTCTCTATTATTTTTATTCAACAAAATATTTATTGAATATCTGATATGTTCTAACCACTGTGCTCGATCCCGTAGGGATCTTATCAGTGAAAGCTTAGAGATGGCAGGGGATCGGAGAGATAGGGTTGTTTGTACGTGGAGCTTTGGGCTAATTATTCCTCATTACCTCGTAAATAAGAGACACAGACCCACGCTCCGTTCCTTCTTCCCACAGGGACCAGAGAGCTTGGAGTTTCCAGCCAGCATTGTTAGGGAAGGCAGTCGAAGACAGAGAAAGGTTACCTGGTAGGCTAAATGGAAGTTTAAGATAGACCTATTGCTTGGAGAGCTAGTGTCCCTGAGCCTGGAGCCTGTAACTCCACGAGCAATATATTGACCACAGAAGCAATTTTTTAAGGAAAAAAGTGATACCAGCACCTCTGCCTGTACCGCCAGTGGCCAGCTCTGGGTAGTCTTCCTACCCCTCAATTTAAAACCACAACCAGATTTTTAAAACGGTTAGACATTCTAACCCATGCAAAGCAGTCCTTAGGTATGATGATTCATTCCAGGAAAAGGAAAGGAATAGGCCACCAAATGATTCCTAAATCAGTTAGTGTGTGTGTGTGTGTGTGTGTTTCTAACCACTTTGTGAGTACCTCTTAGAGACGATATTTGACTCCCTCATACTTTGCACACATATAATTTTACGCCAGTCAGGGCCTAGTAGGTAAAAATTCATTTTCTCTGTCACTTCCCTGTTATGTCCGTCCCCCCGGACCAGCATTCCTGATAATTGCTAATTTCACTGGTTTGAATTGCCCCTTGAAAGAAACGTGTCTTATCCCAAGGTACAAACTCCCCAAAGGGCAAGCAGATAGAGTGGACTTATGTCCCTTATGGAAGCAGCCATGCCCTTTCGATCTTGCAGCCCGCAGGTGTCTCAAAGAAGTGTGGTATGTCTCCCTATTCATGGAATATTCCTTTGTTTCAAATTGAAAATGATCAACTCTGAACTGAAGTAAATGGCGTAATGATTTGAAAGCAAAAGAAAAACTTCGCACGTTCGAGACCCCAGAACCCACATCCTCAGAGAGAGATCTCTGCTTTTCTGGTAAAACACATGAGGAGTCTCCAGAAAAGTCTCCTTGAAATGTGAGCTCTGCTGGAGATGGCAGACATCATTTTGAATGCTTTCGCTTTTTTTTTTTTTTTAAATAATAAACTGTAATGCTGTCTTTCCCTCAGTGGCTCAAGGTTGCAGAAATGAGTAAACATACAAATTGTAGGAAGCTATTTGATAACCAGAGGGGACTTTAAAAAGTAGCCAATTTACCCACAAGTCATAGGAGCCCTTGGAAGAAAAGAACACAGCCGCCATATCCTACTGAAAGTGTCAGTAGTAAAACTCTTTACAAAGGTTTTGAGCTTTCCAACTTTTAATTTTCATCCCCTCACGGAGAGATAAGCATCTTGAAAAGAGCCAAATTGCTTCATGCGGCTGTCAGAGGAAACTCCAGTTCTGAATCACTGCTCACTGCTTATACACCGCCCCCCCCTCCATTTTCATGAAATAAAATCATCGTACTAGTTGCCTTTGCAGAGATGATACGGCATTTGGGAATGCTGAGTGTTTTCAGCTGAAGTTCGTTTCAGGGGGAAGTTAAAAATTTAACAAGTCATAATCATTTCGCGGAATTAAACCCATGGTATCTTGTTAACAGCTGGAGTGCGGAACGACAGAGAGGAGGGTTCTGCTGCGGGCATCTTGCAGGTTTGGCACTTGCTCTCTGAGTGGTTTAGGGCAAGTGTCCCCTCCGTGGGCCCCAGGTTCCTCCCTCGCGACCAGAGCCTGCATCTGCGTGCTCACCCAGGCCCTTTTCTGCACTGACACCCTATGACCCCTGGAAGGGCCAACTGGCCAAGCTTTTCTGATGAAACAAACAGTAAATAGTCAAGGAAGTCTCAGAAGTCAACTCTTGCAAACGTGGCCCACTGGGGATTTCCCAAACCGGCCAAGGGAGATGATATTGGCCCTGTTGATTCATTCCCAATCCCCTGCTGTTGACCATCTTTCATTCTTTCTGGATCTGGAAGAAAGGGGCTGCTGCCTTATTTTATGGAACTGTGTGGTTCTTAGTAACTGTGGTCATGTAGTTTGTTTACTCTAACTGGTGGGAAAAAAAAAAACCAACAAAACAAAATGAGAGAGCGAAGCTTTCTTTCCCCCACCCTTAAGCAGACTAAAATAGACAAGGTATAATTTGACTTAGATTTATAAAACTACAGTTTATTCATTTAACCGGAAGTACCTGTACTTTTTCTTCATAGCTAGATTTATTAAACCACCCTACAACAGGCTAAGCTAAGCCAGGCTCTCTTTAGATATACACTATTTAAAATCTTTAAATCGCCATGAAAGATAGGTGCCACTATACCCACTTTCTAGAAGATGAAGCCGAAGGGCAAAGATATTAAGTAACTTGCCCAGGGTGACTCAGTTTGTGGTGGAACCGAGATTCCAACTCACCCCAGTGACCCTAACTGCAGGATACTGTACCTATTGGTTATGCATATGTGTATAAAACACATTGAAGAGGCGCGAGTGAGGGTAACACTACCATTTGCAAAACAGTTGGTGGCAAAATGAAACTCATGTTGAGGTTCCTCTTAAGCTCACCATGTGAAGATTTAGAATTCATTCGAACAGTTCCTGGTGTATAGCAGATTCTCAGTTTGATTGAGCAGATACTTGGACTTATAACAACAGAATTTACATATGGAACATCACTCTGGGGTTGATGATAGAATTGCCAGTGCATCTGTTGTATGTTGAGATGATTGTTTTTACAGTCTATATGCTTGCAATTTGACCTGTTGCAACAGTCACTGGCATAGTGGCCGTGGGGACAGCAGCCATTGTATTCAGGGTTCTGGGACATTACCCCACACTCTCTGCTTAAAAGTATGTGGTTGGAGGGGCGCCTGGGTGGCTCAGTCAGTTAAGTATCTGCCTTCGTCTCAGGTCATGATCTCTGAGTCCTGGGATCAAGCCCCACATCGGGCTGCACTTTCAGTGGGGAGTCTGTTCCTCCCTCTCCCTCAGCCCTTCTCCCTGCTCATGCTCTCTGTCTCTCTCAAATAAAAAAAAAAATATATGTGGGTGGAAATATTGGATCCAGCAAATGGAATTTCACATCAGACCTGTTTTCCAGTGGCACTGTTATTTTGTGATGTTGATGCTAAGTTAGGCATGGCTCCTGCCCTCCTTCAGCCTGCTCCCAAAGCGACAGCACTTTCATTGTGGGTATCCTTGGTGAGCAAAAGGGCAGAACATGGAGCTATTAACAATAACCAATAATAATTATAATTATAGCTCCATAGGGAAACATTATTTAAAAAATAATTTTAAAGAATGAACGCATGCTTGGAGTGCATAATTCTACAAGAATCAAAAGTTTCACCTCCCATTCTCTCTCTCATTCACCCAGTTCCCCTCCCAGAAGCAACTATAATTAACAGTCTCTTCCGGAATATTCCAGAACTCTTCAAGACATATTATTCAGATACTTCTGTATGTATGTACTCTTTTCCCATAGAGCAGAGCACATTTCACACAGTTCTGTACCTTGATTAGGAAATAGGATTTTCTTTAAAAAGGGGAGGGGGGAGCAGAGGCGTCCAGCACACAGAGGTCCGTTAATAAATATTTTGTTCAACAGAGAATTCACAAAGGTAACAGGCAAGGGAGAGGGGATGGAGAAAGGATATTTGCAAGGTAACACCATCCCTCAGTAAGAATCAGAAAGATTTGCCCAGGAGGCTGGCTTCTAATCTATGAGATGTAAGCTAGGAGGTGTAGCTAGACGACCAGAGGGCTTGGAATCACACTCACACAGAATTTGTTAGCCATTTATTCACCCGGTGATCAGCAAACTGAGAATTCTCATGGGAAACCACCAGCCGAGTGCTAGGCACATGGTGGGTTTTACACAGGGATGATAGAAACTTCCCTTCTGTCGTGAATCTCCTCTACCGCATTTTGTCTCTACTTCAGCGTGAGTCTTGTAATATTCTACATACTGTGAGAAAAAAATCTGGCCTTAGGGGCCCCTGGGTGGCGCAGTTGGTTGAGCGACTGCCTTCAGCTCAGGTCATGATCCCGGTCCTGGGATCGAGTCCCACATCGGGCTCCTAGCTCCATGGGGAGTCCGCTTCTCACTCTGACCTTCTCCCTTCTCATGCTCTCACTCTCTCTCTTTCCTAATAAATAAATAAATAAAATCTTTAAAAAAAAAAAATCTGGCCTTAGTTGTCCTTGTCACTGAAAACAGTGGCCATGAGTATTAATCATTGGATGATACTCTGTCCTGGGTGGCATACAAAGCACTTTGCCTACGTGATTGTGTTGAAGGCTCACAGCAACCCGACGAGGTAGTTGTGTTATTACCATTATTTTTCAACTGAAAACTGAGCAGTCACCCCTCAGATAAACAGCAGCCACAGAACTTGGACCCCCATCTGCACTCTCCTAACGCCACTCGCCTGCCCCTTCTCTGGATTAGATGGTTTCACACTCTGCAGACACAGCCCTTGGACACCAAAGAGGAGAAGTGAACTTTCTACCTCAGCCTGGGTCCCAGCACACATCCCCGAAGTTGCAGGCAGATTTCTGGAGCTTTTTAAGTTATTGCAAATGCAAGTAACAAGACGAGGCTCACTTTGCCCCCACATGTCAGAGATCCCGTACTGTTCTCCCCTCCCCCCGCCCCCCCCCCACCACCCGTGTTGCGCAGCAGGGGAGGGCTGGTATTGAGATGCATTTTCTGATCTCTCCTACTCCCACCTTCCAGCCCCCCTATTCAGGAGAACCCTGGTGCCTCTTCATCGCTTGATCACAGCGGGATCCATACAATTCCTGCAGCTCGATGCAAAAAGAGAGGGAGATAAGGGTTGACAGAGAATCCTGGCAAACATTATTTAAGCTGAAGAGGGGCACTGCAGATGGGCTGCTAGACCATTAGTGCTAGTAATGCCAGGCTGCTTTCTTGTCAGCATTCCAGTTTCAGACGTTTATGGCTGTTTAATTACCTCCACCGTTCCATGGTGCCGGGATGTGCCTCTTCCAAACACCACTGGAAGTTCATTGTCATTTACAACCAGCTACACGCACTCTCTACATTGTGGATTTGAATAGCTTTTTTCATTCCGAGGACTGTCAACGGTAGTCCAGATAACGCCTCTAATTTTCCCTTTTAGAACTCGGATTTTTTTTTCCCCATTTGTACCATAAAAAGAAAAAAAAAAAAATCTGGTGGGACTATTTTCTTTCTGCCGAAGGTGGGATTTTTCCCTGTAATGATTATTTAAATAGGAGTCTATTTCAAAATGTCCACCCTCATTCTTAAATGCTATCTGAAATTTACTCGCAAATTTGTTTAGCCATTTGAATAATTCTGGGAATTACATATTTGATGTCAATGTTGAAAGAGAAATTTAATACACAGAGGGTGATTTTATCAAGAAAATAGCTTTGCTATGAAAACATATGGTTCTTTTCTTCTACAGAGCAAAAAAATGAATTCTTATCCAATAAAATTTATACCAATGATAGAAAATTTTTATCAATGTCTCCGAGAACATCTAAGAAGCTGGAGAAGAGAGAGCCTGAGAGCTAAAATAATATTCAGGTTGTTACGTGATACCTAATGATTTTTATTTGAATGTAAGTGTTAAAAAATAGATTTTCAAAACTGAATGAACACAGAACTTTTAAATAGGAGTGAGCAAAATCATTTTGCCTACGCTGCACCAGTGAGCAGGGAAAACTTTAGCTCTTGTCCAATATGTGGTAAAAGCAGATGTCCTTACTGAGGTGGGAAAGGAGGTCATAACTTAAGAAATGAGCCCTGAACTCACACACTGACCTTCCACATGGTCATCAATCAGCTTGATTGGATTGGTTTATAACAAGTTAACAGTAAGATCTTTTTTTAGGCTTTTGGGTACTCGTGGTCTAATTCATTGTCAGTGCTAATGATAACTCTTAACTTAATAGAGTTTGTGAATGACGTTGAGAAATTTTCCCATAGCAACTTTTAAGAAAGCTCTGCTGTCGGGGATGATGAAGTAGCTGCCTTAAGGTAAGGAGACAGACATAGGTAGTGTCTTCAGATTCCTTTCAGCCCGATGTCGCTGTGATTAGTACTGTGTGTTGTAGGACCTACATGGACATAACATGTGCTCTTTCTTGTGGCCACTGCCACCACCAGCTTCCTTCCTTCAATCCTCTTTTAGTTTGGGGTCCCCTGAAAGCAGAGTCCAAGACAAGGACTGGGATGCAGCTCGTTTCCTTGGGAGGCAACCCCCAGAAACCAGAGTGAGGGCAGAGAGATCGATGGAGGAAAGAATGGGAAGTCCATGAAGAGTACAACATTGAAATATTGAGCTGGTTACCTCTTTGGGCAGCTGGGGCTCAATGTCACTGGCGACCCTTTGAGGAAGTGTTCCGAGTGCACCTAGAATAACTCCCCCCCCCCCGCCCCCACCACCATAGGTTGGAAGGCTGGAGCGTTACCCACCAACTTCTCACCCTACCCTTGTTCGGTCCCCCTACCTCACATTAAATCCTCCACACTTGGCTGAGTGGGTTCTGCAGCTTTGGAGGAAGTTCTAAAGCAGAGGGGCTGGGAAGCTTCCAGATGGGAGGCTCTCAGCAAACTGATGGCTGCCAGAGCTGCCAGGGGTGGGGGAGGGGCAAAATGGGTGCAGGGGAGTAGAGGATACAGGCTTCCAGTTGCAGAATGGATAAGTCACGGGAATAAAAGGCACAGCAGAAGGAATATAGTCAGTGAGACTGTAATGACGTCCTATGGTGACAGATGGTGGCTACACTCCTGATGAGCATAACCTGTAAACTTGTAAAACATCACAATGGTGTACACTTGAAACTAATGTGTCAACTATACTTAAAAAAGGATGGGGGGCGAGCGGCCGGAGAATGTTCTCAGGGTCTGAAGGAATGGCCCGCCACAGCTGGAGCTGAAATCAGATGTGGCTCATGTCAGGAGGGGCTGAAGGGATGTCGCACGAAACCCCATCAAGGAGCTGCCGTGATATTCTGACTCCTGTCCCTGACCCCCTTCTCCCTGCTTCCCCACTAGTCAGGCTCCGCCTGGCACATCTCCTCCCACCGGCGTCAGTGTTCCCTGCCCACCTCTCCCTGCTTTTCCCCTCACCCCATCTCCCCCCTCCTGCCGAACATTCCTAACTCAGCTGTGCAGTTCTCTCACCCCTGCCCCTCTCTCTCTCTCTCTCTCTCTGATGTCATCCCTATTTGGGGGCCCTTTTTCTCTTATCTGCTTTCTATTTCATCAAAACAATGAAAGCCCCCCTCCCCGCAAAAGAGTGGTTTTCAAAGCTCCAATCTTAACATCGGGTTAGAGACCGTACAAGATACTGTGAGCTAATTTGCAGCTGTATGTTTAAAACCTAGTGCTTCCTTGCCATCAAATTATTAAAAACTCTTCTGTATTCCGTGTTCCTTAGAAGGAACTCGCTACTGAAAATAGCTGTCGGAGTCGGAAAGCTGGAATATGGTGTGGGTTGAGGAGTTCAGCTTGTTGGGGAGAGAAGTTTATTCTGAGAGTTGCCGAGACACACACCCCTGCGTGGCAGGTGACACACGACGACGGGACTCCATGTTCTAGAGAGCAGCGAGGAATGTACGCCAACTAGAAATGGTGCAAGGAGGCGGGACTGGGCCCACAGCTGCCACTCGGGGCCCACACCTCGCCAGGCTGTCCAAGAGCTCTGACAGCCGTATTACCCACGCACGTGTTGTTCACTGCCCCCCGAAACAGGGCGCCTTTGCCGGGTACCTAAGCTGAACGGCTGACAATCATCATCCGAGGGCCTTCTGCTCTTTGCTGTTTCTCCTGGGTTTCTAGCTCTGGGGACCCAAAAGATTTGGCAGAGCCCAAAGTAACCGCTCTCCTTCATGGTGAGTGAGCGAGAAGTTCAGCCGCCTTTCCCACTAGACCGAAAGCACCTCGTGGCAGGAAACGCATCTTAGGACTACTAATTGCTGCCATCTGTGGGACCTGCACTATGAGCCAGGCCTGGTATTCAGGCTGTAAGTGTATTTCAGCTTTTTTTTTTTTTTTTACAGTAGCGCTACTAGGTGTGTATCCCTATCTTCCTTTTGTAGATGAGGAAATTTGAGTATGAGAGTGGTCAAGCATGAGTGAGGATATCCAGCTTTTCAGGACAGAATTAGAACTTGGACCCCGTTGTCATACATCTAAGCCAGGGCACACGCCACTGCTCCGTATGTCCTCACTGCGTCTGTCCGTGTGTGTCTTTGCCAAGCACCCCGCCGGGGGTGAATGTAGTGTACTTAGCAAACCCCAGGCTGATCTCACACATCTGTTTGTTTTCTGCATTTGGAAGTACATGCCGATCACAGCTGTCTTTCTACATTGAGAAGTGTCATGTTTCTTTGCTTTCTAAAAATAATTCGAATTGGCTTGTACACATATAACATTGGCGTATTCCCTTTAAGTCTTTTCTGAGCCTATATAACATGTAGCACACATGTGTGTATCTGCGTGCATATATTTATATATAAAATCAGCTGTATAGGATTCATTGGAACCTCTTTTGCTCATTTAACAATATACCACCATCAATATGCTTCCGTATTAAAATTTCATTTCTCTGATGTGGTTGGAACAAGTCATGGGATAACATAATCAGATCGGAAGGGACTACTTGAAGTTACTACCCACCTTTATCTAAACCAATGGTGTCAAACTAATTTTTCACCATGACTTATTCCTTTTCCAAATAAATAGCAGAAATAAAAATTCCCCCAAGGACAGAGCGTAAATAAAAGTGGCTGGAGGGTTGTGTTTGTATGAATTTATTCTGTAAGGGCAGCTTTTCACATTTCCTTATAGAGGATCTAGCCACTTAGAGTAATAAGGCTGTTTCAATTAGCCACTCTGTAATTGGAAGTGGGGGATGCCAGCTGCAGTTTTCTGTATGTTTCAGCATCTTATGTTGATTGTGTACTGATGGGAAGACCACGGCCACACAGGTTAAGTATTAGGAAGTGGTCCTCCTTATGTAACAGAGGCCCCAGCAATTAGCCGAGGACGTGCTGCGGGAGAAGCTTGATGTCAGAGTTTCTGCAAAAGTGAATTTGCCGCGTAACAGCAGTCCCAACCTTGTATGCTCCAACATGTCAGAGTTCCTTGTAAGACACATTTGAATACACGAGCATTCCTTTTTAGCACCGCTTTGCGAATAGTCAAAAGTAAATTCTTATTAAAAAGTGAAATCTTAACCAAATATGCTTGTAACCCCTTAAAGCATGTTTTATAGAAATGAGGGATTCCATGATACCCTAGAGATTTCTGGAATTCAGCTAAGAAACCACTGATTTAGCATCCCCCAAAAGCCTCACAAAGGTATCAAAGCTGGAAAACAGGGAGGCTACCCAAGAGTGCCCCAGGAACACACGCAAGTATTTAAATCCTCTAATTAGGGTCAGAAAATCGTTTCTCATGCCTGACTTGAGTCCTTACACCTGCTGCCCAAGCTTAATGTATAGAAGCCCCTGGAAAATACTTGACGGCCAGTAGACTGAGGCGTCTCGGAGGAGTGAGGTCATCAGTCACCCTCCTTCGCACCAGGTAACTCTGAGACGTTCCCCCACTTCTGCCAGGCACTGATTACTGGTGATTAGGCAGCATTATCTTCTGATTAGCCCAACGTCCTGCCGGAGCGGTAACAACATCTGTAAGTCACCTCTGTATGAAAGACGCTTGATTCGCTGTCTTTCCAGAAGGTGGGTTTGTCAGACCTCCTGGCTGAAGCCCTCACAGCGCTCCGGCGTCTCCCGGATTCGCCTCGTCGGAACTCCCTCCAGGCCAGCGGTCATCGCAGCGGGTCAGGGGAGGGCCAGCCATGTGATCTGGCCACTTGAGTCAACTAGTTGTTTGGGGAGTTGGATTCGCCCACAGCAGGGAAGGACAGGCGATCGTAGACGGATCTGATGAATAAGGAAAGACCAGTTGTCCGAACGGGGTCACAAGGTCAGAGAGTCCCGGGGACTTGACGTCTGCTGACTGTGTGTTGTCGGGGGGTGGGGAGTCTGTCCCTCTGGCTCCTGTTAGGCGCATGTGCTGGAGCCTCAGACTGGGGCAGAGTGGGGAGCCGGGGGAGAGGAGATTTCAGAGCTTGAGTGGAGGCAAGGTCCAATATGCTTAGCATCGGGCCACCCCAAAGGGCATCCGGGGATTTCCCCCGCAGCCTTACGGTATACCGGGACTGCCCTGGACATGCACGCCAGGAGGTGATCGAAATTATTTCCTGAGCTCTTGCCTCTCTTGCTGCCAGCCCCTTTGCCTTTGCCCAGTTACTGTATGACCCATCCCCAGAAGGTGCGGTGGTAGCCCCGACTGCAGAGAGAATTTGCAGCCACGTTCTAGTCTTGGCATTGGGTATACGATGTTTATTAAAATATGGATAATTTGAAATTGTTTTCCACACAGGAGGATGACAGCTTTTGGCTCTCTGAGCATTTGCCACTACTCGTATAATTGGGTTCCTGCATGAGAGAAGCGGGGGAGAAAAGGTCAGGCATCTCCCGGTGTAGCAAAGGTGAAAGCTAAGTGTAGGCCTCGGCCCGCCATATTGCCTTGTCTCCCTTGCGTGTCCCTCTTTCTCCACATCCTCATTTGTGTTTCTTGGTATCACCTCCTAAATAAGCCACCTCCTCCCAAGTCCTTGTTTCAGGCTCTGCTTTTGGGGGTGGGGGGAGCCAAACTCAGACAGCGAGTTCAACACTGAGACCATCTTCTTGCACTGGGACATTGCATAGAGCAAAGCTGGGGCAGCGACGTCAGCCCGTGGGCCCTCTCAGCCCGAGCCAGCCAGAGAGGGACCTGGCCCACCAGGGGTCTGTGTGTCCACAGAGTAGGGGCATGCCTGGAGTGCGAATCTGTGAGGGGTGCCGTGAGCAAGAGGTGGGGGACAGTCGCTTGGAACCAGCTGTGGCAAACTCTGAGTACTGTGTGTGTTGCTTCTTGTTGACTCTCTCCAGTTTGACACAAGCCTTTTTGTCACCCCTCTGCTCATCAAGGTGGAAGAGAGTATTCTTCCTTTCTTATGCAGAATTGACACCTTTTTGCCTGAGCGCTCCTAACATCTGGAGTTAGAAATGCAGGGGAGGAAGGTGCTCTATTTTGATTTCTTGCTGGCAGTTTTCATTTTCCTTAACTTCTCGGTTGGTTCAAGGAGCTCTGTAGTGCCTCCCACCTCCCCCCTACCACCCTCACTTCCCACCTGCCGAATAACACTTACTCTTTCTTTCCCTCCCTCCCAGAAGCAGTTAGCGGGCCGGTGGGGGGGCAGGGTAGGGCGGGCATTAGAACCAGACCCTAGTATCTTTGAAGTTCTCGGGGCGTGAGTACAAATGCAGGTTCACATACTATTTTAACGCTCTCTGTCAAACTTGTAAACATCGGATGAAATCTGTCTGGCCACCTGCAGGGCTGGGCTATCTTGAGAATCTCCGATCCCTTGGAGTTCAACTCCAGGAAGTAGCGGAAGGGAAAGCTGGTGGGGGACTAGGGGAGCAGTGGGCCTAGCCTGAGCTTTGTAGGTGCTACAAAGCTCTTGGCTCACGTGTATGGACCCCCCCCCCAGCCCACCCAGTCTCTGTCCACACCTTGCCCCTGCAAGCTAGTGTCCCTTTTGCCCCTCTTGAGCCTAGAGGGGTGGCATAGCGTGGCTCAATGAGCCTCAGGTCAGACGGGGAGGAGAGACGCCTACATGTTTGGAAGCATTTGGACAGGAAATTTCAGGGTCATGACGGGGGACACAGGCTCCAAGTGGGTGCATCCCCTTGGCCTGGAGGACTGGAGAAGGACCCGAGCAGAGCCCTCTAGGAGTGGAGCTCAGGGCAGTGGCCTCTGGCAGAAGTATGGGGATTAAATAAGTAGTTTCTGACCCTGCTGTTTCTGTTTTGAGCAAAACAGTAGACGGTCTGCCTTGACCCTCCCCAGCTCTCTTCCACCCTGCACGTCGCCCTTGGCCCTTGACCGTCTGGGCCGGAGGAAGGACCTGCAAGCCAACCGTGGAGACTCCCGTCCAGCCTCTGCAGCAAAGCTGGGAACTTCCTCGTGTTGGAGAAGGCAAACCTCAGTGCACTGGACGCTTAGCATTATCTGCTAGCTGAGAATCTCTAGTAGTAAAACCGAAATCAGAGAGAACGTGTGGTGGCAAGCTGGAACCAGGAAAAAAAAGAAAAAAAAAAAAAAGTAGCTGATGAGCAGGGAGTTTTAGTCACATTCCCTGGGCCGTTGGAGTCGTCCAAGCATTCCTTTGGCTTGGGCTGCCTTTCTGCCAGGGCTCCACTCTTAGCTCCCGACTCGTGTAGGCGGGACAGCAGTCCTCATAGAGAGTGGGCCCGTTTGAGTGTGGTGCAGTGGGCAGCATCTCGGGCTCGGGGATAGCAGGTGATAATTCATATCGTCTACGCAGAACTGAAAGGAACATTAAACTGCATTTCCATTATCAGTGAGGTCCTTTGTGGCCTGAGGATCAGAATGGGGACATTCTCATCAGTCTGCCTCCTGTTTTCCTGTGCAGCCTCCTACATGCCCGAGATTAGTTTGCAAGGAAGGCTGACCCCCTTTCCACAGGGGAAACAGTGCTCGACAGGAAAGCGTAAAGAGTGTTGAGCCGGGGGAAGGTTCAGTGACACGTTGGAGGGCCTTGTACTATGAACCAAAGCGTCACTTCTGGGGAAACCAAAGGATTTCTGCAGAGACGACGGACTCCCCTGACTAGAATAGTAAAGTTCATGAAGGCTCCCGAGAGGAGATCAGTAAGGACGTTGCCGTTCAGAGAAGCCCAGGCTTTGAGTCCTCTCGATCTTTGCCCTCACGCAGTCCCCAAAACTACTTCACAGTACTAGCGGCACCTTCTGTTTGCAGTACTAAATTGTGAAATTTTAGGATTTCGGGTTGAAGAGAAGGTCAAGGGCATCTAAACTGATATGTGACGTTGGGTTCCTCTCCACGGTGCTGCCGCACAGACTTCCAGCCTCACCGAGAAACCTCCAGTGAGAGGGAACTCTCTGCATGTAACTGTGGGCATTTCTCCTTGTTAAAAGTTCTTCTTGTCCCCTGTTAAGATCCTGAACGTCACCTGTCCAGAACCAGGGATCTATATCTTAACTTTTAGCATCCTCCCCAAGAGAGGGAGGACATGTTATTTGCAAAGTATTGACTTTCACAGGGTAGGATAGTTTGCCTAGAATGCTGGCTAAAGAATCATTTCTTTCCTGTATGAATGTGTGAAGAAAATAACAGTATATTATGTGAATAGCTTACGTGGGGATACAAACTTAAGGTTACTGATATCTGCAAACACTTTGAAGTGTATTTTGAGTGAAAATAATCAATAATAATAATAGAATTCTGCACAGAGTGTGTTCTCTATCCTCAGGCAGTCTACGGCAGACGTACTTGAGGTAGAAAAATTGACTCCCCATATTCACTCATTCATTTATTCATACATTCATCAAACATTTATTGGGCACTGACTATGAGCTAAGCCCTAGAACAACAGGGATGAAAGACCCGAGTTTTTTCCCTTATGCGGGAGCCCAGAATCTAGCGGGAGAGATGATTTAAACCATTCATTATAACTCCCCAAGAAGAAGATTCCCAGGATTCTAAGAGGACTGAGGGATTGTGTCTAAATTAAATCAGAAGGAATTTCCCAAGATAAAATAGGATGAGCACAGGTTGTTATTAGCTGGTTCTCTTCATTGCTCTCTCCAGAAACCCTAGGTCCTTGATGAGTTCGAGACCAGTTTTGATTAGTTCAGACTCCTGATTATTAGTTTCTCAAAATATTTCCCGCCACTGCTGTGCAAGCAGGACAGGATCGTGAACACAGGGGGTGCTTCTGAGATATGAGATGGGGAGGAGGAGAAGACAATGGAGAAGCAGTGCCCCCTCCCTTACTAGTCATTTCAGCCTCTGGCAGTGGGACCCTCAGATCTCTGCCAAGTAACTGTGTCTCCGTGCTTGACATCACATGAAATCTTGCATAGAAATGTAATCAAATCCTAGCCACATTCTTTGTTTTTCATACATTCTAGGCATCTTTTGTTTATTACTCTCTTAAAGAGGGCATCCTTAAATCATAATACCCAAGTCTGTTTTTTCTTCCTTCCTTCCTTCCTTCCTTCCTTCCTTCCTTCCTTCCTTCCTTCCTTCCTTCCTTCCCCACTTTTCTCCCCCAGATGCACTACTCGTATGATCCACACTCATTTGCTGATGTTTTCTGGCTCTGTTGAATAACTGCCAGCCACACATTTGATGAGAATTGAGACACTAGAGCATTGGATAAAAATAAAATGTAAACCCCCACTTAAATATAAGCAATTTATCCTTCATTAACAGTTAGGGTAATGAACCAAATTCCCAGTTTCTCCCAGAGGGATATTGTGAGCTTAATGAGAACCAAACACATGCTTCGACTTTTCCTGCATTTAATCTAAACCTGTTTTGGAGAAGAGAATGAGTTAAGTCACAACTGAATGACCTTGGAGGTACCTTATTAAAGGGAACGGAGCTATGCCTGTATAGGAAAATGAAGGGAACATTCTAAGATAAAGGTTGGATGTCTTTTCTACATCTTCTACAGTTGTGTAATGAAAGAGAATTCGATTGTGATGGGGATTTATGTCTTTTGGGTACATGAAATTTCTCCATTTTGTGCTATTATGTAGCTCATCTTTTCACAGAAATCCGACTGCTGACAGATCAAGAGGTTTAACATTTCAGATGCTTTCCGCATTCAGCCAATGCAATAAATATCAGAGGTGGCTTGTGTTGAATGTAAGAACAGATGTTGTTCCTGCAGGAAGCAGGGTAGAAATCTACCCCCACAGGCCTACACCCTCTCTTGCAGGAGATCTCTTCTACACCTTGCTTTAATTGTGACTTGATATTTTGATAAACGTTGCATACTTCCATGTTTCCCTGTGGGGCGTCCTTCTTGCCTGAGTTACACCCGAACAAGGGGTCATTTCCAAAACTCATCTGGCTTCCGAACTTTTTGCTTGAGAGTTTGCAATTGGACTTGGAATATTTCTACTTCACCCTCTACTAAGGATAGTTGGGAAAAACCCTTTGGGAATGATACCTGCTTCCCCTTTACCCCATGCTTTTCGTGAAGAATGCCTCTGCCAGAAAGGACTTTAAGATACACATCTCAATAATTCTGTTTACTTCTAGAGCGTAGATTTATTTATTGTGGCCAAATCGCCTTCTGTGAAATACAGTATTGGTTTCATGCTTGTGAGGGCCAGGCTCCGGCTCCCTTGGGAAAGTTGAATTATACAGCTGGCCAGAAGTGACAGCATAAACATTGCTTCCTGCTGCAGGCTAGCGTTAACGCGTGTCTTTGCGCATGCTGGTCTCTCAAATGTAATCTTCTGACATGGGTGAACCGCCATCTCTGTGGTGGGCAAAATTGGGAAGGGATGCTATCAGAGTTGTCTCTGCATCACAGAAAATTAATTTCTGGTCTGGTAGGCTAAATTGAATCCGTTTTCACCTAAAACGTCAAATGTAAGTGTTTCGACCATCGATGTCCTTAAACATATAAACATGTGATATGAGAGCCGCTAATAATGAACCCCTTTCTCCAAGTGTATTCCAGCCTGTGATAGATTTAGGTATTCCTCCCCTTCTGTTCCTAGGTTTCCTCTTTTGAATAATAACTATTTTGGGGGAGAGCCTTTAATTGGTAATAACGTACATTATCTCTTTTAATGTTTACATCCTAGTGTTATTATTGGGAATGGACAATTATAATACACTACAGCGTGGGTGAATCTCAAAAACATTATGCCGAGTGGAAGGAGCCAGAGATCAGTGAACAACTATATACTGTATAATTCCATTATAGAAAATTCTAGAGTAAGCAGATCAGGTTGCCTTTCTGTGGGATGGTGCGAGGGACAGTTGACTGAAGAGGAACATGAGGGAAATCTTCAGACCGATGGAAATGTTCTATGTTTTAATATGCATTCATCCAAACTCACTGAATGATACACTTAAAATCTGAGCACTTCACTGGATATAAATTATGCCTAAATTTTAAAAATTATAATTTCTATTGGCATGCATAGATGAAGAGGCTGAGCTTTAGGAAGATGAAATGTGTTGTCCATCATCATGCAGCTGAAGGAGAGAGCTGTGCCTCAACCCGGGGATCCTAATTCTCAAGTCCAAGGTTTTCTGCTGTAGCGCAGTGTCCAAGAATAATGACGTTATTATTCCACTCTTCGGTCAGTGCATTTGCAGATGCTTTTCATCCTTAGAGATGGGTTTCTGGAAGCACATGCTGGATGCTGGAAAGAGCCAAGAGAAGGGGACCGGCGTCTCCGATGCACAGCATGTGTAGTGGTTAATGGCTAGAGCTAGAGTCCCAAAGTGGGTTCAGATTTCCACTCTGCAGCTTACCTGTGTGTGTACCGGTGGGTCAGCAAGGCTGTGTGAGCGTCAGCATCTTCTGTGTACCATGTGTTGTTGTGAGGTATAAGTGTGGTCACTCATAGTTCATAAGTGTCCGCGAATTACCAATGAATGTTTCCTATTATTCCCAGTTTTGCTTAAAGGAGGAATAAATGTCCCTGTGGCATTAATGGGTTTGTCATTATTCTGTGTCTTACAATGTGTAACCTTTGTGCTGTAGCTTTCCAAGTGGCCACATAGTTAATTTTTCATCATATTAGAGAAATGCATATACAGCTGAGATTTAGTAATGCCAATGCTTCTCTCCCTATCTCTTTGTTTTGGCAATAAGCATATTGAATAATTTAGAATTGGATGTACTTCATTCACTGTATGAATAATGCCATGTATTTCTAAGTCCTGGTAGAAAATTCATTCCAAGTATAATGCACTTATAAATCTACGATTCCATGAACTCTGGGTATGATTCACTGAAATATGTCTTAATGTTTGTCAATGATTATTGAACCAGAAAGAACTAATTCTGGGAAGTAATTAGTATAGTATATAGTTTAATGTGGATAGACTTTCTTAAAGCAGAATATCCATTTAAGAAGCATTTGAGGGCATTACCCAAGAAAAGAAGAAAAAGGAAGTCTTTTTTCCTTATATCTGACAAACAGAATACACTGCTGTAATGGCGTAAGTTCTGCATCTATCATGATAGATAGCATGTTGGACTAGAAGTATTTGATTATTTTATATCGGAGCCCTCTTGGACCTACTCTGGTCACAAATCCTGCATGACTTGTAAGCTCATCCTAAAAGGGAATATATTTTAGATAAGCCTTATCTGTTGAACAGAAAAGAAAAAGGAGTGAAAAGTTTGGAGCCTGGTAGAAAGTAAAGCGCTTATATTTTTCCGTGCAGAAATACTTTGGACTCTCTGGTTCAAGCTCTCCGGCTCCATCTGCAACTATCTCCACGGCAAGTTTGTATGGCGGGAAAGCTGGACCGCCGGGTCGATGAACAGTGAGAGGGTTCAGTCTGTAGTTCCTAGCCAGGATTGCCCGTTTCACAGTACTAATCTCCTGGGGTTACTGTGTGTATTAAACCAGGTAATATATTTATAACTTCTGATAAAAAAAAAAAAGTGTATCATAAATGGTATCTCCCTTTCTCGTTTCCAAACAAGGCAGACCTTCCAGAAACAAAGAGAGCAAGGACAGGGAACTGGTAGATGTCGAACACCCTAGGATCGTTGTAGGGGCGGCAACCTTCGTGATGTTCTCCTGTGTTCCAGTTAATCCATATCTCCACCATCTTCCCCTCACTGCACCTTCTTTGCAGACCGCCGAGGGCCAAGCACGGGGCAGAGTGAAGCTCAGAGCTCAAAAGGGAAATAGCTGTTGAACCGAACAGATGACTTCAAGCCTCTCTCCTGTTCTAAAACACCCTCTCTGCTCTGAGATCTAATCTAGGAGCAGGAAAGATGAGGGAGGGGGTTGTGGGTGTTGTGAACGGAAAGCTCAAACTGAACAGGAAGCTTATTGGGTTATTCAAGAACCAGTGTAATTTAGCTGCAGGATTACAGGCTTCGAGTCTGACCAACTGGCTTATGCTTCTGACTGCTCCACAAATGGCTACATGGAACATTTCCTGACCTCCCTAAGCCTCAGTATCTGCAACTATTAAACAGGGCTAATGACACATAACTCATATATTTGCTATAAATATTCAACTGGATAATATTTAGCACATATTCAGAAATGTTCCAAAAGGCGACTTTACCTGAGTACCAATAAGAACCTCGAAATAATCACCGGAAAATATTTTAAGGCTTATCTGCCAGCCCTTGGAGAAGGATCTAAGCTAGAAATCTTTTTGGTTTGTGTAAGGGACAAATCATTGTTTGTGATAGAATGCTGGAAATGAGATATTCATTGGCAGGGTTTTAACAAGACTGGGGCAAGCCTGAAAAATAGATCAGTTTTGTGATTCATTTTAATGCTTATAGACAAGTGCTGATATGGTGATAAGGTTTGCTTACTCTAGGTATTAAATTCAATGGTATACTATAGGCTGAAAGAGTACTTGAAATATATAAATGTACATAACACCTTTAATATTGTATAAATTGAAAAAAGCATAAAAAATTTTTATTTACTTTAAATTTTGTTGCCCTAAGGCAGTCTATCAAAAATGCCTCTCAGGCAAGATCCTCCAGGCCAAAGCTGTACTCTCTTCTGGAAATATGGATGAACTTGGTTTGCTAATATTTTGTTTAGAATTTTGCACTTATATTTATGAATGAAGTGAGTTTGCAGTTTTCAGAAAATTTTATTTGTCTGGTTTTGTTATTAACATTATGTTAGTTTCACAGATTAAATTGGGGGAGATTCTGTCTTTGTCTATTTTCTGAAATAGTTTGAGTAAGATTTGAATGATCTGTCTTTGAAAATTTGGTAAAAGTCACTGAAAACATCTTGTTCTGGTGTTTTCTTTGTGGGAAAATTATTAACCAGTGTTTCTCTTCCAAGTGTTATAGGACTAGCCACACTTCTTATTTCCACTTAGGTCAGTTTTAGTAAATTTATTTTTTCCTAGGATTTTGTGCATTTCATCTAAGTCTTCAAATTTATTATTGTAAATCTGTCAAAAGTGTCATCTTATTATCTTTTAAATCTCTTTTGTATCTGTTATTTTTCCTTCTATTTAGAATACTGATTTTTCTGGGGCATCTGGGTGGCTCAGTCGGTTAAGCATCCAACTCTTGATTTCTACTCGGGTTATGATCTCAGGGTTGTGAGATCCAGCCCTGCGTAGGGCTCAAGTGGTGGGCATGGAGCCTGCTTAAGATTCTCTCTCTCCCTCTCTCTGCCCCTCCCCCCCCCAAAGAGAATACTGGTTTTCTGTTACCTTTTTTATTTCATCAAATACTCCAGAGGGGTGGGTGGGTGGGTTGTTTGTTTGTTTTCCTATGCCACCTTTAGATTCTTCCCTTATGACAGACGTGGAATATTTTGATAATTTGAATTCCAATATGACAATTAGAGAATGTTTATTAGTTTAACCCCCTCCTGTCCATAGATTTTCCCAGCTTTCATAGCCACTCATTACTCCTTAGCTACAGTCATCTAGCCTGTATCTCCATGGCACTGAATCTCTTGTATTGTTACAGCTGTGGTTATTAGATTTATTAGATGAGATACTAGCTTTAGAACATGAGGGATCCACTTCCAGGGCTGCTGCTTCCTGGAAGTAAGATATTTAAACTCTCTGAAGCTTCAATATTCCCCCCCTTCTTTTGTTGTTAAATTTTCCTAGGGGTCTAGTTATTATAAAAAGTTGTATCTCTTCTCTGATGATCACCATCATCCCCTCCAGACTTCTTTAAAAACCAAAACAAACTAACAAAAACAAGCCCTTCTGTCTTGAATGGTCAGAGTCCAGTAAGCTTCTGGAAGTTTAGAGGAGAAACGGGTAAGGTTTTATTGTCTTGGCTCTGATAGGCAGATCCAAGAAGTTTACTTGTTAGATCCCTCCTCAGACGTCTTGATCAATTTCTTATATTTCTTGGCAATTCCTCTTGGCAAAGAGTTACAAACAAGGCCAGGCTACATTTGGCCTTTAGGAAGAAAATCCAGTACATCAGGTGGGTTCTGTAGGCATCGTTCTGTTGAGCAAGATGTGTAGGTATGCATAATACGTGTGCTTGCTTGGCAGGGGGTAGAATTTAGTGGGGAAAGTTGCCAGGCTCTTACCTCCCTAATAGAAGTCTCAAGCAGATGCATGCATAGTCAGAATCTCATAGGACTTTTCGTTCACGCACAGTTCTGTGGAGACAGTAAGCAGGAAATGAGATTGTGCACATGGAAGTGTTTTACACTATTACACACTTTTAAAATAGCAGGTGTTCGTTCATAACATTGTCTAGTTTAGGAGACCCTGACATTTCAAAATCCCTTCCTGCAATCTCCTTTTCCTCCCTATGCCTGTAGGATTGCTTTGGGTCTGCAGCATATGTTAGGGTAAAAAAAAAAAAAAAAATCTCAGACCTGGCCTGAGTCTTCCCTTGGTAATGATATTTTGTTTACTTAATGTGGTTTCCTTTGCAAAAGGTTTATGACTCTGGGCTTCTGCCACTGAAAAGTAGCCGCAAATTTACTGAGCCTGAGTTTGATTTGCAGGATGTTTTCACCAAGCTACACCTGGAATAATAGAGGTTTATTTTCCAGAGATGCTTGTAAGGAGGGAGTGAGAGCAATGCTTCCTGCCTTTGACGCAAAGTCCTATTCACATAGGATCCTCTGTATAAGAAAGAGTAAAAACAATATTAGGGCTTGAATATCAGACATCCTTTCTACCCGTTACTCACTTCCTGTCTTCAGATGTCAGCGGATAGCTGTTAAAATAGTTACTGTGTTTTCCCAAGGAGGAGAAATTATGATTATTTGCAATGGTGAAAAGCCTGCGCCAATTGTTGAGGGATCAAGTCTGTAGACATCAGAATCCACATCCTCTGGGCACTTGCTACTATCTGACAAATACACTTGAGGCTGTCTGTGTGTGTGCTGAATTATATTCAATAGCAGTTCCCAGGTTTTCGGTTGGTGCTTTTTCTGGTTGACATGATCATAAAATTCTCAGAAGTAGGAACTTGTTAAGTCTGACTGATTATCCGTCTTGCCGAGTCTAGTTCCACTGAGCACAGAGTAGGGGCTTAGTTTATATGCAGTGAATAAATAATGAAATGATACTTTCAAGCATTGATGATTTTGACAGCTCCAACAGTTGGAAAAGAGATCGGTGTTCCCGCAATGCATTTTCTCATTTAAATCTCAGAAGAGGAAAAAACAACGTAATATTAATAGTAGTTAAATGTGAGTCTTAAGTATGTGCCAGGCGCTGTTCTAAGAGCTTTTCATACATTTCTTTTTTTAAAGATGTATTTATTTGTTTGAGAGAGCGCAAGGGCGCGAGTGGTGGGAGGGATAGAGGGAGTGCAAGAGGGGAAACAGACTCCAGGCTGAGCAGGGAGCCAGATGCTGGGCTCTCTCTCTCTTGACCAGGAGAAGATTACGACCTGAGCCAAAACCAAGAGTCAGATGCTCAACCAGCTGAGCCACCCAGGCGGCCCTGTATACATTTTTAGAAATTATTTAATCTTCATTAACAATTCTTTGAGATAGGTCCTGTTATTATCAGGTGAGGAAACTGAGAGACAGGGAGAGTGCATCCCTTGCTCAAAGAAACCCAGTTTGGAAGTAGAAGATTGGGGATTTAAACCCAGATCCTTTAACTCTGGAGCTCATTTATTAAAGTACTACATTGTATGACCTCCCTAAGGAATGCATTGTGTTCTCATTTTACAGGTGAGGATTCTAAGACTCAACAAACTGTCCCAATGTCACATAACTAATATGTAGCTAATAAGCACATAAAAGTAAAGAAATGGACAACATGATTTTATTGGTATACAACCATGACTTGTCCTGACTGTGTTAGGAGTCTTTGGGGTAGACATAATTACCCACATTCCAGAAGGAACATAGAACGTGAGAACTTGGGGGGATTTTAGAAATAATCTATCCTTCCACGGAGGAGACAAATCCTTTCTGCCACATGGGACATATCGCCCTCTGGTTTCTGCTTGAATGTCAAGGACAATAGGGAACTCCTGACCTCATAGTCTTTCCTTCCATTGAGCCCAAATTTTACCCTGGTAGTTTGTAATCACAAACTGTCTCTCTGCCCTGCAGAGATGCACAGAGTGAGCTTAGCCCAACCCAGCCCTTGTTAGGTCTCATCAACCTCTTTCCGATGCTAACTCCCGACAATGGTAACTGAGCCTTATGGTGTTTACTATGCCAAGTTCCCTGTACGTTTTTTAACTTGAATCAAGTCCCTTCGTCCTCACAGCAATCCTCTGAGATAGGTGAAAGAATTAACACATGGGGAAATGAAGTAGTTTCCTTAAGGCCACAGAGCTCAGCAATAGGAGAGCCAGGAATTGGACCCCAGCAATCAGACTCCAGACTCTTTCCTTCTGTGTTCTAAGGTCTCTCATTTAATTGATGTTTTCTTTGTTTCTTGAACCTTTCAACAACCTGGTCATCCTTCTTCCCCTCATGTAAACATTGTTCAACCTGGGGCATCTGGGCGGTGCAGTCGGTTGGGCATCCCTCTCTTCATTTCAGCTCAGGTCTGGTCTTGGAGTTGTGAGATCAAACCCCGCGTCCAGCTCTGTGCTCAGCATGGAGTCTGCTTGAGTTTCTCTCTCCCTCTCCCTCTGCTCCTCCCTACCAAGCCCTCCCCACCTCCCACCCCCTCCGCGGTGTGTGAACTCTTTCTCTCTCCCAAATAAAAATAAATAAATATTAAATATTATCCAACCTATTAGGGTTTCAGGTATGGACCAATGAGGGTGGTAAAGAGGGAACGATCCTCTCCTTTTATGACCACCATACTTCGATCATTGGAGCCTAATGTCCTATTTATTATGGTGGCCATAGTTATGGAAATCCCTAGAACTTTCCTTCGCATTAATAATACAGTTTTTCCTATCCTCCATGCTATGGTGATGCTTATTTTGAAACCACAATGACAGAATGTTCCATCTTATCCCCTGTTATATATATATATATATATATATATATATATATATATTTATATTTATATTTATATTTTATATTTTATTTTGGGCCTGTGTGAAACTCAAAATCTTTAGTTTTGTCATCTAAGGCTTTGGGTGCATCTTCCAGCTTTATCTAGGAGCCTGAAGTAGTAAAAGCATTATCTGTCATGCCTGTCACACATTAAGTTCATCCACTACCACCATTAGGCTCTGAGAGAATGTAGACAGGGATCCTATAGCATCTGGATGCCAGAGGAGCAAGGGACCGGTCATTGCCAGTCTCCTAGTAATCCGGCTTATCCTTTCCTTTATAGAAGACCAAACACTTATGTATTATTGGTTTATACGACACTTAAGATGCTTTGTGTATTTCTGCAGAGTTGAACCATGATCGGTGAATCCACAGTACAGGAGTGAGATTTGGGTTCAATATGAGAAAAGGAATCTGTGGAAGACATTTCAGACAAAATGGTGTTTGAAGAGCCTGATTTCTAAAATGTTCATGGTCGGACAAACAGGACTCAGGCAGGACCACTTGGCCACATGTGGAGGCGGTGTAGAGAGTGCAAGGAAAGAGCTCGTTCCCTTTCTAGTGATCAGGACTGGACGCTTGGGAGCTGGACTGCGTCAGTCCGGATCCCAGCTCTGCCCGCCGCTGCTCTGAGACCTTGGGCAAGTCTATCCAGGCTCCACACCACACTCGCCTTGCTTGTAAGGTCAGCGTAATAATAAACCTACTTCATAGAATTGCTTTTAAATAAGCTAGTAGACCTCAGACATTTTAAGTGGGGCCCCATGCATAGTAAGGAGCCAATAATTGCTAGTTATTGCAACTTTTCTAAAGTTCCCGGGTTGAATCAGGCCCACTGCCTGTTTTTGTAAAGAAAATGTCATTGCCAGGCTGATTTGTTTGCATGTAGTCTGTGGCTCTTTCATGCTAGAATGGGATCGTCGTGACAGACTCGAAGGTCCACAGACCTCGCCAAATTTTCGATCTTACTTTTTCCCGAAAAAGCCTGCCGACCCCCATTCTACAGGATAGAGGATATGGACTTCTGACCTTCATCTGTTGCTTCTTTGTCCTGAAACTGTGGACAGGTGACAGATATGCTCTGGCCTCTGCTGCTCAGTTCTAAATCTCCTCCTTAAGAACAAATCTGTGAAAAATTCTATCCTGGAGATCCTATTAACATTGTCATTCATTCGCTCAACAATTCCATATCTGACAGCCGGACATTGTGTTCATTGCTTGGATACAGATGCCAATACCAAGTGTTCCTTTTTTCTATTAAGCACTTACCATGTGCCGGTCACAGTTCTGATCCCTCTGTGTGTCTTAGGTCATTTGATCCACCGGCAACTCTCTAAGGCTGGCACTCCTATTTTTTCCCATTTTACAGATGGACAAATGGAGGCCTAGAAAGAGTAAGGAAATGTAACCTTCCTGTTCGTTGCCTGCCGTGGATGCAGAGGCAAGATTTGAAACTGTGTAATGTGGCTCCAGAGTCTAGGGTTTTAACTTCTACTGTAGAGTATTCACTCAGCATTGAGGGCCTCATGCCTTCACCAGATAGACCTGTGCACAAATAAACAACCGTGATGTGCAAGTGCTCAAATGACCGTGACCACGGTGCCTTGCATGGCATAAGCCATCCCATTAATGTTTATGTCCTGATGCTGCTACTATCAGGAGGGGTCACAAGGAGCTTCTGGAAGGCATATCTGGAGGACTTGAGGAGAAGGTTTTACCTGAACTGAGGCTGACAGGATGCAGAGAGGAAAGTTTTCCAAAGATGGTTCCATGCAGAAGAAACCACGCACGCAAGGAGCAGAGGCAGGAGAGAGCGAGCGTGGCATGTTCAGAGAATGAAAGAGAATCTCTTCATGGCTGGTGTGTGAGCTGTGGAGACCAAGAGGGAGTCAGTCAGCTGAGACGACAAAAAGACGTGGGCAGGAGATGGCTTGTGAGGGGGCTCTGTGTGAACTGGGGACAGACCCCAGTCCTCCGGTGTGTGTCTCTTTCAGAGCAGTGCCCTATATTTCTCTATTGGTCTCATGTCTCTGCCCCAACCCCACATGTACATGAACACCTCAGGGCAGGCACGTCGAGGGCGGGCACCCAGTGTGTCTTGTTGACTGGGAGAACTCCAACACTCAGAGCCCTGCCCACAGCACGAACTCCTTAAATGTTTGTTGTCTTAATGGATAACCAAACCAGTCTGTTACTGAGTGGTGGTAGGACTCAGGGAATAGGATATCCCCCTGGGTCTCTGGAGGCATCTCTGGGGGCAATAATCTTGCTTTGTTGAAGAATCAGGGCAGAATACATAGAATCACTGTACTATCTAAAATAGGGTAATTTTGAGATCGATTTTTAATAGGAAGCCAACAATTAGCAAATTCATAACCAGTTTATCTTACTTCTGACACCACACATTAAAACTCCGTACCACATTGTACATAAACAATGAATCTTGGAGCACTGCATCAAAAACTAATGATGTAGGGGCGCCTGGGTGGGTTAGAGACTCTGCTTTCGGCTCAGGTCATGATCTCAGGGTCCTGGGATCGAGCCCCACGTAGGGCTCTCTGCTCAGCAGGGAGCCTGCTTCCTTCCTCTCTCTGCTTGCCTCTCTGCCTACTTGTAATCTCTCTCTCTCTCTCTCTCTCTCTCTCTGTCAAATAACTAAATAAAATATTAAAAAAAAAACTAGTGATGTATTTTATGGTGACTAACATAACACAATAAGAAAAAATAAAATAAAACTCAGTACCCTCACCCAGAATGTCCTTATGACTTCACCAGAGACTATGGGTGATCCTTCAGGTGTCTCTTAAAATCTTACATCGAAGGACCCCTCACCCTGGCAGAATGGAAGAGAAATAAATATTGGTAAGTGAATGAGAATAATGATCCTTGTAGACAACTGTGTAAACCAAAGATAAAGTAACTTGAGTACATAATCCCCACATAGACTTCCTGTCACATTTGTCGGATGCCCGTAGAGTTTGGTAAAAAGTCCAAGACACATCTACCTAAGGACTAAGAATGGGGCACACATTTTAACAGAGGTATTTGTTGGTGAAGACACAAACAGCAAGATGAGGTAAGCAAAAACTTTTTTTTTTTTTAATATTGTCAGAAGAGGCAACTTCCCAAGGAATTACAGGATGTTTGAAGGGTAAGGACCTCATTTCCCTCCCTTGAAGGATGAGGAAAATGAGGTCCAGGAGGGGCAGTGCCTTGCCTGGGGCTGGAGAGCTAGTTAGTGGCAGAGCTGAAACAGCAGCTCTGGTCCCCGCCTCCCACGGCCAAATTCTCTTTCCAGCTCACGACTCCGCCTCCCCAGAGGTTAGCTCTACCCTCCAGAAGCTTGTATTCCTTCCTTCATCATTTCTTGGCCTTTCTGGAAATATCGATGATCTCCCCCCAGCTCCTTTCCTCTCCGAGATGGCTTTGGCAAATGCCATGAAGGGAAAGTCTTACATTTTTGTCAGCAAATCCCCTTGTCACCAACCTGTCCCCAACCTGAAAGCTTCACCCGTGGCCCAGATGCCCAGATTTCTTGCCTCCAGCTGGTCCCCTCTCGCCTTAATTGCATTAGAAAATGCCCATTTTGTGTTCACCTCCCCCGGAGTGAAGAACCCTCTCTCTCTCTTCCTATAATCTGGAGATCCTTGTTACTTCTAAGAAGACTCGCACGCGTCAGAGGGACTGGCTGGCTCCTCGGAAACCAGACTGGTCGAGGAGCTGATTGGATTTGCCTCAAGCATTTCCTCATTAGTAGCCTGTGTGTGCTTTTCCTTCCAAATGTCCTCTGGCCGCCTCCACAAAGATTTAATTGTGGCAACTTGGGGCCTTCGCAAACTTGGGCTCTGCCGAAGGCTCTCTGGAAAGCATCCCCACAGCTCGGCCTTGAGATGACAAACCAGAAGCTTATTGAAAGTGACCTGGTGGATTATTGGTTTGAAGACCATTCCTTCCGGGCTCTCCTCCCCTCCCGCTTTATTTTTTGCGAGTGAGGATTGGAATGTTAATTGCTCCACCACAGTTTTTAATTCATGATGCCCAGAAAGGGCATGGTTTATTAATTAGTTCTGATTATGAGCACCCTGAACTGGGGCCTGGCTGCTTCTTGATCGGTTTCAGCAGCCCTTTGCCTGAAATTACTGTCTGTAAGCACACGTAGGTGTAATTATGCAAACACTGGCCGTTAAACCCTCTATTATGCATACATATTACAATGTCTTAAAAGGCATTTATTGAAATGCCATAGTTTAATGGTTTAGGCTTACAGAATCAAGCTTTCTTACGTGACAGGCAATAGCCACTTAATTGGATATTTTCTCCCAGTGCATAAAAATGTTGGCTTAAATACACACACACACACACACACACACACACACACACACACACACACACACAGTGTTAATTAAAAAAAAAAAAAGTGAGAAACAGTAGTACCTCCTCATTAAAAGCAAGAACTGTGGAGTAGCCAGGCCAACTGGCTTTGACTTGTGCTTCTGCCTTTTCTAGCCTGTAATCTGGGGATATGACTTAACCCTTTCCTGTCACTGCATCCTTGGTAAAATGAGGATGATTGCAGTAACCGCATCACAGACTTGTTGTGAAGTTCTAATGAGTTAGTACACAAAAAATACTTTGCAGGGTTCCTGGAATCTAGTCATTCTTCTTTTTAATGGATTTCTCCAATGCATTTACTTATATGTACGTGGTATAATGTCTAGTTGTGATGGGCTGACAGAATTAGGGGTATCTTTGTGTGGTAGAAACTGAGAGTCGTCCCTTAATACTATTCTCTTCTGCCACAATAATAGCCTCCCTTCCCCACCAGTGTTTAGCTGGGTTGGCACCAGAGTTAACAGTAAAATTTCTTTTCCTTCTAGAAATGGCTCTGTGGCGAAATTCTGGTCCATGATTTATAAGCAGATAGAGTGTGTGTCAGCTTCTGAAAAGTGTTCTTAAGGGAGGGAGCGTGGTGTGTCCTACACTTCTTCCTCCTTCCTGCTGATGGGAATTTGGTCAAAATGGCTGGAGCTCAAGCAGCCATCTTGGGTTATTAGATGGCAGGCTAGAGATGCAGAGTGGGAACGGGACAGAGGGCTGAGCCCCTGACAACTTCAGGGGGCAAAGCTGTCCTGGAGCCCTTTTCTTTGGCTCTAGACTTTTAGTAAAAGAAAAACAACCTCTCTATCATTTAATACACTGTAATTTAGGACACCTGTTGCAGTCAGATCTAGTCTTTGGGTAACACTTTACCCTCCCTGAATTAGACCGTCCTCTCATTATTTTGATTGTAACGTGTAGAAACCTCAAGAGACTAAGGCACAAAGAACCAAGAAAAGGTTTTACAAATGCTTTGTTTTCTGTTAGAGGCACTGCTTTACCACACCCAGGCATGACCACACTGTTCTTACTCTCTGCTTGAGGGGAGAAGGCACTTAGCCTCAGGCGTCAGTTGGTGATTGGAGAGGGATAGCACAACAGTGGAATTATACTCTAACTGATGACCAAGCCTTGTAGCAAGAAGGGATATTCCTATAATTTCATTACTTCCTCCGGACCAGAAATTGGGGGCCCTCAGAGGAATCCAATGGCAATGTTCTGTTGCTTTCTTTGTTATACACAAAACCAAGTTCTCTTTTTTATACATATCAACAAGAAGCAAGACTCCTGAACAAAAGAGCTTTATGCTGGGAAGTGTTGATGTTACCGGTTTTTCCTCAAGACCGATATGGAAACATTTTGGTGATTTCAGCCTATCTTGTTCAGGAACGCTGTTGATAAACTCTTTGTTTCCTTGTTGGTTTTTTCCCCCTTAAAATTGCAAACTTGTTTTCTGGTGATACAGAGATCTGTGGACACTTTTAGGGATTTGGCTGAATCTATCTTCCTCACAAAACTTGTGAGAGGGAGAGCTAATATCTGAAGTTCTCAGAAGAAACATGGATTCTAAGGAGAGGCTTAGCCTACTTGAGGTTGAAATCAGGATGACCCCTTATTTCTCTTTGTCTTGACTGGGAAGAACACAGGTATTGTTTATCAAAGTTTAGTCAGGTTTCTTGAAGTCACGGGTGGTTGTTTTTCCTTCAGGAAAATGCTTAGCCTCTGCCACATTCTGTCTTTCCTTCTGGGGCTCTAGTTAGACATACAGTAGACTTCTCACTTCATCCTTCACCTTTCTATTCAGTGTTTTCCATGGTTTTATATTTTTGTGCTACATTCTGTAAAATTTCTTCTAATCTACAATTCACTCACTAATTTCTTCTTTGATATGTCTACCTATTGAAGTTTTAATTCTGGTTTATTTATTATAATCATATATTATATAGCAATACTTATTATTTCACCTACTACTACTAGATATTCTGTTTGGTTATTTTACCAATCTATTAGGTCACTTTTAAAAAAATATTCTCTAGAAGGGATACCTGGGTGGCTCAGTCGGTTGAGCATCCGACTCTTGATTTGGGCTCAGGCCATGATCTCGGGGTCGTGAGATCAAGCCCCCTTTGGGGGCTCCACGCTCAGCAGGGGGTCTGCTTGAGATTCTCACTTTCCCTCTCCCTTTGCCCCTCCCCCCTGCTCACTCTCTCTCTCTCTCTCTCAAATAAAGAAATAAAATCTTTTAAAAAATAGTCTCTGGAAGATTCTCTCAGACTTTCATTACATGGTAAACTTATCTGTTGCTTTGTAGTTTCTGTTGGGACTGTCACTGCTCTCAGTTATTTTTACTAGTTCTTGCCCATGCTATCTCGTTTCTATGTGAACAACATTTTCTTAGATTCTATGCTGTCCATTGCCCTTGAAAGTGATTCACAGGGACCCTTTGAAGCCTTGGATGAAACTCTTCCTTCAGAAGGGATTTGCATTTGATTTTGCCAGTCCCCTAGAGACTTGTCTAGCTTGGGACCTCCTTAAACCAGGTGTAAGATTAACTTAAGAACTCACGTCACCTACTCACTTCCCTTCCCCCTTTTCTAGGCCTAGATTTTTTTTTTTTTTAAACAGGGACATATTTTTTTTACTTATCACACATGGACAGCATAGTCCTCAGCACATGGTGAATGACTGATGGATTTTAGATGAGTGAATAAATCTTTAAATTATCATCCCTACCTTGTTAACTTATTCTCTCTGTCCTTATTTTCAGTTGGTCAGTTAAAAGGACTACTATTTTGAATATCATTTCCAATCTTGAAATTGTTGCTACGTCTTCTCTTCTTCATAAATTCCCCAAGTTCTGTGCCATACAGGAAGTAGTTACCTGGTCAATATTTGCTTCCAGGTTAGGATTTGCCATACTTCCTGTGCTTCTGCCCGTGAGTGGATTAAACCACACATTTCTGGGACTCCTCATGCTTTCTATGGATCTTTTGAGTATGGCTCCGGGTACCTCTGGCAGTAATTCCCTATAGCTCTGTAATTAGTGGGTCTACCTCTGCTGTCCTTTCTCTTTAGTACACCTACCTGATCTTACTTTGCCAGAGTTCTCCCTATAGCTAACCTCTGATTCTGTCATCCCCTCACTCATAGACCAAGACCACCATTGGATATCACCATTGCCTATGGAATAAAGTCCACACCTATTAGCTTTTCAGTTTTGCCTCCGTTATCTTGGTGCAGCAGCCAGATTTCAGTAAGGAGTGTGATCTCTGGGAAGTCAGACTCCGCCTCCACCACTTACCAGCCACTTAAGCTAAACTTCAGTGGGTTATTGTGCTGATGTGTAAAATAATACTAGTCTTGCAAAGGATAATATATGTAAAGCTCCTGGTGTCCATCAGAATAAGAATAGCCTTCTATGACATTTCTTTTTAGCAGGGTCTGAAAGGAATAGCAACTTACTCTTTGATTGCTGGCTGATAAGTGGATACTCAAAAAGTGAAAGATCCCTTACCCATTTTTTCTCTGGACCTTAGTTGTCTTATGAATATGGTGGTGCCTTGAATAGTCGTTTTAAAGCTTAAATGTGGGAAGATATGAAAAGCACCTGGTTCCATACATTGTTAGGTCTGTAAAAAATGGTCGTTCTTTATTCCCCTTCAAACCGAGGTCCAACTTTCCTGTCTTATGGGACTGCCAATACGATCTGTAAATCAGAGTACATTATATAAAAGAAGGACTCTTAATCCTAGCTCTACTTTTAAAAGTCCTGTCTACCCTTTAAGGCCAAGTTCAAATGACACCTACTTCAGGAAGCATCTCTGCATTCTCATTTCCACCGCACTCGTGCCCTACTCCATCCGGAAGAATAATAATACAACCAAAGAAGAACCTTCAAATTGTCTCAGCCGGTACTTGAATTTCCTGTACATAATAAGCGTAATTCTATAATATACAAAGCTAAGCAGTGTTCTAGCTTCTACTAAAACGTTTTTAGAGAGAAAAAAAAGTTCAGTGTCTTACTCCATGTTTGGACAGCTTAAATCTGTCCCCCTAAATTTTCTGCATTTGTTCTTAGGTATGTTTGTGTTCCTCTTTAAATATACTGCCCACGAATAAACAAAATACACCTGTCCACGAACGTCCTTTCTTCTTCTCTAATAGCAGCCTTTACTAACAGGTTTGTGGCGACCCTAGAACTGTTTTCTCCTAATTGCACTTATATGCAGGTAAAACCCTGAAATCTTCTTCTCAAATATGTGTTCGTACTACATGACATCTCTGTCTTGAATTAGTATGGCTATTTTTGATACCCGTGGTCGAGTTCCCTAATATCTGTCCATATTGCATGCATCTTGGTGTGTTTGGCTGTATTAAATTGCTACGAACCCAACTGGTCACTTACACTCCTAGATTCAGTTTCCTTGTGACTTCTTCCAACATACTTTATTCCTGTTATAACACAGCTCATTCTGCTTTGTGCCGTAGTTTCTGTATTTGTATGATGTCCCTGAATTAGGTGGGGTTCCTGAGAAGCAGAGCCTCTGTCTGGGGGGATCAAGCAGCAATTGTAGCTTCCCCGACTTGCTGGCTTCGGTTGGGTCAACAGCTGTTTTCTGGAACAGGTGGGCTGCTAGAGGTTGTTCTCAGCCAACACACAGCATCTAAGAAATACGTGCTCAGGCTGGTGGAAGGGATCAGAGGGGACCCAGCAGCACCCACTAGAGTCACCCATGATTTTGAATTCTTGAGTATGGAAACTACCTATTGCTTATGTTGGTAGTCCCTGTAAGCATGGCCCCATGTCTTGCCCCCTAAAGGTGTTAGATTGTGGACTTGAATCATCAAAGATCTGGAGTGAATATCCTCCAGTGTGTACCCATTCCAGGCCAGTGCCATTGTAATAAGACACTGGTAAGGAACTTAGCCAAAATCCCCGCTGCAAAGCAGCACAGAACCGAACTGTGTGGGTGACAGAGAAGGGTATAGAAGTTTCTCTTGCACGTTCTATAAATCTAGTTGTCCTATCAATACAAAAGCTGTCTGTGGCCCAAATGCTTAAATTCAAAAGAGGCAAATAACTTTTAAGATCTAGGAAACATCAAAGAGCAGACTTTCAGTCTACTCCACTCACCTCTGGAAATATTTTTGTTTTTTTTTTTAATTTTATTAAAATAATAGATGCATATTGACTAAACATAAAAAGGTATAAAAGGGTAATAAGTGAATAGTAAATCTATCTCTCCATCAGCTTGACTTTTATTTCTACTCCCCAGAGCTAGTTGCTATTAACATATACTTATGTTCCTATCTAGAAATAGTTGTATATATGCAAGCCTATGCATTTATGATTTAAATACAAAAGATTACAGTATATGCACTTCTCTCTACCATTTTTTAAACTGATAATAGATCTTGTAGATCTTGCGACGTCAGCATGTCTGTATCTATCTCATTTGTAAAAATGACTGCATAGATGTCTTATAATTTATTATTTTTATGATGGACATTTAGGTTGGCCCTAGTTTTCAGCTCTTACAGAAGGTATTTTTGCTCTTACAAGTTTTTTCTGTGCAAAATAAGTATCCTTTTATGTGAGGGGTTTTTTTGTTTGTTATTTTGCTTTTTTTTTTTTTTTTTTTGCATATATGTTTTCTTAGCACTTTTAAGTTAATACTTGAAAAGCTTGCTTCTGAATAGGGACGTGGTTAGAGAATATGGCTACCAGATTCCCTACTTCTGTATCGAACAATTATGTGCCTTTAAGCCTAAGTTATGCTTTCTCTTTCTCTGTCCATTTGTCTTTCAGCCTCTTTACCAGAAAGCAACTTAAAATCAGAAAAGATAAAAGTTGCCATAGTTGAAAAAAGCTGAAAGTAATTCTCAAGTTCAGGTCATTGTAATAGCAAGTTCTACATACCACTTTGGTATAGAATTTAAATCACAGGAAAACTGTTCTGAGAGGAAAAGAGACTGTGAGTCTTGTTCAGAATTTAAGAGGTTCGGTATTAGGAGCTCGTCTAATCCAAGTTTCAATAACGCAATCAGACTTTCCAGAAATTCAGCCGTGATGTACTTTAAAAACACTGTCGTTAATCTCTTTCCTTGCAGTGAAGTACATGCGAGAAGCCACACCCTACGTGAAGAAAGGCTCCCCAGTATCGGAGATTGGCTGGGAAACGCCGCCGCCCGAATCCCCTCGGCTAGGGGCAGGGTCCTCAGACGCCCTGTCATCCTCGCAGCCCTGCTCCTTCCACAGAGATCGGAAGACCATCCCCCTCAAGATGTGCTTTGTCACCCGGAGTCTGGCATCTGCTGACCCTGAGAACAGGTAAGGAGGGCCAGGGATCTCCGGATCTGAGCCCCGTGGTGGCCGCTGAGGTTGCGAGGGCTGCGCTCAGGTTCTCAAAACACTCGGCAGTTCCCAGAGAAAAGCACGAAAGGGTCCCCCTGAGATAATGTGTATGTTCAAGGCGCGGCCAGACTCCCTCCTCCTCTTCCTCCATCCTTCTTCCTTTCTTTTATCCTCTGGACTCATCTGTGTGCTGAGCTTTGGTTCTGGGAAGAGTTGAAGAATTGGAGTCAGGATCCTAAGTGTCTTCCCTGAGTCTACCATTGCAGGTGTATGTGACTTGGGGCACGTTTCACAAACCAATAAACCTGTTTTGTCATCGGTAAAATGGGAATCATTGAAATAGATACCTCACTGAGCCGGAAATCCATGTGAAGCACTTAGTACAAGAAAACCTTCATGAATAATAAGGTATAATTTATTATTAATGCTAGGTAGTAGTAAGCCCATCAGCCCCCACTGGACCTAGGTGCCCTCAACTGTGTACTCGGAAGTTTCCACGAGAGGATCCTTAATGCCATTTTCTGCTCTAAACTTCTCTTTTGCTCAAGAGAGGAAAAAGGAGTGGCTTTGATCCAACCCTGGAGGGATGTTTCTCGAAGTCTGTACATGATTTCTCACACCATGGGAGAGATCCATTACCCAGTTCGTGGTGATTATAGAGTTCAGCAAAACAAGCAAATATTTGGGGTCCCTGTTCCCCTAGATATCTTAATTTAGCGCCTCCAAACAGAAAACATCTATCTGGGAGGAAACTAAGAGATACGTGGAGGAGAGGGAGAGGCGTTGAGCCAGCAAATGGGGAATCTTGGCAATCTTGGCGTCCACATTCAAGTGCTAAAAATAGAGACAGCTCCACTGGTCCTTATTTGTAACATGTGTGGGACAGCTGCAACCCACCGGGCAGGATATAGTTGGCTGCGTTCTGAGTTGCTGATGGGAAAAGCCAAAGGGAATAGGGATGGGGAGGAAGTTGCTTCCTTGGCTGGGAGCTCAGAGGTTTTTCTGCTCTCTTCCTAATAAGCTCGCTCTAAGGAAGCCGCTAGCCTTTCTGACTCCAGCAGCTGCAGAATCAGCTCCCCTCCCATCCCGACTATGTCTGCCCAGGGAGCAGAGCTGTGGTTGCAGGAGAGAGAGGGGAGGATCAGCCAGAGAGGAGTAAGAGCCGGCAGACTGGAAGGGAGAGCAGAATTCTACTGAATTCCGCCACGAGCTACTCCAACCTGTTCTCTGCTTTGTCCTGCCCGATTTCTGCTGATGTCCTGGGCCCACAGTTGATGTTCTGGTCACTCTGGGTCTGATCTTTCCTGGTCTCCAGGCTACTCAATCAGACAAGTCCTTTCTTCCAAGAGGCTGATGTCTAAGGTATTAGATCCGGTGCATTCATAATTACCAAGTGCCTATCTCGTGCCGGGCTTTATGCTAATTACTTCAGACCAGAGGCTGCCAAGCGGCGGCCGACAAGTGTACCCAGCCCACAGATATGGCCTGGCGGGTGTTTTAAAGAAATCGGAATTACTTACCACATCGAATCATTGGGAAATTTCACATGAGAAAGCCAGATTTCTGCTTTTCTAGAACAATGGAAAGATCTGGGGAGATTATTTGGCCCATGTTGCTGTAGGCAGGTTTCCGATCTGCGGGAGCCCAGAATGGGCTTCTCCTCGTACAGGAGGGATGGACTCTCCTCGTCACTCCTATTGTCATACCCTTGTGGAGGGAAGGGATTCTATTAGCCACCTGCCTGCTTCTTCACATCTCCTACCCGGTCTGTGACCCCACTTGGCCCTCTTAATGACCCTCGGAGTTTCGCTTTTTCCCTGTTCTGTGGATAAAAAAAACAGAGGCTCAGCTCTTACATAAGTTCCAAACATCGTAGAGCTAATACGTGGTTTTGCTGGGTTTCGAATGCAGGCCTATCGTGTGGGTGGGAGCGTCAGTTTGCCAACACCAGAAAAATGCAAATGGAGACTAGAGAATATGGAATATTGTAGAAGAGATTCATGCCTAGGGAGAGAGTTTAAGTCGATGACACCGAATTCTGTTTGAAGGAATATTTTGGGAGATGTCAGGCCTTGGTTCCAACTTGGAGACTTCATCTGTCAAGCCAGAAGAGGGAATGCATTTTTAAAGTGTTATATCCGTGGTCTTCAAGTCCACCATTGATGAGGGGGTGTGGAGGAGCCTCTCCTGCCAGGGTGTGAGAACCACAGGGCAAGGGCTGAAAATGGGAATACAGCTAAGCCAGAGCATCCGGAGGGGACTCGAGTCCAGGCAGACCCACAACCACGGGTCATGAGCTTGACCTCTGACAGTGTACACGTGTATCGAATCACCATGCTCTCCACTTTAAAGACCTTAACATTTTGTTAATTATACCTCAGTAAAGCTGTGGGGGGGAAGATCATGGTTTTAGGTGAGTCTTGACCCTGGTTGAGGAAGAGAAGAAAAGAAAATGGAAACAAATATTTTATGGGACTCTGGTTACATGCTGGGCCAAGTACAATGTACCAGTGGGAAAGGCAGACTCCGCAAAACCCAACTCGGGGCTGACCCCAAGACACACCTAACACAGAGTGATTTTAAAAGGTGAAAACCAAATAAATGGGCAAAGCATCCAAGGCAAATGCAAACTAACGACGCAGACAAAAGGTACCAGTTTTGATCTTGATATATGATAAGGTAAAATGCAGACTGAAAGCACAAAACAGGACAAAGGGACAGGTTGCTGCTAAAGGCCAGAGTGCACGAGGAACGTTGACTACTTGTGAATGCGCACCAAATAACCCAGCAGTGGCCTTTCTAGTGGAAACTGTAAAAGATGCAAGACGAAATAGAAATGTACTAATAGCAGGTAATTCAACATACTCTCCGTCCAAGTGGACAAAAGGTCAGTAAAGATATAAAAGACCCAAACAACATAATTAATAAGGGACATAGGGATGCATCACAAACTTTGTACACTGATAATAGAGAATACATTTTCCTTTCAATTCCAGGCAGAGCATTGACAAAACTAACTATAGATTAGCTCACCAAAAAATGCAATTAATTTCCTGAGGTTGGAATACCATAAACAGCATTCTCTGAGGATAGTGGAATCAAAGTAGAAAATTATTTGCAAAACCGAAGCACAGAAAGCCTTTCTTCTTGGATTTTTAAAAGCTCTTTGTGAAATATCTCTTGGGTCAAAGGGGAGATAGAAATTGAAATTGTAGCATTTCTTAAAAGCTGAAATTAAACATGAAAGAGAAAGAAGGAGAAAGGGAGAGTCGACTATGTAGTCAGCTAGATCCACGATGGAATCTGGGTTCTGCCACTTATGCGTGAATTTAAGCAAGTATCTCATTCAGTCTAAATAATGACCTCGGTCGTAGGTATGCTAATCTCTATTTTATAGACAATGAAATTTAGTTCAGAAATGAAAGTTGAAACAAACAGTAGATCTGGGGTTCTAAGAGGAAGTCCAGGTTCTTAATCATGATACCCTAGTTCCCTGTGACTTTAGCACCTGGCAGAATGGCTCACCTGAACCGTAGGGACAATGGCCCGGACTTAACGGGCTCCTGGGTGCTAACACGTGAGCACCGATGACAAATGCCACAGCATCTTGGGGCTAATCCCCTCAGCTGGAGACACATGGCTACTTAAAGTTTGCATGAGAAACTCTGATGTTCAGTTTCTCAAATAGAAACAGCCATAGAACAGCAGGCAGGATTGCTGCTCTTTCTATGGAAAAGGTCACCCAGCAGGCACCGAATCCACAAGAATATGTCACTGCTAGTGGTTGTCAATGATTACAACACTTTTTTAAAAATTCTGCTTCATAAATATCTCGTTCATATTCAGCTCTTTGCTGCCCTAGTCCAGGGCTATATCCCCTGTTCTGTAGACTCTTTGGATATATTCCCTCCCAGGTGCTTCATTTCTAGCTTGCCTCTTCCCCATCTTCTATAATCTACCCTACACCCAGCTAGCCACAGGAGTGTGAAACACTCAAGATTTAGCCATTTACTCAAGATGGCTCCCTTCACTAATCTCAAAACTCCCCAGTATTACATAAAAAACTTAGGAGGATCTAGATCTTCCCTAAGTGTCCAGTTCCACCCATCTCATCATTTATGCCCCAGCCATCCTTAAATAATTCACTTCCCTGACGATTTCCTAATCACCTTTTAAAATTCAGCATAGGTGAGGCACTGGTCCCACTCTACCATATGTGTAGCTCCGTCCATCATGGCACCCTTTATAATGACTTGAGATTTTTTTCTTATGTGCCTACATAGATCTTAAAGTCATTATGACCCTTGAGGTTTGGAACACCCATGTTATCATTTTAAAATCCCAGCGTTCTAGTAGTACATTAAAGCCCAAACAAGCAAACTCTTCTTATTACATCTTATCCAGTATATCCAGGTGTTCGTAGCAGAAGGATTTCTGAATTTGTGTAGACCACCGTGGGCCTGGAAGGCTCCTCACACGGCTAGATTAAACTTTTACAATCATGTATAAAACTAAAATCAAACAAACAAAAAACCCCGTGAATATTATCTTTTGGATGATCTATCTCTTTTTTTAGAAAGTACCAACCTCCCCTCTATCACCAGGAGCACAATTTTATGCTTATTCATCTGTCTGTATCTATCTGTTGCCTCTGTCCCTCTCTCTGTCTGTCACCTCTATCTACTATAGCCTCTATCACATGTCTGTCTATCATCTATCTCTTCTTGCTTCTTACCTAGATGACCACTAGTGAAATATTTTTATTCCTCTAGAAGGGTATGCATTAAAAGAGAGATGACCAAAAAAAAAAAAAAGAGAGAGAGAGATGACCTTGCTGTTTGATGCAACAGTGGTCACATTCTGCTTTTGAGAAATACAGGAAGTGAAATATATACTAAGTTCAACAATTTGTTTAAAGGTGGTTGGGAACGGAAAGTTCAGAAAGGCAGGGCTGACCTAGTCAAAAATCTGAAAAAGGAAATGAAGTTCTAAACAGTTGTATTCTTTTTTAAGTGTACATAGTTAGCCAAAGTAAGGGGACATGGCTTTAGCATTCATAATAGTCCTAAGAAAATAGAAAGGACACTCGTTTTCAAAAGTTATTTTATTTTATTATTAAAGATTTTATTTGTTTATTTGTCAGAGAGAAAGAGAGAGAGCAAGCACAAGCAGGGGGAGCAGCAGGCAGAGGGAGAAGCAGGCTCCCCACTGAGCAAGGAGCCCAGTGCGGGACTGGATCCCAAGACCCTGGAATCATGCCCTGAGCCAAGGCAGACAGTTAATAACTGACCCACCCAGGTGCCCTCAAAAGTTATTTTAAATGAAAGTCGAAATGTTATTAAAACAATAAAGACAGTTTAAAAAAACAAATAGGTCTAAAATATTTATTGTTAAAAAGTAATGGGTGTTTATCATTCATTTTGAAGCCTATTTGTAAACTAATCAAGAGACTCATCTGAGATTTCAGAGATTTTTTCATACTATGTATTTGGCAATGTCCTGCTCTTGTTTTCTTTCTCTTTGCATCCCCTGTTGCAAAGGTGGCCTGGATTGATTTTTTAAGTCTGTTTCTTTCTCTGTTACTTCTGTTACTTTTTTTTTTTTTTTTTGTACTTTATTTTTGGGACCCTCCTCATGAACATAGTGTGTTTAAATTTCAGCTATTATGTTTTAGCTTCCTATTCTCTGAATGTTCCTTTTTAAAGGAATTTTGTTCTTTTTTTTTTTAAAGATTTTATTTATTTATTTGACAGAGAGAGAGAGAGATCACAAGTAGGCAGAGAGGCAGGCAGAGAGAGAGGGGGAAGCAGGTCCCCCGCTGAGCAGAGAGCCCGATGCGGGGCTGAATCCCAGGACCCTGAGATCATGACCTGAGCCGAAGGCAGAGGCTTAACCTACTGAGCCACCCAGGTGCCCCAGATATTTTGTTCTTGATGGATATTGTATTTAACCCTTAATTCTTGAAGACTGTTAAATTCGTTTTGTTTTCTTTGTGCTCTTTGTCTCTCCTGTTACTATTATTCTTTTGTCTATTTGTTTGGATCTTCATCTGACTTGCTGGAGTTCTTCTCAGGTGTTTGGTGATCCTTTACTATCTGCTCGTTTTTTACACTGAGGGATGAAGAAACCTATTGGAACCTGTGTTTGTTGGGGGAGTGGTTATCAGTTGGTGGGAATTCATCTACAGTGACTATGTGGCAAGTCAGCCTTACCAGGAGACCTCATCCGGTTCTGAAAATGTTGGCGTTTGGAACTTTTTTTCTGAGTCCATTGAATTACTTAGGAGAATTATCCAGTCTTTGGGTGGGTTCAATCAGGAGAACACCCAGTTGAAAGCTTTCTGAGAGTCCCACCACTCAGCTTGCAGACCTCACATAGGACCCTGTTTCCAGCCCTGCATCACCCTTAACTTTCCCTCTCTCTCTCTCCACCCCCCCCCCCCAGGAGGTTCCAAGCCCCTGCAGAGCCAAAGCGCTCACTCTTTTCTGGAATTCTAGAGAGAATACAAGCCCTTCAGATTATAACGTTCTTGGCTCCTTCTTCACTCTGCAGTTGATCACTGGGCTGTCTGTCCTCAGACACTGTCTCATCCATGGCTGTCTGTCCTCCAGACACGTATTGAGGGCTCATTCTCTTGGGCTTATACATATTTTACTGAGATCTTTTTTATTTTTTTATTTTTTTATTTTTTTTTTACTGGGATCTTTTAAGGGAGAGGAGATGAAAACGAATGGCCAAGCCACTATTCCCACCCCCCCACCGCAAAGAACCTTTGCATAATTTGTATCTTTGTATACAACAGAGTGCACAAAAGGTTCTTTTTAATGAGCTTAAAAAACATTTTCCTAGCCTTGTTATTTTTAACAAAATCTGTTCCCTCCATAGATAAACTTGAGTATTCATCATAATTATCATCCATTTTTAATCAGTGCGAGATGAATTAGTAAGGTTTCCCTGGCAATGGTAAGCTAGTAAAAAGGGGCATTTAACTGTTTTTGGACAGCCTTGAGAAAAGGAGTTGAGGAGAGTGCTCACCAAGCATGGTTCCATGATTTCATCGATACTCAATAAGATGAGCTCATTTTAGTTCATTCCTGTGCCTCTAAGCACCATTCCAGGAAAATCTCAGTTTCCCCTCTTCTAAGAGCATTTCAAGAGGTTGAACTTGACCATCTGGGTGCTGAGAGACTTTTGCTAATGTTGAGTCTCAATATTTAGGTCTTGATCCTTTGCTCTGGATACATTAATTGAACTCCATTTGGTTTGCAAAAAGCTGCCCCAGGATTTTCCAGCTGAGATAATGAAGCCTCTGAAAATAACCCAGTGCTCTAATGCAGGCATCGTCTGCTCATCAGGTATCACCTGCCGTGTGATGGGTAGAAGAGCGAGAGAGGGGGATCCACAGAGCAGGCCCTGCCTGCCCTCCTTCCTCAACTCACACATGGAATTTTACTTGCCTCTGGGTGGATAATTTGGGGGCACAGAGAGTGATAGATACATTTAGACAATACCTACTTAGGCATACAGGTCCCGTGGCTATTGACAGGTACCTTCTTTGTTCCTAAACAATACTAGGATAAGAATTTTCACATTGCTGGTCCATCCAACCTGGTTGGGATTTCTCTCATTTTCTTAAATTTCAACGTTTTGATGGACAGTCTTGACCCTTCGGGTTTTTGGCGAGGTCCTGAGCCGCCGCAGTGGCAGAGCTCTTGCCCTGACCCGGCTTACTGTCGGGGGGTAGAATGCGTGCAGGCAAGCGGGCAGTTACAGATCAGTACTCTAAAAGGCAAGGCAGGAGGAAGGAGGCTCTGGAGGCTCCTTCACGGGTGCACTACCTAATCCAAAGTTTTATTTCTGGAGGGGGGTGAGGGTTGCAATGGGGAATGATTGTCAGAGGAAGTGATGTCTGTGCTGAGATGCAAATAACAAAATAGAAGTTAGCCAGGTCCAAGGTTGGGGAAGGCAGACAGAGAGGGTATTCTTGGCAACGGAGATAGTACAGGTCTAGGCACCGAGGCAAGAAAACGCATAGCGCTGTTTAAGAACTGGGAGTTCGTCTCTTGGGAGCACTCCATGAGAAGAATGTGTCTAGTCTGAAGAGATGGTCACGATCAAGGCTGAGCCATTCTGTGTTAGACTGAAGGCTGGGGGAGCAGTCGGGGGGTTACTGCAGAAATGGAGGTGAGAAATCATCCCAGCCTCTACTAAAGTAGAACAGAAGCACTAAGGAGAAGTTGGATGAATTGGAGAGATTTTAAAGACCGACATCTGCAGGAGTTGCTGATAAAATGGGCTTGGAGGCATGAGGCAAAAGGAGGAATCCAGAACTAGTTTTGCTCTGTCATCTGCAGACGTAGAGCCATTGCCAGTCATCCCTGAGCCCTATTGCTCAGTGCTTACGCTGGTGTTCAGTGAAGGGACCGAGGACAGGTGAGGGTGGGAGTCGCTAGAAGCATAGGACAAGTTTCGGCCTTTGGAGATACTGCCTTGAGAGTCAGAGTCTGACTGTCTTCCGACAGTCTTATGTCCCTCCCTAGATTCTCAAGCACAGCGAGAGGAGCAGCATGTCCTGCATTTCTTCTGTATTTGCCCTCATTCTTAGAACAGCGTGGAGGAATCACTCAATAAATACAGAATGGCTACTGCTGACGTTGGTCAGGGTTGCTGGTGTCACTCCTGAAGGGTTAACTGAAGAGTGTTTAATGAAGGGACCATTTCCAGAAGGGCAGGTTGTGTTAGCGGAACCAACAGATGGAGACGCACCCAGGACTCGGCCACCGCAGGAAGCTGTTCCCATCCCAGGGCCAGAGGAGCAAAGAGAGAAAGTTCCTGCAGCCTGCTGAGGACTGGAGCCCTGGGAGATGCACCGAGGCATTTTGGGTTTGGGGCACGGCCATATCCCTAACCTTCCTCCCTCCTGCCCTAGGATCTCCTCTTGGTGCTTCTGATTGGCTGCATACAACTGGACACCAGGGGAGCCCACGTGACATGCTGAGTAGAGCTGTACTCTTAGAGCACTGAGCAAGGCGAAGAAGGGCAGAGAACAAATCTGGAGGAGGCAAAAACAGAAAAATTAAAATCACGAGAAGTGTATTTACATTCCGTCTTTTTGAAAATGGGTCTAATGTATATGCAACAAGTGATAACTGGTCGTGAGAAAAAGGTATTTAAGTCGAGCACTTCATTTCGTGACCTAGTTGGATAAAAACATCTCGGAAAACCCCAAATCCATATTTACAAGGTCTGCTTCACAAAAGGTGTTATGCTTCTTCTACAGTTTTGATTAAGATAAGATTGATTTCTTTCTTTCTTTCTGATTTTATTTATTTGAGAGAGAGGAAGAAAGAGAGACAGCACACCAGCAAAGCGGGGGGGGGGGGGGGAGAACAGAGGGAGAGGGAGAAGCAGGCTCTCTGCTGAGCAGGGAACCCAACGGGGGCCTCAGTCTCTGGATCCTGGGATCGCGACCTGAGCCGAAGGCAGATGCTTAACCAACTGAGCCACCCAGGCGCCCCCATCAAGATTTTTTTTTAGCCATGGTGATGCTTAGAGAAAAAGGCAATTGACTTCATTCCAGTTGGGAGCTGCAGAAGGGCCCCCAGGGTCAGGGCGCCTTAGCTGAGAAATGGCTTTCCTGATGGATGGTTGTCCCCTCCTTGGAAAGCAGACGTGCAGAGGGAGTGTCCTCTTCCATTAGGACAAAGCTGGGGAAGCCAGGTGGGAGTGCTACTGTCACCGAGCCAAGCCGGTTTTAACAGTGGCGCTGCCATAGACAGACGGAGATGTGAGGAGAGGAAGGGGTCCGTTTGAGCCGTAACTGTTGATCTGTGACGTCAAAACTGCAAAATGCTTTTAATGTTAATTTTCTCTCATCTAAAATGCCAAATCATTTACCCTGAATAGACACACTTGCAATTGGAATGTGGTGCCTTTTCTTCCCCTTAGAATAAAACCCTCTCCGCCACCTCTGTTATGAAACACACGGGAAAGACCAAATAGTGCAATTTGTTTTCGTTTCCTGTACTATTAAATATTCAGGCAATCAGAAGATGTTTCCTCATGTTACCTGGAAACAAAACACTAGATCCAGAAGCTAGAATTCTTGGAGCTGGTTTCTCTGGCAGCATTTTTTGTGGGACATGTTATGCAATCTGGAGAAGATGACTAACTTTTAGGCCAGGCCAATCCGAGTTTCCTTGCTAGCTCTTCTACAAATTATCTGTATGACTTTGGTCAATTTATGTACCTTCTTTGAATTTTTTAATATATATAAAATGAGGGAGATTGTGTTTCTATGTATGTACTGTTTTAAGGATTAAATAAGTTGGTGCGTGCCTAATGTCTTACACCGAAGTAGGCAGTTAGCAAATGCAACCTCTTCCTGTTTACCTCTTTTTTCTTTTTTTTTTTAAAGATTTTATTTATTTATTTGACACACAGAGAGAGAGAACAAGTAGGCAGAGAGGCAGGCAGAGAGAGAGGGGGAAGCAGGCTCCCTGCTCTCCCTGCTCTCACTCTTCCCCTGCTAAGCAGGGAGCCTGATGCAGGGCTCCATCCCAGGACCCTGAGATCATGACCTGAGCCGAAGGCAGAGGCTTTAACCCACTGAGGCACGCAGGTGCCCCTACCTCTTTTTTTCTATTCTAGAAATTTCCATTCCTCAGAAGATCACCGAAGGATTCTTTCAGTGGCAGGAAGATGTGTTAAGCATTTTTTTAAAGATAGTTTTATTAAGTGCTGGGAAAGCCCTGGGTAAAATATTGAGTTGAAAAGTATACGACAGCTGTTGGGATGGATGAAAACCACACTGTGACTTTATACGTTCGTCTGTCTGATGCCGCAGCCGTAGGAGCTGGCAGCTTGAAGAAGTGGGTCAATTTGTAAACAGTATCTTTAGATTAATTTCTCCAGGAAAGACAGAGACGTGGCTTGAATCACTAAGAAGGGGTGGAATTTTACCACGGCTACCCGCTTTTATAGAAATATTCCAGTAAGCCTTGATGGCAGAATTCACCAAGCTGTCAGATATGCAGAGAAGGAGACTGACAGATAAAACAGCATGCATGAGCCAGTGTAGGAATTGGAAGTAACACATTTCTGTTGATGCTATAGTCCTCTCAGGATCCTGTTGACTTCAGTTGATAGGAGGCTTCCAGGCTTCACGAGTCTATTACCATTAGGTATGCGCCCAGAGTTATAGTAATACTGTTCATGGGTGACCAGCAACGTAGAACATGGGTTTCAGTCATTTTTCTGTTCTAGTTCTACGATCTTTCTGCTGTGTTCCATCCATCTTTTCTTTCCTAATCCTTCATAAAATGAGAAGTACACTCTTTTGAGGCAGGTGCTTACAGCTTTTGAAGTCTTGGAAGAGAGAGAAGAATTAACTGGTAATACCAGCACTGAGCTTAGTGAACTAACCAAACCATTTATAAACCAGTGTTTGGAGTGGCTGAGAACTAATGAACTATAGCTCTCTTAGAAGTCTGCGTGTCGTAGTGGAAAGAGCTCATAGTTTTGAAAACCAAAAGACCTAGGTTTAAATCCTAGCTCTTTGTGATCTTGGACACCTAATTTTAACCCTACAAACCCCAGTGAATCCATCTGCAAATTATAAAATAGTGAAAGCATAGTAAGATCCACTTTTCAGAATTTTTTCACAGATTAAATGCACTCAAGATGAGGGGTGTAGGGGCGCCTCGGTGGCTCAGTCATTAAGCATCTGCCTTCAGCTCAGGTCATGATCCCAGGGTCCTTGGATCGAACCCTGCATTGGGCCCCCTGCTCAGCAGGAAACCTGCTTCTCCCTCTCCCATTCCCCTTGCTTGTGTTCCCTCTCTCATTGTGTCTCTCTGTCAAATAAATAAATAAAATCTTATAAAAAAAGAAAGATGAGGGGTGTACACTGTCTTGGATAGGTTTGTTTTATCGGGGAATATATAAAGCCACTGAAGGAAAAGGTGTACTTCCAGGAACATGAATTCTGCTGTGAATTTTGGAAGAACAGAATTTATTATAGAGTTTATTCACATACATCTTAAAGCTATAATGTGAGATTTAAAGCAAATTTATGCCTGCAGTTATTTTTACTCAAACCTAGATTCCCTAAAAGTACAAGTTCACTCGTTTCAACAATTAAGAGTTCTCAAAAACTTGTTGGAGGAACTAACAACTTTTATTATGTATATAATAATATATGGTAAATTTCATCAATCAGGTTACCATGAAAGAAACAGAGACCAGTCTAGGTAAGTTAAGCAGAAAGGTATTTAAGGAATTAACTGCTTACAAAAAATGGGAAGGCCTTACACTAGGTCTCCATTAATGACCCTCAGGAGTCTGTAAAACTGATATAATTAGGAAAGTAGAGAACCAGGAGGTTGCCATTGGAACTGTCAGAATGACGCAGGACCAGGGGAGTGATCCAGGAGTTGGGGAACTGGGATGAGGGAATTGGCATCTTGGGATTGTGTCTTGACACCCAGGAGGCTGGCGAATGGATGTTAGCATTCCCAGCTAGCTGCCGTTGCTCCTTGCTTTTGACCCTGACATCCTTGCTCACCAGCAGTGGCACTTTCACCTTCCTAATCTCCTGGGAATACATAAAATATATATTTGGCAGAACCTAATATATTTTCAAAACCTTACCTATAAGGGAACACGGATTATTTATTTACTTATTTACTTAGTTTAGAAGGTGCCATGAGGTTGAGTTAGCCAACCCACAGTTGGTTACACGGTAGGAGCTCAAGAAATGCTAATTCTCTTCCCTTCCTCTGTCAAGACTCAAAATAAGACCTTAAAGGAAACTTTGCGCCTTGGAGGAATTGTGGCAAAGATAGTACCTCTCCTACTGCATCAGTTTTGAGTGATCAAACTGATCACTCTACTCAACTGATCTACTCAACTCTAGGTTGAGTGATCAACCTAGAAATGGGTCTTCATGGCAGAGACCCTCACCGAATAGTCCTTTTGTTCCCCCTGAATTTCCAAGTCTTCTTATAGTTGCGTTGGGCCTTGTGACAAATTCTGGCTAATGAAATATGAGCAGAAATGATGTGTGCACTTTTGAGCTGAGGCCCTGATGGGCACATGTGTTCTTGGAGGTGCAGCTTCGAAATGGCAAAGTTTCCTTGAACCTGGAGTCCTGAGTGACCTATTGGAGCAGATCCCCACCCCACCCATGTCAGGCCCGTTGGGGGATAGAACATATTATTTTCACAAACTTTGGTTATGTTAGATGACTGAGATTTCAGGACAATTTGACACCACAGAGTAAATCTCTTATGACCAATATGATCATCATGGAAATGTCCTAACACAGTCAAGCTGATACTTACTGGGAGAAAGCAGTAATTCTCATGGAGCTGGGTGTCTTTAGTAAATGAAAGTTTTTCCCTCTCTTTCCTACTTTATATAGTTCCCCCCCCCCACAGTATAGTTTTTAATGTAGAGTCTAAAAGCAATCATATGGCTTCTTTTTTAGTCGACATTATCCAAGTGAGTTGAGCATGACCTAAGGGTACCAGATAAAGGACCATTGGGCCTTTTCACACTAAAAACATGTGAAAAGCCTGCTTTGTTATTGCAGTTAATAGGTGTTGCTTTGGGAACTGTTATTATCTGTGGCTAATGCTCTTTCCCTGTGGGTCTAGAGGATACCTTTCTCCAAAAGGAAGTCTCGCCTCTGTTGGTTTCAGCAAAAGTAGATGTTAACTAGAGTATAACCAGATTCTGCCCCAGCTGAAATGCTAGGATTTGTGTGTTTGTTTGTGGCCTTTCTTCTGCCTTTCTAGATTATAACTACTTACATTGGAAGTAATGACTAAGATCACCGATTTCTGATAAATGAAGAACAGAGACTTGAAAACGCTCTACTTGCTTATTTACTCTCACCTTTACCAGTCTCTTATTTTCATGAAAATTAACTTCCCCTGCAATAATTCTCAACCTTTTTTACTTTTTTAAACTTTTTTTTAGATTTTATTTATTTGAGAGAGAGAGAAAGAGAGCGAGCGCACATGTTAGGGGAGGGGCAGGCTGAGGGAGAAGGAAGTCCCCCCACTGAGCAGGGAGCCCGATGCAGGACTGGATCCCAGGAACCCGGGATCACGAACTGAGCCAAAAACAGATGCTTAACCGACTGAGCCACCCTGGCGCCCGCAACCTTCTTTTTTAATTCTTGTCATTGCAGCATGGGTATAAAAATAAAATGATATAATGTATGTTGAATTATTTCATAAGATATGAAGCTGAAGACTGTAAGAGAAAAACATGCCTCACTAAAGAATTCTACACCTCATCACACCTTCACTGGGACCCAGGAGAAACCCAGGACTTTCTCAACTTGAGTCCCATGTGTTACCCTTTGTAGCTCTTACCATGTGGTAGTTTTAACATTTATTTGTGTCTTGATTGACTGACCTCTGACTCTCACTACCTCCTGAGTACGGTGATCTGGTTTGCCCTTGCTGGTCATGCTGTCCCCAGTGCCCCTCCCAGTCAGTGACTGGCTCAGGACAGGCACTAAGTACATAGTCATTGGACAGAGGTGTGTGCCAAGGAATGAACTGACGAGCAGATGATGGAAAGAGAACTCAAGGAAGACCCAGGAGATAGGGCAGAGCTTCTCGGCTTCCCCACTCTGCATTCCTACGGTCTGCGTGTTACCACTGATGGGGCCAAACAGATGTTTAGAATTTCTTCTGCTGTGATCTTTGTGGGGCCTTGGAAGTTCCCCAGGATACTCCTGGTCCCCAGATGGAAAAATCCTTTAGCATGATTGCCTCAGTCAGTACATTAAATTGCAAAAGCCATGAGGCGCCATTTCTGAGAGGAAAACGACCCTGCGTGGTGTGGCATTCTTGTTTCTCAGGGAACAGGATTGTGACCTCTGTGACCTTATTTGTAAGAGTTGGGTGGCTCTTGTACTGTGAGGAGCTCCAAGGAGCTTCCCGACTTCTGTGTGACCAGGGATCTGGTTGCAGTGGCAGGCCTGCAGCTTAGAAATGCTTGTGAAGGGGCGCCGGGGTGGCTCAGGCGGTTAAGTGTCTGCCTTCGGCTCAGGTCATGATCCCAGGGTCTGGGGATCGAGCCCCGCATCGGGCTCCCTGCTCATCTGAGAGTCTACTTCTCCCTCTCCCTCTGCCTGCTGCTCCCCCTGCTTGTACTCTCTCTCTCTGTGTCAAATAAATAAAATCTTAAAAAAAGAGAAAGAAAAAGAAAGAAAGAAAGAAAGACAGAAAAGAAAGAAAGAAAGAAAGAGAGGAAGAGAGAAATGTTTGTGAACTCAAGCCCAGAGGTCTGGTGTGGAGGAGGGGGTGGGCTTGGGGGCGGCCTAGGGAAGGTCAGCGTCTGTTCCCTGGGTTTCAGGCGCAGGCCCCGGAGCTGAGATAATGGGTCTAGAGGGCCCCAGCTGCAGGCACGTCTGGGAATCTGGCAGATGTGTGCTGCTCCAGGTTGTCCAGCTGTCCCCGCGTTGACCCGCGTAACCCAAGCAGAGAGGACGGCTTACAGCCACAGAAAATCCAAATCCAGCCGGCAGAGGCATTTCCGTCAGCGTCCAACCAGGAAAACAGACTATTCTAGGCATTTTATTTGTATTTGTATTTGTATTTGTTTTTTGGGGAGGGGATTGGCGCATTTTAAACAGAGCGAATGGAATGCAGTGAGCTGGTTATAATGGTCAAAGATGAGCTGAGAAGCCAGCTCGGGGTTTCCCTTTCTCTTGCCCTCTGGTGTTCCCCAGTGTCTCCTATGGGCAGAAGCTATGTGACACAGAAGCCTCAAGTAATCATCCCCTCGTGATATTGAGCAAAGTCAGAGAAAGTCCAAGGAATGGATCTGAGGACCGACAGGCCCAGGAAGGCACCTGATGCATCTCGGTATTTCTGGTGGTTTAGCACACGGGAAGTGCCCAAGAAATATTACATTGAACGGAATGAATGCTCAGCGTGTGGCTCTGATACTCAGCTCTGTGTTATGTGATGCAAGTCAGTTTATCTCTTCGAGCATGTTCCCGAACATAAAGGAGTGACAAGTGGGTTCCCCATTTTCCTCCTAACAAATAGATGATTCTGATCTTTCCTGTCCTGCCAGAGCTCTGTGTTACCTTCAAGAGCTTCTACTCTCATTGTACAAGACTCTCCGCTCAGTAGCTTGATCACCCCGACCCCTAAGACTTACTCTGAAAGTCACTCTTGAATGAGCCCTTCATGTCAAATGGCTTTGAAAGGATTTCTTTCTTTGATGGAGTGCAAGAAACCAATACATTTCATGGCTCTGGTCCCAAGTGTGTTGCTCTAGGGTATCACTTTAAAATAGTTAATGATTTATTTATTTGTTCTTTAATTTTTTCAATAGTTAATATATGCACGTGGTTTACTATGCACAAAGGGATATGTAAAGAAAAATAAGTCCCCCTTTAATTCCTCTGTCCAAGCCACCTCCCCAGAAGCAACCACTGTTACCAGCTTTCCATGTCAAAATGTTAATTTAAGACAATTACTTCCCTGAAATTTCCAGAAGGCAAATTTATTTGTTTCCTAGACCTGTAATAAGAAATTACTAAAAACTGAAAGGCTTAAAACAACAGAAATTTACTCTCTCAGAGTTCTGGAGAGGTTTAGTCTGCTCTTCCCAAAGGATCTAGGGAGGAATCCTTCCTTGCTTTTCACATTTCTGGTGGCTCCTAGCAATCCTTGGCATTCCTTGACTCACAGCTAGATACAGCACTCCAATCTCTGTATGTCTTTACTGACCTTCTCTTTGTGTGTCTATATTGGTATCCTCTTCTTTTTTTATCTTTTATTTTTAGAGAGGGAGAGAGAGCGAGAGAGAGAGAGAACATACGGGCATGAACGGGGACGGAGGGGCAGAGGGAGAGGGAGAGAAACAATCTTAAACAGGCTCCACACCCAGCGTGGAGCCCAATATGGGGCTTGATCTCACAACCCTGAGATCGTGACATGAGCCAAAATCAAGAGTCAGATGCTTAACTGACTGAGCTACCCAGGCACCCCTGCATCCTTTTCTTATAAGAATACTAGTCATTGGATTTGAGGCCAATGGCCAACCCTAAATGATGATGACCTCATTTTAACTAATGTAAGGACCCACTTTCTTTTTTTGTTTGTTTGTTTTTAAGATTTTATTTCTTTATCAAACAGAGAGAGTGAGAGAGAGCACAAGCAGGGGAAGGGGCAGAGGGAGAAGCAGGCTCCCCGCTGAGCAGGGAGCTTGATGCAGGGCTGGATCCCAGGACTCTGGGATCATGACCTGAACCAAAGGCATATGCTCAACTGATTCAGCCACCCAAGCGCCCCTGTAAGGACCCAATTTCAAATAAGGGGTCACTTTGAGGTCCTAGGTAGACATGAATTTGGGGGGGACATTATTCAACCCACTATAACAAGTAATGATGCTTTTCAAATTTCCCTAAATTTATATAGTGACAAGGATGGGGGTGGGGACAGTCAGTGATTAAAAATACAGATTCCTGGCCCCATCTCAGACCCACAGAATTGGAACCTCCATAGAAAAAGCTTAGAAATCTGCAGTTTTAACAGATTTTCTCATTGTGTCTAATCATTAGATAAAGTGTAGAAAATCCTCTTTCAGGGGCAACTGGGTGGCTCAGTCAGTTAAGTGTCTGCCTTCAGCTGGGGTTGTGGTCCTGGGGTCCTGAGATCGAGCCCCACATTGGGCTCTCTGCTCAGCTGGGAGCCTACTTGTCCCTCTCCCTCTGTATGCCACTCCCCCTGCTTGTGTGCGCTCTCTCTCTCTCTCTCTGTCAAATAAATAAATAATATTTAAAAAAAAAAAAAAGAGAGAAAAGAAAATCCTCTTTTACAATACTCAAACAAAAGCAAAAATCCCAAAGCATAAAACTTGACCCAATAGACTTGAGGTCAAATGCTGAGTCAGTCAGTATTTACTAGTTAATAACCTTGGGCATTTTACCTCATCCTTTTGGGGCTCAGTCTTCCTATCTGTATATGGCAGTCATAATAATGGTAGCTGCATTGTAGGGTTGATAGAAACAGAAAGGTCACACCTACGTGGATTGAAGATGTTGCAGAACTGCTAGGAGGCAGATCTGGGACTTGAACCCAGGATTTCTGAGTCCATGTCCATTGTGCACTTACCACTAAAACCTATCTTGCTTTTGACTTTACGGAGGAACTGTACATAGGACTCCTTTAAAGAGCTAATTTCTCGGGGCACCTGGATGGCTCAGTGGGTTAAAGCTTCTGCCTTCAGCTCAGGTCATGATCTCAGGGTCCTGAGATCAAGCCCTGCATCGGGCTCTCTGCTCAGCAGGGAGCCTGCTTCCTCTTCTCTCTCTGCCTGCCTCTCTGCCTACTTGTGATCTCTCTCTCTCTGTGTCAAATAAATAAATAAAATCTTTAAAAAAAACCAACTAGTTTCTCTCAAGGAATCTTAAATTTGATTCTATTCACAAGGCCATAATATATGCACCCGTTCCAGAAAGTGCTTAGCGACTAGAGCACTGTGTAATTTGACTCCGTGGTGACCCTTCTACTTAGAATCGTCTACTTATCTCACTACCTGCTAACCCCTAACAGATCTATTTCTCAAGCTGCCCATCATCCTCAGTCATCACACAGGCATTACCTGCTCTGGGCAGTCTTTTCTGGCTCCCTCCCCCCAGATAGAGTCACTGCTATTATTATTCTGAGAAACCCCAACCATCTTTTTTTTTTTTTTGGCCCTTGCTATCCTGAGACCAAGGCAGTAAAGTGACAGGGCTCGCGCCCAGTCCTTTCTGACCCCAAAGCTTATGTGGCATAGTACTATCACCGTTCTCTCTCTCTCTCTCTCTCTCTCTCTCTCTCTCTCTCTCTCTCCAAACCCCTCCCAGTGTTATCTAACCATTCTGTATGAGGTGAGGGAAGGAAAGCCCGTTTCCTCCACTGAACTGTGACCCCTTCCAGTCATCCATTCCAAAGCAAAAACCCTGTTCCATTCGTTGTGTCTTGAAATCTAGAACAGTGTTTCTCATAGTGTGATCCCAGACCGGAAGCATCAGCATCAAGTGGAAATTTGTCAAAAATACAAATTCTTAGAGGTCTGTGGGTGGGACCCAGTGATCTGTAGTTCAGCAAGCCTCACAGGTGTTCCTGATGCACGCTGAAGTCCAAGAACCGCTGTGGGATGGACATCCCCTCCTGTCTGCTTCCCAGAGCGCGGCGAGATTCTCAGACATCTGCGTACTCTTAACAACCATTGCTCAAACAGCTTGAGAGCATGCGTGGCATCACGTTATCATTGCTTGCTTCTCTCTCTGAATTGATTTCTTAGTGCAGAGGTTTGATCTAGTGCGTACTTAACTAGCAAGGACCTTATTCAGGGCCTAACAAACAGTAGGTGCTCAGGGCGTGTCTGCCAATAGAATGTGAGCATTCACGTGTACAGGGAAGCTAGACCTGTACTTTCGGGAACACGATACAATCTTAGGATTGGAAGGAGAACAGTTTATATCAGAGTAAACTGAAGATCAATTGAGAAGGTTTCCAGGTTACAACAGTGACTTAGTGGAAAAAGGAAACATGAACGAGGTCTCAGTATCTTCCAGCTTCTGGTGACTCAAAGCATGCTACAGAGACAACCAGCGGCAAAGCATCACATGAGGGCTTGGGAGAAACACGGACTTTCAGGCCCCCCTCCAGGCCTGTTGAACCAGAATCTGCATTTTAATATGATCCGTCTCATTACAGTTTGAGAGGCACTTTCATTTTGACTAGATCACTGGGTTTTCCCCAAACTAATCTCTCCTCCATTAGTTGACTGTCCTTTTTTTTGGTTTGTTTTCTAGAGCTGAAATTTAATTTCCTAGTGAATCCACAGCTGTGAAGAATTTATTAAGGAGGGGACGGTGATGGGAAAATTAAATTCATTCAGTGCCTTGGAAATAAAGCTTTAACAAATGATCAGGAAAAGTTCCTTCAGTGCAGATGGGATAACTGATTTCTCGTTTAGAATAGCACCCACCCTGGCTCAGATCCAGGCAAAATGTCAGCTGCTCCAACTCATGAAAGGTCAACATATTGCTTTGAATGACTTTTGTGAAATGTTCATCTCAAAATTGGAAGCGCTGTGGAGATGGCGATATGTAATCCAGCTCCTCGATGTCATCACCTTGTACCTTACCCCAGCCTGTTTTGATCCCTCAGATTCTTGGAAGGGGGACATTTAAGGCTTTACCTCCTCCTCTCTGAAGTGGAGCCAGCTTCCTATCTTGGGTACAGGAGCAGAGCGATAGCATGAACTAGAGAAGTTAACAGCTCATCCGCATAAAGCATTTCCCTCTAGAGTTTCAACTTCTGCCCCTAAGTCTAAGCCTAAGGGCTGCTTAAAATTAGCAAAATCCTGGGACAAAAGTTTCTTATTTCCTCCAGCTGTCCTTTATGCATAATAAGCGATGGTGTTGGCAGATGCCATTCAGAAAGAGGGAATGTTAAAAGCATGGATGATATACAAGCCCTATAATGGGTTCCTTCCAAAGTCGTTTGCTGTATCTGGAAACTGATGCCAGGAAGGCAGAGCCCCTTTTGGATGAGTTCATCTTTATAAACACAGTAGCTACCTAGTAAATCCCTCTGAACTGACATGAAGCGAATACAGTCTAATCGGTCCCTTAACACATCAGTGATGGCAAAGGCCACAATGCCTTCATTATGAAGACTATCATGCTGAAAAGACTTTATCTTAAAGACTTATATTGTTGGGCAAGGTACAAGACTTCCACTCTGAGCAAGAAGGAGTAACAGGAACTTGATTTATCCTCCCTCCTATCTGAAACAACCAAAACATAGGGGAAATATGCGCTCGAAAACTTGGATTTCAGGCAGTGGTTCCTGAGAGATGGGAAGCAAGACAGTCCCTGAGATTGCCCTAGCTTTCTGCCTTGAGAGAGTTTTTAGGCAATGGCACAGGGACAGAACACCCCAGTGGAGCTTAAGTGGCCCCCTAAGTTGGGAAGACAGGGAGAAGAGAGTCTGGGAAGATCAGCACAGCAAGCCCCCACAGGACAGGTAGTAGAGAGGAGAGAGCTGCACAGAGAGGATTCTGGAGATTTGAAGAGGATCCCCTCAAGGTGAGCAGAGTACTGATCAGCAGGGATGTGAGTGAAACTTAGGGAAAGCAAGGGAAAAACTGCCCCAAAGGATTAGAGGTGTCATTGCTTAGCACTCAGATAAGGCCAGGACTAATGTCTGCCCTGAGGTGGGACTGGAAAATGTCAGGATTCGCAGGAGTACACAGAGTACAGAGTGCACAGAGGAACAGAATTCATCCCAGGTGGAACACCACTCCAGTTCTGCCTAACAAGCCTTAAAAACAACACCTGAAAAGATTAAATTGTTTCCAAGTAACTTAACTGTGTCCTGGAAAACAACAAAACAAAACAAACAAATATAAAACTCTCAAGAATATTTTTAGGACGATAAACACATCCAGCACTCAACAAGGTAAGATTCGCAATGTCTGGCATCTACTCAAACATGAGCAGGCATGCAAAGAAGTAGGAAAAATATATCTCCTGATGAAGAGGAGAACCAGTCAATTGAAACTGACCCAGAAATGACCCAGGTATTAGGATTAGCCAACAAGGACCTTAAAACAGTAAGTGTTTTAACATGTAACTGTTACATGTACCATGTAAAAACATGTAACTGTATTCCATGCCTTCAGAAAGCCTAGCCAAAGACATGGAAGATACAAAAAAGATCCAAGTCAAGCTCCTTGAGGTGAAAACTACATTGTGTAAAATGAAAAACACATTGGATGATATTAATAACAGAAGGGACCCAGGAATAGAAACTGTCCATGGTGAAACAAAGAAGATAATTTTTTGAAGACATGAACAGAGGGGTGCCTGGGTAGCTCAGTTGTAAAGCGTCTGCCTTGGGCCCAGGTCATGGTCTCAGGGTCCTGGGATCAAGCCCCATGTCCAGTTCCTTGCTCAGCGGGAAGCCTGCTTCTTTCTCTCCCACTCCGGCTGCTTGTGTTCCTGCTCTTACTGTCTCTCTCTGTTAAATAAATAAATAAATAAATAAATAAATAAATAAATAAATAAATAGACAGGCAGACAGACAGACATGAACAGAGAATCAGTGAGCTATGGTAGAAATCAACCAGCCTAATATACCTAGAGTTGGGTCTTCAAAGGGGGCAAAGGAAGAAAAACTTTCAAAAAAAACCTGGCTGGTAAGTGTCCCAATTTGGTAAAAACTATAAACCCACAAATCTATAGAAGCTCGATAAACTCTATATGCAAGAAACATGCAGAAAGTGACACCAAGGCACATTATTATCAAATTGCTCAACACTAGTGATAAAAAGCTTAAAAGCTGCCAAAAAAAAAAAAAGATACATTACATAGAAAGGAACAAAGAAAAGGCAACTTCTCTAGATGAATGTTTGTGTCATCGCCGCTCCCAAATTCATATGTTGGAACCTAATCCTCAGTGTGGTGATATTAGGAGGTGTTCAGGTCATCAGGATGGAGCCCTCGTGATGGGGTTACTGTCCTTTTAAAGAGATCCTAGAAACTGCTGGTCCCTTCCACCATGTGAGTACAAAGAGAAGCTGACCCGTCTCCTCACCAGACACGGAATCTGCAGGATCCTTGACCTTGGACCTCCCAGTATGCAGAACTGTGAACAATAAATTTGTGTTTATAAGCCACCCAGTCCATGGTATCCTCTGATAGCAGCCCGAGTCAACCAAGACAGCAACTTACTTCTCCTTAGAAGCAATGCAGATGAGAAAGTCAAGGAAGATCGTTCCATGTTCTGAAAGAAAAAAAAACAACTGTCAAGTTAGAATTCTATATCGAGTGAAAATACCTTTCCGAGATTAAGGTGAAATAAAGATTTCTTCTGACCTACAAAGGCTGAAAGAACTCATTACCTGCAGACCTATATAAGAGGAGCTAAAGAAAGTCCTTCAGGCAGAAAGAAAATGATGGCAGATAGAAATAGAGGCCTACAGAAAAGAATGGCTCTGTCTTAAGAAGACTGCTTTCCCCTCGTTGACCTGTGGAGGCATCACCATAGTCAGCAAAATCACTACAGGTTTATCTACAGAAATTGGAGAATGGATTAAAAAATTCACATGGAAATGCAAATAGAATATGCAAAAAGAAATATGCTTTGAAGCTTATTTCCAGACAGCTTTGAAGAAAACAAAGTTGGACGATTCGCACCATATCATTCAAGAGTTTTGATAAAGTTTACAGTCATCAAAAAAGTGGGATACTGACATCAAGATAGATAATTGGTCGATAGAACATAATATGGAGTCCAGGAAAAGACTCCTGCAACTGATTTTTCAAGAGAACTACAAAGGCAATTCAGTAGAAGAAGAATAGTCTTTATTGTGAGTGGTGAGGTAAAAATGGGGTATTCAAATGGAAAAAAAAAAAAGCTTCCAATCCATGCCTTATACCCTAAACAAAAACTATTTTAAATGTGTCACCAATTTAAATGTAAAACCTAAAACTATAAAACTTCTAAAAGAAGACAGAAGAGAAAGCTCTTGTGGATTTGGGTCAACCAGAGGTTTTATATATGTCACCCAAATCACAATCCATAAAGAAATGTTGATAAATTAGATTTCATGAAAATTAAAACTTACTCTTAAGAGAATGAAAACACAAGCCACAGACTGGGAGAAAATATTGGCAAAGCATGTATCTGATAAAGACATGTATCTAGAATATATATATATATAAGTATATATATAAATATATATAAATTATTTATAATTTAATAATTTATTATAATATAAATATATATTTATATACTTATATATTTATAAATATATATAAATAAATAATAATTTATTATAATATAATAAATATGTATTTATATATATAAATATATACTTATATATATTTATATATATATCTCAGCAACACTGTTAAAAAATTAGTGCAGTTATAGAAATAGTTTTCCAGAAGAACTGGACTGTTTGCTATTCTTTTTTTTTTTTTAAGATTTTATTAATTTATTTGACAGAGACAGAGATCACAAGTAGGCAGAGGGAGAGGGGGAAGCAGGCTCCCCGCTGAGCAGAGAGCCCGATGCGGGGCTCGATCCCAGGACCCTGAGATCATGACCTGGCCTGAAGGCAGAGGCTTTAACCCACTGAGCCACCCAGGCACCCTGAGGACTGTTTGCTATTCTTTTTTTTTTTTTTTTAAGATTTTATTTATTTATTTGAGAGACAGAGAACGTGAGAGAGAGCATGAGAGGAGAGAAGCTTAGAGGAAGAAGCAGACTTCCCGTGGATCCGGGAGCCCGATGTGGGACTCGATCCCGGAACCCAAGGATCATGACCTGAGCCGAAGGCAGTCGCTCAACCACCTGAGCCACCCAGGCGCCCCCTGTTTGCTATTCTTAAACACCCTTCACACCTCTGTCCCTGGTCATGGGTGGTCCCCACAAACTGGAATGCCCTCCCTTCATTCTCCACCTGTCAAAATCCATGAGCCCCATCTCAAATGCCTTTCTCTTCCTGAATTATTTCCTGATCACACCCTCCAACATGCCTCCCTTGGATACTCTGTGCTGCTTTAATGGCACACCTGTTGTGCCCTGTATATTATAATTATTTTGGTACCATCCGCCTCACTAGGCTTTACAAGTGGCTTGGACTCCATCCAACTTATCTTTGTATCCCATTGCCTCCTCCCATGCCTCGAAGACTCCTGCATCCATGCCTGGGTATTTTTGAATTCAATATTTGGAGGGCACATTTTCCCACAGATACAAAAATTAAGTATTTAATCATTGTATTAAATATTAATTAATTTAATCTTTGTATTATGTATATCAAAGTCTTAATTCATAAATCAAATGGTCACAATAGAATGCTGTTCTTACTCTGCTGTAGTGTAACTGTCAATATCTGAAGTGGTCTTTCCTTTGCATTTCTACTGCTGCCACCCCTTTACTGCAGAGATGTCCTAGCAAGTCCCCATGCCTCCAGTCTCTGTCCCCTCCAATCCCATCTTCCCAGCATGATCTGACTAAAATATAGCTTGAACACATCACTTGCTTAAATGAAATTCTGTCGGGGTGTCCTGTCTGGATTCTCCCTTGTTTGTGTTCCCACTTCCTTGCTTACCTCTCCCCTAAATTTTGTCTAATCTACTGAAGTACTATACACAGTTTCCATAATGTACAATGCAATTTTCCCCTTCTGCCCTTTGCTCAGGCTGCCCCTCTCCCTGGGATACTTCCCTTGGCTACTCCTCTTTTTTGATTTAGCCAACTTATCGCTTTCCTTTAAAAGGAAGGAAAATTAGAACAAGATAAATAGAGAAAGAGGCAAACCATCACAAACTCGTAACTAGAAAACAAAGCTGGAGGGGAGGTGGGTGGGGGATGGAGAAACTGGGTGATGGGCGTTAAGAAGGACATTTGATGGGGCGCCTGGGTGGCTCAGTGGGTTAAAGCCTCTGCCTTCAGCTCGGGTCATGATCTCAGGGTCCTGGGATCGAGCCCCGCATCGGGCTCTCTGCTCAGCGGGGAGCCTGCTTCCCCCCTCTCTCTCTCTGCCTGCCTCTCTGCCGACTTGTGATCTCTCTCTCTCTGTCAAATAAATAAATAAAATCTTAAAAAAAAAAAGGACACTTGATGTAACGAGCACCAGGTGTTGTATGCAACTGATGAATCACTAAATTCTACCCCTGAAACTAATAATACGCTATGTGATATCTAAATTGAATTTAAATAAGAAAATGTTTAAAATAATTAAGCTTTAGGATTGTCACTGTTCTAGGGATTGTATTTGTTATAACTCAGCCCACTCCTGTTTGTAGATGAAGAAACTAGGATGCAGAGAGGTTGAAGTCTTCACTCAAGGATGCTCGGCTCGTAGCCAGTGCACAGACCAAGGCTGACTGGCTCCACTGATGACACTTTAAGCACTGTAATACGTGGCCTGTCCTGGAGGGTGATCATTGGGTTCTTGTCTGCTAGCACATCCCTTCAGCCCCATGGACAATAAGCTCCTTGAAGGCCATGGCTATGTTGTTGGACTCAGTGTCCCTAGCACCCAGCAGACTACCCGGCCGAGAGTAAGTGTTCAATAGATATTTTTTGAATGAATGATTCAGATGTGATTCAGGTTATCTCTACTTGCCCCACATAAGTATCTGGTTTCTTTTAGGATTTTTTTTTTTGGAGGGGGTATATTGAAATCTTGAAATAAAAAAAAATATATAGAAGTCAGTCGAGGCTAATTGGTATGCAGTCCTCATGAAGATTGCCCAGGGGTACAAAGCTGAAAATAGAAAGTTCAACCAATTGACTTGCCCATCTGGAGGGAACACATACTTGGAATGCTGTAGGCAGAGGCAGGCATCTGAGCAACCCAGGAGCTCATCTCTTCCTGGTGGCAACCACAGAATCAGGGCATTCTCCTCTCCCCTCCATGGCCTGCCCTCCATGGCCTCCCCATTCCTCCTCCCCATGCACCTCCATGTCAAGAAGTAGAAGCTTTAAAGAAATTTCCTTCGTGGGTAACAACTCTTCCATTCTATTATTTTAACATATGTTTTCTTTAAGGGGGGGAAAAACTAATAAAGTCCAAATGAAATTAAACAAATCTAACCCACAGCTTTGCTCCTTCACAGAGACATTGACTCTCTTTCCAACTTGTTTGGCACCTTGGCATTTACTGTAAGAACGAAGATTGAATTTTATGTAGCGTGACCTTTTGAAACTTGGGATGATCATTAGCATTATTCTGATTTTCACCCTCTCTTGCAACCAGTACAGAATTGCATGACAATTTAAAACTTGTCTAGATAGTTCAGATATAGATTTTTTTTAAGCATAGCAATTTTGTGGGTAGCTGATTTGTTTGTGCTTGTTTAAATCCTTTAAGTAATGAAATGATTATTGCTATCTACAAAAGAGGTGAACATGTCTTTGAGCAAAGGCTTCACAGAGAAAATAATTATAAAGCTGTCATTTCTATAAATACTTCGACAGTGAAATATCTACAAAGTATTACAGTGACTGTTTCAAATGCAGAAAGAGATATTGGCCCCAGATTCAGGACCAGCCCTCTGGAAGATTGTAAAGAAAGGTAAGGTGGTCTTCAGGGTGTGAGCTCTCTGTGCCCATCCTCTGAACTTGGATAAGCTTCGTTGTTAGGAATTCTGGATTCTAGGTTCAATAATTTTACTACTCGCAGGTGTGACCATGGATAAATAAGTCACTTCTCCTGGAGATTTTTCAACTTTGAAATTAGTGGTTGGGTTAAATGACCTCTAAATTCTTTCTGGATTGCTAATTCGGTCTTTGATCATTCATTTGTTCATCCATTTAACTAGGCTCATTTTGGTTTCTGCTTCTCCTCTTCATCTAGTGCTCCCTTGCTAACTAAAATTACCCATGGTCTTTTCCACTTTTCCAAACCCCAATTCCGTGGCTATTCTAGTCCCTTCATGTGGCGTAGAGCCTTTTCAAATCCTTTTTGTCTCATCCAACTTTTCCCTCATCTTTACCGTTCTCATCGGGCCCTCTTCTCTGCTGAGTGGTAGTTACTAAGAATCCTTGTGGAAGGATTCTTCCACAGGGCCTTCCCCAGTAACACATCTTTCTCTGTATAGGGGCACTGGAGATATAATGTGTTTGTCCTTCTCCCCTTTTCTTCTCCTCCCCCCTTAAATAGAAAGACTTAGTAGAAATTAAAACAGATAGGATTTTGGCTTTGGTGAAGTACTATTACTATGTATAAGCAGCTGCGGATGTCATGGTGGTGAATTACAGCTTAGTTTATTAAGAACTGAATAAAAGATTGGTCCAAAACAGATAGAAATTATTCTCTCATGGTAGGAATTTTTCATGTTACTTGAAAACTTAAAGTGTGTGCTTGTCCAAGATTGCTAGATTAGAATCTCAGAACCTCAGGAACCACTGAAACCATATCTGTGTTCAGTTCCCTTCCCCTCATGTGCCTCATTCCATGTCTAGGTGCCAGGCACTCAAAAAATTATTGATTAACTAACGAATGAGAAGCTGTCTTGTAATTTTGTCCATGAGTCTGACAGAAGTGGGTTAAAGGGCATCCACTCCTGTTCTTACCTCCCAGATAGAAGTATTCCTTGTTGCTTTAATTTTGTGTCATCTTTTGACCCTGATTTACATAGTTGCAAGTCTGTCTGCTTTTACGTTCAACCTGGATAAGGCTGGTAAGATCATAAATTGATTACTTTAGCCCAAGAAAATTACATATGACAAACTGTCTGATAAACAAGATAATATGAAATTAACTCAATGCTTCAGAATTGACTATTGTACATCATCCATGGAGACTGTCCTTCTGGGACATTAAAACATGTTTGACTTTACTTATTTCAATATAGTAAATAAATCTTTTGATTTAAAATTGAAGCACTTTGTATCATAGAATGAAATTTCATTATTCAAGACTGAAAGGGTTAATGTGTAGTAAGGGAAAAACACAACGTAAAGGGAGGTAGTTATAGAACTATGACAAGAAGTTAGAAAGGGAGCCACTATTGAGTTTGGACAAACTTTTAGTAATAGAGCCATCCACTCACTTAGCCCAGGAGAAACTTATGGGTCATACCCCTCTGTGTGTCAGGCAATAGAGGGATATTACCATAATGCATATCGTGCCTTCAGAGAGTTTACAGTCTAGCGGGAGAGGTAAACTATAAAGGGATAAGCCTTGAAAGAGAAATTATAGGATGATGGAAAGCCACTCTCTCCAAGCTTGGGGTAATGGGGAGCTGCAGGTAAGAGCTACATTTCAAAACGCTTTCTGGAAATATCAAATAGACAACATGAGTGCTGCCAATCCCCACTCTCATGTCCATGGCGGATGTCAATATATGATGATACTACTTTTTCTTGTTGTGTCTAGAATGAGACCACGGGCTCTTTTTAATATCATTTCTGGCAACTGTTACCATTTGAAAGTTGACCTACAAAGTAAACCTTACATCCCATCTTAGACAAGTGCTTACCCTAGCTCCACTGAGAAAACTTGCTAATTTATAGTCTGGCCATCCTTTCTGAAAGGGAGATACCACCAGCGTAAGACTGATAAAACTTGGAGACTGAATGGATCCTGGGAGAAGAGGACAGGTGACATCAAGAATGATTGGGTCATCCAACCTGGATTATTGGGAAGATGTTGATTCCATGAAAATAAAATAACCATAGAAGAGATAGACTCTTGGGGCATAGCTGGTCTAGGTGTACATCACAAGTTTGAGGTTATTACAAGATACCTGAGTGAAGATGGAGAAATTTACCCAAACTCGTGTTTCTGGCCAAATCTGAACCATTTTCAATTTTTTATCTTAGTAACAGACACTGTCATTCATTCAGCTAAGCTGGAAAACTCCTCGACACTTCCCGCTTCCCCATCCCTCAGAGCTAATCCATCATGAAGACCTATCAGTTTCATTTTCTATACACTTTCTAAGCCACGTACTTTATACCACTTCTGCCACTAGGTATTGCGTGAGACATACTTAACCCAAAACTGTTTGTTATTTATTTGAAATTCAAATTTAACTGGGCATCTTATATTTTTATTTGCTAACTCTGGCCCAAAAGATTCTAATTCGAAAGAAGCAAAAATAGATGTTCAGACTACAAATGCTATGATTTGGACCAGACTCTGGGATGGACTGTTTATTCTGTCAGTGTAGTATATTAAGAATCTAGAGATGAATGTAAATTTATTTGACCTGCATAGCACACTGTATATTTAAATGGCTTTAAAAAATCAGTTGAGCAAGGTCAAATCACAGAGTATTCTGTGAGGTACGGATGAAGTCGGTAGTGGAAAAACAAAATGTTTTCTCTAGTTTGACATTAGCTGACTCGTCTCCTAGAACTTTGATAATGATATCATTCCCTTAGGAAAGTCAAAGTGCTGAAATTCTTCACATATTTTGTAAATTTATGTGTTACCAAAAAACTGAAAGCTAGCCAATATGAGAGATACCATCAGGTTCCTTCAGAGCCGAGCAGAATACTATATCATGCATGACCTGTTTTTGAAATGGGATTTTGTGAAAAATAGCAAAACACCTTTTCTGGCTCTTTTTCTATTCACTGCTCATACTCGACATGTTCCTTAGGTGATCTCATTGGCTCCCATCACGGCAACTAGATTTCGAAATCTGCATTCTTAGCAGGGGATTGTAGTTTCAGGCAACAGAATCAACTCTGGCTGAGGATATGAGAGTGGTCACGTTATTTCCCAAAGAGTTCAGAGAGGCAGGCTAAGCTCAATGCCCATTCACATTGAGCTGTTCTAGAAGAAATCCCACTGTTGCTGCCATTTAACAACCATGCCACAGTTCGAGCAACTGCCTTAGCTTGCACCAATAACAGCTTGGGACTGGCCAAGATCTGCTGCTGCTGCCATTTAGAGCTGGATGCCTCCGCCACCATACTTGCCAAAAGATGGCTTCCATACACAACCACTTTCTCTTGGTGCCTCCTTGCCATTTTGAGTGAATGGCTCTGAGCCCTAACTGTAAGAAAGCTGGGGAACTCGAATTCTGGCTTCTACCATGGGAAGGCTCAACTCACAATTTGGAAAACTTTCCAAATACACAGGAAAGGTGTCTGAAAGATACTGAGCAGCAACCAAGATGAAGAATGTTCTCTACTCTCGTGAACAACAAACCACATTTTACAAACACCCTGCTCAATGGAGCATAATGATTAAGACACAGGCTGTTGTGTAGTCAAACGTGCTAGGGATCCAGTTCCAGATTTTCCTCTTACTGACTGGAAGATTGAACAAGTTAGCCCCTCTGAGGGGCCATTTTCTCATCTGTAAAGTAGACACACTAATACCACTCACCTCACAGGCTGGTGGAAGGGACAAAATGAGGAAAGTGAACATCATTTTTGGTGGAGATTTCATCCCCACAGGACAAGTTGTCCTCCTCATTATGAATATTGTAAATACAGATCTCTTATTTTTCTCTTTTGAAGTCTTTTTAGTTAACAACCAATTTGAAGATTTAAGAAAAGATTCTAAATTTTTTCTGACTTTCTGTAGTGTTTTCTTGTTCACATAAAGATATTTTGTCCTAGTGAAAAGATACGCCCACATTACTTTTCTTAAACTTTTTTCCTCATATTTGTTTGATTATATTGCAAAAAATTTAGAAATGCAGGAAAAGCAGAATGGTGAAAATAAAAACACGACCTCAAAATTCAACTATTTAGAGCTGGCCATTATTGATGGTGTGCCAATTTGTCTGTGAGGAAATCTTTTGGGTCAGCCTTGGGAATCATAGATTCATGGAACTGGAAACAACCATGATGACCAAGAATCATGTGGTTTGAATTTCCCTCCATTCCCAGTGGTAGGTGCAAGCCCGCAGGCCTTCTCCTCCGGACTGCCTTCATCTGTGTTTTCTCCAGCCTCCCATTGGAGGGGAAAGGTCACGTGAAACCTTTGTTGCTGGGCTGCAGGTTTTATTTATTAATTTTGTGTTGGGAGGCTTCAAGTTTTATGTGGCAGCCTCGTGTTTCTTGAACAGGCGGAGTAGAGGATTTTGGGAAATATTATTTGTCTCAGCGGGAGCCTTTAAAAGAGTAAGAGGGTAAGAAAATTACTCCTTTATTGCGAGGTTTGCCAAATGATCTCTGAGAAGCTGTGATATCATTCACAGGCTGTGCCAAGCTGGATCGAAACTGCTCATCTTGGCAGGCATCTCGAGTGAGCGTGTAATTCCTCGGGGTTGGTATGGGCCTTTATCAGAAATAGTTCCATAGGCAGTATTTACATAACTGTGGCGGAGTGTGAGAATAAACACAGCTGTGGCATTGCCCTAAATATTTCTATTCAGCAGGGAATTAAAAGAACTTTATCGCTGAACTCCAGATAAATACAATTCATCAAGCAGTGGTCAGTTCAACTGGGGAACAAAACAGGAGTTACAAAAGACCGGCCTGCTGAAAATAGCTCCAATCAACCGTCCTGACTTTATTGCTCCTTTATGCGTTCCCTCCCTCCTCTTCCCAGCTCCAGAAATGTAGGACTCATCAGCTAGCAAGGAGGTTGTCTAGATTTTTTTTTTTTTTTTTTAATGCCAAGAGGGAAGTAGAAGGCACTCTGATCTACTGAGCAAGGCCTACGATGGCCCTCATTTCAGGAGGATTTCCTTTTTCTTTCCGGTGATAGAACTGAATGTTGGTGGAGGGTAGAGGTATTTTTTGGTGGTTGTTTTTTTGCTAAGGAGAAGACTCTAACTCCAACATGCGTTGAACTGTAGGCACGATTGCCATAGTTCTAAGTGACCTGTATCTTACGAGTTACTTGCAGCATCTGTGTATTTTACACATTAATGCAGTTCCCGACTATGCGGCAAGAAGATAGTTAGTTACATGATGTATTAGTTTTCTAAGACCGCCGTGACAAAGTGGGCACAAACTGGAAAGCTTGAAACAAGAGAAATGTATTCTCTCTCGGTTTTGGAGGCCAGACATGTGAAATCAAGGAGTTGGCAGGGCTGATTCCCTCCAGAGGCTTCGAAGGAAAAACCATCCCCATCCCCTGCCTCTATCCTAGCTTCCAGTACTTGCCAATCTTTGGCAACTCTTGGCTGGGAATGCACCACTCCACTCTCTATGTTCATCTCCCCATTGCCTCCTCTCTGCATCTCCACGTCTTTCCTGTCTTTTATAATGACACCTCTTTGGATTTAAGACCCACTCTCATTCGGTGGGTAGATGAACGAGATAAGGATCTCATCAACATCCTTCCTTTAATTACTTCTGCAAAGATTCTGTTTCCAAATCAATCTCATTCAGACATGAATTCGGAATGATGTTATTCATCCCACTGTATACACGGTGGGCTTCTTGGGGATAAAGACATCCAACACACACTAAACACCTGTGAGTTTTCCTGAAAACTCACATACAGGCACAACATATCTTTGTGTTCGTGTATTAAGAAATCACTGCATGTTTCCAACTCCATTTTGTAAATCAAGAGATTTACTTGGATTTTGTTCCAATATGCATGCCTTGTCTCTTTATTAATGGTGTAGTTAGGAAAGGACTAAATTGCTCATATGTGCAGACAATTTAAAAGCATTGTATTCACTAATATAGTGCCTTTTCCCAGTTACTGAGCCAACAGAAGAGTCTTAAAATGCCGAAAGCATAAATGGCACCTGCTAATATCAGGATTTACAAGTTGCAAAGCACTTTCACAATTATTATCTCATTTGATGCTCTAGTAACCCCGTGAAGGTTTTATTTTTATCACGTCCATTATAATCATCATTATCACTTCATCATCAATATCATCACCACCACCACCACCCCTATTGTACAGGGGATAAAGAAACTCGAGGCTCATAGAAATTGTGGGACCTATTTGTGATCAGTGAGTCAGGATTTGTAGTTGTATTTGACAACCCAATTCAAATAGGTTCACACAGAAAGGGGAACATAGGAGAAAAGTACAGGATATGCTGTGTCTCAGGTATGGCTGGATCCAGGCCTCTCAGCTTTCTTTTCCTCAGTGTTGGCTTCATTTGCAGGCAGACCCTCCCCTCTTGATGACAAGACAGCCTTCAGTAGATCCATGATTTTCTCTGACCCCTCAGTAGAAGTGATAAGGAAAAAACATCTCCTTCGCAATTACTCCTATGGAAATCCTGGGCCAGATCTCCATGAAGCAAATTAGATCACACCTACAATACTCAGACCATTGAGCCCCCAAACCACTGAGGCTGAGAATGGGGGTAAAGCCTGTTGCCAGAAAGGGGAATGGAAACTGGGCAAACAGAAACACAGATGTGATTGTGTCACTCATAAGTGACAGAGCTTAGATTTGAGACAAGGTTGTTTTAACCTAGAGCCCGATCCTCCTGCTCTTCCTCCTCCTCCTTCTCTGCCGTTCCAATACTGTGAGTACACAGTGGATACATGGAACAAAATTCAGAAGACAGAATGTGAGACAGCGAAGTCTCCTTTCTAATCTTGTCCTCTTTTCACCCAATTTCCCTCCTCGTTGAAACCACCTGGATACGTTTCCCAGCCTAGTCTCTGCATTTACAAGCATTTATAAAAATAAGTTGACATCAGTGATAGGACACTACTCTCACTGTTCTGCCCTGTGCTTTTTTTTTTTAAGATTTTATTTTATTTATTATTATTATTTTTTAGAGAAGTGGGGGGAGGGTAGAGGGTAGAGAGCATCTTAAGCGGGCTCCATGCCCAACACCCAGCCCTGCATGGAGCTCTTGATCTCACAGTTCAGAGATCATGACTTGAGCTAAAACCAAGAGTTGGTCGCCTGTCTGACTGAGCCCCCCAGGCACCCCTGCCCTGTGCTTTTTTTACTTCGATTGTAAAATGCATTTGGGGTTCCCTGACATTAATGACGTCAGCGACCCAGCCACAGTAGCATTTCCACCCTAGACTTTTTCTTACGTCTCTTTGTTCCCTCTCCGCACTCCTCGCCTCCCCTATTTCTACTTCATTTCTTCATCTTTATCTCTTTCCATACATTTACAAATGGACAAAGTACTTACTGGAGTTAAAATTGCTTTTAAAAAATGGGTTACATGAAATATATGAAAATGGTTCTGTTGTTATTTTGTATATTTTATCAGCAAAATATTCCAGAAAGGTAAAACAATTCCCCATCTCCTTTCACCCTCACAATTGCTGGTTAGTTCAGGCACTGAGAAAACCAAGAGGCTTTAGCTGATGTTTGTAGCTCCAGTGTTGGCCCCACCTGCTATCAACATCCTGAGGGATCTCATGGGGCTCCTGGGCCTCTTTTAGGTAGAACAAAGGTAAAAGGGATAATGGGATGAATTATCAGGTTGGCCCCAAATCATCCAAGATCTTGCAGAAGACTCACGCCGCTCTCCCCAAAGTTATCCTTTTCCATTCCAGTATGTAAGAAATTGTCCTTGTTTACTTTTTTGTTTTTCCTGCATCTGGATTTTCCTTCGAGTCCACATTGGACGTGGGAAAAGAGTTGAACCGAAGCCCACCCTGGCGGACTCCCCCTGCCGTGCGGGGCCCCTCCCATTGTGTTGTACACGTTTGGGAGGACTGTTCATTGCAAACCAGAACCGATCAGGACCAGCTTGGCATTGTGACATCGTGCGTACGTGTGATCTCATTTGGTCTCTCCAAACATCTTAAGAGGCAAGCGTATTGAGCCATTTTACAGATAAGGAAATTGAGGCTTAGGGAGGTTAGGTGACTTGCCTGGTGCCTCACAAGCCAACAAATTCTAGAGCCAGGCTGACCCCGGACTCCACATGCTTCACAGCTTCCATCTGGCACGTGCGCTTTGAATTGGCGAGAAACTAGGCTGGTGAAGAAGGAAGGACGACACAGGCAGCCCAGGAACGGAATTATGCAGCTTCTTTCTCTAGTTCTTCATGCTCTCAGATATGCATTGCACAGGGTCACATTTTGGTAAAGGGCGCTTCAGTGACAAATGAGGCCAAAGTGTGTGTATTTGAGACCAGGTCATAAAAAGAATAGCAACTCCTTCTTGCTCTCTGGGGGAAACCATGTACCATGTCATGAAGAAATTCAGTAACCTCTGGAAGAGCCCAGAGAACTGAGGCCTCCCCCCATCAGCCGGATCAGTGCACCATCTGAGAAGTGGAGCCCCAGGCAAGCCTGTAGATGCCCGAAGCTGCTGCTGGCACCCTGCCCCCAAACTCACAAGAGCTCTTGGACCAGAGCCACCCAACTAAGCCAAATTCATGCACCACAGAAACTGCAATAGTAAACGTTGGGAGCTGTCGGCCACTAAATTCAGGGGGAGGTTGTTACTCAGCAGTGGATAACTGATACACTGCCCAGGAGCCTCCTGGTAACAGTCAACTATAAGCACAGCTCTACAGGGGGCTTGAACTTGGGCTCAGAGAGGCCTGCCATGGACCTTAATCAATATAATTTATGGAACATCTACTTATTTGTTTATTTTTAAAATTTTATTTATTTATTTGAGAGAGAGAGAACACGAGCGGGGGCTACGGGCAGAGGGAAGAGAAGCAGACTCCCTGCTGAGCAGAGAGCCCGATGCGGGGCTCGATTCCAGGACCCTGCGATCATGACCTGAGCCGAAAACAGACACTTAACTGACTGAGCCAGCCAGGCGCCCCTAATTTGTGGAACACTTAAAGTGAACACCCAGGCCTCAACCTCTGGAAATTCCTACTCAGTAGGTCCGGGATGGGGTCCAAGCATCTGTATTTAGTTAAGTGATTTAAAACAAAAACAAAAGCAAAAACCTATTCAGGGATTTCTGAAGAACACTTTTGATTGAGAACTTCTGCCATCTTTTTTTTTCCTTTCTTTAACTATAAAAGCTACGGGCCGCTCTACTGTGTCCTCTGAGTTCTTTCTTTGGGATTTTAAGACTGATTGGAGAGGCTCAATCCACCTTTTGGCCCCTGCAAACCCTGGCAACCAACCAAGCTCAGGGCTTCTTACGAACTTCTAGAATAACCCCCCTCAAATTTGGGTTGCATCAGATTTACCTGGAGGGTGATTCCTGGGCCCCACCCCGAGAATTCCTAAATCAGTGGCTTGAGAGTTAGATCTGAGGATTTGCTTTTCTAGTTAAGTTCCCTGGTTGGTGCTGCCGCTGCCGGTGGGCATCACTTTGCGAACCACCACTAAAAGCTCAGGACCCCTTTGCCCCAGAAATAGTCCAAGATCCTCCCTGTACTTCAAGCAATAGCAGCCAATGAAGACAAAAACAAACACATTTTGGCTGAGATAAAAGTAATCCGTGGTAATAGAAATCCGAATATTGTTGATTGGGTTGGGGGTGGGGCGGTAATAACTGGAAAGGGGGCCGGGGGGGGACTTCTGGGACCCCCTGTGTCATGTTCTGTGCCTTGATCTGAGTGGCGGTTCCACAAATATATTCCCTTTGCAAAAGTCCATTTGTGCACTGCGATTTGTATACTTTTCTGTCTGTAGGTTAAACTTAAAAAGTTTACTTAAAAATTAATGATGATAAATGCTGTTAAGGCCTGGGAGAAACAGGCCTCTGTATCATTAGCCTGTACCATTGTTTACAAGTCAGCTTTCCTCTGGGGGCAGGCTGGCAATCCAACAAAGAAGATGTTCCTTGTTTCCTTTCTTCCTTGCTGGCATCACTTGCGTATATGTGTGTGATACCTGGGGAGTGGCGGCTTCCCAAACCATCATTTGTTTAAAAACAAATCTGAGTCTTCAAAAGAAAATATTGTAAATGAAATAGTTGCAAGTTTTAAATTTTCAGAATAACAGATCATGTTAGAATAAATTGAAAAGCACACCGGGGGGCACCTGGCTGGCTTAGTCAGTGGAGCAGGCAACACTTGATCTTGGGGATTGTGGGTTCCAGCCCCACGTGGTGGTAAAGATGACTTAAAAATAAAATCTTGGGGGGCGCCTGGATGGCTCAGTGAGTTAAAGCCTCTGCCTTTGGCTCAAGTCATGATCTCAGGGTCCTGGGATCGAGCCCCGCATCGGGCTCTCTGATCAGCAGGAGCCTGCTTTCCCCTCTCTCTCTGCCTACCTCTCTGCCTACTTGTGATCTCTCTCTCTGTCAAATAAATAAATAAAATCTTAAAAAAAAATAAAATAAAATCTTGGGGTGACTGGGTGGCTCCGGCGGTGAGGTGTCCTACTCTTGATCTCAGCTCAAGTCTTGATCTCAGTGTCGTGAGTTCGAGCCCCACCTTGGGCTCTATGCGAGGCAAGGAGCCTACTTAAAAAAAAATAATAAGGTGGGGCGCCTGGGTGGCTCAGTCATTAAGTGTCTGCCTTCAGCTCAGGTCATGATCCCAGGGTCCAGGGATTGAGCCCCGCATCGGGCTCCCTGCTCAGCGGGGAGCCTGCTTCTCCCTCTCCTACTCTCCCTGCTTGTGTGCTCTCTCTCTCTCTGTGAAATAAATAAATAAAATCTTTTTAAAAAATTAAAAAATAATAATAATAAGGTAAAAATCTTTAAGAAAAAAAAAAAAGAAAAGCACCCTGAGCTCTCATTAATTCTTTTTGAAAACCCTGGTTGATATTTGGCTATGTAACTTTACTGAAAAGTGAGAACTGTAGGCAAGAATTACCTCCTATTTCTTTGAAAAGTGCCCAAAAGGCATGAGACTTTTTTCTTCTGAGGACAGATGTCACCTGAAGAATTTCCTGTTTTATCACAAAAAAACCTTTAGAGTCTTCGTGAGGAGTCTTGTTTTGCAAATTTTTGACCCCCCCCCAAAAAATGCTAATTTTTGCTCTAACTCCCCCAGAGACATTCTACTTTCTAAATCATTCCTTTTCTACAATTTTAGTTTATGAATAAAAAGGTTTACTCGCTTTAAAAGTTTGGTTTCAAATGTTAATGAGGACAGGTTACATTGGGACTTCTGATTTTCAGGTGATCTGCAGAATTGTTATTTTGAAACTCAGGAGCTAAGGACACTACTGAGCCTGAGAACGAGACTTCAGACAGCTGTGGAAGAAAATGAGTGCCCTCCTATGGGATGCTGTCCCATCTAAAGGAGAGACACTAATACAGTAGCTAAATGCCTGGGATTTTGAGCCTAACCAACTTAGGTTTGAATCCTAACATCACTGTGTGTCCTTGGGTAAATTCTCTCTCCCTTTTTTTCTATTAAATAAGATTAATAATTATCAGTCCTAGAGAAATTGGGAGAAACACATATATAAATGGTAAATATTCAATGCACGGTAGCATAACAATTAAGGGATGAAATAACAAATGGATCATTTTTATTCAGTTTTGTATTTTCCCAATTCTTCTATCTTTCTGATGCAAACATGAATGTAAAAATATTTATTTGCATGTGTACATGAATGAATAAATGTGGGTTTTTTTTTCTCTCTCTGCATTACAGATTAGCTGTGTAAAAAGTGTAAGTGTGAAGGACAGGCTCATGGTTGCCGGGGATCTGGGGAAGACAGTGGAGAGGGGAACATTCTAACTATCAGAAATAGCTGCAGGGAGGGTTCGTAGAGATGGAATAGTCCTGTGTTCTGAGTGTTGTGATTCACAGGAGATAAAATGGCACAAGAACCACACACCTCCATTGTACCAGTGTCAGTTTCCATATTGTATTCTGTAACCAGAGGGAAAAACTGGGGGAAGGGTATAATGGACAGAGAGTTCCATTACACGGTCCATATATACTATTTTTGCAATGTCATGTTAATCTAGGAGTACTTCAAAAAAAACATCTATCTAGAACTTCCTTCTTTTACCACCATCACAGTATGCAGATCTCACTTTGTATCTCAAGTGGTCCATGCGGACTTCTGGGTAAGCTTTGGTGTTTGACTTTTGCCGCCTTTTCTCTCCTTCCTTTCTTATTCTCCTTTAAAGAGAGCCCTTAGTGCACCTCTCTCCCCTACTGTTACCCTTTCCTAGACTGATTCATTTCTTCATTACACACGCCCAAGGATTAAATGGTAGGAAGTGTGCTACAGACAGGATTCCCAAGGAATGCAAAGTTGGGTCATCCTTACTTCTTCAATATTCACAGAAGGATTAAGCATGTGCTAGATATTTCAGCCCCCTTCCTGCATTAGCAGCAAGCATGGGAGTGCATTATTAAAATCCTCTGTGGATTGAGAGGTAAAGCAAATTAGTATCGGCTTACAGTTTTAGAAGTCTTGAAATGATACTATTGATAAGTCAGTCAGCTGACTAACAGGAAAACCAGACATCCTTAATTCAGGAGATCTGGTGGTTGAATAACTATGTCCCCAGTATCTAGACCAATGCCTGAGCGCTCAGTGGATGTTTGTGGATGAACAAATGAGTGAAGGAATGAATGAATGAATGAGGAGAGCATTAAGATAAACCATGCAAAGCTGACAAAGTCCAAAAGTGAGAGTAGAGAATTTATCCTTTGTGGCCCAAGACTTGACAAAGCGTGACCTACTAGGGCACATTCTAACCCTTCTCTCTCTGCTTCTCTAGGCAGCTTGAAATCCACTCTCCAGATGCTAAGCACACGGTGATCCTAAGGAGCAAGGACTCAGCCACCGCCCAGGCCTGGTTCAGTGCCATCCATTCCAATGTTAATGACCTGCTGACCCAAGTGATTGTTGAGGTCAGAGAGCAGCTGGGGAAAACGGGCATTGCTGGGAGCCGAGAGATCAGGCATCTTGGCTGGCTTGCAGATAAGGTAAGGAAAATGCTCTCTCGGGAGTAGACACCCACCCCTCCCCGTGCCCTGGGCTCCCCCAGCACTGTGGCAACCATGAGTTCAGTTACCTTGTTCCATAGGCAAGATCTCTCACTTGCAGGTTATTTGGACTTCCTGTCCGTCTCCAGCAGGCTTGTGTCATACATGGGGGGGCTGTGTCCTAACCAGCTTTGATTCCCCCACATAGAGTCCGATATGTTGCAAATTGCATGTGGTCACATATTGTTTGGTGAATGGATGAATGAGGGAGTAGATGCATGGTTTGACTGTCATGCATATGGAAGGGAAAATAACTCAGACGCACAGTGGTCCTTTTGGCTTGCGAGGTAAGGAAGTGGAAGAGTTTGCTTTAAGGGGGGATTTCTGTGAGTTTTCATGAACCTGCTTATTAATAACGTAGATACATTCATTTACAACTAATAGCAATAATAGCAAGGAGTCCTTAGCAACTATCAGGTGTGGACTCTTGGTACATTAGCTTATATTTTATCTGTATTCTTAAGCCAGCAGGCCCTGAAGGTCATGATTTGTGAGCACCTATTTTGTGCAAGGCCCAGTGCTAGGCAGGAGTGAAATGTTTAAGGATGAGTGAAGAATTAATCTTTGTTCTCAGGGAGGACAGCTACTGTGGAAAAGGACCTGGGGACATGTTAACACTGTCACTCTAATTTCTTTTCCCAAGCTACATGATACATTGAAGACGGTAAAACTCACTTTGCAGCTGTCTGCTGGGAATTAACCCTTCTCTTCATTTCAAAGGACTGAGCCTTTGTCATTATCCCTATACCTGATTGCTGTCCCTTGAACTTGACCTGGAGTGCTCAGGAACACTGGGCTTTTGGACCAGTCTGACCTCCCAGTGACTCACATTGTAATGGGTGGTAAATGGGAATAATGATAGTCGCAATGAACAGCTTTCCTGCCAGTGACCCATGTCATCTGAGAAGGCCCAAACAGCACTTGAAAATAATACTTGAACACCGCATTAGGCTGTTTTCCACCATTGTTCTTTGTTCGTGCCAGTTCATGCCTAGGACTCAGCCCCGAAGTTCAACACAGTGGGTTGTTTGATTTGGTCTTGTCCCATCTCTCACAGATTTCAAAGGATCAAAGGAACAATGCAGGTGGTGGTAGCACCAAAAGTGCAATAAACAAGAACCCAGGTAGCCTCTTGTGACCTATGTGCTGGGGTTCTCAATGAAAACAATATTGCAGATCAGGATGACCTCATTCTAGAAGTCAACAGTCTCCAAAACTCTACTTTTTACTTCCTCCAAATGTGTGGGGGATCTTTCCAATGCAAATGACAGAAAGCTCAACTCAGTTTGAGCAAAAAAGGGTTGTATCACTTTTGAGAACAGTGAACAGTACCCAAGGATCAGCTTCAGGCATGGTGGGATCCAGGGATCCAAATAATGATATTAGACCTGCTTCTCCATCTTTTTGCACCCTATCCATTTCATTGGTGTACATGTAGGCAAGCTCTCATCCTTGGCGCAACAGTTCCAGGCTTACGTTTTCCCTTAACGGCTACTTGTCTACCTGAATAAAAGCCTCTTTGCCCTCATAGTTCCCACAGAAGTCCTGAGATTAAGCCTAATGGAACTGACTTAGATCAGATGTTCGCTCTGGGTTGTGCTGAAATCAGCCTCATCCAAACCTTGTGCCCTGAGTGATGAGGAGAGGTGGTTCTCTAATGGAAAGTTTGGCTGCTGTGCAAGGAACGGACTGAATGGATTCTGGGGAAGCCAAAGCAACAAACATGACCTGCCGTAGGAGGAGGAGAGGACTGGGATGAAAAGATGTCCTTGCTGGCTTAGGGGCCTGAGTCGACTGGCAGATGTTCTGGAGATCTCAGTGTCTTTCCTGGCAGGGAGTGGATGGCAAACTCCAAAGTGATGATTGGAATGGATTTAATGAAGGGATAATTTGTAAGTTGTGGCCAAGGTAAGAAAAACCAAGAAGAGATGGAGGAGCACTCCAGAGCTAACAATGGAAGAGGCCAAAACCACCCCTTAATCTGAAATGGCAAGGAAAAGGAGCAGTTACTTGAAACCAGCAAGACTCATAGCTACAGAAAAGGGCCACCACTAAGAGCTATGGTCTTTGGGGGGGAAGTACAACCCCTGCGACCCTCACCACTGATCTCCTGCTGGTTTCTCCCATTGGCTGAGGTTGACTGGAAGCCAGAGGCAAGGGAGCCACACTGATGCATTCTGATAAGCTCTGTCTCCAAAGGCACAAGCAGGGTGGAAAAAGGTAGAGACAGCACACACATCTCTCTACCTCCAAGAGGCTGAGACGCTCTCAACTCCTGGAGGTTCTTTTTTTTTTTCCCCCATCTCTTTTAATATAAACTTCATTACTGTTTGGGTAGTTGGAAAATACAATTGTGTCATTATTAATGATGTTGAATTTTTTCCCAAAGATTCCATTTTCTCGCTTAAAAGTTGTCTGCTTATACCATATTATCAGTAGACACATTATTAGGCATTCCCATGGAGCAGGAATAAAGGCTCATAAAAACTCTCTTTGGTTTTAGAATAGTATTGTTCTTCCAGTTTCAGGTAACCATTACAGATGTTTCTTCAAATTGTATTATGTGTTGTATTCCTAAGAGCAGTGATGACTTACTATGGACAATTATTAGAAGCAAGAATGTTTTTTATTGCCTTCAGCTTCAGAACTTCTCAAAAGATTACCATAGATCAAGTCCTAGGGAAAAAATCCAAGCTGGAATCTTTTTTGATTAAATATTTAATGCTGAATCCTAGAGTGGAGGCATACAAATGGTTTTCAGCAAAATGTTACAACGAATGGCAAATCCTTAATATGGTGGCCTTCTTATATTTTCACAAATATCAGAGAATTTGCCTTGTATTTGTAAAGCTATGAAGTGTGATCTTATATATATTCGGCTGTAATTTGCCTTAAGTTGATGTCCTTTCTCTTTCCCTATGCTGTTAATCTTTGATTTTATGATTAATAACAGCAGCTCTGGGCCATAATTTGTACATACTAAATTTAATTTCAAATTTTTAGAACTGGCATTTACATGAGCTAAAACAATATGAAACAACAACAACAACTTCCCTTTTAAAATCCTGTCTATGGGGACCTGGGTGGCTCAGTTGGCTAAGCGTCCGCTTTCGGCTCAGGTCATGATCTCAGGGTCCTGGGATTGAGCTACACATCGGGCTCCCAGCAGGGAGTGTGTTTCTCCTTCTCCCTTTGCCTCTCCCCCTGCTTGTGTGCTCTTTATCTTTCTCTTTCTCTCAAATGAATACATAAAATCTTAAAAATAAATAAATTTAAATACATACATACATACATACATACATAAAATCCTGTCTATGCTAATCCTAAAACCTCTCCTCTATACTACATAGGAGGAAAACTTTGTATTAATATTATTCCTTCTGTGAGATGGTCTGAGGACTGGAAGAATGGCTCCCACGAAATGGCTAGTCCTTGAGGCAAGGGAGGGAGTTCAGTGAGCTCTAAGGGAGGAGAATGAACGTGGAAAAAAGTGAAGGTAATGGATGAATATAGCTTGTAGTAAAGACATGCTAGAGACTGATCTGAAGGGAGGTGAACGTTCATCAAACACATCTGATACCTTGGGTGACATCCAATTATGGAAAATCTTGAAAGGTAGACGGATGATTTGAATTTGATTTGGTGGACAATAGGGAACCTTCATACACCGTATCAGAGAGAAGGGACTCAGAGAGGTAATTGCTAGGGACTAAACATTCCTGTCCCCCCAAATCCATATATTGAAGCCCTCATCCTCAATGTGATGGTATGTGAAGGTTGGACCCTTGAAAGATAATGAGGCTTGGATGAGGTCATGAGTGTAGAGTGCCTACGATGGAACTGGTGCCTTTCTTGGAAATAAAGAGACCAGACCACTCTCTCTCCACCAGGTGGGGATACAGCAAGATGGTAACCATCCATAGGCCAGGAAGAGGACGCTCACCAGAACCCCATGTTGGCACCCTGATCTTGCACTTCCAGCCTCCAGAACTATGAGAAATAAGTGTTGTTTGAGTCACCCAGTCCATGGTATTCTGTGATAGCAGCCTCAACTACGACAGGGATCTACACTGACCTCTTCTTTGTACAGATGAGGAATCTGGGACCAAGAGGATGGAAAGTGTTAGATCTAAAGTCACACTCTAAATCAAGATATGGGAATATTTAGAGAGTGGAACAATGTGATGATATCATTATTTTTTAATTTTTAAAAGAATCCACTGTAGCTTATCCATTGCATTTGATTTTAGTCTTGAACTCTTGTAGCCATTCTCTGGACTTCCTCCAGTGTCAAGGTCATCACTGGGACATCAGCCTTTGAGCGGGGGCCTTTTTTTTTTTTTTTCTCTTTCAATTCCTGGTCCTCTGAACTATGACAGTAATAGTCCAGACCCTGTGCTGCTTTCCTTGTGAGTACCCTCTACCCTGTAGATGCGCCAAGTGTATCAATGTGGTTTTTCCCTTGTTCTTATTGGTCTTAAACCTTCTACCTCCTTCCAAGCCCCAATCTGTACCCAAAGGGCCTATCAATGCCAATCTTCACCCAGAATTGTAAAATATAATATGCCCCAAACACAGTTTTTCAATCATTGTTCTCTAATCTTTCTGCAGTTATTACTACTGAGGTGTTTTCAATGGTCCAATTTCAAACCAGAGAAAAAACAAGCTAGGCTCTGACTCTGTTGCTACGTAGAAAAACCCTAACCAACAGGGACATGGAAGAATTGTTGGATTCTGTTTTGTGCTCAGTTCATCAGGTGTTGCCTTTGCTTTGCTTTGTTATCTGAGTTTGCAAAGTATTTCTTATCAGATTAAAAACACAAAAACAACACAAGGAACCAACAACAAAAAATCCAGTTGGGAGCTCTGAGATGCAAATTCAGTTCTCAGCTTTCCTCATTTCCACTTCAGATTTTTAAAATGGGAACATTTATATAGCTGTGCCTCCCCAGGGTATTATTGGAGGAAGGGAAGTTGGTAATTAGTATTTATTGTGTGCCTAGTCTGTCGCAGGCAATGTTCTTTAAATAATTCCTATCCTATGAGGCAAGCTTGCAGGAGTTGAGTAAATTCACTCCTCCAGCAAGTGGCAGAGACACTGTGAGCCCTTCTCGCTACTCTCCAAGTCCAGAATTTTCCACTAAGCTGAGCTCATACAGGGACCCAGGGAACGTGTCAGTCTGCGTGAAACCGCCAGAATCCAGAGTTAGAGCATTATCACATACCAAAAGCATTGTTTCATAATGAAGAGACATATCAAAAGAACTCAAATATTGTATGTGTCTTTATGAAAATAAAGGATGTCTTCATTCGTTCAGGCTGCTGAAACAGAGTCCGGTAGATCAGGTAGCTTATAAACAGAAATTTGTTTCTCGAAGTTCCGGAGGCTGGAAGTCTGGGATCAGGATGCCAGCAGAGTTGAGTACTGGTGAAGCCCTCTTTTGATTTATGGACAGCGCTCTCACTGCTGCCTTACTGGGCAGAAAGAGAGGAAAGCTAGCTCTCTTCTTCTCCTAAGGACGCTAATCCTATCATGGGGGCTCCACCCCCCTGTCCTAATTACCTCCGGAAGGCCCCACTGCAAATACCATCACATTAGGACCTCAACCCATGAATTTGGAAGGGAAGGTGTTGCGCCCATAGCAGGGGACACTCACATATCAGGACAGTGCAACGCTTACTAGAATCTTTTTGCTCCTATCCACTTCCATCATAATCTTGAACTACTTTCATTCCTTTCATGACCCTAAAAGGAGAAATCCCAGAAGAATAGATTGTCTCATCTCTGTTCTTCTTGTTCATCCTTTACTATGTCTTTCAATTACTCCTATCTGGCTGGCCCCAGCCTTGATTGTCTACGTCATGATCCTCTGCCCTTCTCCTCTTTCTTCCTGTTTTGTACTACACAAGTCCAGTGAACACGTCCAACGAAGACTGAAACTGTCTTTGATGGGACAGGTGAGGGGAAGACTAAAATACAGACACACACACAGAGCTGGCCTTGCTTTGAGTGTTTCCAGTATCTATGAATTCTGTTCCATTCCAATTTTAGTATACGTGCTGCCGAGGGGAGCACTGTGAATTTGGTTGGTTATCATGGTTCAAGTCTATGTCCCCGGTCTCTCAACAACACAGTTCGAGTTTCAGTTACTATGGTCTATTAACTGCAAGTAATTTTATCAAGTACAAACTTTGCTGCCAGCTTCTCATTAAGAAAATCGCTGTGTAAACAGCCGACATGCGTCGCGTGGTGACTGGTCCCGTGACTCCTCTCACGATCTGTCGTTGACAGGTCACTACATGTCGGTTCATTCACACACAGACTGCACAGTGGGTAGTGATGTTTCTTCCCATCGATGACATTTGATACGGATGGGTAATAGAAAGGGGGGCTTGTCCAAAAAATGTTGGAAGTACAGGCAAGTGGAAAGTGATCATGGTGGAAGAGAGCTTCGGATCAAAGGTGCGTGGAATCACAGAAGAACTGGTTGCCCCTGGGAGTGTAGGTGCCGGTGCTGTTCCAGAGAGTCTTGCTGTGTAGCCAGACGTCAGGGAAGAGAGGATAAAGACGCCCCAGAAGAAGTGAGAAGTTTCACAGCGTGGGAGCTCTCAGAGACATTTCGCCTCACTGAAAGTAGAAAGGATAAAATGTTGCCGGCTGATCCAGACTTAGAAAGGAGTAGGATGGCTTGTCAAGGCATGGAAAAGGCACTCACTCAATCCTCAGTTGTGTGATGAGGAGAAGGCCACAAGCACGGTGCGCACCGCTCTCAGGTTTTCGACAAAGAAATAAAACACATGAATTCTCAGTCTTCCTAATGTCTTAAGGGATAGATTACTAAGTAAATAGGTCTTACAATTTTTTTTCATTTCCCTATGTATTTACAGCTGACAGCAAGACCATTTTTAATGTTTCAATAAAAAATTTTAAATGCCCAGAGAACAATACTAATTTTCTCAAGTGATTGAGATCCCGTGGTATGGTTTCGGTCGGCACAGTCATTTTTATTGGCCAGCACGGCTGTGCAAAGGCAGAACCGTCTATCTCTCTCTCTCCACCTGTCCATCCTGCCCTCTATCTGTCCATCCATCCATGTCCACCTCTCTCTCTCTCTCTCTCACCCCTTTCTCCATCCATCCGGCTCTCTATCTGTCCCTATCCATCTGCCCCTATCTGTCCATCTCCCATCTGTCAACATATTTTCCCTGTATTCTCATATAATTCGCTAGACCATCATTAATTTTCAGTTCCAACAATAGCAATTTATTCATCCCCCCAAATGCCACGTGAATATCACCAATTTCATCCTGTAGCTGCATTGCCCAGCTCCCTTAGAGGAATCTCAAATGCAAATGTGAAATAGCCTCGGCCTGAGTGAAACAGGCTGCCGGTAATCAGGATCTTGACAGTGTAATTAAGGGAACGATATTTCTGGAGCCTCTAAATTTATCAGCTCCACCATCTGCCTAAAAATCACCTACGTAGGAATTTCCCACCACTTCTTCCAGGGAGAAAATAGTCTCTGACCTGAGGGAACTCCCATCTGATAAGTAGAAATAGAACCCCTGTCCAGGCTACCCCTGATTTGCATCATCCTTAAATCAAGACTGTTTGTTATGCTAGGAAACGCAGACTGCTAATGCAATTAAGTGCTAATGGGCCTGTTGTGCCATTCTGAAAAGGCAAGTCATCAAGTTCCCGAGTGAATCACCTCTTAGACAAGCAAGACTGGGGAAAAGCAAGACTGGGGAAAACCGGCAACAGCTTGGTTATCTTCCTGGTGGTCTTTCACCACAAATGTTGAAAATGGGCCGCGCCCATGTGAATGCAAATTGCGCCCATCTTCCAGTCTCTGAGAAATTGGGGATCTAAAATTGGGGTGGCTGGGTCGGCAGAGAGGCAGCTGTAATGGAAGGATGGAAATATGCCCACTTTGCTGCGTGACTTCACAGCGCAGTTTGGTGATGGGAGTCATTGTCACAGAGGCGGACGCATCCTCGCTGCCCGGCCCCACAAATTCATACGAGCCCTCCTTGGCCTCTGGGGAGACATACGTAGGCCTCAGGACTGAAAGCTCTCTGTGCCTGGTCGGATGGCCAGCACACTCTGCTACACTTTATCTTATTGGTCATTACCGATCACCCTACCTTTATGAAATGGATCTCTTCCAGAAAACCTCCCTCTCTTCAGTGAAGACAAAAAGATTTTCCTATTGATTTCCGTTAGTTGACTGTTCTGATCCCCTTCTGTTCACCCCCTCGGTGAGGGAGAGGTCCCCGCCGTGAATAGCTGGAGACAGCAGAACCCAGGACACCGAACACTGGTGAGCCTGGTGGCAGCTCATTAATGACATTTACTTGGACCCTGGGGACAATGCTGCGAGCCTTGCAGGACCACGCAGGGTTTACTGGGGGGCAGAGGGAAACAGCAGGGACTGGACGAAGTAACTACCGGGCGAGACGCTCTCCGGTTCCCATGGGAGTGTGGGATTGGCTTGTTTGAGTCATTTGGCCGGTGGTCTGAGAAGAAATACCCATTAGGGGAAGGACTAGGGGGCGTACAGGGAACCAGGGTGGTGGGCATATCCGATGAGAGCAGGAGCCCTGGCAGGCTCCAAGAGGTCAAGGCAGCATGTGCAGCTTTAAGCCTTAGGATACATTGATCAGTGTCTTGGGATTCTTTAGAAGCCAGGTTGGAGGTGGAGATTCTGGGGGAGGGACTTACGGAGAGAGGACACTCTGGAGAAATCTGTAAGGCAAGAGTTGAAGCAAGAGAGGCAAGAGAGGAAGCTAAGCAAAAATGTGCTATCAGCTGGAGTGTAGCCTCATCCCAATCCCACAGGGGGCTCTGGAACATGAAGGGTAGCCCAGAGCAACCCCCCCACCCCGCCTTATGCAAAAGAGTTGGGATTTTAAGTCCCTGCATGAGTTAGCCACTGGCTGTAGGCTACTTTGCGAGTAAAGAGAGGCCACTCTTATCGGCCAGGGGCAGCTCTCTAGAGGAAAAGAAGGCTTTTACTGTGGGCAGTCATTATTCACATCCCATGAAGGTTGAGGGATCCAACCTAGAGAAGGGAATTTTGGCAGAGGATCAATGATGCCTACAGTAACCCCTGGTGTGTTCATGTGGGGAAAAACATCCCAGCCCCTGTACACAGGATCTTCAGGGGGCAAAGAGATACTGATAGTAGCCAGTTCTTTTCTAGCCACCACCTAGAAGTTTCCTTTTCTTTACAACTATATTCAAGTCCTAATAACTCACCCCGGCATTTACTCATGACTCTCTCCCCTACACCCTGGAAGAATTACTTTATTTTTTCCCCCAAAGACTGACTGACTGACTTATTTATTTATGTATTTATTTATGTATTTATTTATTTATTTATTTATTTATCAGAAAGAAAGAGATCACAAGTAGGCAGAGAGGCAGGCAGAGGGAGAGGGAGAAGCAGGCTCCCTGCTGAGCAGAGACCCCATGCGGGGCTCGATCCCAGGACCCTGAGATCATGAACTGAACCGAGGCAAAGGCTTTAACCCACCGAGCCACCCAGGCGCTCCTGGAAGAATTACTTTTTAATGCTTTGAAATTCCCAGTGTCCTTTTCAGGGTCCCTCTGCAGCCTTACATTTTTGACTTGGGCTTTTTATTACTTGTAATAGGACTAGGCTGTAATATTACAAATGCAATGCAAATTAACATGTTTCATTTTTCATCCTGAAACTCTTTCAAGTCGGTATTTTCAGGTTTTGTAAGCTGAATCAAAGTGATTAAGTTTGAAGTCCTTTATTGATTTTAAGTAGAATTAGGAACAGGAATACAGATATATCTGGAGTTCTAGAATCTGATTTAAGAACATCCATATTGACATAGAGCCTGAGTCAAGATGAAAATGAAGGCCTTTATGGAGCTTCAGAGATCAAGAAGAATTCTTAGAATTACTCTTACTCATTTCCCTTTCATAAGGATTCAGGGAGAGATCCTAAAATATCCCTCGATCTGTCTTGGTCCGGCAGGTACAGTCTTGCAGAGAAAAGAGGCAATTTCTTATTTAGGCAAAATCTGCTGCAGCGCCTAGACTGTGTCTGTGTCATCAAATGAGTGAGTCAGTGGACTAGTGGTAGTAGCCGGAAATGTATTCCCTGTTGCCAGTAGACACTGCAATAGAATTCTCTGACAATAAAGTCCAGTCTCACTTTGCATGTTCAACATGGCTTTGTTAGAAGAGGAGAGGAGCTACCCTAGGCATCTGACTCTCAGTTCTGTGTTTTAAAAAAATCATCCTTCCACATGAGAATTCTCAGACCATATTAGGTGTAACTTAGGGATTCCTTTACTTGAAAATGTCAAGCTTCTCAATTTTGAGTGAGATACAGGAGTGATGAGTGATGGTCTTTGAGTGGCTGTTGTGTTCTATGAATTTATCATCCTTCCTAATGAGAACACTAGATTAAAAGTTAGAAAAGGAGGGCTCTGGACTCAGGTTAGCTCTGTTGTCCCCAGTAAAGAAGACAATTCCGATCCATGCCTGACTTACTCCATGGGTTCTAAGAATCAGCTTCTTACAGAGCTTTATAGCTAGGAGGGACAGAAAAAAAATAACAGAATATGAATTGGCAATTTCATGTTACTTGACCATAATCATGTAGCTAGTTTGCATGAAATGTGAGACGAAAATTCGTGTGTCTCTGATTTTCAGCCCAGGGCTTAATTTGCTTCACCCAATACACCTCAGCATCCAGGTGAAGTGTCCTAAGAACAATTCAGAGTTATGCAAATATACAATCCTTTTATTGGTGTTTTGCCTTTGGAGAGGGTGGGGGCCTGCTGGTCTGGAACTTTGGCGAGATGGGAGGGCGGGATAGAGATTGGGAGTACCTTCTAGAGAAGATCAAAGGGTTGAGGAGATCTCTGGGCAGATAAGAGAATGAAAGAGTAAAACCTTGGGGAGTACCAGAAAGAGGAGATGAGAGGAGGGTAGGATTCTGGTCATGACGGCCCATGGGCCAAGGCCTCTCTTGCCCTAATTAATATGGAAACTTGCCTCTTGTCCCGAAAGACTTCTAGAATAGCACCAGCTATTCTCACTGCACTTGTCTGTCAAGAGACTTTGTGTTGGCTTACAAAACACGTGACTGTGTCGTTCATCTGCCTCTCCAGCCTCCCTCTCCTACCCCTCCCCCCCATTCGTCACTTCTTTGTTCCACGTACAGACAGACTAAATTTTGTGTGAAGCATCCTCTGGTTCTTCTCAGTTGCAGCATCCCTAGACTCTTTACTTCCTCTTCCCTGGTTCGCCGTCTACCTTAGGGCTGCTTTCTGCTCCTTAGCAGTAATGGGTTTGAAAGGGAAAAATGCAAATCAACCCAATCCGTATCGGAGGCAATGGAGAAAAAAATGTGTCAGGGGACTCCATCAGTGAAGACGGAGCATGTAGGCATGTCTGTGTTTCACAAAAACTTCAGGTGAACATTTCGTTTTTTGTACCCAGATCTCCCAACACACACACAACACAAAGACAACCCAAAATCGATAGTGTCCGTGCTCAGAACACATCAAATGTCCTTGGTGTGTATGTGTGCACATGTGAACGCAGTGGGGCCTGTAACTGTCTCTGTCTCAGCATTCGGGAACCAAGCATTTTGGCTAAGGTGAATTTAGGATCTTGAAATGAAGTTGGAGTCAAATAAACCCAGTAAGAACTAACTGAGTGAATGTGTAGGAGCAGGGAAGGCTGGTGGGGGTTGTGATGAAGCAGGATCTAGAAGGGAGAGCAGGGCTTTGGATCGGGACCTACCTGCATTTTAATCCCTGCTTTGTTACTTACTGGTTGAGTGACTTCAGGCAAGTGTTTTGTTTTGTTTTTTAAGTCTTTGATCCTTTGTGTCTATAAAAAAAACATTAATACTTACCTCAAAAGAGAATCTATATGGTTTAATGAAATATTTTATGTCTCTGGCACAGGGCCTGGCACATATGCAATAAATTGAAGGCAATCCTCTCTCTGGCTTGCGTATTTTACTGGAAAGGTAGCTCTCTCTCCTAAGCAGTAGTTTTGGAGCAGGATGTATATAGAGGCCTTTAGAAATCCCCAAATCTGTGAATGCTACTAAAATATATGTATCTATATTTTCTTTCATTAAGTGGTGATAAAAAGGATTTGCCCTGGTCCTTTCACCAAATTACTGACTTCACAGGGGCACCTGGGTGGCTCAGTGGGTTAAGCCTCTGCCTTGGGCTCAGGTCATGATCTCAGGGTCCTGGGATCGAACCCCACATTGGGCTCTCTGCTCGGCAAGGAGCCTGCTTCCCCCCATCTCTGCCTGCCTTTATGCCCACTTGTGATCTCTCTCTCTCTGTCAAATGGATGGATGAAATCTTAAAAAAAAAAAAAAAATTACTGACTTCACTGTGCAACTCCAAACAACCCAGTCAGTATTCTAGTGCTCTGTTTGTCTCTGACTTGTGTTTTCTGGCAGAAAAACCAGCACTTTCATAATCAGTACTGTCATTTGCCCTTTTAGGCCATTTCCCAAAAAGAAAACGGAGTAGAGTGTGCACGCATGGTGTGTGTGTGTCTTTAATGACGTCACGTACGAGAATAGCAGAGGCGGACAGACGGGTCTATGGAGGGAAGTCAGCCGGCATCTTTAGAACTGCTCCCTAGCAAAATTACAAAGGACCGCAAGTCATAGGCATTAAGAGTCACACACAGTAACAACTGTATTAAATCCGTCAAGGCCAAAGATCTACTACTGTCTGTGGTTGATTGAAAACGGAATATAAATATATACCCAACAGGGCGCCTGGGTGGCTCAGTTGGTTGGGCGACTGCCTTCGGCTCAGGCCATGATCCCGGAGTCCCGGGATCGAGTCCCATGTCGGGCTCCCGGCTCTGTGGGAAGTCTGTTTCTCCCTCTGACCTTCTCCCCTTTCATTCTCAGTCTCTCTCTCTCTAATAAATAAATTTAAAAAATCTTTAGGAAAAAAAAAATATATATATATATATACCCAACAATAGTGCTGCCAAAACTAGGAAGGGAGAAAGAACAGTATAAATTGTGGTTTCTAGGAAAAGTTTGATGGCAAAAATCAGACTTGAGTTGGTCCTCAAAAAGTGAAAAGATTTGTAGTTAGCCTACTTATAATGTCACAAAGAAAGTCCGTAAATAGAGGAGCTTATTACATGATGCCTGGAAAAGAGGTCATAAGTCATGAGCACAATTGCTTGATTGTGAATCAGTCTCAATTTCCCTGTAAACAGAATATGAAATTTGTATATATGTGTAATTTTAACTAAGACCCTATTTTCAAGTTTGTAGAGGTAATTCTGTATTTAACCAACTCTAAATTATAAAAACACCTTTTGAAAGTTTATATAAACTTGATTAAATAAAGCAATAAATAATAAGTCATTATAAAGTTTAAATAGCTAAACATGTATAAATGAATTTCAAGCAAAGGCATACAATAATGTATTAGTAATTCCTGGTGTTTCTTTTCCCTTGAAGAGATCAGAAGTTGAAGGAACAAGTATTTGTTCAAAGTTTAGGTTCTAATACATCAGGTTGTATTTTGTTGTTTTCTCCATTTTATATTCAAGCTTTTTTGTTGTTGTTGTTGAGACAGAGACCGTGTGAGTGTGGGGGTGGTGGGGAAATGGCAGAGGGAGAGGGAGAGAATCTTAAGCAGACTTCATGCCCAGCTCAGAGCCTAATGAGGGGCTCCATCTCCCGACCCTGAGATCATGACCTGAGCCAAAATCAAGAGTTGGATGTTAAACCAACTGAGCCACCCAGATGTCCCTTTATTTAAACTTTTCTTGTAGCAAAAAAGAGCCTAAAAAATAATTGCTAGTTATTCAGGTTTCTGGAAACTTCACCCTGTGCGCTTATATTATTCTGAGAAAGCAGATCTTAGAATTGTAGAAGCCAACTTTTTTTTAAAAAAGTGTTATTTATTTGAAAGAGAGTGTGCACAAGTAGGGGGTGTAGAGGGGGGTGTAGGGGCAGAGGGAGACGGAGAAGCAGACTCTCTGCTGAGCAGGGAGCCAGACTCAGGGCTGGATCCCAGGACCCTGCGATCATGACCAGAGCCAAAGGCTTAACCAACTAAGCTACCCAGGTGCCCCTAGATGCCAGCTTCTTCTGGAACTTGATTTTCTACCACTGGACCCTCTGCCATGTTGTTTTTCCTCCATTTCAAGCTTTACGGCTTTAGCTTGAATAACTGGATTGAAAGATAATTTTATCTAAAATTCAACAGCTCCAAGTCCAGAATGGAATTATCACAGAAATCTTTGTTTACGTCATCTTTTAGGGGTCGAACGTCTTTTTGATTATAAATAATTTAGTGATTTTTAAAGTCAAATGCATGATTAATTATTTGCTTTTTCACTTGATAAACGTTATTTTAGTACCTATAATTCATTCATTCAGTAAATAACTGTTGAGCACATACAACATGCGAGCAGGTTCAAGTACTGGGAGTAGAACGGTAAGGAAGTGGGCCAAGTTCTTCCTGCACTGGAGCGTGCATTTCAACAGACAAGATAGATGATACACAAAAAAACAATCCAGATACAAGTGCTATGAAGGGAATGAGGAATGTGAAGGTAAGGGACTAGACGAGTTATTCTAGGTAATTGTTTATAATGGGCAATTGGGAATACTGTGCATTGGAGATACCAAGATGTTCTCCAGGAATTCACAGACAAATGAGAACAACAGGTGTGGAAACGAAGAATCTTAAATATACGTGCTCTAAATTTTTGTGTGGGATCTGCAAGGGCCCTAGGAGGCTCCAAGATCCTAGGAGCGTAAGAAAGGTATTAAGTGGAATCTTAAAGATGGGGAAAAAAGACTTTCTTGGTAGCAGGAATTGCGTATGCAAAAGCTTCAAGGCGCATAATGTATGGCCTCATTTAAGAATAGCCATTAATCTTGGGTGGCTGGAACACGGAATATATATATTCAGGTGATGCTGCCTTTCTTAGCAACACCCTTAGGCAGTTGTACCTTTACTCGTATGCCGCCGTATTGCATTTTTAGAATTCTTCTTTGGAATTGCCTTCCAAGACAATTTCTTAGCAAAGTCTGAAAATCTACTCTAGGGTCACATGGGAATCCCTCCTGGTCTAAATCTGTTCTATTTTTCACTTCCGCCCTGCTCGGCTCAGCTCCTCACCCTCCAACCCTTTAGACAGGGGTTCCTGCCTCTCAGACGAAGGTGAGTCTTGACAAGAGCTTCGGAATATAGTTGGGCAATGGTGTTGTGCCGACGGAGGCCGACGACCAGGGACACCACACCCAAGATGCGTAATGAAACCGAATGGCATCAATTCTTAAGGAAAATAGTTCAGCAACATTTGTGAGTGCCTACCACTGGGCCAGGTGCTCTATTCTGCTTCGCTTCTCGTTCTAGTGAGCTTTACTTACTAATTCCATCTTCACCCTGTAATATAAATCCGCACGCTCAGGACTATCCTTCTCTTAAAAAGTTAGAGAACTGTAGCCTGTGGCTTCTTATGAAATACAGCCTGGAGCCTTGTGCATTATACCCGAATCGATTTAGAAGTGAACACTTCAGTGTCTCTCCCACCACGATGTTCTTCCTCGATAACTTAGAACTACAGAAGTTATAATAAACAATTGTGTTGATCTTTTTGCTCTGCTCTCTATAATAAAATACCACACCATAGACCGAGTAGCTTATAAATAACAGAAACGTATGTCTCACGGTTCTGGAAGCCGGAAGCCCAAGATCAGGGTGGCAGCATGGGCAGACGAGGGCTGTCTTCCAGGCTGTCGGCTTTTTGTCACATCCTCACAGGGGGAAGGGGCCAGTGGGTGAGGGAGCTCTGTGGAGTCTCTTGTATAAGGGGACTAATTCCATTTACATGGGTTCCACCTTCACGACTTAATCACCTCCCAGACGGCCCCCCCACCTCCTAATACTGTCATCTTGGGCAGTAGGTTTTCAACATACAAATTTGGGGGAGACACAAACCTTGAGACCATGGCAACAGTGAGATATTTGCATTAGGGCTTGATGAAGTGATTTCGTGTCCGTTTCCCTTAGCACTCGCGAGCACGCCCTGATTCTGTGGCACGGGATGCCAGAGCACGAGTGAGCCCGTGCGTGCGGGTGTGCCCAGGTCAGAGGTGTGAGCCTCATTCTCCCTGTGCTCCCGTGCAGAAGCCACATTCCCTTCCAGGAAGGATACAGACACCATCCGAGCGGTTGTGCCTGCCTCACGGTTCTCACCGTGCAAAGTGCTCATCGGGATTCTGCCAGGGAAGGCATGATCACGGAGAAAAGACGCTCCTCTTTGGGTCGCGCTGACAAGAAGGCTGCTTCTCAGTGTTGGAGTGATTAGTTTGACCTTTCATTTTTAAGTGGTTTTATGAAAATGTGAGCCCTGCGTGCTCTGTAATTTTAAACGTAGAGGGGGTTTTTGTTTTGTTTTGTTTTGTTTTGTTTCTTCTTTTTCTAAACCAGGCCTACGAAACTTGAGCTAATCTTAAACACTCATGGGGCGCCTGGGTGGCTCAGTGGGTTAAATAAAGCCTCTGCCTTCGGCTCAGGTCATGATCTCAGGGTCCTGGGATCGAGCCCTGCATTGGGCTCTCTGCTCAGTAGGGAGCCTGCTTCCCCCCCTCTCTCTGCCTGCCTCTCTGCCTACTTGTGATCTCTCTCTGTCAAATAAATAAATAAAATCTTTAAAAAAAATCTTAAACACTCATGTGGGTTCGGGTAATCATCTCCCCAAATCACCAGCTGCCAGTGGCGTCTGCTCGTTATGCCGTCCTTAATGAAAAGGGAAACTTAGTAAAAGCATGAGAGTCCTACCCAAAATGTCCTAGCAAATCATTACTTAGAAACATGACAGGCATGGAGATCTGAGGAAGCCCTTCTTTCCTAATATAATTTTCCCACTCATACTAAAATTTGTCGTCCTCCAGAAGGGGTGATAGGAAGTGTGTGATGAATGGCCCGGGGTGATTTGAGAGGCCTCACTCTGGGGAGAACAGTTTTTCTGTTTTTAAGATTTATTTATTTGAGAGAGAGAGAGAGAAGGCGTGCATGCGTGCACATGCACGAGTGAGCTGGGGGAGGGCCGTAGGGAGAGAGAATATCCTGAAGCAGAATTCCTGTTGAGTGAGGTTTGGGGAGCTGGATGAAGGGTTCTATCCCAGGACCCCGATATCATGACCTGAGCCAGAAGCAAGAGTCTGCTGCCTAGCTGACTGAGCTACCCAGGCACCCCAGAATGGTTCGTTTTTTAAAGAGCTATTTATCACTATCTCCATAGTAAGAGCTGAAGGAAGAAATTGGTAGGAAGGAAAGAAGAACAGAGGAAGAAAAGGAAAGAAGGAGGAAATAAACAGAAAGGAGAAACACATGCCATTATCATTTACCTCCATTGGATTTAAACCAGTTTATATCGTCCAAAGGACAGAAATAACATTTGGATTTAAGAGACATGCCATAAATCTTTCACCCTGACCTTGGCGCTGCTTGCTTGGATCCCTGATGAATGGCATTTGATTCCTGGAAATATGATAATGCCACTTGTTTTCTTATTTTGGGTGCTAAACCCAGTACATTCCTCATGTGAGCAGAAAGGCGCATCGATAACCGCGAAGGCCCACGGGTCCTGCAAAGGGAGTTTTCCGTCCCTCAGTTTTGAATGAGGCCCCGCATTCGTCTTCTCCCCCCGTGGCTGCTTTGAGCCCAAGCTGCTCCGTGTATGCTCTGGAGCCGATGCCAAGCCGCTGACCTCTGCATCTGATGGGGCCTCAGCTGAGACTCTGACCCAAGTTCCAACATAGTGTTGGAACCGTCATGTTGATCTTGGCTCTGATACTAACGGGCAGCCCATGAGTTCCACGGCGTCCATATGAACCCGGGCTCTGGCAATGCTTATGCCAGCCGCGAGATGCGATGAAGTTGGGAGGAGGGCAGCAAGACCCCGCCCCCCCCCCAATGTACGAGCATCTTAAGAGACGTGAGCAATGAGAACAGCTATGTTGCCGAATCACCATTTCAGAGCTTGGGAGAAGTCATAAGCCATCAGGAGGTGGAAAAAAACACGATATCTTCCATCTCCTCTTAAGAAAAAAAAAAATCCCTCCACATCAGAGAGGTGCCTTATGAACTGTGAAATGGGGAGGGAAGTTGAAATGTTTAGAGTCAGGTAATAGCTTTTATTATCAAAGGGAAGCTGACTTCCAGCCCTGCCATTGAGTCACGGTAGATTTCAGAGCCTCGGGCCTGGCCATGTGGCACTGACCGCAAGGACACCGGTGACATTTCAAGGCAGTGCTTTGTTGTTCAGCTCTTTCTTCTTCTTTTTTTTTTTTTCAGGAGATGTCAGGCCAGAGCTAGGGCACAAAAGGGCATGGTACTCTGGCCTGGGAAGCAGTTTTTCAAAAAGCAGTTGCACACAAACATTTCTACCAGCACATTCTGTGAGACGTAATCCCGTGTCAGGGAAGGAGTTGCACCTCTTTTATTGCCCCCAGAGTTCCTGGCACGGTGTCTGACTCCTGGTTCAAGACAGATCTGTGGGACTCACTAAGGAGCGATGAAAATGGATTTTAAGAGCCGTGCTACTAAAGATAGCTATTTGACTCCGGGGGAGGTACTGCTCTTACTGCTCTTAAGTTTGTTCCCGATGACTCATTTCACAGATGAGAAAACTGAGGCAAAGAAAAGGTAAATAGCTTTGCACTATATCGCTCAGCTTCCCTTAAGCTCTAAGGTTATACAGGAAAGAAGCACGCCCGCATGGCACCCTGGGTTAGCCGTGGACCCCGAGCCCAGGGACCCAGGTCTGATGCCCACACTGCGTTTGTGGAGCTTTCTCTTCTTAGATGAACCCTTGCTAGTCTCTCTGAGCTTCTACATCCACCCCTGGAAATGGTAATGGTAGTTATGCATGAGAAGGCACTTTGTAAACTGCAGAGCCCCATATGTAAACAATGATTAATTTTGCAAGACACTGTTCTCCAAACTCTGTTCTTACAGTTTTGTTTTGTTTTGTTTTGTTTTGTTTTGTTTTGTTTTGTTTTAAGGGTTCATGTAAGAGTAAAGGAAAGAATGGAATCCGTGACCAAATGACTTTGAAGTGGGGGTGCTTGGGTGGCTCAGTCACTTGAGCTTCTGACTCTTGGTTTCAGCTCAGGTCATGACCTTGCGGTTGTGGGACTGAGCCCCATGTTGGGCTCCACGCTGAGCAAGGAGTGTGCTTCAGGTTCTCTCTCCCTTCCCTTCTGCTTCCCCCCTGCTCATGCACTCTCTTTCTCTCTCTCAAATAAATAAATAAATAAATCTTTTTAAAATTACTTTGAAGCAAATGCTGTGTTTTGTCATTAATATTTTGCTTATGTTAAAGGCTCTGAGAAGTCCTGATATAAAGAAACCCACATGAATGTATTTTTATTTTGTTTTAAAGATTTAGTTATTTATATATTTGAGAGAGAGAGCATGTGAGCGAGGCCATGGTGGTGGGGGTGGGTAGGAGGTGGGGCAGAGGGAGAGAGAGGCTTTAGCAGACTCTGTGCTGAGCATGGAGCCCGATGCAGGGCTCAATCCCAGGACCCCAAGATCATGACCTAAGCCGAAACCAAGAGTCAGCCACTTAACCGACTGAGTCACCCGGGTGCCCCCATTTGAATGTGTTTAATTCCATGATTCTTAAATCAATTTCAACCATTATAATTGTCCATCTTTACCCATGGAGAGACCGACGTGAAGAATGTCACATACCTAATTTGTATGAATGTCGATAAATGTTATGTTCATTCATTCACCATCGCTGATTGAGCCTCTGGTGGGCAGGCAGCAGACTGCAGTTTTTCTTGGAAGTGTTGTATGGAGCTCCGTCAGGATTGCCCAGAGAGGGAGTGGTGCTAGTTAAAGTGCAGCTCTCTGGGTCCTACCCCAAACCTCGTAAATCAGAGTCATTCCAGGGCAGGGGCCTGGGAATATGCATTTGCCTCCGGCCCCGGGAGACACTGATGCACGCCGAGGTTTGATAACCACCCCTGTATACTGTGCTAAAGAAGAATTTGTGTCCTCGGGTTTTATGGGTTACTAGCTGTGTGACCCGGGCGAGCTACTTCCATATTTCTCAACTCCGTTTTAAGAAAAATGAAAAGGGGTATCACCACTTTATGAAGCTTTTGCAAAGATTCAATGCTATAATGTATGCAAAGTGCTAATTACATCTATATTCGTCCTTTTGGGCAGCTGTTACCCAAATTAACACAGATTGGGTGGCTTATAAACCACAGAAATGCATTTCTTACAGTTCTGGAGGTGGGCATCCAAGATCAGAGTGCCAGGTGGGTAGGGTGAAGGCCCTCTTCTGGGTGACAGATGTCTCCTTGGATCCCCACATGGGGGAATGGGGTCTGTGGGATCTCTTTTATAAGAGGGCTAATTCCATTCATGAGGCCTCCGCCCTCATGAGCTAATTACCTCCCAAAGGCCCCACGTCCAGTACCATCTCTTTGGGGATTAGGATTTCCAGCATAGAAATTTTGGAGGGACACAAACATTTAGACCATAGCGACGTCTGCTATAATGAGATCTCATTAATGGTGATAGTAGCTGTTATTGTTGTTGTTGTTATTCCCGGGACCACTGTACAGGTGGAGACATAAAATAAACATGAGCACTCTCTCCTCCAGTGCTCTGTTCAGCCCTGGAGTGAAATTTTAGCAGTCAGCCACAGACACCATGATCTATGTGCTGTAGGAGTGAAATCTGATGGAAAGCCAGACATTCACTGTGTGGAGAGGCTCATGGAAGGCTGTACAAAGAAGATATCTGAGCTAACCTGGGAGGAGGGGTCATTAGGTAAAAACCAACAAATCCCGCTAATACACAGAAGAAAAAACCTTCCTAAGAGTCCTTCTAGCAAACCTGAAGGAACATCGTCACGTATCTGGCCTTGCCTTTTTGGTAACGCTGGGAGTTGCCTTCTGACCCGTCACTTTATGTCTCAGAGGTATTCTTTCTCTGATTTAATTTTCTTCACAGATTGTCATAGGGAATATTTTTTTCTTAAAGAAAAAAAAAACAACTCTGCAAATATTCAGAAATAATTTAGAATAATAATTCTAGTTTCTTTATTGACTTTCCCCCCGTAGAGCTTCTGGTGGCCACTTGATAACTTTTGATTTTGCTGCTTCTCTCTTTTTTCCACTCTTTGTTCTCTTGCCAATAGGTGTCTAAAAGTGGCCATAAAGAGAGATCTAATTAATTCCAAGCTGAGTGGTGGATAGGACTAATAACAACCGGCATTAATTTCATAAGTGTTCTGTTTAGCATTAAGAAGAAAATTCAGCCAATTTTAGTTGATTGCCTGCTTTAGGATCAGTCTTGCTCAAGGGTGTTAGTAGGCTCTAAATGCAAAACATAGCCCCTGCCCTTAGGTAGCTGATTAATGAAGGAAACGACAAAGTGAGAAGTTTCAAAGTCAAGTAGTGATCCCCAGAGAAACCATGCAAGGCAAAACACAATCCTATTCGATGAAATAACTGTCTAAGTCTTTCTGTGATTAATTATGAGATCAGGTGGGCTAAGTACATTAGACCAGCCCCATGGAGTATTCTAGAAGAAAAGATTTGGGTGAAAAATACGAATTTAGTAAGTCTAAGTCTCACTTCTGCCCCCCCGAGGGATGCACATTTTCTCGTTGGGGAGCAGGTATGTGCTATGATTCCGGTGCATATGGAGCCAACTTTTCACGTATTTCTACAAAGATTGGCAAACATCAGGCAGCGAAGTGGCCCAGCATTGCTGGCATGTCCGTGCACACAGACACGTAATACGAGATAAATTGAGACACATCTCTTCCCTCCCCCCAAGCAGAAAAGAAGGAAAAATAAATGAGAGGATTGATTTGGTTTGGCCTTAAGCCATTTTGGTGATTTTTTTTTCTTTGAACTAATTTTTAAAAATTAATGTGTGCTCATTGTGAACACATTTTCCATTCATTTTTCCATTCATTTTTCAGTGTGATTATGGATATTGCAAGAGTGGCTCCCAGAGATGCGAGGCAGGATGGGTCAGAACTGCTGACCTTGCAGCAGCAGAGTCTTCTGATGGCTCAGGGAATCCTGGCTGGCTGGTGGTCACGTGATCCCCCACATAGGTCTTTGGTCAGAGAAATGCTCTAGCACAGAGCTGTATACGCCGTCTACCCCATCATTTCCCTCAGTTTAAAGAACCTGGTACATGAACCACGGAGCAAGGAAGCAGGCAATTCAACACTGAGTTCTTCCAATGTTACGATCTTTGCTTTTTTTGTTTTTTTCTTGCCTGCTTCTTATTTTTATTTTGTTCTTCCTCTTATTTTGTTTTTACTTTCTACTTATTTTGGAAATCATATAGTCTTCATGTGTTCTTTTCGTAGTTACCCTTTAATTTTTGATATGTGTATATGATTTAAAATCCAAACAGAATTACTGTCTCTCACCCCTTCTCCTCAAATACAAGGATCTTAGGAAGCTTTCACACCACACCTGTCTTCCATGTTATTTTGTTCAGGGTCTTATTTGCCACCTCCTTTTACATTCCCCAGACCAGTCATCACTTTTGTTATCCAGCAGTGATATTGGCTTGGGTTTTATCATAAGTTGACTGGTTTCTTTGTTCCCCATTGTTCTCTACTCCCACTACTTCTTTGGGGATTCAGTTTCTTTTTTTCCTGAAGCACTTCTTTAGTGCTTGTTTGGATTTTTAGCAAGAGTCCTTGTCTTATTCTATGTGTATGGCTTCTAATGCTTTAAACAGACTTCTACTACATGTTTGTCCTTCCTTGTATTATAGTGCATCGTATTTGTTTACCCAGGGCCGCCATAACAAAATACCGCAGCCTGAGTGGCTTAAACAATGGAAATGTACTTTCTCCCACTTCCGGAGATTCCAAATTTGACATATGTGTCCCATAGGTGTCCGCTGTGTTAATTTCTTCTGAGACCTCTCTTTGGCTTGTGGATAGATGTCTTCTCCCTGTGTCCTCACATGTTCTTCTATCCATGTGTAGCTCCCTCCAAACTGATCTACTTACAAGGACAACACTCATAGTGGATTAAGCCCCACTCTAATGACCACAGTTTACCTTAACAGCATCTTTAAAGAACTCTTATCTCCAAATACAATCACATTCTTAGATACTAGGGGTAAGGACTTTGACATAAGGACTTAGGGGCCGGTGGAGACACAGTTTAGCCCATACCGTAAGTTCTTAATGGCCTAAGAACCCCATGTGATGTGTCTGTTGACTAATTCTCATGGAGGATTTTCATCCTACGTGCTTTGAAATTTTGGACCGTGAGCTCATCTCCACTGGGTGTTTAACCATGGGAATACCATGTGCATGGGTGAAAGGTGTGTCCCTACAGAGCAGCTGTATCCAGAAGGTTCTACCAGGTGCTGCCAGAGTTTCAGTGGCTCAGGCCAATGTTTATGATAATTACCCTGCTTGGGGTTTCCCGGATCATGGAGGCTATAGAAGTATCAACCCCAGACCCTCATGACTCCTCTCAGCCTGTGCTTATAAAGCATCAGAGGAGAATTTTTATCCTATTCAAATTATAGGATGCTGTGAAGACAGGTTTTTTTCTACCTACTCTTTCACTAGCTGTGAAGCCCTTAAAAGGTTCAGATGTATGCAGAGACCTCAATTACAGGCTCTCACCGTGTAAGCATGGCCACCCACAGAGTTGCCCAGTAAATAATCCTACGTGATGCTAAAACCTGTTTTGGGTTATGGAGACCAGTTACCTCTCTTTCATTCTATCCCTGCTTGGTCATGGCATTAACTCATTGCTTCACATCACTTCCCTCTTTTTCCCTTGCACCCGAGGCTTTCAGATATTCATTCATGTCCGATTTTATCCAGCATGTTTAGGTGTTTGTAACACAAGGATTTTCAAGATATCTGGTATTCCATTACCAGAGCAAAAAGTTAGCTTTTTGCTTTTGAGATTGCTTTAAACTTAGATTAATTTAAGGAGGGGTGACTATGATAATGAGTATTCCCTTCCAAGAACCAAATGTTTGTTTAGATTTTCTTGGTGTCCCTCTGTTAGGTTTTGTTTTGTTTTGTTTTGTTTAAAGATTTTATTTATTTGACAGCGAGAGAGGGGTCACAAGCCGGGGGAGGGGAAGAGGGGGAAGCAGGCCTCCCACAGAGCGGGGAGCCCGATGCGGGGCCCCATCCCAGGACCCTGGGATCATGACCTGAGTAGAAGGCAGGTGCTTAAAGACTGAGCCACCCAGGCGCCCCCCTCTGTTAGGTTTTTAAAATTTTCTTTGTGTGGTTTTGTACTTCTTTCTATTTCTTAGTTATCTTTAGCTATTACACATAGAATCTCTTTTATTTTCACTTTTACTGACTTTGCATATGTGAAGGCTGTGATCTCCATATGTTAATCTTGTTCCTAGCTAACTTGTTGAATTCTTCTGTTGTTTCTATCAGTTTTCCAGCTGCCTCTCTTGGGTTTTTCGGGTATGCAATTATCTCAGCCCTAAAATATGACACTTTTACCTCTGTCCTCCCAATTTTTTATGCCCCCATTTTATTTCTTTTGCTAGATTGATAGTACTTTTGTAACAATGTTATGTAATAGACCAGAGAACATTCTTTTTTTAAAGATTTTATTTATTTTAGAGAGTGAGAGAGTGCAGGTGCATGCAAGGGAGGGGCGGAGGGGGGAGAGAGAGAGAGAGAGAGAGAGAATCTCAAGCAGACTTCGCACTAAGCATGGAGCCTGACTCAGGCCTCAGTCTGTCACGACCCTGAGATCCTGCCCTGAGCCGAAACCGAGAATGGGATACTCAACTAACGGTGCCACCCCAGTGCTCCAAGAATAGAAAGCATTCTTATATTTTCCCTAATTTAAACAGGAATGCTGCTGTTGGTTTCTTGTTAAGCTTGGCTCTGGCTAACATGCAGATTAAAATGACTGACATTTATGTAAGTCTCCAGAATTTAAAAGCACTTCCATGCACGTTGTCATGTTGAATTCTTGCCATCACCTGGTTTTATGGAACACAGAAACTATGCAGTTTGATCAATTTTCTTTTAAAGACAACTTATCAAAAATTTTCCCTGCGTGGCCAGTGACCTGCAGTTGTCCTGGCAGGTGGGTTTTATCCACTTTTGGTTACCAGATAGAGTGATAAGACCTACCTAGTCGGAAACATCCTATTGTCTGTTTTCGTATTGAAAACCCAAATCTGGTCTTCTTCTCTTCAACTGAAAAGCACCTAAGAAAAATACAAAAGCAGTGTAATGTTTTGGACTGAAATATATATGTCTCAGCATAAACTTTTAGAGTCTTCGCTAATTGCTTTAAAGTGTATAAAAAGCACTGCAAAGCCCTGGTCTGGTGTGTTTGCCTTTATGCAATTGGCGTTCCCTGCGCTGCTAAGGCTCTACGGTTTGTGCGCTCCTCAGAGGTGCCCAGCAGTCGGGACTAGTGGGGGGAAAATCCAAAAATTCCAACTGACATTCTATTTGCTAAGCTCCCTGTGGTGGATGGTGGCGGGAGCCTCATCCCCAGCAGAGGAAAGGGCTCTGTTTCTTCAATGGAAACGCTCAACCGTGTGCCTGCAGGGCTGCATCTTCCCAGAAGAGGGCGCCGTTCCCAATTCTCTTAGAGAGTCCACAAGGCTGATCTTCACAACCTGTGGATGAAATTCACCCCCCATAAAGCCTAATTCCGTACACCGTGCATGCAGTCTCACCTTAGAGCTGTAGCAGGTTTTTTCTCATCCGGACTTTAAGAAACATGGGAGAATCTTTGTAGAAGTTTCCCTTTTATAACTCTCCGTTTTGAAACATGATGCCGTCTTCATCACCATCAGCTGGGCACCTACTCAGCAGGGATCCCTAATAAACACTGGATAGAAAAGGAGCTGACTGCACAGCTTCGCATGGCTACGTAACAAGCACTAGCCAAGGCTGCATGTCATGGGTGGTCTTGTGAATGTATATTACTCTTAGCTGAAGTGAAATTTCTGAAGAAGCACAACCAGACGCGGTAAGGGGCCCTGGGAATGACATGGTCCCATCTGTTAGCCGTGTAGCTATTTCCTGGGGGTTTGGCAAGCCTTGTGGAAAAAGGAGTAAGTAAACTCTCCTTCCAGAGCCAGTCATGAAGTATGAGGAGCACGCTACAGTGACTCTTGAGGGCGGGTAGAGGTCCTGTGCCTCTGTTCACTACAGAGGACTCGGCCCATCTCTTGCTGCTCCTCCATGGTTTGGAGAAAGGGAACTGCTGAGTTCCCACTGATGCGTCTAATAAATGCAGAGGTGGAAGGAATCGTATACATCGTCTGCTCTGTATTCCTCAAATATGAGGAATGTAGGTTCAGGAGTGTTCTGTACCATCCCAGGAGCACACGCTTGTCAGTGGGAAAGTAGAGACAGAAATGCAGTATGGGCGTGCCTGGGTTGCTCAGTCGGTTAAGTATCTGACTCTTGATTTCAACTCAGGTCATGATCTCAGGGTCATAAGATTGAGCCCCACATCTGCTCTGCACAGGGCATGGAGCCTGCTTAAGATTCTCTCTCTTTCCCTCTCCCTCTGCCTTTCTCCCCCGACACCCTGTCTCTCCCTCTCTGAAAAAAAAATGCGGTATGGACCTCATCTTTGAGATGCAAGATGTCACTCCTTGTGACATTTCAAGCACTTTCACTCCTTCAGTAACAACTCATGACATAGATATTGCGTATATTCACAGTCTCTGGAATAGTGATGGCTTGAATAAAGAAGCACACCTTACTGGACACAAGTGCCTGATTTTGAATCCTGATTTCTGTCTTTCTTACTGAGAAATCATTACTGTTGTTCAGTCTTTAAAGCTGATGCTTCTATTTGTGGAATCTTTGGATGTATGAATATAAGACACCAAAGCTGTACCCCTTCATAGGCTAACCAGTGGCTAAGACAAGACCACATGAGGAAAGAAGAGCTGATATTTGGGGAGATGGAAGAATGGGCCACTTAACAGAGGAAGCCTAACTGACAGGTATTGGAGACTCAAGTAGGAGACCTCCTCCATGAGCCATGAGAAAGCGAGGGACGCCATATGCAAAGAATGGCAAATGGACAGATGGAGAAGCACTTCTGCTGGCTTTCCCCTTTCCAGAAGGCCTGGCTCAGCTTCCTTCATGGTCTTTGGGTTCCATGAAGCCTCTGTATCCTCACCTTCTACTCTATTTGGGCCCATATGAGTAATTTTTCCTTTTTTACAGAGTGTCTCTAACAAAGCAACCTGCCCCTTTCAGACTCGTACGGGAACCTCCAGGGGGAGCAGGATTCCTTTCCCCCGAAGCCCTAGCCTGGCAATGCTCTTAGTCCCTCTGGAGAAGGCAGCGGCACCTCTTCTTCATCATCCATAGTCAACACCCACCAGTGGGGCGGTAGGAATTTCACAAAAACACATTCTAATTCTGTCACAATGAGCTGTTCCTGCAAGTGATTAGTGAATTGACCACCAAACTGAATGTTAGGCCTGAACCTGTTAAGGAGAGTTCTGAATGAAACTTGAATCCCATAGAAACTCTGGGCACTGTGGCACTCAGCAGATGCCCCTTCTCTCCTGGGAGCAGAGAGCACTCGAGCACCTGGACAAGAGCCCCCCTCCTTTCAGGGCACGTTCCACAGGACAGCGCTTCTCAGACTTCCTCCTGCGTCAGAATCACCTACAATGTTTCTTGAATCACCACCTACATGGCTGGGCCCTACCCCAGCAGTTTCTGGTTCAGGAGGTCTGGGTTGGGAGGTCCAAGAATTTACATCTTTAACAAGCTCAACAATGCTTTTTTTTTTACATTGCTGACTTTCCACTTTCATAGGCCAGAAACCGGAGTCACTTGTCTCCTCTTCCTCCCCCACCCCACATCCCCTCTGTCAGCTGTTCCTGGGGGCTCCACCTTCCACATGTAGCCAGACCATGATACTGCACGATTCCATTTAGAGGGCATTCTGGAAAAGGCAAAACTCATCTCATGCTCGTGGCGCTGGGCGTGGTCCAGGGCACCATCGTTCTTGGATTCTCACTACGGTGGGCTCTTCACCATTACCCCAGCTCTTGCTCTGGCTTCCCTGCAGCCACGGCGGTCCTCTCACGGGGCGGAAGACTGCAGATGTGGCCCGCCAGGCCCTGGAACCTCGACAACTGCTGGTTCTGAATCACATTTGAGAACAGTGCTTTTCAGAAAACAAGTGATAACTGGAGAATGACTAAGAAAGCGTCCAGGGGTCCTTCTGAGGATAACAGAAATATTCTAAAATCAGATTACAGTGATGGCCATACGACACTATACATACAGTGAGATTCACTGACCCCTACACTTTAAAAGGGCGAAGGATGTGGTACGTCAATCGTATGATACTAAAGCTGGTTTTTAAAAGTCGTTACTTCCTAGAGTGAATGGCAAACAACATTTTCTTTCAATTAATTAGAATGAAAAAGAAAATATCCTGTGTTTTACATAGTGTATGAGGAACAAAACTAATAGGACACGGACACACACACACACACACACACACACACACACAGAGAATGAGAGAGACCAAAATCCTCAGGGCAGGCTGGCTGTTCTGGCCAGAGTCACATCTGTATTCTTTCTTTTTTTTAAGGTTTTATTTATTTATTTATCAGAGAGAGAGCACAAGCAGGGAGAGCAGCAGGCAGAGGAAGAAGCAGGCTCCGCACAGTACAAGGAGCCCAATGCAGGACTCCATCCCAGGACCCTAGGATCATGACCTGAGCCAAAGGCAAGCACTTAACCGACTGAGCCACCCAGGCATTCCATACGTCTGTATTCTTGAGTCCAAAGGCAGCCTGGAGACCGAATCTTTCCTCTTTGGGGGATCTCAGCTGCTTGGATGAGCGCCTCCCACCTTATGCAGGGTAGCTGCTTTACTCCAAATGCACTGATTTAAACATTAATCACATCTAAAAAAAATTCTTTCACGGCAATACCCAGACTGTTAAACAGCTGTGCACCAGAGCCTCGCCAGACTGACATAGAAAATTCGCCATCAGACACAGTAAAAATACTGTTGGGCGAAACGGTCGTTTCCATTTTCACACACACACACACACACACACACACACACACACACACAGGCACAGATCTGGATGAACTGGCTGGTGGTTTAAAATGTCTTCCTTCATCACTGTGAGTCGCCGATGAAAAAATACCGAAGCCCCTGCTTTAGAACCCTGCTTCAGGAAGTGAGACAAAACGAGCCAGGAACCAAAAGATCTGCTCTCATACTCTTGGTAGAAGTGCACTAAATGGAATTCAGTGGAATCTTTTTATGCCTCGAGCTTAAAGATTCGGTGGAAAGAAAGTCGTCCCCAGACTCCGGGAGCCTTATCTGGCAATCGCCTTCATTGCTCTCGACGACCATAAGCTTGTGACTGTCTGAGGGCTCGTGGTGCCAGGCCTGGGATGACTGAGCCAAGTGGAAAACGCATGCAGGCTGGCAGGCGCGTCTTGTAGACAAATCAAGATGATTAAGCAGAGCTTCCCTGTGCCATTAACATGGGACCAAAGCAGTTCCTTCGGAGGAGGCGGTCGTGCTGTGCTTCCTTAACCAGTTCTGTGTCTGGTTGGCGATCATGAGTTCCCACTGCATCCCCAGGCAGGGCTCGCGATACGGGTCGTGGACGGGGTGAGACACAGGAAGTGGACGACGGGGTTCGCGAAATACATTACTTTGTATTTTGAGGGTCTTTGTTTTGTAGCCTGAGGGATACGATGAGGTTAGAGAAGGGGTCAGGTGCGACATGACGGAAGGATGTCTGTGAGGTATTTTGGGGAACACCCTTACAATCTACATTTTTTTACGGTAATTTCAGATTGTCTCATCCAAGTAAGATGTCTTCAAATATCAGATTTTCATCCTCGTGTCACTAGGGAGATCTAAATTCTAACATCTCAGTTCGCCCTTGTTTGTAATGAGCCCACCCCCACCCCGCAGGCTGCCTCCCCCCTCTGCCCTAGAGACCAGCCTAATGGACCCTCGTCCTTCGTTTGGGACCCTTGGGCACCAAGCTCTCTCACCCGCTTGAGTGTGGGGAAGTGGTAGCACGTTTTCCCATCCACCTGAACTGTTTGCTTTTTCTTCCAGCTTCGGTCTAACCAATTCCCTTTTGTCAGGCTGAACCAGACTGGGCACGGCTGTGCTGGGTTCTCATTCTGTCTTCCTCTCCAGTCACATTTCCCAAGATGGCCCTGCTCTGTGGCCTCTATTTCTGCCTCCTTCACTCCACAGGCTTGCAGCTGTGGTCCATCCCACTTCCTGAGGACCAAACCCACTTTCCCTCATCTCCTGGCCAGCCCACAACCGTAGTGACACTACCCCGGGCTGACCAAGACAGTCTGTAGGTGAATTAAATGATCAGTTTATAAATAGAATAAGAGACAAGTGGAGAATTTCGGCTATTTATTGCTCAGTAATATCTATACCTGTTGAATGCTTTTTCAACCGGGGCAGTGGCTTAAAACAACCATTTTATTCTCTCTCACAATTCTGTGGGCTGACTGGATTTAGCTGAAAAGTACTTCTGCTCCGTACTATCAGTTGGGGCAGCGGTCATCCGGAGGCTTGACTGAGTTACCCCATCCAAGATGGTGCTCACGTATGGCAGACAGTTGGTACTGTTGTCAGCTGGGACCTCGGCTGGGATTGGCAACTGGGGCACGTGGGTTCTCCGTGTGCTTTCTCCATATGATTTGGACGCCTTGCAGCATGGCAGCTGGATCCCAGGGGGAAGCAATCCAAGTGTACAAAAGCAGAAGTTGCCCACCTGTGAAACCCAACCTCCGAAGTTACACGGCATCACGTCTGCTGCACCCTGGTCGTCAGAACTGTTCACAGGGCCAGCCTGCAGAAGGGAACTAGATTCCACCTCTAGATGGGTTTGTCTTTAACCTATCACATCTTTAATCCATCACATCAATATACATAAACAGGTAGATGAAGAATAGGTGAATTGAAACATTCCAACTACAATTTTCAGGAAATAATGGTGGTTTTTATGTACCTCTTGTCATTTTATTGCATTTTCTGATTGTTCTAGCAATCAACAAATTGCGGCTTTTTAACTTTGATAAGTATCATACATATATAGATGTGCATATGTTATCAGTATAGCGGGACAAATGTTAAAAAATTGAACACGCTCTTATAACTTGCATCTAGATCAATAGAGAGAACATTATCAGCATTCCAGAGATCTTCTTCAATAGCTGTTACTTTTGCTAAGACAAAAGCATTTAATATTTAAAGAGAAGCATCTGTTATAAGAAAAACAACAGTTCTTACCAATCTTCTATTCTTTACAAGTAAAACACATCTTTGACATTTGCAAAATAACCACAAACCCTTAACGATTCTTTAAATTACAGATTTCAGGGCTCGGTTGGCTAATGTCCAATGATTTGCAACAAATGAATAGAAGTGGATTTTCCCAACAGTTGAAGGGCTAGTCTGAATATTTAGTGAATTGACCGATGGCCCAAATCCTTATCAAAGCTTTTATTATTGTCAAACGGCTATTTAATTCTTCAAACTTGTTTTGAAGTGAGGCATAAATAAATATAAAATCAGGGTTTTTAGCAAAAGCCTCCAACCAGCAATTAGCTTTAGAAACATAGAAAAAAACAAATCCTCATGTGCACTGGTGTCATTTTTGTCCATCTTACCATTTCAAGAAGCAATAAGCTGGATTTTCATGAGGTGGAAATGACACATTTATACAGCTCACCATTATTCAGATTATTTGCATAGAATTCTGATTAACTTTTAATGCACATTTATATTTTGAGCTGGGCACTGATGAAGAATCAAGGACCAAGATTTGTTCTCATTCTTTAATTCTTGACCTAAAGTTCCCTCATGGCATTCACCTTCCCCTGGCCATCTCATTTAGAGGAAGCATCTTTTCTTCCCATCCTGATTGTTTTCTGCAGAGCCCCTGTGATAATCTCAATAATGGCCTCCAGGTGTATCAGGTCCTAAACCCTGGAACCTGTGAATGTTACCATCTATGGAAAAAGGGTCTTTGAATATGTGATTAAGTTAAGGATCTTGTGATGAGTAATCCTGGATTATCCTGGTGGGCCCACCATGTAATCACAGTCCCTCTTGTCTTTATGAGAGGGACACAGAGAGAAACTTCACACAAAAGCAGAGAAAAGCGTTCAGAGAGAGAAGACGCTGTGCTCCCTGGCTTTGAGGATGGAGTAAGGGGCCCTTGAGTCAAGGACTGCGAAAAATCCAGCTGTAGATACTAGAAAGGCAAAGAAAAAATTCTTCTGTAGGGCTTCTGGGATGGGCGCGGGTCTGTAGACATCTTGACTTCAGCTCAATGTCGCTAGTTTCAGACTTCTAACCTCCAGATTTATAAGAGAATGGGTTTTTTATAAAAAGATTTTTTTTACTTGAGAGAAAGCGCACGAGAGAAAGCATGAACCCAGGGTGGGGGGTGGGCAGAGTGCGAGAAAGAAGCAGACTCCCCACTGAACAGGGAGACCGATGCGGGGTTCCATTCCAGGACCCCAAGATCATGACCTGAGTCAAAGGCAGCCGCTTAACCAACTGAGCCACCCAAGTGCCCCTGGATTTCTGTTTGTTTGAAGCCACCAAGTTGTGGCAACCATAGGAAACTAATATAGTACCTGTCACAATTTGAATTATTTGTTGACTTACCTTTTTTTTTATTCTTATCTCCCTCACTGGACACTAAGCTCCTGGAGGTAGAGACCTGGTTTGTCTTCCCTGCTGTATCGCCAGGACCCCGCTGGGAGCTTGGTGTAGAGTCAAATGTATGCCAAGTGCTTCTGCAGCTAAGGACAAGTTGGAGGAGGTGCATGGACGTTAAGGGATAGGTATGGTAAGACGTAGGGGAGAGCATTCCAGATGGTTCTGGTGTGAGCAAACATGAAAATGTGAGGATGGGGAATTAACGTGGGGTTTGAGGAAATCCATGAGAAAAAAGGCCAGATAACCCTGGAAAATCAGAGAGACTACCCCCTGGAAGGATAACATGAGGCCAGATTAAGGACTTGGAGAACCACAAGGAGCAGAGAAGAGTAGAAAAGGATGTGGTAAAAGCCGATGGCTTTGGACCGCCGCGTGCAACTGGCTTACCCGGTGGGCAGTTCTAAGCACCAGCAAAGTGGTGCTCTCCAGAAAGAGAGGTTGAGCTCTGAGGAATGAATGAAGAATTTTACAGCTGGAAAAATCTACCAGGAGACTCTTTTTCCTTCAGCATACAATATATGTTCTGTTCTGAAGCGAAGTCTTATTGTTAGTTTGAACTATGTATGAGTAAGCAGAACCACAGCCTTTTTTAGGATTTCAGGCCCCCTCGGATCTCAGGCCTTCGAGACCGCAGGATGGGATCATCCCTGGTAGGAGGCCGGGTCCCATCGGTGTGCATGTGGCACAAGGATACTGGACGGTTCCCAGTCGGCAGAGGTCAGCAAATGAGCTGGCTCGGCTTCCTTCTTGGGGGTGCTCCCACACCCTCACTTTGCATAATTAGCTGATGACTTACATCCTCTTTAAGGGCTTACCAGTCAAAATGGTGATTGGTTAGTGAATTCATTCATTAGGATCCTTCTTTGTGGTTCTGTTGTGAAGGATACTCATTTTTTTGACTGGTGCTCCTAGAAACTGCCATCCTGTGTAAAAAAAAAAAAAAAAAATGCCAACACAGCAAGAGCTCTGGCGTTCAACAGGTGTGTGCAAATCACACATGCTTATAAAAATCCTTCACACTACTTGTGGGAGGTAGATTAATGCCCCATCCCAGATGGTGTACTACTTTCTGATGGCTGCTGTAACAAATTACCGTGAGCATTTGAGGTTTATACATCAAGGCATGAGCTCTTTATTTTTTTATTAACATATAATGTATTATTTGCCCCAGCAATACATGTCTGTGACTCATCAAGCTCACACATTTCACAACACTCACCATAGCACATACCCTCCCCAATGTCCATAATCCAGCCACCCTATCCCTACCCCCCCAATCCCCCAGCAACCCTCGGTTTGTTTCGTGAGTTTAGGAGTCTCTTATAGTTTAAGACATGAGCTCTTTAGAAGAGACCCCACACACGTACTTTGTGAGTGACAGAAGTAATAAAGACTCATTAAAAACTCAAACCATACGGAACTGGGTAAAATAAACAGTGAAGGGCCTTCCTCCCTTCCTGCTTGATCATAAGAAGGAATCCTTTGAACAGTTCCATATTTCCCCCCTTCTAGACAAAGGCTTTTTTTGTATCTGTGAATTCAGGCTTTAAAGAAGCTTTAAAAACAGCTCCCTGGATGATTTCCTAGATGAGGTGATTTATGGGATTAGGAAAAAACCCTGTCCGTTGTGCCATCTCTCCAAATAATTTTCTCATTATGCCGCTTTATGGCTGAAATCCCATCATTAACGATTCATTTCTTTGGCTTAGTGATTTTTGTCCCTTCTGAAGATGCAGATATCTCGTACAAGACTAACCCTATAAGCCCTAAGAATCCTTGTGAGAATGAGTTTATTTAAATGAATCTGTTCCCTTTCTCTGCTCCATTATCTCATCATCTGCTTTGTTCACGCCCTTGCCTTTTTCTTCCATCACCATCACTGACTCGGGTCCCCTGAGGACAGGGAGTGCTTGTGCCTTCTTCCCTACCCACTTCCCGGGCTGCAGTGACACAGGAAGTGATCCATCAACATTTGATTGGATGAAAGACCTTGGGCTACTGGCCTCAGGCATGGGTGTTGGAACACAATGGAAGGCCAGAGAAGGGCCCTGGGAGCTGGCGAGGCTGCCTCCCAGGCAGGCTCTGAGGCTGGTGCCCCCTGCTTGGGACCTAGTGCTTGCTTCCCCCGCCCCCGCCCCCTTCGATGGGCGGCTGTGCTCTGGTTAGTTTGAATGTCGCTCCTGGTGTCACAATGAAACCTTGCTGATCTCACCGTCCTTGCTATTATCCACCCAGTGAACCCAAACCCTCTGGAACTGGTTGTTAAAGTCTGAGAAGGCAGAAAATCAAAGCAGGAGAGGAGTATCTGTTTTGGTTGGATATTGTGTTTTGTTTTGTTGATTGTGTCCCAAAAGCTGTTTCTCCCCACCTCCTTTTTCTTTCTAACAGCTGTATAAACATTTGCCAAAAAAAAAAAAAAAAAGCCATGGGAACAGGGTGTGGGTGAAGGATCTGCTGTTTGCAAAAATACGTCCAGAAAGCTGGCAACCCCCACGTACCCTTTATTCCAAGTGTGCACATCGAATTCACTGACCTGGTTAACACTTGCCTTTAACGGCGGTCGAAGCAAAGGGAACGGCAGAATGAAGAACAGCGAAGCTTCATACATGCGAAGCTAACATAACCTGGCATCAACTACTCTTCAATAAAAATTAGAACAAAATGGACCCAAACAAGAGAATAGCAAAGCTTCCAGAGCAGGAGAAAGTGGACTTGACTCGGTTGAACTCCGACGTAAGCCCCGTTAAGTGCCAGCAGTTAGCGCCGCGTGTAATTGCATATTTATTGTTTGTTTGATGCTTTATGTAACATCTGTCCCCCCTTCCAGCCTAGAAGCTCCATCTGGGGAGTGCTGTCTGGCTCTTCTTGTCACGACGTGCGCAGCGGCTCGCACAGGGCTTGGCATAGAGCGTGTGCTCGGGAATATTTGCCTTGTGGCTGAATACACGTCCCCTCATTTAGCTGGGATGGCCTGTCCCAATGTGAATGGATTGATAAAATCACTCCGCTTCTTAAGCTGACATAGGATTGCTCATATATATATATATATATATATATATATTTTGTCTAGGTAGCTTTCTAGCAAAGCTTTCAGTCTTTTTTTTTTCACACTTAAAAAAAAAATCTATGTTTATAGGTAATTTCATTTTTCTCACGCATGGGGTCAACTGTAGTTAATTAGTGACTGTTACAATAGAAGCAGTAGGAAGAGATTGCTCCCTACTATTCTCTTAATGAGAAAGTAGTAAAGCTAAACTCAGGTGGTCTGTTGTTTGCAGGCTTCTTTTTTTTACTTGTATCATCGTTGTCGTCGTCAGCAACTGAACGGTCCCTCTGTCAATTTAATTTAATGAGAATGGATCTTTGCAGCCACTGAGACCAAAATGCTTGCTTCTTCAGGAAACCACTTCCTTTAACCTAAGGTACAGCTCTCTGCACACAACACGGATGGCAGAGAACTGAGTTCTTGCGGGGGCGGGAGAGCGAGGAGAGCAGATAGGACTGTGTGGGACACTCAAGGGGACAAGGCTGGAAAGGACTCCAGAACTCGTTGGAGGTGAGGCTTGTCTGAGGCCAAAGAGGTCAAGAGGCGCGTAATGACAGATTCACGAGACAGCGAATGGTCAATACCAGCTGCCGTACGTCAGCAAGCCGTGATGTTGTCATTGGTTAATGTGCTTTCTACCCAAAACCTTCTGCTCCCCACAGTGTGAGTACAAAGCCAGAGTTATTCTTAGACACTCCTTCCCGGCAGAGACTGAGGAGGCGCTGGAGTTCCTACGCGTCTCTGGCCAATCTACCTAGAATCACGTGTATGGCTTTTGATCCTGAAAGTGAGTATGATGGAAAAGGTCACCAATTCTCTAAGGCAGAGATGAAGTGGACTAAATCCAACAGAGGGGTAAATGAAAAGCACCTACGAAGACGCCGTAGGAAGCAATAAACTGTTGGAAGCAAAAGATGAAAAGACGGGAAGTGTGTTCTTGAGTTTGAAATGGCTCATTTTCAGGACTTACTGATGATCCAAGGACCCAGGACAATCCAGGACGGAAGTGTGTTTGAGACTCCGTGATGCTGAGTGCCAGGCTGCTGAGAGTCTAGGTTTTGTGTGTTAGCCTCATCTACAGAGGCTTCCTTCAGGGAAGTAGGATGCCTTGCAGACAACCCATTCCAGGGAATCAGAAGGGCTGTGGTTAAAACACGTGATTAGCACAGGGGTAGCGGGGATCAGACTTGGTTAGGGATGTGCTGATAGGACAGTGACGTCATTTCCTATCTGATGAGCCCTGCAAGGCCAGCAGAGGAACCATTGTTGATAATAGTATACACTTGACTGCATGTCCTTCTATTAACACTCCATGTAATTACTTAATTATGCTTGCTCCTTTTCTTATGATTCTTCATTTAAATCTCAGTTATCCTGTGACGGAGATACTGTTACTGACTTAAATTAAGCCAATGTGAGGCACAGGTAGAAATTGGAGGGCAGGAGCATGGAGAAGTCAAGGTATTTCTTCCCTTTCTCTGCTTCGAGGACCATCTCCTGGAGTAGCTTTGCCTCGTCTGGTTCTAGCTCCTTCCTGACAGTCCCTTCTTCCATGGGCCAAGCTCCCTGTTGTCCCACCATGGTTCTGTTTCCTTTTCTGGTTCTCAGAAGCTCCCCACTCCTGAGCTCTTCTCCTTCTCCATCCTGTTAGCTGTACCGTGGGAAGAGCTTCAAGCCTTGGCTGGCCTAGGGTTGATTCTTCCTTCCCTCTTTGACTTTGCAGCTGTTCCAAAGACTTTGTAACTAGCTCCGTATAGTCAGTCCTCTGGTCTACCAAGCAGTGCTTGGTTTTCTTGACGGGACCCTGAGAGATGCATAGTAAACTGATTCTTATTATATTCAAGGTAGATACTACTTTCCAGATGACTTTTGAGTGTCAGGGAGAACAGGTGTTTACCTATGTTTCTGAAGCCAGAGAAAGAGAGAGACAGAGAGATTGATTTAATTCAAGGAATTGGCTTGTGTGATTGTGGGGGCTGGCGAATCGGAAATGAACAGGGCAGACCATTAAGAAGGATGGGCTGGACACTGAGAGACTAATGGGACTTACAGGTGGTCCTGAAGCTGTCCTCCACAGATGGATCTCTTTCCTCAAAGAAATTTCAGTTTTGCTGATAAGACCTTTCTACCGATTAGATGAGGTCCACCCAGATTATCCAGGATAATCTCCTTTTTTTTATTTTTTGTCCATCATGGAGAATGCTCATGGGCCAGGGTCTGATCCAAGTGGGTGTAGTGTGGGGTTTCCCAGGAAGGGAAGCAGAGTGTGCTGGAGCCCTGAGGGTGTGCTTTGTGGTTCTGGGTGTGTTGGAGAGAATAAGTTCAGGTCCAGATGGAAGGGCAGGTGGAGGATGCCCTGTGATTTTCTGAGCATCAGAGGGAGCTCAGAGGACTGGAATATAATATAATCAACTGATTATAGATGTAAACCACATCTACAAATACATTCACAGCAATACCTTGATTAGTGTTTAACTGAGGAAGTGGATAGCATAACCTAGCCATGTTGACACATAAAACTAACCATCTTACTGGAGAAGAGCAAGAAATGGAACAGAGAGCAAACATACAAACGAGTAATTCACTATCTGGTTGAAGACACACACACTGGTACAAAAAAACAACATGAGCACAAGTATGCTCACAGCAGTGATGGGAATCTCAACCACTTGGTAGAGTCCTAACCTTGTCTGTGAAATCTACAGGTATCTATCCTTTAGGTCATTCCCTTTGAGACCAATGCCCCATGGTCTAGTAGTCTTGGTAATAGCCGAGGGCTCTTGTCTAGTTTCCTGAGCATTCTAGACACTCCTGCCTTCAATCCAATTTGAACGTCTGGCCGAAAATTTAGAGTCCCTTAGGTAAGTCATTGGCTTCTGCTTCAAGTTAATCTTTCATTAAACCAACAGTACATACACACACACATACACACAGTAGTTTCCCCCCCTTTTCCATGGGAGAATCTGTTCCATGACCTCCCCCACTAGATATCTGAAAGTACAGATAGTACCAAACCCTATACAAACTATGTTTTTTCCTATAAATAAAAAGGGTAACATTTAATTTGAAAATTAGGCACAGTGAGATTAATAACAATAGTAAAATGTAACAATTACAACCATATACTGTAACAAAAGTTCTGTGAATGTGGTTTCTCTCTCTCAAAATATCTTATTGCCCTGTACTCTTATCATATGATCCTATATCCCTCTTCTGTTGTGAGATGATAGAACACCCACGTGATGAGATGAAGTGAGGGGAATGATGCAGGCATCATGACCCAGTTCTAGGCTATTATTCGACCTCGTGATGATACTTCAGAAGGAGGAACATCTGCTTCTGGACTGCAGTTGACCACAGGTAACTGAAACCACAAATAAGGAAGAACTACTGTATACACAAATACACACAAAGCACCTGCTCTACACCAAATTTGTCCTGGGTGTCGGGGGTATAACAGTAAACAAAATAGTGTCTGCGTTTATGGAGCTTACAGAGTAGTTAGGACTGGCTACATGATTTCGGAGACCTACTGCAAAGTAAAAATGTGGGACCCCCTGTTCAAAAAGTAGTAAGAGTTCCAAGAAGCAATAGAAAGCATTAAACCAAGTGTGAGGCCCTTCTACACACAGGCTGTTTGCCTCTGAAGCTGGCGTAGATTCCAGCGATCTGGCTTTGACCAACGACCCAACAGAAATAGGCATTTCCGGTCCTCTACTTCCTTCCAATGGAGTTAAAACGTAGGGGGAACGTATTCTGTAACCGAGGTCTTCTGCAAGGGGGGGATTTTCCTGTTACCACTTGATCTTCCAAAGACCATAGTGAGCATCTATTATATGCTAGACACTATGTTAAGTATTGGCGCTCCAGCATCCTTTGTGTGTCCAATAATAATAAACCATAGAACATCGTGGCATAATAAACAATGAAGTAGAGTTGTGTAAACTGGGTATGGAACTCAAGATCTCCGAACAATAGCTTGCCTAATTTTATAATGAGGATGGTAATCGCATACCTCCCAGGATTGTTTTAAGGTTAAATGAGACGTGCTTATAAAGTAATGCCTGGTGTTTGGTAAATACTGAAAAAAAAAATAAGTATTTTTATCATAGCAACTTAAATAGACTGAAGTGATAAGAAACCGTAGAGTCAGTTGCCTAAATACATACTCAGGTGCCACTATGGAAATAGCTTACCATATGTTTAAATTAAAACTCAAATTCTTACAAAGAAAACTCTTTCTACCGCAGTGCTGGAATGCTCATTCAATAAAATGGAGGTGATACCACAGAAGGAAGTTGGGGCTGAAGGAGAAGAGCTACATGAAAACATGCAGCTCATTCTGGTAGGAATAAGGGTTTCATTCGAGGGGCAGCGCTAGGGCCAGTCTATAAAAAAAAAAATACAATGCTAAGAAAAGCAAAAGGGAATGAGTTGCAAAGTTGGGGTACACACAGAAGTCCAGGGTGTTGCCTGAGTGGGAAGCCCCAGCTAAGCTCTGGAAGCATTACCTGAACAGTAGCTCGTGGGATAGAGCCAGCGCCATGAGCTCTGCGTCAGAAAGATGTTGTAAGGGATTCCTGCTGCCAGATGAGAAAGGCACAGAGAGGGAGTGGGGCATGTGGGATGGGAGGGGAGAGATGTGAAAACAATGTAGATTAGATTCTTGCTGCACGGCCGACCTCTCGGCCAGCATCAACGATTAGGTGGCTAGCCAGATGCCTTCCCTACCTTTCGTCTGCCCATCTGCTGCTTCCACCACCCCACATGGCCAAAAAAACCAAGGACTCATAGTGTCATGGTGCCCAACCCTGTATGAGGCATGAATTCATGGCCGTGTTAGGAGAAACGTTTAGGGTGGTTCCTAGTCACATGTACAGTATATCCAGCCACAGAATCTCACCTCGTTCAGGTAATGGAGCTGCCGAAAGAGTTCTGATGAGGGGGGTCCCCTGTGCAGGGGAGTAGGCGTTACTGATGGTCCCCGATTCCGCTGTTGGTCTGGTCTTTGTGCTCTCCTTCGGGCGCAGGAGAGACAACTCTCACCAAAACTCTCCCGAGGATCTACTCACTGCCAGGCTGCCCGATTTAAAAGGCAAGACCCTGCACCAAGAGTATGTTGTAAGCACAGAACATGTGGTTTTGGGGAAGTTAAATCATGTTTTGTAAAAAGTCGTTAGTGGTTTTGTAACCCCTCAGATTGCTGCTGTCTTTCCCGTGTTGTCTCTTTTCCTCTTCAACCAACACGCCTGCCCTGGAGGACTGTGACCATTCTCTGGGTGCATCATTTCTCTTCGTAAGCTTTGCCTACCCCACTACTTTACTCTCGTACCTTCCTCCTCCTCTTCTGTGACTAGAAGAGTCTCGGCTGTTGCTTCAGAATGAATGGCATCTCCTCTACCCTAACCCTCATCTGATGAGGCAGCATCAGCGTCTTCCTCCTTGAAACACACAGGACATTTCCTCTTCCAGCCCGTACAGTCTCCTACTGCCTGTGTTCTTGAGATTATGAACTTCTCAGATGTAAGGGTGAAGTCTTACTTCATTGTTTAGTCCTGGAAGCCTGGCCCAGGGCTTGGCTTGTAGGAGGAATTTGGTAAGGACTCCTTATGAAAGTGAATGAATGGATGGATAACCATCCATTATTAAAGTAGTTACCATAATATTTTGTAGATTTCCACATCTTAAAAATATTTGGTTGACTTCAGACTTGCTAATTAGCAAAGACTATAGATTATTAAATCAAAGTAAATATAGTCCTTTTAAAAGTATCCCTATTTTAGAAACATTAAGTAAATCCTTAGTACAAAATTTTGCAAGTGACACTAATGGATGATTAATATTGTAGAAGCCAAAATTTAGATTTAAAAAAATTCTTCACAAAGCTGGAGCATTGAACTGTCAGAGGACAGCGATTGAACTGTTCCTAAGTGAAAATTTCTGTTTACACTTTATAGCATATTTAAATCATATTAACCTATTTTTGTTTCTTTGTAACACTTGGCCAAAGTTACTTTTTTATATTTCTGCTTATTTACTCTTCCTTTCTGGGCTTGTCTGCCTTCTCCCACCCTTCGGTGGCAGTGAGGCACTGAGCAGAGGACCCAACACACAGTTTATACTACAGAAACGTTTCCTGAGTGATGCCTGGGTGGCTCAATTGGTTGAGCATCTGCCTTCAGCTCAGGTCATGACCCCAGGGTCGTGGGATCAAGTCCCACATCAGGCTCCTTGCTCAGCAGGGAGCCTGCTGCTCCCCCTGCTTGTGCTCTCTCTCAAATAAATAAATAAAATCTTTTAAAAAAGAAATGTTTATTGCATGAATGAATGAATGTGTGTGGAAAGCTGGACAGAAAAAAATAGCAAAGTTTGCTTTTTTCAGAAAGCTACATTTTTTAGTTTTTGGGTTGTTTTTTTTTTAAGATTTTGTTTATTTATTTGACAAAGACACAGCGAGAGAGGGAACACAAGCAGAGGGAGTGGGAGAGGGAGAAGGAGGCTTCCCTTTGAGCAGGGAGCCCGATTTGGGGCTCGATCCCAGGACCCTGGGATTATGACCTAAGCCGAGGGCAGAGGCTTAATGACTAAGCCACCCAGGCGCCCCATTATCTAGGTTCTTAATAGTGTACTGCATTTACAACCTTATAAATCTGAGGTTGGATCTACTATTTAAATAGTATAAAGGTAATTCTATATGAAACTTGTAACTAAATCCTTTTTAATTACAAAAATTAAGAGAGGTCCAAGATCATCCAGAAAAATGTTCATACCTAAAATGATTTCCATGCTGACATGGTACTACATTCAAAACACTGCCTTCCTATGTCTCATGTACTGCTTCTGGGCTTTCAGAGAATGTTCGAATGCCCTTGGAATTTTCCTTGTGGTTCTTTCACTCCAGAAGGGAACATGTCAGCCACAAATAGGTTGTGTGCTGTGGAAAGGCAATCTGAGGAAGAGACTATAAGGCTATAAAGAGGAGGGAAAACATGTCATCCTGTTTCTCACAGTCACTTTTCTGCTCAGAAATAACATTTATGTCATCTCTTGTCGGACGGCTACAAAGAGCCTGCCAACGGACACGAAAGAGGCTTCTCCTCAGTGTGGGATGTGTCTGTGCGTATGGTCCAACCAAATGAATGTCAAGTTGGATATGGAAACAAGCCTACTGGGTGAAGGCAGATGATACATCTGTGTTGGAATTGGAAAGATAATCGGGACCTGAGAAATAGAATTTTGTAACCGGACATATTGTCACTCCTAATAATTTTGGAGTCCTTTTACTTAAAAGGAGAAGAGAATAATACTGGGTGAGCGGCTAGTGGTGAATCCCATTAATGGTATAAGTGAAAGCAACAAAAATCATGAATGTGGTACATGAAAGTAGGGTTTGGAAAAACTACGCAGGACTCAAATGTTCATGGATGTCACATTCGGAAGAAATGAGGAGGGGGGAGTCCCTTAGAAGAGCCCATCATAGCTCAAAGGTGCACTCGGGCAGGCATAACTTTATTCAGGTCAGCTGGTTTTAACAACAGACCTTTTCATAGCATCATGGATACTGGCTAAATGGTTAAAAAAAAAATGAAGGCCCAGGAACCAGTATCACAATGAGTTATGTGGGCCAGGGAATCCCAAGGCAGGCTGTGTATCAGAATCAGAGAAGTTGCAAAAATTGAGATGTGTGTTCTCAATCCCTAGATACCAAGATTCAGTGGATTTGGGATTCAAGAATTGGTATTTTCACCAAGTGCCCCAGTGATATGGAGGCAGGGAATCCAAGGGGACTGGTCTTTGGAAAATGAGCTCTGTATACATTGTAATCGTGGTGACCATAATAAACACTCATTGTAGATGTTCCCGAACAGTCCTATGCACCAGACTTATCCAGGGCCTTTGCTTTAAGTGCGGGTTCCTGGTACCACCTCTAGTATTTTTTCCCTCCCCCTCCCCTTTTCTTTTTTCAACCCCTAGCACTTTTGAATAATTGCGTCTTAGAGGGGCAGACATGAGAATTTGTACCTCACAACCTAGCTGATTCCACGCAAGTTAGCTACAGACCAAATTTCGAGAAACGCTCATTTTTGAAAACTTGATCTTTGCTGGGCACTGTACTATAAGCCATTTATACATATTATGCGATTCCATAATGGTCTTACGGGAGAGGGACTTTTATCACCCCCATTTTACAGATGAGGAAATTGAAGCGTGGAGAAGATAAGTAACTCATTCAAGATCATACGGTGGGTAGCGAGCTGCCTTGCAGACCAGACCTGTCTGACAGCAAGATTTATGTTCTTAATACTACATCGCTTCTTTGCTTCCAGGAGGTCAGAGAAAAAAAAAAAATGAATCTTCCTAGTTGGGGCAGGTTTTATGAAAGCATTTAAACTAAAGTAGGATAAGTGGACTTTGGATTTTGTCACTAGGGTCCGCGGTCACAGGAATGGTGAGCTAGCTCTAAGAAATGTATTATTTTTCGCTTCTGTTTGTTTAGTTTTAAAAATCTGATCAATCCAACTGAAAACGAACATGTTGATATTTCTTTCATACAGTAAATAGCGTTACGGTGTCTGATGTTATCGAAGAGCTGTAAGACCAAGGCATGACTTTAGAAAATGCCGGCATGGTGTTGAAAGGCTAGACATTCCCTACATTTTAATAGTCTTCCTGCTTCAAAGTACCCTTTCTTTCTCTTTTGAAGGAGAAATAAAATTCTCCACAGACACACCCAGTGAGAACAAAACAAGATGCTGAAACAGAGTTGTTGTTTTTTTAAGAACTCGGTCCATTCGGATATAATGATAATGTCAACTGCCTTTCAAAAGATAACTTTTCACCAAATTATGAATTTCTGCTGCACATCAGCATCCCTGTAAAGGGCATGTTTCCTGGGTGTTAGAGAAGGAAAGGCTGTTAGTCAAAGATAACTTGTTTACCAAACAGGGACTGTAATTGAAAAGGCTCTTTGGAGTTAATGAAAATATAAAATAGCTTTCCCCACCAGACTGAGAAGAGTCTAATTTAATTAGGTGTGAGGGTCACAGATTAGAAGCAGCCTTTCATCCATTTCTAGAAGCTGAGTCTGGACAGCTCACTCCTTGTGAGAGGAACAGGGAATTGGAGCCCCGGGTGGATGGAGGAAGTCCGTGAGAGACACAGAGATCCCGGGCATCTGGGCTCTTTAAACAGGGCTGGATGGTGACGGTTTCCTGTGTTTATCTGGGTATGACTTCCATCATTCAGAGTTCAGCTGGAGTCTGTGCACCCTCGAGATCCCAGGCATTATCCATACCGTGGACGGGGCTAGGAAAGAAAATACAGAACCAAGAGCCGGTGAGGACCGTCATCCCACACAAGAGGATTTCCAGAGGCTGCATTTTCAAAAGTTAGAAGGAACGAGGAAGGGGCAGAAATCGGCAGCATGTTAGGGGTAGGGGATTGCTATGGAGACATTTGTCATTTGTGAGAGCTGGGTTTCAGAAGCTTGGAGAGTCCCTGAATCTTGAAGCCACTGTATAGAAATTTCTCCATGAAACTTCAGTTTTCCAAGAAAGATCACTAACTGACATCTTTCCCTGACCCTTCACTTGATCCCCTGCACGACATGTCTACTTTTTTTGGTATCCACCTTTCATGTAGAGACAAAGGTGGTACTTCTTCAAGGGAGCCACGGGCTCAGCCACGATGAATAAAGACACACACACACACACACACACACACACACACACACACATTTTGAGGATGGAGGCTGCTGTCAGCCAATCTGTCTCAATAGCTGATACCCCCTGTTATACCTCAGCCTTCAGTTAATTCAGATTACACTTGCACTTCAGCGGACCGTTGGGGGCCCTTGAGGAATACAAGGCACTCAGGGGATCCCTGCCTGTGAGTTCTGCAAATCTGTTTGCCGGGATTGTGCACTTGTCCATTGTGTATTTCTCAAGTAGATGTCTTTACTTGGCAGCAAGTTGGCAGTCTGTGGGCCATGCCTGGCTTCCTCGCAGGGGTATTTTCTCGGTCCCCATGTTGTTTAGTTTTTTAAATTTTTGTTAGAGGAATTTGTTTTTCATTTAAAAAGAAAAAAAAAATAATGAACCTCCAGGTGCACATAACCCAAAATTTTTATGACCGTCCATAGTAAGTCTATCTTGTTTTCTCTATGTACCCATTTTGGGGGGTGGGGTAGAGGGAAAAGGACATGCTGGAGATTTTTGAAGAGGTGCCAGACTTCATATGACTTCACTTCATGTTATTGTTTTTCTAACTTGAATTAGTTGCCAACTGAGGTAAGCAGAATAATGTTCCCCCAGGGACATTCACATCCTAATTCTCGGAACCTATAGATACATTGTCTTACGTAGGAAGAAGGACTTTGCAGATATAATTAAGGATCTCAAGATGGTGAATTATCTTGGGTTATATCCCGGGGGAAGGGGAGCAATTTAATCACATGGGTCCTTAGGGAGGCAGGAAAGTAAGAGTCAAGGGTAGGTGATGCTCTGCAGAAACAAAGGATGAAAAGGCAATTTGATATGGAGTCATGAGCTAAAGGAATTAGGGAAGCTTCTAGAGGTTGGAAAAGCCAAGGAAATGGATTGTCCCTTAGGGCCTCCAGAAGTCAGACCTGCCAACACCTTGATTTTAGGACGTAACGATTTCCAGAACTGTAAGAGAATAAATACCACTGTTTTTGTGGTAATTTCTTAGAACAGCGATAGGAAACTAGTACACGAACTTCTAAAAATAGGGCGAATTCACATTAAAAAATACAAACTCTTTTGAAATGCTTCCTTTGGCAATGCTGTGTCTACTACCTTTCCTGGTAATGAATGATTGGCTAACGCTAAAAAGAAGCTCCCCCATAAATGAGATGTGGGTTGTCTTTTTTCTTTTTTTACATCTGGTTCTCTGTAGTCTCTAAATTTGTGACTCCTTGTCTAGAAGATTCTATGGCTAATAGAGCCACTATAACCTTGCTGAAAGCATGTGCTCTGAATCTGGTGTTTTCTCAGCCATGAGCTAGAAGGGCCAGGAACCACTTAACTTCCTAGTGGTTCAAATATCTAGGAAAGTATGGTAGTTACAAATATCCAAATTTCGTAGTCTACTGTACTCTATGTTGCTGAACATAGGATACATGGTTGATTGAGAACTGCATAGCCCATTAAATTGGACTTAGAACTGGCAGATGTTTGTACCGGAGTGAGCACCACCAGCGAAGAATAGGGTTTGCTAAAATAACAAAAACATGCAAATTAAATTTATAGTATAATGGAATATTTCACTGCCTTTAGAAAACAGACCATGTTTCACTTACTAGTCGTTCAATTGTGCAATGAAGAATAAATATAAGAGACTAATTTTGTCCCAGCTACTCGTTATAAATAGAAATATCCCTCAGTGGAAAGACATATTAAGGGTTATGAGTCATTTACAACTTAGTCTTGAATTACTTTAATCAGATGTGAGACTTGGGGAATAAAGAGCTTTGATTACTCAGAGGAACTTGCGCTGAGCTGATGTCTGGCCCAAGTGGAGCCCCGTGTGCCAGGAGGTGGGAAAGAAGGGCGGAGGAGTGTGTTGCCGAGTTGCACAGAGCTGGACCCCATGCACCCAGGTCTGTGGGAGACACTGTAGCCAAGTTCCCAGCTGGTCTTCCCTCCTGCCTTTCCCCTCCAGTCCCCACATCGCCCCCCTTTTCCTTTCTTCTGAGAGGCAGCTTTGTGATCTGAGATTATCACAGTTTTGAGGTCAGGAAGGCACGCAAGTGGCTTTGTAACTATCATTATGTAACTTTGGCTAGTGTGGGACCACTCTGAGCCACAGTTTCTTCTTCTGTGAAACGTAGACAATAATGCATGCCTCAAGGTGTTGAATGGTCTAAGGGAGGGGAAGCAGAGCACGGTGCTTGTGTTGTTTCCTAAGGCCGCCATAACAAACTACAGCAATCAGGCAACAGCAATGGATTGTCTCAAGGTTCCAGTTGCCAGACACTCACGAATTGGGCACTGGCAGGGTTCCTTGCTCCTGAGAGCTGTGACGGAGCGTCTGCTCCATGCCTCTCCTGACAGCTGGCGGTTTGCTGCCCAGCTTCGGCATTCTGGGGCTTGATCACTCCTGTCCTCGTGTTCACGTGATGTTCTCCCCATGTCCACATTTCCCCTCTCTTCGGCCCATCAGCCATATTGGTTTAGAGCCTGTTGTGTTCCAGTATGACTTTGTCTTAATGAACTACATCTGCAAGGGCCATCTTTCCCCAAATGGTCACGTTCTGTGTTTGGGGGTTCGAACTTCGATATATGAATTTGGAGGAGAGGGAAACACCATGTAACCCACAACCCTGCTTATCACACGGTAGGCTCTTAAGGCACGGTTACCCCTTCAGCCTAGCCTCCCTTAATAAAGGAATTCTTTTCCTGTGATGTAGATTTTGAAACCGTCACATTGAAAGACTCAAAATCTGACATGTCACATTCTCTCTAAACCTTTGTCTCCTAAGTGCCCCTTCTAACTTACTACTGCTTTTGAGGCCCAAAGATAGAGCAAATCCCAAACAATTCCAACCTCGTTCAATTATAATATTGTGTAACTCAGGCAGGGCACAGCGTTGAAATTTACTTTTGGACTTTCCTCAGAAAAGGTTGAGCTGAGCACACAAGTAAACAAGATGAAAGGGAGTGTTTACAAGTTTAAAAGAACAAACCCACATGAAGCAGTGTGAGGAATTCATTTGTAGAAACAGCGGGTCTCCAAATAGCTGGTGTTTGGATGCGTCCAAAGGAAGTCGCCATGTCCTGGGGGGAAATCGGGTTGTTCCCAATTGAACCAAGGCACCGAGCAGGGAGACAAATACATCTTCTGACTCTAAATGGAACGGTTGGTGAGATAGGCTTCTCGGAGTTGGGGCTCCCTAATGAGAGAAGGAATTGACAGGTCAGGCAAGTCTAGATCCAAGAAGCTGGGTGAGGGAGGTGAAAACAGCTGATGGTCGTGGAGCCAGAGCATCTCTGGAAGGAAGGAAAGAAAAAACTGTCTAGTAGTAAAAACTAATGTGGGCAGGGGAGGAAAAAAACAAAACAAAACAGGCAGAATTATTCAAAATGGGCATGACAAGGGGACACACAGCAGAATCCCATTTCAGGGATCCAAGTTCATGGCCAGGTTTTCTTCGAGAATGCTGAGTATTAATTAGGTGGTTCAGAGTTAAGATTTGGGTAGTATAACCACACCCCCCTGCTCCTTTCTAGGATTCCCAACTGAGAGTGAGAGGGAATGAGGTACTAACAAAAAACAAGGAAAAAAACCCGTATTAATTAATAGCTAAGCAAGTGCCCAATGAACCCTAATTAATGCCAAGCTCAGCTAAATGCTACATGATATAGAACATGGCCAAAGGGATGTGTCTTGCCTCCTGGGAACTCTTTTGAGGCTAGGATGCTTGGGTGTCGAAGTGAGTCAACGGTGTGGATCAGAATGACAGTCGCTGGAGGGCCAGTCCGGCATACACGTCCCAGTCATGCTACCACGGCGATTCGCAATGAGTGGGCAGTGACCACAGACACCCACTTGTGGTGAATATGACAAAGCCCGCTATTTAAAAAAGACCCCGTGACAGCTCTACATCTGAACAATGAGAGTCACAGCCCCTCTTGTCTTGGAAGGGGAGTTAATTAGCTTGAGAGAGACGGTGGACAGCAAGGGGGGCAGGCGCTCTTCTCCTCCTTCCTGGGGTTGGGTTCTCCAGTAACATTGTCTCTCTGTTTTTCAAAACGCAGAGAAGAGTGTAGGGTAGAAAATCATCCCCAACTTAACAAGACACAGGCTTGTGTGGCTGGGGTCTGGGTTCTTCCAGTTTGTTAGCCCAAATTGATTATGCGTCGCCCTGAGCTGGGAGTGACACAGAGGGGGTAACCCGAGTAGAATCCCGCAGTCTTTAGGAAGCAAGAAGAAACCTCGGAATCACTTCCTGGAACGTATCTTAGAATACATCTGTCTCATTAGCAGTAAGCAAAATGAGGCAAAAACAGTTGAAAGGCCGGGTTCACGTGGTTGAAGTGCTCTGTGCCTCAATGGGGACTAGGCTTTCATGTGCCTTCTGTCTCCTCTTTCCATGATGCTCTGTGACAAAAGGTTTAAAACCCTGGCTCTGCACTTATCTCCTTGGATATGTGTCATCTGCCCTAAGGTTGGCTTCATTATGAAATCCTGGGGACCAATGCATTACTTTTAATAGAGTTATCAAAGGCTCCTGTTAGTAGACTACATTAGCAGCTGAGCTTCTGCATACTCGGTAAATAAGACAACTTTCAAAAGACACACTCTGTGTCTGCAAATGTTCCAAGAGAAGAAAAGAAAACTGACTGAAAAATGTAGTGGGTTCTTGGCTGTTTTCTATGATTAATGGCTTGGCTTTACCCACCCCGTCCCAATTCCTGTCCCCTCGGGACCTCAGAATGTGACCTGACTTGGAAATAGGGTCTTCGCCAATGTAATTAGTTGCTTTTGTCCTGGAATTGGGTGGGCTCTGAATCGAGCGGCAGGTGGCTGGATGAGAAGGCCAGGTGAAGACACACAGAAAGTCCGTGTGACAACGGAAACAGAGATGGGACTGACGCAGCTCTGAGGAACACTGGTGGCTACCAGAAGCTGCAAGAAGCTGCAAGAATTCTTCCCTAGAGCTTAGAGAGGGCGCGTGGTCCTGCCGCCCCCACCCCGAGGTGATTTATCCATAACGCAAGCACTAGAGTCCTCCTGTGCTAATTTGTACGTTGACCCTCGTGGGAGACCTACTTACGAACCCTGAATCTGGGGCTTTTATTGCATATGGCTTACAGAATTCCAGAGCCAGTTTCAGAATTTGGCAGGAGGGGACTGCTGCTATTGGGAACGCCGGCTTGTAAAAATGACACCCTTCCGAAATGTCCCGCAGTCAAACCATATTTCTCTTTTCCTTCTTTTCATTCCGCTTTCTCTAACATTTTTCAGCGTTGTCTTGACATCGAGCGAACCAGATGGATTCATTCCATCTGCTCGCCGCTGTAAGCCAGCCGTGAATTCACCATGTGATCCAGGTGCCACCAATTCGGGAGCCGGGTAAGAGGAGAGAAGGGAACCCAGCAGCGGGGCCGGCGGAGCTGAGGCTCCCTCAGAGCCCAGTTTCTGAACGCGCTGGCCGGTCCCCTTTCCCATTCTCCTCTGCCTTCTCTTCCTTTCCATTGGGCTCCGCGTCCCGGTGGGGAGGGCCCGCCTGGCTCCCGACCGCTGGGCCCCGGGGTTGTTAGGGACCAGCTGGAAGGGGGCTGCAGACGGCGACCTGTTAGCGTGTTCCCCGTGTTCCCGCGGCCACGCTGAGACTTGTTTCTCTCCTTCCAGTGAAGGGGAGGCGGTCCTTATCGGTCTCTCCGCGAGTTGGTGCAGGGATTAATCATCTCGTGTTTGTAAAGCATTTGGACGTTGATAACTGCTAATTATTGTTACCCTGCTATCTCGTCCTTTGTTCTACATCCCTCGCAATGTGAGGTGAAAAGACTTAAATTAAAAAGTTGCCGAGATAGCCCTCATCTCCCAAACCCAAGTTGCCACTGGCCTTCTTTCTCCGTGAACCTTTTTTATTCTGCCTTCAGTCACTGGCCTCACGTCCAGACCTTCCTCCCGGAGCAGGGGTGCTGGAAGCGAGCGTATGCGTGAGCTGTGTGATGGGGATAGTTAGTGCTTTATACACATTGTCTCATTTAAGCCTCATCAAATATGCACAGGAGGCCATTATCGGCGTGTTACACATCGGTGAACACGTGCTTGCAGCGGTTAAGAAAGCTTCAGATCCCTCAGGGGAGAAGTGGCAACGCCAGATTTCGAAGACGTTGCCATTTGGCTTCGAAGCCTCGAACTGTACCTCCACTCTGTGCTCAAGTAGAAGGTAGAAAATCACCGTGTTAGGAAGATGGAGTTGGTATGGGCAGAGAAAAAGGAATCCATACACTGGGGTTTTTTATGCCTGATGAATAGAGTCCGTGGAACAAAGAAGAGGTAATAAAGCAAGAGTCCTAGTAGCTAAAGCAGTCCCAGCCTAAGAGCAGGGAATTTTAAACTGAAAAAGATAGTCTGACTTTAAAGTTGGAAGGCTGTTAGCAATAACTTTGTCTTACCCCGTTCTTTTTTTTTTTTTTTTAAGATTTATTTATTTCTTTTAGAGAGAGAGGGGAGTGGTAGGGGGCAGAGGGAGAGGGAGAAAGAATTTTAAGCAGACTCTGTGCTGAGCATGGAGTCCGACTCAGGGCTTGATCTCAGGACCCTTGAAAACTCTACCTGAGCCAAAACCCAGAGTCGGACACTTAACTGACTGTGCCCCCCTCCAGGCACCCCTGTCTTACCACGGTCTTTGGCCAGGGAGGACATTAGACCCAGAAAGGCAAGGAATTCTTGCCCAAGTTTATTCAGATCTTTTGTTTGATATACACTTATTCCTACTTTGATGTGGTAATTAGGATATCTAGCATTTTCTTTTAAATTAATGGATAGTCGACAACATACAATAGTAAATTAGTTTTGGATATGTAGCATAGAGATTGGACAATTATATACATTATGAAATTATTACCACGGTAAGTGTCATTACTGTCACTCACCATACCAGGTTATTATAACATTATTGACTATACTCCCAGTGCTGTACTTTTCATCCCTGTGACTTATTTATAACTGGAAATTTTTTTTTAAGATTTTATTTATTTGACAGAGAGGAGAGAGATCACAAGTAGGCAGAGAAGCAGGCAGAGGGAGAGAGGGAAGCAGGTTCCCTACTGAGCAGAGAGCCCGATGCAGGGCTCAATCCCAGGACCCCGAGATTATGACCTGAGCCGAAGGCAGAGGCTTTAACCCACTGAGCCACCCAGGCGCCCCTATAACTGGAATTTTTTTACCTCTTACTCCCCTTTATCTGTTTCCTCATTCTCCCATCCACCTCTCACCTGAAAACCACCAGTTTATTGTCTATATTTAAGTCTATTTCTGTTTTGTGACATTGTTCTGTATTTTAGATTCCACATATAAGTGAGATCTTACGTTATTTGTCTTTCTCCGTTTGACTTATTTCATTTTACATTATACTTTTTAGGTCCAACCATGTTGTTTCAGATGGCAAGATCTCATTTTTCTATATGGCTGAGCAATATTCCATTTTATATATGTGTATATACACACACACCGTATCTTCTTTATCCATTCATCTGGTAATGGACACTTAGATTGCTTCCATTCTTGGCTTTGATAATAACACTGCTATAAATATAGGGGTGTATATATCTTTTAGATTTAGAATTAGAATAGCTACTACTTTTAAAGTTTTGCTTGCTTACTGTATGTGAGACACTTTCCTAAGCCCTCTGTATCTATTAATTAATTTCATCATTACAACTTTGCCTAGGCAACTGCCATAGTATTCTTTTTTTGGAAATACCCAGAAAGAAGGTACAGAGAGGTTTTGGTGCAACTGTCTCTTTGAAAATAATCTGCAGATTCTAGATATTTCAGAGAAAACAAGGTCAGCAGTTTCCCAGCTGTATCCCCGTGGTTGCTAGGAAGCTCACTCAGAGGTGTGGCTGGCGGTATGACGAAGACATGAAGTCTCAGATCTCAACCAGGCTGTAACCCCAGATAGAGCCTCTTTCAATTGTTTTACATTTTGTTTTTTGACCTGTGATTGGATCTGATCAGAATGATCAAAGAATTTTTAAAAGTTTGAAAGCTGCTGATGTAGATGACTTATGATACCTGTGTCAAATAGGGAGTTTAAGGACTCTACTTCCCTCCTTTTTTTTTTTTTGATTGAAATAGAATTACCATGTAACATTGTGTAAATTTGAGAGATACAACGTATTGATTTCCTTCTTTTATTCCTACTTCCCTCAGTTGTAACCAGTGACCTCTTTCCACTCTCTCAAATTCTTGTCATTTTGTAAACCTTTTCTCTCAGGCTCTGCCGAAGGGACAGAGGGGACAGCATTCCGCTCACCCTGGTTGTGCTTCAGGGTCATTTCAGAATTGTGTGTCCATTTCCCTGTGTCTTCCCCTTTGCCTTCTTCATGAGAAACACGATCGGTTCTTGAGACACTGCCGCGGCAGGAAGCCGAGTTGTCACATCTGTTTCAGGAGTCACGTTTCAATAAAACGTAGACACGTCCCAGAATGGTTGCATTCATTTTGGAGAATCTTTGGGGGCCAGGAAATTTGGATTTTTAATGGAAGTTGTCACTGAACAACAGCACGAATACTCCAGCCCGAAAAAAAGTGTTCTTGAAAGGCTTTGCAGCATAAGCTCACGTGGCATAAAGAATGGTATTAAAAACCCATTTTCAGCATAACATTTTTCTTCTTGCAAAGTCAGTTGTCCTCATGGGCAGATTTCTAGCTTCAAGCGTTCACATGGTATTAAAATGAAAGCTCTGCACACAGAAACTGTGGAAAATGCTCACTGAGTAGTCTCACAGCACAGGTAACAAATCTACGAAGCTCTCTTTAATAAGCCACAAAATGTTTTAGGGCTTTAGAATTACTCATACCTATATATACTATTCGACACACGGTTGAGGAGGTGATTCCACCATTAGAAAGGTCTGCATTTTACTGTTGGCATTCACTGTTAAGGTTTATTTTGCAAACTTAATATTGTTTTTGAAGAACGATGCTTAGTTGTGTTCACATTTAAATGATCCCAAAGTTAATGGATCAGATCTGACTAGGTAAGTAAGATAGGCACTTTGGGAGGATCATTTGTAGCTTTTCCAGTCTGATTTAATGAACTGGAAAGGAAATTTACTAAGTGTAATGAAGAGGCTGGAAAAATTTTATTCCAAACTCCCCAAACACTATGCCTTGAGACCATTGCTTGGTTATTTTGTGGGGTCTGATACATTGCTTTCCTGTAATAATTCATTTTGATCTCTTAAGAATGCTGTTATTCTGTTGGAAAAAGCAATAGGCTAAAACTAGTGTTTTTTTAAAAATATATATCAAATGCATAATGGGAGAAATAAGTCAGATAGTCATTCACATTCTAGTATAAACAACTTTACAGTAGTTTCTTCTTTCTAGAAAGGGAGGATTGTGTTTCTTTTTTTTATGATTTTATTTATTTGAAAGAGGGAATGAGAGCATAAGTAGGGGGAGAGGAGCAGAGGGAGAGAGAGAGGCAGACTCCCCACTCAACAGAGAGCCCAAACTCCCCACTGAACAGGGAGCCCAAAGTGGGGTTTGATCTCAGGATCCCAGGATCATGACCTGAGCTAAAGGCAGTCACTTAACCAACTGAGCCACCCAGGTGCCCTGAAGGGGAGTTTTTATTTGAAATTGTTGGAACGGGTACAGGATCATTGAGTCATGGATTCTTCCTGGAAGAACTTTGGGATGAATGGGAAAAAAATGAGTTGAAATTGTTTAGCACCAAAGATATTCTTGGTTTTCCTTACATTTTTTTTCCATGGAAAATCCGTACTTTGTCATATCATTGCCATATCCAAAGAATTCCTTTAGACAAGTTTAGAAACTAGCAAATCGGCTACAAGTTTCCCACCCTATGGTTCACCGAGGGCCTTACCATCTGCCAGATGTTATGCTAAGCACACTATAGAACTGACTCTATTTATTTATTTATTTAAAGTAGGCTCCTTGCCCAACTTGGGGTTTGCATTTGCCAGCCTGGGATTGAGAGTCACATGCTCTGCTGACTGAGCCAGCCCGGCACCCCCGCGTACGGTCTCATTTACTCTCCCCTCTAGCACTAGGAGGTATATGCTGCTAACAGGGATGCTTATTCTACACGTGATAAGCATTTCAGACATTTTAACTCAACCTTCTCCACAATCCTCCCATATAGGTACTATTATTGCCCCCATTTTATAGGTACAGAAACTGAGATACAAAGATATGAGCTGACTTGGCCGAGATCCCCCAGCTAGTAAATTGGAAAGAGCTATGATTTATGTTTGGGCATTCTGACTCCAGAAACACTCTTAACCACTGTCGTGTGTGATATTATCATCATCAGTGAGGAAATAGAGGGACAGAGAATTATAACTCTCCCAAAGTCACCCGGGCAATAAATAATGGAGCGGGGACCCAGATTCAGGCAGCCCGTAAAACTACTGAACCTTCCAGGCTCCCCCCTCCCGCCGTCCTCCACATCTTCTCAGCTTTGATTGTTAAATCACTTAAAAACACTTCAATACAAATGTCACTGTGGCACTTAAGAAAAGTAACGATAAGAATACAAAGGGAAGAAATTAACTTTATCACTTATTCAGCTTATTGCCTAGCTTAATTTTCAATAGATTTTGGACTGTGGTTTCTCCTGAAAGGGCGGAATCTTCACTGAACTGCCGGCGTCCAAGACGACCTTGACTTCATCTGGCACAGTGACTCTTAATCTTTAATGAGCCACCCGAAGGTCTTGCTAAAATGCAGAATTTGGCACAATAGGTCTGGGACGGGCCTGGGACTCTGCATTCCCCCCATGTGAGCCTGATGCTACTGCGGTGGGATCCGCGCTTTGAGTCGCAAGGCTAACACACTGAGTGTTTTCAAAGTGAGCATAAAGACTTATCACAGGGCCCAGAGTTCACGTTGAAAAGAGGCAATTTTCATAGCTGGAAAAACATGTACAGAGTTTGGGATGGTCCACACCAGGCGGGGGGTGGGGGTGCGGGGGTTGTGGCTCATGAGATAAGACCTGAGCTACCTGACTCCCAGGACGGGAAGGGACCTTAAGGGTCACCTGCTCCGAACATCCGACTGGACATTTGAATTCTCATATCCCTGCCGGCTCATTTCACCCCCAAAGTTAAGGAATTTTCTGTGCCGAGTGGAACTAAGAGAATTTTAAGATGTGCCCGAGTTGCAGAAACAGTCTAAATGAGACACTGTGATGCCTCCTACCTCTCCAGACAGACAGACATTTGCCTCCGTAATACATTTTCGGAGCCTTCAGATATTTCTTCAAAAGCTTTCAAGCCTTACCATTTCCTAATAAAAACAATGCACTCTACCAGAGAACTGTCTGGGCGTGCTTATTGCCCCAAGCATCTGCATCCCGCTCTGAACTACTGATTTCAGGCTGACGGGCAGGTGACAAACGGTGACACATGTTTGGCCACTGGGCTCCTTCTTGGCTGCACTGAGGGTCCACGCCAGGGCCCTGGAGAAAACATACTTTCCAGAATCAAGCCTCTTGCATCCGTGAATGGTTTCTTCTTTTGATTTCACGACCTGAAGGCTCCTATGGTCGGGTCTTCTGCTTGTGGGGGTTTGGGGGCCAGCTTCTCCTTTCCAGTCCCTCCTCCTTTCAGGCTGTGACTTGACAGCGCCCTGCTTTCTGTTCCAGGTGCCTGGGGAGAGCGAGAAGCAGTGGAAGCCAGCCCTGGTCGTGCTGACTGAGAAGGACCTCTTAATCTATGACAGCATGCCGCGGAGGAAGGAAGCCTGGTTCAGCCCAGTTCACACATACCCTCTTCTTGCCACCAGGTAGCCTTGGCCTTGTGTTTGAGTCTGATGTCTTTGCTGTTTGAGACCCTTGTAGTCAATGGCGAGTATTTCAGCACGTTACGTTCCCGCTTCCTGTTGCGTCGGGAACGGAGAGCTCCTTCAGAACATAGCCACATGTTCCTACCCAGAGGGGTGAATTATGGCCCAGCGTGGGGCCACACAGGCACAAAGAACAAACTGCTTGTCCATCGTGAAGGAACGGTGACATCTGGGAGATGGCCCGCGCCTTGTCACCTTCCCCAGGTCTCCACCCCAGTTCCTTTGAGACGAACTGTGCCCCTGTGTTTGCAATCTGGAGATTCAGGTAGAATCGTCAAGCAAGGGTCTTCAGTCGTGGGGCACAGAGATTGTCATACGGGAGTGTCCCAGGACTGTGCTTTTTTCGGTTGGCTTGGCACGGGATCCCACAGCAAGTCCTTCCCCAGTTGGTGACGCTTTCTGTGGAAGTGGGGCTGCCGGGTCTGTCTGTTTCATAGGACCTTCAACGCCTATTTATTGTTCATGTGACATATTATCTTTTTTTTTTTAAAGATTTATTTATTTATTTTTTATTAGAGAGAGAGTGAGAATGAGAGGGGAGAAGGTCAGAGGGAGAAGCAGACTTCCCGCAGAGCCGGGAGTCCGATATGGGACTTGATCCTGGGACTCCGGGATCATGACCTGAGCTGAAGGCAGCCGCCCAACCAACTGAGCCACCCAGGCGCCCTCATGTGACATATTATCTTAATGCATCATGGGCTTACCCTCTTTTTGAATGTCTGTATTTTGAGCACGAAAGCGCACTGGATCCGAGTCTTGGTCCAAGCAGTTGATAGCTCCCAGACCTGTCGCCAGCTCTTTCTGTGTGTGCTTAATGGTAATGGACACAGTTGTCATTACTCCTCTACCTCTCCTTCTTTACCTAGAAGGTAGCGAGCTTACGTAATGCTTCTGGCCTCCCCGGCATTGCACTTGGCGATATGGGGCCCTAACACGTCTGTGGAATGAATTACTGACCAGTGCGGGGCAAACTCTGGAAGGGGTCTGGCCCAACAGACGGCGAGCGTAGTGGCCGGAGGTTTGGGGGCGTCCATCCCGAGCAAGAGCTCGATAGAAACAAGATGGGTTCTCCAATTCTGAAGGGACTGAGTTGTGCCAAACAGGGTATAGCCAAGGCTCGGGTGCAGGGAGGAGAATGAGACCCAGAAGCAGAACGAGAGGGGACAGGAGAGTAAAATGACACTGGTGTGGGGAGCTGAAACTCCTTTCAAAGCCCTCTTACCTCCGCTTATGGTGATGATGGAGAGCAGCAAGGGTGACCTGATGAAGACGATTATTGGCCCCAGAGGCGAGCAGAGGAGGAGGCCTTTAGGGCTCAGGGGTCAGGGACCACGCCTAGATCATTTAGATATTAATAAAATAAATAAAATAAAATAAAACAGTAATTTAATTTTTGAGTGTCCTAAGCCTGAAAACCTTTGGCAGGATAGCTATGAAAGCACTATTGATGTTTACAATAAAATCACAATAATCAGGATCCAGACATCCTAAAATGTTCCTGTGGAGCTTCAGGCCGTGTCTTGGGGTCCATTCAAGTTCAGCCCAACATCCATCATGTTTCCCAGCCCTCACCCACGGGCACCGATGCGCAGATTCTGAGACATCCTCACAGCTGGAACCGAAGAAGGCTCAGACCGTAGTCACTGTCTTCCAGGTACTAAGAAGAGAAATTGGCCTCACTCTTAGACTGATTTTCAGGAACAGAAGTCTGAGTAAGGAAGAGTTTCTAGGTAACTCTCAGGCAACTCGAAAATAAAGCTTACTCTCAGGCATGGCTTTCTCCTCGTAGTTTCTGGGCGTTCGGACATGGAGGCTGCCTTTTTATTCGCGCCGGGGTGCATTCAGGATTTTAAAAATCCAGCGCCTCGGACCACACTGGCCACATTTCAGGTAGTCAGTGGTCGCGGCTGGTGGCCACTTCGTTGGACAACACCGTTCTTAGAACATATCCGTCACCGCGGAAAGTTCTGTTGGACAGCAGCACCCTGCAGCCTAAGTGACTAGCTCCGAATTTGTCCTGATTCGGCGAGTGACTGGACGGACTTGCTCCAGCGGCCGTGTGTCTAGACCTCAGGCTGCCTGACGGGAGGTTGTCTTGCAAGCTCTTCCGGCCGTCTACACAGCAGGCCATCTACACAGCAGGCCGTCAGTGGCTCCGGGGAGAGGGGAGCACAGGCGCAGCCAATGGCATCTGAATAGGCTTGGCTGGGGCCCCAAATGTACGTGTGACGGGCTCCGGAGCCACGGGCATGCCAGGTCTGAGCTGTGAGCAAAGCACAGGAGTGCCTGAAACCACCAGCCTGCATCCGCTATGGAATAAAAATGGAAACCCTTCCAGTGCGATCTGGGCTTATTTAGAACAAGAGGCATCAGAAGAAATCGGCGCCTACTGTCTAAACCCAAGGGAGATGCGGTGGCGATGCTTGACGTCCCAGTTTACTGACACTTCCCCGAACCTCCCCCCCACGCGGGTGAGCCCCGTGAGCAGCAGGGAGCTTAGGCTCCTCATCGTGCCCCCGACCTCCAGCTGTAGCCCGGGAGGCAGAGGGCGTCCAAGGGGCTATGGCAGCCCCGGCAGTTCCTTCTTATTTCGTCCCCTCGAGCTAGTAGCTGACTTGCTGCCTGTAAGAGCTGGAGTTTCCATCTTCGTTTTCCTCCCGCCGGGAGAGTGCGTCCCCCGGGCTGTCCGAGGTGGGAGGCTTACGACCTCATTTAACCTTCATGACCACCTTGATGGCCCAATCTCTAAACAAGACGCCGCGAGGGTTAGGGCTTCATCCTGTGAGCCGACGGGGTGAGAATGGGAAAGGATTGAATCCAGGGCCATGACAGAAGGAACGCCATATTTAGCATCATGGCGCACAGTGGGTCTGGGCAACTGCAGTCCCCTTCCCTTCCCCTTAGCAGGGCTGGGCAGCCTCGTTGAGAAAGTCAGACACAGTCATTTCTCTTGCACAAGAACCGGCAGGGCCAGAGCCAGTAGGAAACAGGGTTCTTTGAAAATCGAGTTACTCCCTCAGACAGTTCATAGTTGATTTGTTTAGTTTGTTTTTGTTGTGGGTTTTTTTTTTTTTTTGGTAGTCCCAGGCACATCTAATTTATATTTTTCTGGAAGATGAAAATTTGATTGTGTTTCATAGGAGGGGCACCAGCAATGCTCGCGACATGTTCTTTGTGTCGACCCCCATGCAGAGAAGTTTCTGAGCTGTCGCCTCTCCCACCAACAAACAGGGATGGTACCTGTGTACCAGTGGCAAAATTATTGGTAATGATGCACTCGGGAAGTTTCCAAACACTAATTTTAGCTATTATCATCCCTCAATTTTATGAGTCGTTGGGAAAACATTTTCTTGCTTAGCCAAAGCTTATTTGATGTTGCTGAACATTTTTTTTTCTTTAAAAAAAAGGTACTCTTGCCCATATGGAGGACTTTTTTTTTTTTTTTTGTCACCGTCATCATAATTGGCGAGTGAGATGGGCCTACAGAGAGTTAGGATTAAGGTCGCAGTGCTTCTGAAACTCTAGAGGAGATGTAACCCAGAAATTCTGCACGCCCAGTTCCAGTGGTCGGCACAGAGCTTGCAAACGGGGAATGCTGCTCTGAGCCCGGTTCTCCCCTGTGGACCCGGGAGAGAAGGCTCGAGGTCGCTGGAGACCAGGAACCAATGAATGTGCCCTTCACTCCTTTGACTCCACCGGGGAGCCAAAGACCCTGGCCTTTCAATTAAACGTTGGGTAATCTTTGGTGCCTGAGGAACTAACCTGTTTCTGAGTGCTAAAAGTAGTTGCTGCCTCAGGCCAGCCTCAGAAATTTCAGGAATGCTTTGCACCAAGGAAGTTGGGCTAGTTGTGTGGGTTGGTCATTAAATTACAATCAGCTCCTGGGTTTCACGCTAATCCTGGGAGGCCTCTTCACTGTTAGGGAATTTGGGCTTGCGCCCTGGGCACTCCCTAGGGTAGCATGAGTGGCCCAGGGGTCCACACTCTGTCAGACTGAGAAGCCCAGAGGCTGCCTTCACCTCCGTCCATCCCGTTGGCCCCGTGGCCCCGTGGCCCCGTGATCCTAGGGTGAACACTGCCTAGGAGGCTGTGGGCCCCCTGTCCTCCCTCCTATTAATCCAGCAGCTCCTTAGAGTCAGGTGGGAGAGGAGCGGGGGAGATGAGTAGAGAGATGAGTGGGGAGACTGGAACCCCTCGGCCCCCGCCCCCCAAGAATCTAGCCCTGAATGATACTTGTAACAACACTGCAGGCCTATTGATGGCTTCTTCCTTGGATGTCCAGTTCAATTTAAGAAATGTTTAAGAGTCTCCTGTGAGGGGCCGGCATTGTACCCAGTGCTGATGGTAGGGGGATTTTAAAAAGTGCAAAATGTGAGAGCTAAAAGCCAAGTGGTATAAAAGCTAATTGTTCAGGTTATTCACTCATGGTTTCATTTTCCCAGTAAAAGAGTACAGATTTTAATTGTCATTCTCCTCCATGGAGAATTTCTTGAAGACCTTTTTATAATACTTATTCAATACTCATGGTGATATATGTTGAACTAATTAAAATGTGGGTGGGATAAGGGAATATGGAAGAGATAACAGAAAACTCAAAGAATATATTTTAAAAAATAAAGTTCTAAGACGGCGGGACACCTGGGTGGCTCCGTCAATGAAGCATCTGCCTTCAGCTCAGGTCATGGTCCCAGGGTCCTGGGATTGAGTCCCACCTCGGGCTCCTTGCCCAGTGGGGAGCCTGCTTCTCCCTCTCCCTCTGCCTGCTGCTCCCCCTGCTTGTGCTCTCTCTCTCTCTCTGTAGAATAAACAAATAAAATCTCCATACACGAAAGTTCTAAGATTGCTAAATGATAAAAGGACTATTGACCTAAAAGGAAAACTTTCCAAGACATTGGACGGTCATGATGTGAGATTATCCGTCAGATGGTGCATCTTGTTCATCACTAGACATGGCCGGTGTGTGGGTGTGTGGGTGTATGGGTGAATTAAATCCATGGGTGACCCGAAGAGCTCGTTATTCTCTCTCACTATAATTTCCTTTCTACCTATAGTTGACAAGCCAGAGTGTGGCCCCTCTTCCCGGCGTAGTGGGCTCATTAATGACTTTCCCTTCCTCTGCCTAGACACCCTGTTGACTGCTGGGACTTGGGGTGGCCAATGGATGAAAGTATTCAAGAGCACACAGACCAGCTAAGGGATCTGACCAGTTGTTTTCCTTTCTTTCTCTCCTTCTTTCTTTCTTTCTTTCTTTCTTTCTTTCTTTCTTTTTTTTTTTTTGTGGTTTGCGTTGTGACATCTGCTGGGAGATGCTAATTACAGCAATTAAGTAAAATGAGAATGTAATATTGCTTAGCAACCCAGTTACCTAATATGTAATCTCACTAATTTGGCGGAATCTGTGTGCTGCAACTGTTTTTGTTTTAATTAAGGATATTAATAATAAGGTTTTTGTATGGAACATTTTACGCAACATTCTCTAACACCTATCCAGAATTAAATTAGTGCATGAGCGTCTTTTGCGAGACAGGTTTTTTTGTTTTTGTTTTTCTCAAAACCAGGCAGGCACAGAGACATATGTGGAGACATGGAAACTGTGTGCTGTCTAGTACCTCGGTTATTGGTAGAGATGCATTTTGTCTGGCCTCCTGTGGGAATGAGGGGATTTCTTACCGCCAAGTTCCCCCAAGTCTCAGATAAAAAATTTGACCAGCAAATGGACTTATCCCACAGCCACACTGAGCCTTGTAGAATCTACCTCAGAGCCAGTTTGGACAGTTGAAGTAATTTAGAAACACTTCACCTTTTCTTTTTATCTGGGTGAAAGACCCATATATATACAATTCTTTAAATGTAGGTAGCCTAGATCCATGCTGACCGTGAACGTGAAATCTTAAGGACTTATTTTTTTGGACAAAATGGTCACTTTCTACTTCAAGACCAAAAAAGAAGATAACTCTGATTCCCTGAACAACCAAGTCACTGCTGAAAACACTAGTTGCTAAAGATAGATTTGAAGGAAGAAATAGGAAATGGATGTTGGGCTAATCCCATAGAACATCTCATCCCAATTTCCTTTCCAGATCTCTTTCTACCAGGATTGAATTAATCTGGAAATGAGCATTTTGTGGATCTAATGCCAAGTTCCTTGGATCTAGCATTAGCTCCTGTTTCATGTGGTTGGAAGACGGAGGGTGGGAGAGAGGTCGCGGTATCTCATCGCAGTCCTTAATCACAAACTTCTTGGAAAGGAGTCCTCCTCATATTCTGGCTATTCATATCACAAATATTTACTGAGTGCTTGCCACGGGCCTGGAATTGTTCTAGGTTGTACACATACAGCAGGAAACAATCCAATAAAAAGTCCTTCCCTGATCGAACTAATGGTAACTGTTGCCCATCCTGTACATTCTGTTCCAGGTGCTGTTCCATGCAGTATTCACATAACTCGTTTCATCCTTAGCAACAACACACTGAGGTACACATATGGCTATCCCCAGTTTGCATTTGAGGAATCCGAGGCATGGAGGGTGTAGGTAACTTGCCAAGGTCACCCAGTTGGCAGAGAGCCGGGTTGGGCTCTCTGATTCTGCTCTGTCCCCTCACATCCAAGTCTTCATTCTTCTGTCCCACTCATGTTATATGGGCCTTTCAGTGGTTCACATACTCATATACTCAGATAATAGGAAATGTAGAGTCTTGCTGAAGTCTGTCGCTTTGCTTCCAACCATGGGAATGTGTGTTTGAATTCTATAACCAGGGAACAAAGCATGTCCTTGGGCTTCTCACACATATTCAGATGAAACTTAGAAACTGGGCGTGAATTGCAGCTTGAAAGCCTGTCCCAGGGTGCAGTGTTTTCTTCCAACTGGGTAAGAAAGTTACCCTCTCTTGGGAGAGAGCATTCTCTGGTTCCTGTTGCTTCGTCCCTGCCACAGATAAGAGACAGATGGTCGTATTTTTAAGACTACACAAATAGCTTAAAATGTAAAATAATTGAAACATAAATAATGGCTATTTCAGAGTCCCCCTTGAGACGGCAGATCAGAAAAGATCTTTGGGAAGAATCTAAGGAGGAACGTCAGAAGGCTGTTCCCAGCAGAATGGGACAAACTCTGGCCGACGCATTCTCTCCCCGACGCCCTTCCCTTCCTAAATGGGCACCTGATGACTTTTAAAAATCTTGATGTTCAGCTGACATTCACCTGCCACTTAGTGTCCAGAATCCAGCTACAGTAATGTATTCCCAAGTATGGCCTGCAAACAAAGAGCCCATGAGGGGGCCCTTTTCACTGCCTCATGTTTCGTAGCATTTCAGACGAGGTCGGGGGTGTGTGTGTGTGCTTTCCTTCGTAAAACTGAACTCACATTTTTATTTTTTATTTTTAAAAAACTTTTTTAAGGTTTTATTTATTTGAGAGAGAGAGAGAGCGCACATGAGCAGGGGGAGAGGCAGATGGAGAACAAGAGACAGACTGCCCTGCTGAGTAGGGAGCCCGATGTGGGGCTCAATCCCAGGACCCTGGGAACATGACTTGGGCTGAAGGCACCCAGGTGCCCCTGAACTCATATTTAAAACATTTTTGAAAACTTGTATTCATGCAGTTATTTAGCCAACAGAATCGGCGAGAGATGCAATAAGTCTCCTCCCCTGAGGAACACCAGGTTCTAGTAAGGGAGATGAGGCAGAAATCTCAAATGCTATGTGGGAGCCCAGAGAAGGGGCGTCTGCCTTGAGGAGATCCTGCTACGCTTGGTCTTGAGCTCCCGCAAATGCTGTGCTGCCAACAGCCAGTTTTTTTTCCCTCCGCAGATGGTTACCGAGGAGCCTTCAATTTTGATCCGTGAGCGATAAGCCTGACGGAGTGGTGCTGGGAACAATTCCTGGCCGCCATTGTTGGCAGCCTCACCCTTGCTGGAAGAGCTCCTACCTCACTTCAGATCCCCAGAAGCAAATCGTCTGCTCCAAACGGGGTTCTTCTTAGATGGGCCAAGGTTGAGGGATGGTTTTGATCAAATCACAGACTTTCAAGGCTAGAACTCTCTCTACAGTCCCCGGGAAGTCCCTGCCTAGCCTAGGTTTGAGCAATTCCCCAGACATGGGGGACATTGATGGCTGCCCCCTCCCCACTCCCATTCCTCACACAATGGGTCTCTTTTCCAGACCCAGCATCTCCAAGCGATGTTCCTTCTGAAGCAGTTTTGGGTACTTTGCTGTTTTGATCATTGTCTTCTAGCATCTTGATACTTGTATGGAGCTGTATTTCAGTATCACTGGTTTCCTTTGAAAGTCTCTTGACTTTATAATTTATGCACATCATTCAGAATAAGGGTCCACAGGTTTCATTATACTGCAGAACGGGTGCATGGCATGGAAGGATGGAGAGACCCTCTCCAAAAGCTCGGTACCTAGGACTGAGTGCTGTGTTTTCCGTGTAGTCTAATCAGTACAAGGCAACGCAGGACCAACACCTGCTCTCATTCCATTAATTCTTCTTAAATTCGCATTAGTGCTGGTGGTAGCTCTGAGTTGAGTCAGCCGTCAGCTAATTTCCAATGGTGCTCCTACACCGAGTCTCCCCCATTCTAACTTGGTTGGTGTTGTTTGTTTGGGCTCTAACTATAGTGCTTAGTAATCTTATGCCTGACTCTGTATTTCTTCTTCTTACCCAGTTTTGGGTCATCTGCTCATTTCATGTCCATGTCCTCTACAACTTCAGACACGTCACTGATAAAAGTGGTCAAGAGCACAGGTCTGAGGCCGTAGCTCTGCCTCCATTCCTAATTCAATTTTCTCTTCATGGCTCTGGCCACTTAATGAAGGGCTCCTCTAACAGATAAGCTTGGAACCCAACACTTTTTCCTTTAAAGTCCAAATGAATCTTTTTTTTTTTAAAGATTTTATTTATTTATTTGACAGAGAGAGACACAGTGAGAGAGGGTACACAAGCAAGAGGAGGGAGAGAGGGAGAAGCAGGCTTCCCGCGGAGCAGGGAGCCCAATGTGGGGCTCGATCCCAGCACTCTGGGATAATGACCCGAGCCAAAGGCAGACGCCTAATGACTGAGCCACCCAGGCACCCCAAAGTCCAAATGAATCTTAAAGGAAACTGTCAATACAGTTTTTTCTGAATATTCACTTCATCTATTCCTTTTCTAGTACTCTGGTTTCTGGATAAAACAGTTGATGTAAGGGAGCCACAGAAGCCCTCGTGAACTCCTATTTCCTCTTTTCCAAAATTAAAAAAAAAAAAAAGGCTACTTTAAAAAAATCCATTACTGAATTTGGCCTGGGAACAGGTCAAAGAATCTATTTTATTCTGTGCTATGAAAATCAGGATATAATTTTCACTTTTCCAGTCTTGGAACCTCTGACTTGTTCTCCCTGAGTTCCCAAAGATCCCCTCCCCCCTGCTTCTGTAGCATCTATGCCCTTCCAGTTCGGTGGTGTGTAATCCTCCCAGCAAGGACTTGAGTTTGTTAGAAGCTTCAGGCTACTCTCTTCCAAATGCCACTCCCGTCTCGGCCTCTGCTGCACTTACTCAGGCTCGTATCTCAGAAACATTCTTTTCATTAAAGCAGCAAAGCAAGAATTTTCCAATCCTATCTTCTTGCAGGCATCCATCAATATCACTATTATCCTGGAGATGCCAGCTGCCTCTTCCTTATCTTCGCACACCACCGATGTCTAAACATAGCGACTCATGTCGTCTTTGCCATCGTCAGCAAACCTTCCCTTGTGTGGACCCTCCACCTCCCATCTACACCACTGCTTCTTTTGAACAGCGGTTTGACTCCCAATAAAAACGTCCTGTCCTTTGCAGTAGACGTGGCCCTTGTGGGTCCTGGTGTTACTTCATTTGGAACCCAGGTATTGAGTTCTTAAGATCTTAAGGAACTTGGGCTATATTGCTTCAGTGTCTGTTGATTGGAGGTGCCTGTGAGCCCTGAGTGGAGATGCTTAGGGAACAGTTGGACAATACAGTACCCAGTATTGTATGACTGATTAGTATTTTATTGATTGGAGTTGGAAAAATGCCAATACAAATTCATCTAGTGAAAGATTTCATGGAACGTTTATAAATGGAATCAGGCCACTGTTTTCCTCTGTCTCTTCCTTGTAGCTGCCACTCCTATTCCCATAACTAAAAAGAGGGAAGAGAAAGGATCTTGGTCTTACCTTGTCAGGTGCCCTTGTCTTGTTTTTGCAATGCCATGATTTGATTTATAAAACATCTCCGTTGGGACTTCTCAAGATGGCATCATGGTGCGTGTCCACATCTCTGTGGATCGTCTCCAGCTTACTGCTATTGACAGTCAAAAGCAATGAGTTGGGGGTGATATAAAGAAAAAAGAAATCCATTATTTCCAACATCTGATAGGAATGAAATGACAAATATGTTGACAAATGCAGGGCTCCTCTTCGTCCTTGTGCCAGAATCTACCGCTCTCCATTGCTGTGATGGGGCAGCTTGTACTCCGGGTTCAGGTTCACCCTCTGGAGAAAGACCTCCATAATAACCAGGTTGCCCCAGTGAAGAGGAAAGATTCTCCACCCTTCCACCTGACTCTTCATCTCTTCCACTTGACATCTGCCAGAGCCTGTTCCAACTTTTTTGCATGTTCTAGGAGGGAGCCTCTTCAAGAACTGGAGTGAAGAGTCTGTAGGAATCAGAGGGAAGAGGGCCTTTCTCCTCTTGAACTTGGACCACATTCGTTCTACTCATGGCATACCAAGCCTTAGGTTTGCACAGAGCAGGTGCTTTGATTAGCTGGCTAGGACTGCCATAACCACATACTACAAAGCAGGTGGCATACGCAACAGAAATTTATTTTCTCACAGTTCTGGAGACCAGAAGTCCAAAATCAAGGTGCCATCAGGGTTGGTTTCTGTGAGAGTCTCCTTCCTATCTTATAGACAGCTGCCTTCTTGCTCTGTCCTCGCCTGGCCTTCCCACTGTATATGTATGGAGGGAGAGAGATCTCTGGCATGTCTTTCTTTTCCCATAAGGCCACCCACCTATTGGTTGAGGCCCCATCCTTGTGCCTTCACTTAACCTTTAGTAGCTCATTATAGGCCCTGTTTCTAAATATGGTCAACAATGGGGGTCAGGGCTTCAACCTATGTGTTTTAGGGGGACACAGTTCAGTCCGTGACAGTGTTCCATAAAGGCAGGTAGGATATATCAGTTGGCCAATGGCAAAATCTTTTTTTGAATGAATGAATGACTTTGTGACTTTTTTGATGGTCATCTGGAGGTACAGAAAAGACTTGAACAGAGCAGGAAGCTCCTCTAAGGCCCCTCAGAGCACCCCCAAATCCAAAAGCATCCTGTAACTTCAACTGGCAGGTCTCAGCGTCTCTTCTGCCTTATTTGCTGGAGGCCAGTTGGTTTGTGTAAGCGATTAATGAGGCCACAGGTGTAGGTTTCATCCCGCACAGCTCACTTAGCTTCACGTTGAGAAAGGCTGTTCCGCTGCAGGTGTTAAGTCCGAAGAGCTAGCTGAGGATAATTTAGAACAACCCCAATATAAGCAGATGCAGAGGACATAGCTCATCTTTTATTCCACCCCTGACTTGACACTAATCTTAAACAAACGACAGACGAAACATGTGTGACACTCTTGAGTCGGAATGTACGTATTTTTCAGTGGAATGGAAATTTTTATAGAAGAAATGAAATCACCCAATCAATTACGCAACATTTTAATGGATTTGTTTCCAAGTTTTTCCCTTACATAGTTGAATTCCATACCTAGAGATTTTCAATAGGATCTATATACATTTCCCCACATTGGCCATGTGTGCTTATAAAACAATTTTCAAGGTCCGTGTGATAATACTCCATCCAGAGGAGTGTACCCATATGCATCCTGTAGATGTTGGGTGTAGCTCACTTGATTTTTTTTTTTAAGAATTATTTATTTATTTTAGGGGGAAGTAGGGAAAGGCAGAGGGAGAAGGAGAGAGAAACCCAAGCCAACTCTGTGCTGAGTGCAGGGCTGGACGCAGGGCTCGATCCCAGGACCCTGAGATCAGGACCTGAGCTGAAACCGAGAGTCTGATGCTTAACCGACTGTGCCACCCAGGTGCCCCTGTAGATCACTCGATTTTAATCTAGAAAAGTATCTTTTTGTTGCCAATATGCGCATTAGGTAGCGGAAAAGACAATTTGCTTTCTCTGATTGTTTACAGACAGCTCTGCATGTTTCATTAACCAATAGTGGTATAATCAATGGAATGCGTTATTCAGCGTGTCTGCTATTCTTCAGATAGCAAATCAACTTGTTCTTTAATAGAGATACTAGATAATTCATGCTTGATTAGTGGAACAATCCATTTCCCCTCTTCTCTTTTCTTTTCAATGAATGAAATTTGGTAATGAGACGAATAACAAACTACAGCAGTAGTCCTCCTTCCAAAGGCTCTTTTCTCATCGTTACTTCCTGTAACACCCCAAGTTTTCCCCTCAAGGACTCCCTGTGCCCAGTATCCATCAGCTGGATATAGGCCTTTCTCATATCTTGTTACACCGGGTTAATAATTTTGTTCCCTATACCCAGATCTGCCAACTGCACATTTTCCAATAAATCACATTTTCCAGTTACGATTGGCTTCAATTTTGTAGCCTGTCTGGAGAAAAATTAATATGGGTAAGAAATTCACAAACAAGTGACATTCTCCACGTGGACGGTACATCTTTTTCTCCCTTCACTTGTGGCTCTGTGTTACATTTCTGCTGGCCCTGGATTGTGACAGAGTTGATGTCCCCTTGGTGGAAATTTAAGGATGGAAAGTGAGAACATGCAAGGCTAGGGAAGGCATAAGGGAACTAATGTTTACGGAATGCTTCTTATGATCGCTAAACACTGGATGAAGTGCTTTATGTATTTTATGATATTAAATCCCAAGCACAGGAGGCAGGAATTGCATTTTTAAAATAAGGAATCTGAGGGTAGAGGCACGAGGGGTAGGGAAGGGGTTATGGGAGTGATACTTAGTACAAACAGTATGCTAGGTCTGTGCCGAATGTGGACAGTTTACAGTATTATTATTAATATTGTTATTTCCTAGATTTCACAGATTATTTCAATTATTTAAGTAATCTCTACACCCCACGTGGGGCTCGATCACAACCACCCGAGATCAAGAGCTGTGTGCTTTTCTGACTGAACCAGCCAGGCGCCCCCAACCATTAAGAGATTTAAAAATTTTAAAAAGGGGGGCGCCTGGGTGGCTCAGTGGGTTAAGGCCTCTGCCTTTGGCTCAGGTCATGATCCCAGGGTCCTGGGATCGAGCCCTGCATCGAGCCCTGCATCGGGCTCCCTGCTCAGCGGGGAGCCTGCTTCCCCTTCTCTCTCTGCCTACTTGTGGTCTCTATCTCTCTCTGTCAAATAAATAAATAAAATCTTAAAAAAAATTTTTTTTAAAAAGGAGGAGCTAAGTGTATTTCCTGAAGCAACTAAAACGTAAACAGCTTCGAGCATAAAAACACTTTTGAGCAACTAAGAAAACAATGTGAACTCTTGGTTTTTTATACGTACGTTTTCTGATTTTTTTACCTGACCCTCAATCCCTTTAAAACTCCTTACCTATGGTAGGCTCTTGAGAAATGCTTTGCTTTGCCTGTAGCCTCACCTCGATTTTGGAAACCATGTGAGCACACTGTCCCAGATTGTTCTCTCAATGAGATTCGTGGACTTTCTCTTTTATTAGTATTTTTTATTGAGGTATAATTGATAAAACTTAAAATACACCAAATAATCATTTCCTATACATATGTCTCGTGAAATGATTACCACAGTCAAGTTATTTAACACCACCTAGCACCTCCCCTAGTGACTTTTTGGGCATGTGGGTGGGGGGAGATGCTTAAGATCTACTCTCTTAGCAAATTTCAAGTATGCAATACAGTATTATTAAGTATAGTCATCATGTTGTACATTAGATCCTCGGGACTTACTCATCTTATAACTAAAAGTTTGTACCCTTTGACCAACATCTCCCTCATTTCTCCCAGCTTCTAGCTCCTGGCAGCCATCATTCTGCTCTGTTTCTAGGAGCGTGACCTTTTTCAGATTCCACATTAGAACGACACCACCCAGTATTGTCTTTGCCTGGCTTGACTTAGCCATAATGCCCTCCAGGCTCATCCATGCTGTTGCAAAAGATACTGATTTTGCCTTCTTTAGACACATGCCCAGAGGTGGAATTGGTGGATCTGGTAGTTCTAATTTTAATTTTTTTTTTTTTTTTTGCAGAACCTCCATACTGTTTTCCAATATGGCTGCACTAATTTACATGCCCACCAACAGTGTGCAGGGGTTCCCTTTTCTTCATATTCTTGCCAACATTCATTATCTCTTGGATACTTCTCTATCTTCAACAAATTTTGCAACCAAAACCTTTTCAATGAACCTTTTTCTTCAGGTCAGCACTACCAAACACCCCTCCCACCAATTTGTGAGTTAAAGAAACCTCCTCAGAATTATACGACAGGCTCATTGCTAGAAATTCAACAGCGTGCAATGTTTTATTTCACCAATAAATTTGCTTTACAATATTTAAGCTTACGAGAGAAAATAAGCTTTTGGATTTCCTTTGTGCAGTTTTTAATCTGGAGGGAATAAGCCCTTTGCCTAAGAAAAGTACCTCTCCCGTGTACCAAGTGAATAGACACCTGGAATCTCTCTAACAAATGCTGGTGTTTCTTTCTATGTTAAAAGATAAGGCTGGAAATGCAAATATCCTGGGGAGAAGTAACATTTACTAAATTATACTCACGCTATCCTGCGAATTATTGATAGGACCATTTCTCCCCACGGGAGGTTGCTATATCAAGGAGCAGGAGAGAGCAGGAGAGACCCAGGGGGTTAAAGGGGACACGTGAGAAGTAGGAGCCAGTGCCTGCTCAGAAGGGTAGCACTCGGAATCTGAGAGTCCTTGTTTCTTCCATCTGGCCTTTCGGAAAATATCTACTATGGGAGTCACGTTTTATGCTCAGCGTGTGTTTTAAAGCCAGTGTGAACATCGTGTGGGAAAAATCACCCTCGGAAATCCCTGAAATCTCCCATAACGTGCAGTTCTCTTCCAAGTGTCGGTTAGCCCAGCTTCGCCAGTTCTTCCTGGTCCTTAACACAAAGGCACAGATCGCAGCTGCTTCTGCTGAGTCTCCTGGTGGTTTGCTTGCTGGGACGCCGTGTGCCTGATAGACGCGTCCCCAGAAGGACTTTTGGCAAAGCCGGATGCTCCAAACCACAAGAAACACAGGGGAAGGGAATCTGATGCAGGGAACAGTGTCACGCTCACCCTGGGACATACACATGCCCAGGAATGGAACGGAGAGGAAGGGACTGACACACTCTTTAAAATTGGTCTCTTTTGTGCTTTCTTCGTTCTCTTTTTGGCCGAGCGAGTACAGTTGAATTTGTCTCATTAAAGGCATGTCATTCAACTGCTCTGCCTGTGTCACCAGATGCAGTCCCCCGGGCACCTTTAAGTCCCACTCTAGCCTTGGGGACGAACTGGCTGAGCAGAAGGCAGAAAAAACCACAGCGAACGCTGATGCTGGAGGAGACCCTTTGATCCTTGGGCGGAAAACCGAGAGCAAATCAGCAATCTGGGGGCTTTTTCCCAGGTGACAAGTCAGGGGAACACAGTGCTTTCCGGTTTGATGATCTTCTGTCTCTCCGTCTTTCTCTCTCTCAACAGGCTGGTCCACTCAGGTCCGGGCAAAGGCTCGCCCCAGGCCGGTGTAGATTTGTCCTTCGCAACGCGGACGGGCACCAGGCAGGGGATTGAAACGCACCTGTTCAGGGCCGAGACCAGCAGGGACCTTGCCCACTGGACGAGGACCATCGTGCAAGGCTGCCACAACTCGGCGGAACTGGTCGCCGAAGTCTCCACAGGTGAGCCCCGCCGGCTCTCACGGCACCAGCGCGCCCTCTCCTCCACCCCTCCTCAGCGTCGTTTCCAGCGTCGGCCTTCAGGGCTCTTTGGAATTCCAGAAGTGAACTTAAATGCTTCCAAAGTAGGGCACCACATGCCCCACTCAAATGTAAGCTTTTTCCCATCTCCATTCAACAAAAAAAGTTGGTCATCGAGAGTCAGAGGTCATTTTCCTACCTGTGACCCCCGGGGGGCTTCCTGCAGGCATGAGCGTTGAGGCACCGACTAGCAGGGTTCTTGTTATAAACAGTGGAGACCGATTCTGAGTCATTTATCACAGAATAAAATTCTTGGAAATACCAATTTTGGTAGCTCAAGGAGTTGATCAGGAAACTGGGGCACCAGTTTGTGAAAAACAGCAGGAAACAGAGGCATGGGGGGGAGGGTGTTCAATAGCAAAGGGCAGAGCCTTGAGAACCACCGGTGCCGCTGGTCTGAATGTTGAAGCCGAGGCAGGATGGAAGGAGCACACAGCGAGCACGGCCCCATCCGTGCAGAGCTCTAAGAAAGGACTAGTTGGTGCGGGAAGCAGGATTTACATGGATTATTTACATGGATTACATGTTTGTAGAGGGACATATATATTATTTTATTTATATATATGTTATTTATATATATATTTTTAAAGATTTTGTTTTTTTATTTGACAGAGCGAGACATAGCAAGAGAAGGAACACAAGCAGGGGGAGTGGAAGTGGGAGAGGGAGAAGCAGGTTCCTCGCTGAGCAGGGAGCCTGATTCGGGGCTCGATCCCATGACCGTGGGATCACGACCCTAGCCGAAGGCAGATGCTTAAGGACTGAGCCACCCAGGGGCCCCAGGAAGACCCCTTCTATACTGTCCTATTTATTGAGTGTATTCATGACACAGAGGAAATAAACAGTTGAAATGCAGGCATTTCATATAATGTCTCTCAGTGTTTTCTGCGCTATGAGAAACAACCCTATTATGGGTCCAGAAGTCAATGAATCGAGATAAGACCAACATTTAAAGAATTAAATTAAATGGAACACACGTATCAGTGTAAATATCGCTTAGATTTGTGGGACTTTGGATTCAGGGGGGTGTGTGTGTCCCAGGTCGCAAATCATTGCCTTATCTCATCTAATCCTTACAATTCCCTTGCCAGTCTGATTTTACCAAATCTGGAAGCAAATCCTTAAGAAGGGTTAAGTAACTTGTCCAGGATTCACAACTAATGAATACCAACCGACTTTAACACTATGTTGTATCATTCTAAAGACCATTCTTCATTGGCCCCAGGGTCCACTGAGATAGGGATCTCGCTGCTGTGATAAATGACTTTCATGCCACTCTCCAAATCAGATGATTGATAGGTGATTGATAGATGACAGATGGGTAGAAATGCATCTATATGTAAATATATAGATAATTTAATTTTTTTATTGGGCAAAGATAAAATCAGAGACTAGAAACTAATATGAATGTCAGCTCAAATGAATAAGCTAAGTATATACTGTAAAATCTTGTACATTGGGACACCGGGGTGACTCAGTCCATTAAGCATCCAACTCTTGGTTTCAGCTCAGGTCATGATCTCAGGGTCAAGAAATCGAGCCCTGAATCGGCTCCACGCTCAGCACGGAATCTGCTTGGGATTCTCTCTCCCTCTCCCTCTGGCTCTCCCCACCGCTCTAAAATAAGATCTTGTACATTCGCTAAGGTGGATTCCACGTCCACCCGGCGATTTTCAGCAGCCTGCACCACGTACAGATAACAATGTCTTTGATGCTGATGCTCCCGATTCTGAGATCTAAGGTTGTTTCTGGTTCTGAGATTGAAGGCCAACCTCTCTTCCACGTCTCCTGCCGTCACTCGTAACGAGGGCATATGTGCCAGAGTAGCTGGTACCCTAAACAACACTCTTCCTCCACCTTTGAGTCCCACACAGCTGCTGCTTAGAATACTCTCTGCTCACCCTCTTCTGTCATGGTTTCTTGCCTGTTCTTTCATTTCTCTCTGTCTCTGGGGAACCAGTACAAGGAAATAGCCATGGTGTGGGATTTAAGCCAGAAAGCCCTGGATTCAAAGTCCAGTTCTACTTCTTTCTTTTCTTTTCTTTTTTTAAGATTTTATTTATTTATTTATGAGAGAAACAGAGAGAGAGAGAGAGAGAGGCAAAGGCTGAGGGAGAAGCAGATTCCCCGCTGAGCAGGGAGCCCGATAAGAGACTCGATCCCAGGATTCTGGGATCATGACCTGAGCCGAGGGCAGACGCTTAACCTACTGAGCCACCCAGGTGCCCCTCCTTTTTCTTTCTTAATCTCTTACTTACTCTTATTTGCATCTCTTGTTTTCTTCATCTGTAAAAAGAAGGAAATAATTGTGCCCACCTCATAGAGTTGTTGTCAAGAATGAAGAGAGATAATCCACGTAAAGCTCCTAGCTTGACACTTAAGTAAGCTCTCACTATGTGTTATTATTAGTTGGTACTCTTGTCTTTATTTCCCTAGACCTGTGCTGTCTGGTATGCTAGCTTCTGGTCATGTGTGGCTATTTCAGTGTAATGTAATTAAAATTAAATGAATTCCTCAGTCACTCGAGCCACATTTCCAGGGCTCAGTCACCCCCTGTGCCTACCTAATGGCTACCATGTTGGATGCTGCTGGGCCATGGAGCCCTCTGGGAGCAGCACTGCACCAGGGAGCAACCTCTCCCGGGAGCAACTCCCACTCAGGAGTAGACAAAAAGATGGGACACTGGTCAGTGTGTGGTGGGGTTTCTGTGCATTTCCTCTACTCGTGCCAACATGAAAAGCCAGATGTTTTGTAGAATGTCTGCTGCAGCCACTCAAACAAAATCGGCATCTTTTTGTAATTACCCTGAAACTGATTGGTGCCCCCCACCATTTCCTGTCATTGCTGGAAACCTTTTGAGAGTGTCCCCGAAGCTCTTACTCTCATGCTGCACCTGTACGGCAAGAAAAACCAGAGCTTTGGACCTGAGAGTTGGAAAACCAGAAAACTATAGACTTAATGAACTGATATGTGTAGATGCCAGAGAAGTTCACGCCCCTTGCAACAAATTCAGGAGTGTTCTAGGAAAGAATGGAGAAGACCCAGGGGATGTGGTTTAGTTTACATTCTGCAGATTTTGTAAAATCTTTCTTTCTCAATAAGCTGAACTCTACTTGGACAGGAAAGCCATGGAGTTGTTGGTGGACCAGCCAAAGGAAATAACAAAGCACCGTGTACACTGAGCTAGCCTGGTGGTGGGAGAGAAGAAATTCTGGAATGACCGCAGGTGCAGCCCAGTTACAGATTGAAAGATGCCTTCAGGGAGTTGGGGAATGGGCCTTATGTTTTAATCAGAGCTTCAATTAACTTGCTAATGTGTTCGATTTGTCCTATGTGGATTGAGAACATCTTCAGATCATCAGTTCCATTACATAAAGGCCGTGAACGCCAGCTGAGGTCAACTAGTACTGAAAGTAACCACAATCAGTTGATTCTGAATATCTGAGGGCATAGCTTTAAAGTTCAAATATAGGGAAAGAAAAAAGAAAAATCTGTTTAAAGCTCATTTGCCCACTTATTCTACAGGTAATAGAAGTAAAGAGGGTCAAAAATAAGGATTCAAGATGGGAAGCCGTACCTAGAGCCATGCCGCTGTCTTTGGCCATCCCAGGACTGCGGGGATGGCAGGGGTCTGCGGACTTTCCGAGAAGATGAGATTGACGGAGGGGCTCCACTCAGAAGGACTCAGAAATCTGTTAGAAAATGTAGTGGACCTTTGGGAAATAACAGCCCTTAGTTACAAATTGAAAGATGCCTGTGGGAAGTCGGAGGAAGGGGTACACTTTTAACCAGAGCTTCAATTAAAAGCCACCTCATTCTGTGAGCAGATGAGAGTCCCCTATTCCTTTCCCCCAAACCTGGAAGGCCCCCCCAGCCGTACATTTAATACTCTGACTCTTTGCCAAGGTCCCTCTACATCCCGACTGCCAGGGTTTGAGAAAGATGCATGGCACAGAGTGGAAAGAACTTGTGAACTTCGGATTCTAAGCCACCGCAATTGTGACACATTTCAGCTTTCTGAGCTTTGCTCTTTTTTCACCTATAATATATTAAGCTAAGGTCCTGCTTCAGAAGTTTGCAGTACGGTGAAGTTCAGTTTGGTCTATAAACCGCGCTGAGCTAAGGATGGGACAGCACAGTCCTAATGCCCTGACTCTTACTCCTCCCAAACTCTGTCCCCTTCCAGGGGAAAATCCTCCTGGTTTCCCTAAAGAGCTTTCAGATGTATATGAAGGTCTGAGCCAATTTACTTGCTGGGGGTCTGTTAAATGTGGTGTCTGTGAGGCGAAAAATCCAACCTGATACTTCATAACCTTTTCCAGAACTCTTTGATCAAAGGTTTAAACCTTTGCAAGTCTTCCTAAATAGGAACTAAGATTCTGGGGCAGTCCGGCTCAGATGCATCGAGTACTGATACCGCTTCCTAAACGCCGCGAGGACCACACATAAAAGCTGGCGGTGTGTCCTGATCAAGAGGTGTTAGTTTTGTTCCCTCGGATCAGAGGGTCCCCCATGACCACCCCCTGAGCAGAGACGGGAAGCAGCCTTCTCCAGGAAGGGGCCACGTCTGAGACTCACTCTGCAGCCCAGCTTCCCCCGGACCCACGGTCCTCAGATCTCCAGGGAAAGTTCTAAAACACTCATTTCTATTTATAAAATGAGTTTTGTTTGACTTTTTTAAAAAATTAAAAATGGGATTATTTTTAAGCTGCTCACTCCCGACTTCTTAGGTGGCTTACATTTGTTAACATTGGTAACAGAATAGAGGAACGCTCACTCCTTAACGGAGGGGGGCGGGCATGGCAATGGGGTGCGCGCGTGCGCGCGTGGGTGTGGGGCGGGGGAGGACGATGCCGGGACGACTCAGAGCTAGCTCTCCCTCAATCATATGTCAGGTCGTCTTCTCCCTGACAAGGCCCCCGGAGGGCAAGTACGCCCGCACAGGCAGAGGAAGGCTAGAGCCCAGATAAAATTCAGCATTCCCAGCAGAAGGAATTCTTTCAGCTTATTTCCCTTGGTTTCATGGAGCAAGTTTAAATGCAGTGTCAAAATCAGTCCCGGAGAATATTTTTGCGAGCAACGATTAATTTTCAGCCCGAGGAGAAATGTGCGGCCGGTCGTAGGACTGGGGAGACATGCCAGGTAAGTGCCTGGGAGAAGGGACCGACCCCGCTGTGGCTACGGCGCTCTCTCCTCTCGCCCCTTCAGCCTGTACCTACAAAAACCAGGAGTGCCGCCTGACCGTCCATTATGAGAACGGATTTTCCATTACCACGGAGCCGCAGGAGGGTGCCTTTCCCAAGACAATCATCCAGTCTCCTTATGAAAAGCTGAAAATGTCTTCAGACGATGGAATCAGGATGCTGTACCTAGATTTTGGAGGCAAAGATGGAGAGATTGTAAGTGTGTTTCCACAGACAGCGTGAGTTCATATGTTTTTCATTGGGCAACACACGTGTGAGGGCTTGCAAAGGCAACATGACCTTATTATTTATGTAGCCATCGGCTGTTTACAAAGTACTTGCAAGTTCATGTCTTCTTTGATCCTTGAAAAACTATGATTAGATCCAATTATTCCAAAGTTCCTTACTTTGGCCTCATTTCCCACCAGCATACCAACTAAATATTTGAATTAAGGAATCTTTTAGAAAGTCGGCATTAAATTCTTATCACATAGGGTCCCACCAGCTTCAAAATGCACCATTCTTTTTTTTTTTTTTTTAGAGAGTTATTTATTTTATTTGAGAGACAGAGAGAGCACACAGAGAGAGGGAGAAGCAGACTCCCCGCTGAGCAGGGAGCCCGACATGGGGCTTGATCCAGGACTCCCAGGTCATGACCTGAGCCCAAGTCAGACGCTTAACTGACCGAGCCACCCAGGTGCCCCCACACCGTTCATTTTTAAAAAGTATGAAGTCTCTAATCTAGCCTCTGCGATGTGCTGGTGTCGGGGGTGCACGGATAGAAGCTGAGCAGGGCCAGCCAGGTGGGAGGTCTCCGAGGAGCACAGCACATGGGAGAACACAGAACACAGAGGTGGACGGTCGGGACCAGGGGCGGAGTAGAAGGCGCAGCAGGAAACCAAGAGAAACTTGGTCGGCAATACCCACGTGGAGAGAAGGCCAGATGAGGGCCCTTTCCTGCTAATGGCAAATAATGTCTAACAAAAGTAGCAAATTTGTCAGTTAAAGTAACCTTTATACTTCTATCAATGATATGCAAATAGGAGCACCTGGGTGGCTCAGTCGGTTAAGCGGCTGCCTTCCGCTCAGGTCATGATCCTAGGGTGCTGGGATGAAGCCCCACATTGGGCTCCCTGTTCATCGGGAAGCCTGCTTCCCCCTCTGCCACCCGCCACTGCTTGTGTTCCCTATCTCGCTGTCTGTCAAATAAATAAAATCTTTTAAAAAAATTGTAATAATACGCAAATAGCCAGTGTGTTTAAATCCACAATTTCCTGTGATTATCACTGCCTATTGCAAAAAAAAAAAGTGTATTTCTTCAGTTCCGTGGAAGGGTGAGAATTGCCTGTTCTTTCTAGCAAGTGTAGTTGTTGACATTCTCAGGAAGACCTAGCGTCTCATTTAAGCTGTCAAATGCAGAACTTTTAAGAGGACCTTGATTCTGTAATAACTAGGCTGTCTTTAAGTCCTTCCTAAGTCACTGGGGCAGGCAACAAATATTCATTGACTTCTGCTTGATAACAGGGATGGGGGATATATAAAATGCGGAGGGAAACCTCAATTTCAAAGCTCCAGTAATTTCAGTGAAACTTGTGGCCTTCCACAATCCCTCCCTCCGCCTCCAGCCCCTTCAGTGATTTCTCCTGTGGGACTGGACCAGGACTTCTCTGGAAAGCATTCAGGGGGACGGAGCAGGGGCTGATGGAAGGGGAGGCCAGAGATCACACTGGAGAACATGAGGCCTTCATTTCAAAGTCCAAGCGGGGCTGTTGTAGAAGGGATGCCTGGCAGCGCCCAGCCCAGCACCGCGCTTCTCCCCCTGGTGCCGCAGGCCGGTGGACGAGGGCAGCAGCCTGGGCTGCCTCGGGACTGCTGGTCGGAACTCGCTTTCGGAGTACCCAGCCCGTCATCTTCCCAACCTTTAAAATGGATCCGCAGGATTTTACAGGGTTTAGTCTTGTGGTTTGTGTGTTTCAATGACTAAGTTCAGCCTGAAGCAGCAGTTTGGAAATAAATAAGTGATCTGAAAGTCCATTTTGCTTGGAACACTTGTAGTTGAGTTGCTGCCGTATCCATCATACAACCGAGTACTGTTTCCTAAAGGCAACAGCTCCCTAGCAAAACAAAAACAAAAACAAACCAAAAAACCAAAAAACAAAAGGCTCTTGGCCTTAGCCTTGGCTTGAGAAATCAAGACTATTTTTGCCTGTGAGGAAAATCACTTACGTCTAAATTTCAGCTTTTCTGAAGCCTGTAATTACAACCTGACTTGGACAATAGAGGCAGGACTGAGTGTTTGCTGCCGGCCCACCCGGCTGAGAAGTGCAAGTGCACGCACATCTTCCCCAGGCCTGGTTCTCCAGCCCCAAGAGCCGGGCCCCGCCAGGCCTGTCCTCTCCCTTTCTGGTGAAGGGAGCAGACATGGGCTGCAGGAAATGGAATAAATTGGGAGTCAAGAGACCGTGTTCTCTTTCTGCATCTATAACTAACTCACCAGTCATCTTGGGCACATCCTTTTACGTCTTTGGAGCTGGGTCTCTCTGTCCATAAAATATAGTCACTGAAGTAGATTCCTTCCAAAAGTTGCATTCCGTGTTAGTGGGACAGAACCGTGGTTCTACCCCGACTCCGGCATCACAGAAAGTCTTAGAACTTCTTCCGATCTCAGTTTCCCATATAAAACATGCGGATAATGGCAATAAGCTCCTAGTGGTTTTGTGAGAATTACATAAGACGGTGTGGAGGGAATATCCAGACAGTGCCTGATTCATGATCAGTACAACCCCAACTTCGCTTCCTGTTACTGTCCACCCAGGTGGCTCTTCCCCACAGTGTCATCTGATTGGGATTGGGAACAACTCCTCTAGCTTTCCTGACTGAGGTTGGGTGAAAAAGTTTCCACCTGACTCTTACTCTCTCTGATCACGGGTTGGGCCACACGTAGGAACCGCTGAGAAGGGAAAGACTTTGGCAGGGACCTTAACAGGCGACACACATGTTACAACAATCCAAGGACACAGGACGTTGGGGACACAGCCGCTTAGCAGTGTGGTTTCCCCATTCAATGAGATACTGTATCTCACTGAATACTCTAATTACCTCATTGAATATCTCATTGACTACTTCTCATTGAATACCCTGTGATTTAGGTAGGACTGGGAAAAAAAATTTTTTTAACTTTTTTTAAAGATCTTCTTTATTTGACAGAGAGAGAGATCACAAGTAGGCAGAGAGGCAGGCAGAGAGAGGGGGAAGCAGGCTCCCTGCCGAGGAGAAAGCCCGATGCGGGGCTCGAACCCAGGATCTGAGATCATGACCTGAGCCGAAGGCAGAGGTTTAACCCACTGAGCCACCCAGGCGCCCCAGGACTGGGAAAAAGTTGAAGTGACTTGTCCAAGATTACATATCTCAAAAGTGGGTTTTTTCCCCCTAAGTGTTAAAACCGGGACTCAAACTGAATCTTCAGATGTGACACTGAGTTGTGCTTCAAGCTGTACCTACCCCGAGATAAATACTATCACTATCGTGATACCAAAAACAAACGATTTCGACAGTCAAGAAAGGCAACGTCAACATTTCTGCTATCGGTATATATAAATTTCACAGAGCCTATTTCGGGAACAAAGATAGATGTAAGAAATAAGTTCAAAGAGTTATTTTTTAAACGTCATTGGGGGACAAGGATTTAAAACCATAATTCTGCATCAAGCATCGATTTAAAATTGCTGACATGGCTCTTTTCTTTTGGATTTTCAGCAACTGGATCTTCATTCCTGCCCCAAGCCAATTGTTTTCATCATTCACTCCTTCCTGTCGGCAAAGATCACAAGACTGGGCTTGGTGGCCTGAACCACGGGGGGGACTTGCCTTCCAAAAAAGGAGGGCGGCTGTGCCCCCGCCGGGTGATATCAGAAGCCACGAGTGGCATCACGGTCAGCTTTAGATCCCTGAGTCCTCTCAACGGCCCCGGACCTCTCTGTCAGCTTCGCCAGCAACAAGGGTGGGGGGAGGGGGCAAGAAAACGCCAGGAGGAATATCCAAGGAAAACTGGCTTCTTAGAACAGTAGAAGGGTAACGCGGTGAGGGCGAGTGGAAACAAATGCACAGCCTAGGTCTGAAATAATGACAATCAAGGACATGATGAACACGAGAACAGTGCGTGCATATCCTCCTCATAACCAGTTTCTAGGCAACTGGTTCGCCCAGGTAAGCAAGAGCTGAACAGATGAAGAATGGACATTTTCACCTCTCTCACCCCCAGTAACAATGATCCCTTGTTTTATTGTGATTTATTGCCTACTTCCAATTGAGTTGACTTTTGCTGGTAAGGAAAGAGAAGTGCTTCAGATGGAAACCTACCTTTTATTTTAAGTATGAAGCGGCTGTAATTCTCTTCTTAGTGAATTATCTTTCCGTGATGTAGAAGGATCCTGCAGTGTTCTCATTAGCATATGCTGAGCAGGAATTAAATAAAGCATCAGATACTGATCTGAGCCGAGTAGACTGTTTGTATGGCAAAGCTTTGCGGTGCCAAAGAGTAGCATTCTTGAGAGATGATTAAGCTGGCGCTGCACTCTCACCAAGGTGTGCTATCTTAGAACCAAGACTGATAGCTTTACTTAGGGAAAGGAAATTACGGATATTTTTTTAAAAGATTGTCACTCGAGATATATATATATAGCATATATATCTCATATATATAAAATATATATATATACATGATATATATATATAAACAACTCACATGAAGTTAACGAATTATCCCCATTTTGTGGTTTTCAGTAGAAGTGCTGAGCATTTTACTGCCCCCTGTTTCTGCCTGTGCTCGCACGCACGCATTTTCACACCATTCCTAGAGCAGCCTCATGTAATTCGGACAGCATCCCCAGCTCTTAGGAATTCCAGGGAAAGAATATAATGACCTGATATTTTTCTACAAGGATATTTTCAGAAAACACAGAGCGTATTGCGGATTTAGTGCTTTTATTTTTACCTTTCAATTCAAATTCACCAAAAAGACACCTCTAATATTTGATGTTGGAGTCACCTTCCTTGAACCTTAAAAATTAGCTCTAGAGGTTCCGTAAGCGTTTGTAACTCTTCTTTCCCCTGTAGTTGACAGAAACAAATGCTCTGGATTCGATCTCTGGTTTTTCAGAATTGTCTTTGAGCAAATACCTATGCAAAGAGCTCTTAAAAGTCAAACTGTTTTAAAGGAATGTGATTTTGCCCACAGAGACACATATGTTTATTGAGTTACAAAGCAGCGTCCAAAGTGTGCATCGTGTAACACTAATTCCAAAGGCATTGACGGAGGGGCGTTTTGTGGCGGGGGAGGTGGAACGGGAGGTGAGAATAGGAGGTTTGATGATCAAAAACGTGTTAAATATAGACGTAAGAAACAAACAGATTTCATGGTTGTGGGTCTCCTCAAAGACTTTGATGTACACATTGTGATTCTTCAGGGGGGGATCCTGTGTGCCATTCCTACATTTACATACAGAGCTCCTTTCTGACAGAGCATTTGGTGAAGCAAGTGTTAAAAAAAAAACAGAACGGGCGCCTGACTGGCTCAGTCAGTAGAGCATGTGACTCTTGATCTTTCGAGGTCTCGAGGTCTCGAGTTCAAGCCCCATGTTGGGTGCAGAGATTACTAAATAAAATAAAATAAAATAAAATAACACTTTGGGAAACACAACTTTAGGTGACTGATTTTTTTTTTTTTTTTTGGTTTCCCATTTTAAAATGCTGAAGAGTGAAGTCCCACCCTGAATGTTATAGGAAAGCTTTGATTAGTATGTAAATTATACTGTATTCTTTCAATACATATTTTCAAAGTCACTGGAATGTTGTTATACAAGAGAATTATGCATTGTAAATAACATTACAAATATATATTAATGCCAATAGTTCAATTTAACAATATGTAATCTAAGGTGCTCAGTACTACAGGAAGTATGAGTTAATTACTCATAATTAAATTACAAAGATCCTATTCTATATTTATAGACAAATTAAAATGATCATAATTACAAATATTTCTTCATCACTTGAGTTTTAGACTGATTAATATCTGGGTGGGGATCAACAAATTACATTCTCTGCATTTATAAAAACTTAATTTAAATATTTATATTTTAGAAAGATACATTTGAATAAATTAATGCATTTTCTGATTTAAAATGTATTAGCAAGAAGTAGACAATTTTACTAGAGAATTGTGTATATGAATCCTTGTTTTTTCCTTCAAAGTGTGTCATATCAGAGTGGCTATGATGAACCAATTTTAAATACTCGTTTTTCCTTGTTTCTGAATTAAAGAAATTACATAATGATTTTACATTGTAGATTTTAATCTTGTCTTGATGTGTGTTATGAATGTTGTAAATGACACACCGTCAGACGTATGGATCGTGCCTGGGTAGAGTCAGGGAATCAACTGATTCATTTTGGGGAATTTGTTTTTGTTCAATCTGCTCTGTGTTTAATCCATTTCTTAGTGGAATCAATGAATTATTAAATTCACATTTGTCCCTTTAAGGGCCAATCAATACAAATGACTGATGTTTCAACTGTACTTAGTGGAAAGCCACGCATTTGCTGGTAGATGAGGTTCAGGGAGCCCTAAACATCCCAGGGATTTAAAGAAGGCCAATAGAAATATAGTAGCAATCTCTTTCCTGACTTGAACTAAGTAGACGAAAAAAACCCATAAACCTCTTAAAAACACCCAGGTAAGAGGCACTTAAATAATTCTTTAGATTGATGTAATTAAAATGTTGAAAAATGCATTTGCCTGAAATTAATGAGCAGAACCTTTCTGTCCTTTCTGTTACAAATATGAGGTATTCCATCTTGAGGGGATTGGAGCGGACGGGGGTGAGGGAGTAATTTTTGAATGTACGTTGAGTTAAAAAAAATGTGCCTATGTTTATAGCACCATGGATATCATGTAAAATTTATATACGAATTAAATAAATATTCACCTCTGAATATGGTGGACCGGCTGGTGGTTTCCTCAAAGCCACGAGGGAGTGTGAAGACACAACCGCTATTCTCTTCCTCCGGGACCGGCTCCAGAAGGTTCTAATGGATAAAGGGGATGCCACTAGAAAATTTGGTGTGTGGGGGGTTTTGTGTATAATTTCAGTCTGCATCTGGGGCTTAAGGATCTTGGCTCTCATTTTAACTAAATTTTCATGGGATTTGTACACCAAGCTCCAAATACTCAAGTTCTCTGTCGTACTACAACTTGGTTTGTGTTTAAATTGCTTATAATTAATGTTGGTCTATGGCTGAGAAGTCTTTTTACTATTTGAAAATTTAGTAGTATTGAGATTACATTTAGAACTGTAGAATCTAGGGACGCCTGGGTGGCTCAGTTGGTTGAGCAACTGCCTTTGGCTCAGGTCATGATCCCAGTGTCTTGGGATCGAGTCCCGCATCGGGCTCCTTGCTCCACAGGGAGCCTGCTCCTCTCTCTCTGCCTCTGCCTGCCTCTCTGCCTGTTTGTGTTCTCTCTCTGTTAAATGAATAAATAAAATCTTTAAAAAAAAAAAAAAAAAAGAACTGTAGAATCTCACTTTTGAAGAGACTTCAGAGGTCATCAAGCCCATTAGTGCCCAAAGTTGGTTTATAATTTTAGCAATACTACCTTAGGATCTTAGGGTATACGATTTGCTAGTAACATAGCAACACAGTATATACATATAAAAATGGATATACACCAATTACAAGTTTCAGAAAGGATGCTGAGAATTTGGAACTCTAATACACTCATGGCCGGTGGAAAGGTCAGACGGTACAGCTAGCTGCTTTGGAAAACCGTGAAAACAAAAAGGTTAAACATGGAGTTATCACACAGTCCATCACACAGTCCTATACTAGGCACCTACCCAAGATAATGGAAAACGTATGTCCACGCAAAACGCTTGCTCACGGATGTCCACAGCAGCCTTATTCGGAATCGCCAAAAAGTGCAAGCAGCCCAGATGTCCGCGAGTTGATGATCAAGACTCCGCTGATTCATGCAAGGAACTATTCAGCTCTGAAACGGGCCCGGGGCCTGCCGCGGGCTACAGCACGGAGGAACCTTGAAAGCCTCACGCTAAGAAAAAGAAGCCAGACACACAAGGCCATAAATGGTAGGAGTCAAAGCACGTGAAATGTCCAGGAGAGGCAAAGGTGGGGAGACATGAAGTCGTTTCGTGTTTGCCGGGGGCTGGGAGGAGGGAAAACACGAAACGACGGCGTGTGTTTCGGGGGATGAAAACGTGCTGGAAATAGCGGTGACGGCTGCACAGCTTTGTGCGCGCACTAAACCCACCGGATTATCCACTTTACAGGCGAGTTTGATGATGTGTGAATTACATCTCAAAAATACACGTTGTAGGCTCCTTCGGGCTCACGTTCAAGTCTAGCCCCTTAGATGGCAGCCACGCGCACGGTTCTACTCCAGGAGACTTTCTCTTGCATGTGGGACGCCGGGGCCCCTGAGATTCTTAAACACCCTTCTGTCTAGCTGAGAGGGTCTACTTTGAAATCACTTCCCGTAAATACTTCTGAGGTCTTAATAAAGGATCATATAACCACGCCTTAGATTCGATGTTTTTCCTTCGAGAGACTTCTGTCATTGGGGATGCTGGAAGTGGGAGACCATTTCATTTGCAGATTCAGAAGGCCCTCCGCCCTCAGGATCTCCTCTAAATGCTGGAAAGCCACACAGTTCCTTCTTTGGCTCATCTTTTCCCTGCATCTTAGCCGGATTCAGCTAAATTAACAAATGGCCCACTGACACTTTTTTTTTTTTAACGTTCTGCCTAGAAATAAGGTTAGAATCCATGAGTTCATTAGATACAACTTATTTTCCAGCTTCTGCAGGTGACAGTGTTGCCAAATGTACCCTCTCTTCACAAGGCAGTTCAGCTGCTGGGGCCCAGTGTCTCCCCTTTTTCCCCTGCAAGGGACTCCTTCCAAACGTCTCATTTTAAAGAGCGAGAGCTTTCCGCATTGTTCCCAGCCCCGGGAAATACGGCCCCAGCCTAGCTGGTGTCGAAGCCCAGTCTCTGGCCTGGTTCCCATTTCCTTTGGAAGGTCCCTGTGATGCTCACCCTGTGTAAAGGCACAGCAACTGCTCGGCGCGGTTCCTCGAGGGAAGCAGAGCTCCAAAGTTCGAGCAGCTGCACTCCAGGCCTGCCTGCTCTTCTTCTGGGAGCTTGGCCTATGCTAAGTGCCACTTGCCGGAAGCTCCCTGGCTCAAAAGTCTTGCAGCGTCAAAAGCTGACCTGTTTCTGAACCTGTTAGGTCTCTCCTTTGTGCTTACCTTCAGATTACTTGAAATCTCTTGAACCACTTTTTATTTGGGAAGTCAGGCTCTCAGGTAGACAATGTGGAGATGATGCCAGTAAGGCATCTAAAAGTTTAGGAACCAATTTCTCTGATCAGTTGAAAAGACCAAGAAAGTTTTCCAAGTCACAATAACTGGGTCACTTTGGGGGATGTAACTTGAACCAAACATAAACTCCAAAACACAGATGGGAGTTATTCTGTTTCCTTGGCAAGGCTTATCTGGTCTCCTCGCCTCTCTCCACACGGCTTCATCTCCCCCCTTCACCACCCACTCACCTCCTAAGGCTCACTGGCCTCACACAGCAAACAAAGCTGCTGCGAATGTACAGCACTTTTGGAAACTGCACTTGATGACTCTTTTGAGGGAAAATGTTTGGGTATCAGCAGTTTCATACAGTTCACCCTAATACAATAGAGAACATACACATTTAATCAAGGAGATTGGATCTGGGGTTCTTCTACTTCTAATTATCTGGGACCATGAACAAAGGGGAGACTTTGATAGGACAATGGTATTTTAAAGGGAAATAAAGGCAGGGTGATTTTATTAAGTATCAGAGAACACTCTAGTACCCGTGTTACACAGCATGCAACAGCTGCAAGTTTACAGTTTGGTGAGTTTTGATAAATGGGTACACAGTGCAGCCACCAGCCCAAGCGCAATTTAGGACATTTATATCACCGTGAAGTTTCCGTGCCACTTTCCACTCACCCCAGCATCTGGCCCCAGGAGATCATTTTGCTTCCTTTGACTCTGTATCTCTCTTTTCTAGAATTTCACGTATCTGGCATTTTCTTCTCAGCTTATTTTGAGCGTCATCCATGTGGCTGCCTATTTTAGTTTGTGCTATTATATTGATAAGTAGTATTCCATTAAATACATGTTTTATACATTGTTTATCCATTCACTTATTGACGTACCTTTGGGTTGTTTGCCCAACTGTTGATGTACTAAGTGTTGGCTAACTGAACTTCCTAAAAATCTTTAAAAAATGAATTAAGCCAGTGAGGAGAAGCTAAGATGGTGGAGGAGTAGGGGACCCTAAGTTTGACTCTGGTGCCTCCGGTACAGCTGGGTAGTTATCAAATCATTCTGGACACCTGAGAAATCAGTCGGAGATCTGAGAAAAGAAAGGCTACAGTTCTACAAGTAGAAAAGCAACTACTTCTTGGAAGGTAGAAGGTGTGGAGATTGAACCTGATGTGACAAAGCCGAGGATTTGGTGGAGGGGAAGGAACCTACTTAAGGAGGCTACCGCAAAGTATTATCAGCAGCGGAGCACAAAATCAGAACTTTTAGAAGTCTGCTGCAGTGGGGATGTCCCTGGCTTAAAAGGTGCTCAGGTGACCAGGTGGGATGGAACCCCAGGTGGGACAGCATTGTCTCAGGATCCCCGAGGTCACAAGAAGAATGGGGGTTCCTGAGTGTGGCAGTTTCTAGGTATAGGAGCAGGGAAGCCGGCTGAGAACAGCGAATCTCAGCACCAGCACTCTGACCTATGTTGCCGTAAACCGTGACCCGCTCCACAGTCCGGCGACCGCTCTCCTGGCAGGGGCCCCGCAAGCGGCAGAAGCACAGTGAGACCTTCGCCCGCTTCTGCAGGAGGAACAGCATGGGTGTGCGCCATAGGAGTCCATAAACTTTGCAGTTTTGAAACTCAGTGGCAAAAACTCTGTTACAAGCTGGGTGAACACAGAGCTCTGATAGAAACTGGGGAGACAAGAGTGGTCGCTTTTCTGGAGGGCTCACTGAAGAGTGGGGAGCATGAACTTTCGGTCCCGGGGCTAAATGAGCTGGGTGCTGCCACATTCATCCCGTCCATCAGGGCTGAAAGCCTTCAGGGAGCAAAATAGCGCCACCTAGTGGAGTCCGGAGCTGGTTACACTGATCCCTGCCTCCCTACACCGTGGAGGTGCATTTGCACTAGGGCAAGTCCACCAACGGCCCCCCCTTCAGAAGACCAGCAAGGACAGCTGGCACTCACCAAGTTTACTGATGGTAGGGAGCTGCAAAGCTTCATCTCCTGGGGAAAACAGTAGATAGCATTTTTTGTACTTTTATTCTTTAGTCTTTCAGTATTATTTTTTCAGTTATTTTCTTATTTTTTCATTTCATTACTTTTAAATTTTAATTTTTATGTTATATACATAAATATATATAAACATATAATATAATATAATATATAAATAAATAATACATAATAAATAATATATAAAATATATATAAATACATATATCTTTATTTTTGTTTCCCTGCATTGTATTACTTTTATTTCATGTTATTTTAATTATTTATAAATTATGTATTAATATTATAAATTATATAATATACTATATTAATAATTACTATATATTAATTTATTAAACATATACTATATATATAAGTTTCTCTTTCTTTCTTATTTTGAGATCTAGTTTCTTTTAATAAGCAGACCAAAATACACCCAGGGTGTAGTTTTTTGTTTTGTTTCTTCTGGTTTGCTTTGTTTTTTTTTTTCTATCGTTATTTTTGCCTTTTCTCTCTCTCTTTCTTTTTTTTCTTTTCTGGACATAATGACAAGACAGAGAAACTCACCCCAAAAGAAAGAACAGGAGGTAGTACTCACTGCCAGGGATTTAATCAATATGGATAGTAAGTAAGACGGCAGAACTAGAATTCAAAACAACGATTATGAAGATACTAGCTGGGCTTAAAAAAGCAGAGAAGACACTAGACAACCTCTTACTATAGAAATATATAGTATAGAATAGAATATAGTATATATATATATACACATATATATATAGAAGTATATAGTATAGAATAGAAATATAGAACTAAAATCTAGTCAGACCTAAATTTAAAATGCTATTACTGACAAGTAATAACACAGTCCTAAGAAAAGACTATAATAAAACGAGGATGAATGGAGCAGAAGAGCAAATCAGTGATATAAAAGATAAAATGATGGAAAATAAGGAAGCTGAAGAGAGAAATAAAACTACATCATTAAAGGAGACTGAGAGAACACAGCAATTCCATAAAGCGAGATAATATCCTTATAATATGGGTCCCAAAAAATGAGGAGCAGTAGAAAGGGGCAGAATGTTTACTTGAAAAAATGATGACTCAGTACTTCCCTAATTTGGAGAAGGAAACAAGTATTCAAGTCAGGAGGCACAGAGAATCCTCCTTAAGATCAATAAAAATAAGTAAACACCTTGACATATAATAGTGAGTCTTGCAAATTTCAAAGATAAAGACAAAATCCTGAAAACAGTTTGGGGCAAGAGGTCCTTAACCTACGAGGGTAGGCACATAAGGCTGATGGCAGACCTGTCCACAGAGACCTGGCAGGTGGAAAGGACTGGCATGATATATTCAATGTGCTAAATGGGAAACATATGCAGCCAAGAATACTTTATCCAGCAAGGCTGTCATTCAGAATAGAAGGAGAGTAGAGTTTTAGGACAAAGAAAAACTAAAGGAATTTGTGAACATTAAACTGGCCCTGCAAGAAATATTAAAGGGTATCTTTTGAGTGGAGAGAGAGCCCAAAAATAACAGGGATGAGAAAGGAACAAAGACAATCTACAGGAACAGTGACTTGACAGACAATTCAATGGCACTAAATTCATATCAATATTTACCTGAATGTAAATGGACTAAATGCTCCGAACAAAAGGCCACAGGGTATCAGAATGGATAAAAAAAACAAGACCCATCGATATACTGCTTACAGGAGACTTATTTTATACCTAAAGACATCTCCAGATTGAAAGTGAGGGGATGGAGAACAATTTTTTTTTTAAAGATTTTATTTATTTATTTATTAGGAAAGAGAGAGAGTGAGAGAGAACATGAGAAGGGAGAAGGTCAGAGTGAGAAGCGGACTCCCCATAGAGCTGGGAGCCCAATGTGGGACTCGATCCCGGGACTACGGGATCATGACCTGAGCCGAAGGCAGCCGCTCAACCAACTGCGCCACCCAGGAGCCCTGGAGAACAATTTATGATGCTGGTGGACATCAAAAGAAAGCTGGAATAGCCATCCTTATATCACACAAACTAGATTTTAAACCTTTTTTTTAAAAGATTTTATTTACTTATGTATTTATTTATTTATTTATTTATTTATTTATTTATTTATTTGACAGAGAGAGAGATCACAAGTAGACAGAGAGGCAGGCAGAGAGAGAGGGGGAAGCAGGCTCCCCGCTGATCAGGGAGCCCAATGCGGGGCTCGATCCCAGGACCCTGAGATCACGACCTGAGCCGAAGGCAGAGGCTCAACCCACTGAACCACCCAGGCGCCCCCAAACTAGATTTTAAACCAAAGACTGTAATGAGATGAAAGACAACAATGCAATCTATGCATTCAATGCAATCCCTATAAAAATAACACCAGCATTTTTCACAGAGCTAGAACAAATAATCATAAGATTTGTATGGAACCAGAAAAGACCCTGAATACCCAAAGTAATGTTGGAAAAGAAAACCAAAGTTGGAAGCATCACAATTCCGGACTTCAAGCTCTATTACAAAGCTGTAATCACCAAGACAGTGTGGTACTGGCACAAAAAGAGACACAAAGATCAATGGAACACAACAGAAAACCCAGCAACCGACCCTCAATTCTACGGTCAACTAATCTTCGACAAAGCAAGAATGAATATCCAATGGAAAAACGGTCTCTTCCACAAACGGTGTTGGGAAAATCGGACAGCCACATTCAGAAGAATGAAACTGGATGACTTTCTTACACTATACAGAAAAGTAAACTCAAAATGGATAAAAGACCTAAATGCGAAACAGGAATCCATCAAAACCCTAGAGAAGAATGCAGGCAGCAAGCTGTTTGACCTCAGCTGCCTAGATAACTTCTTGCTAGACACATCCAAAGGCAAGGGAAACAAAAGCAAAAATGAACTTTCGGGACTTCATCAGGATAAGAAGCTTTTGCACAGCAAAGGAAATAGTTGATAAAACTAAAAGACAGTCTACAGAATGAGAGAAGATATATTTGCAAATGACTTATCAGATAAAGGGCTAGTGTCCAAAATCTATAAAGAACTTATCAAATGTAACACCCCCAAAACATATAATCCAATCAAGAAATGGGCAGAAGACATGAACAGACATTTCTTCAAAGAAGACATACAAATAGCCAACACACACATGAAAACATGCTCAACATCACTTGACATCAGGGAAATACAAACTGAAACAACAATAAGATACCACCTCACACTGGTCAGAATGGCTTAAATTAATAAGTCAGAAAACAACAGGTCTTGGTGAGGATGCAGAGAAAGGGGAACCCTCTTACACTGCTAATAGGAATGCAAACTGGTGCAGCCACTATGGAAAACAATATGTAAGTTCCTCGAAGTTAAAAATAGAGCTACCCTATGACCGAGCAATTACACTAGGGATTTATCCAAAGGACACAGACATAGTGATTCAAAGTGGCACATGCAACCCAATGTTTATAGCTGCAATGTCCACAATAGCCAAAATAAGGGAAGAGCCCAGATGTCCAATGACAGATGAATGGATAAAGAAGAGGTAATATATGTATACAATGGAATATTACTCAGCCATCAAAAAGAACAAAATCTTGCCATTTGCAAGGACTTGGATGTTACTAGAGGGTATTATGCTAAGCAAAACAAGTCAGTCAGAGAAAAATATATCATTTCACTCATATCTGGAAAAAACAAAACAGATGAACATAGGGGAAGGGAAGGAAAAATAAGATGAAAACAGAGAGGGAGGCAAACCATAAGAGACTCTTAACTATAAGAAACAAACAGAGGGTTGCTGGAGGGGAGATGTGGGGGAGGAGGTGTAATTGGGTAGTGGGCATTAAGGAGGGTACTTGATATAATGAGCACTGGGTGTTATATGCAACTAATGGATCACCAAATTCTACCCCTGAAACTAATAATACAGTATATGTTAACTAAATTGAATTTAAATAACAAATTAAAAAAAATTAATCTGGTATGAGTATTTAGGTTCAATTTTTTGTATGATACAGGTTTTAATTTACCTTGGGTAAACAGGGGAATGGCTGAGTCATATGCTAAGTGTTAAGTTTAATTTTATAAGAAAGTCAAATATTTTCCAGAATGATTATAGCATTTTCCTTTCCCACTAGCAATGCATGAGATTTCCAAATGCTCCACATAGTCACCAAGACATAGTATTATTAGTTTTAAAATTGTATCCATTCTAATGAGTGTTTAGTGGCATCTCATTATGGTTTTAATTTGCTTCCTTTGATGACTGATGATACTGCACATCTTTTCATGTGTTTATTGCCATTCCTATATCTTTTTTTGTGAAATGTTTTTTCAACTTCTTGCCCATTAAAAAAAAAACCTTAGGTAATGTCTTATTATTAAACTGTAAAGGTTCTTTATATATTCTAAATAAAATGCTCACCATCACTATTTTCAGTCATCAAAAAAAGGAAACAGGGACTCCGTTGGTCAGTGTCCAAACTATAATTTCTCAGAATGGCAATTTGGAAATATGACCATCAATCTTAAGACCCACAAATTCCACTCCTAAAAAGTTATACTAAGGAAATAATCAGTGATATATTAGGAAGATTCATTATAGTTTTATTTGTAATAGGGAAAAAGTGAGCCTATATTGCCAATAAAGGGGAATGGTTAAACAAATTGTGGTTCCCTGGTATTATGCAGTTATTAAAATGATACATGATATAAAATTCATGATACATTTTTTTTTAAAGATTTTATTTATTTATTTATTTGAGAGAGAGAGAGAGAATGAGAGAGAGGAAGAGGTCAGATGGAGAAGCAGACTCCCCGCTAAGGAGGGAGCCCGATGCGGGACTCGATCCAGGGACTCCAGGATCATGACCTGAGCCGAAGGCAGTTGCTTAACAACTGAGCCACCCAGGCGCCCCTCATGATACATTTTTAAGTGAAAAGCTAAATTAATACATATATGCATATGAGTATACATACACACACATGGATAACCCCCACTTTAAAAATATTTTAAAAATAATTACATATATATTTTTAAAATATCAACAGTAGTGGGGTAGCTGGGTGGCTCAGCTCGATAAGTGTCTGCCTTTGGCTCAGTGCTGGGATCCAGCCCAAGTTGGGCTCCTTGCTTAGTAGGGAATCTGCTTCTCCCTCTCCTTCTTCCCTCCCCCAGCTCATGCTAGCTCTTCCTCTCTCAAATAAATAAATAAATAAATAAATAAATAAAATATTTAAATATATATTATATATAAATACATATTTATAATATATAAAATATGTTTATATAAATATATATTTATATATAAATATATATCAAATATATGCATATTTTAATAGATTTTATTTATTTATTTGACAGAGAGAGACACAGTGAGAGAGGGAACACAAGCAGGGGGAGCGGGAGAGGGAGAAGCAGGCTTCCCACTGAGCAGACAGCCCGACGTGGGGCTCGATCCCAGGACCCTGGGATCATGACCCGAGCTAAAGGCAGATGCCCAATGACTGAGCCACCCAGGCATCCCTAAAAAAATATATTAACAGTGGTTATGTATAGATAGTGAGGCAATGTTGGAATTTTTTTTTTACTCTGTGTTATATTTTCTGCATTTCCCAGATTTTTTATGATGGGAAAAGATGTTGTTTTCTGGAAGTCTCTACTTAAGTCATTCTTACTCTATCTTATTTTTACAATTTGTGCCCTGTCTTCATTTTTAATCCTAAATAAACATTGGAAGCTCTAAAGCAGTGGCTCTAGGGCAAGGGTAAGAGAAAACAGCTACCTGTTTGAGTTTTTTTACCAATATTTTCCAAACCAGGAATCATCCAATTAAGTATGCTGTTGGTTCACATGAGAAAAGCCACTGGCAATATCTTACTTGACATTCAGTAATTTAAATAGGCCTAACAAAGACATTTACCAAGAAGAAAAGAAATAACATTTTCAATTTATTGGAAATTATTAAATAACAAAGAGTAAAAATTTAAAAACATATTAAAATAACCTTAAAAATTAAAATATAGTGAAACTATAAAATAAGTATACAATTAAAGAACACGTTAACTGAGCATCCTCACAACTATATAAATATTGGCTATTTATGAAATTCTTTAGAGATGTAATAATATCTTTCTTTGAATAAAGTTTGAAACTTGTTTATAATTTTCAAACTAAAGAAGTAGCAAGTAATAGCTCTCTGCCCAATTTATAATTGTCCAAAGAGAAGGATTCTGTGTTATTTCTTGCTTGTCTTTTCTAATACCCATTCAATCACCTAGAAGGAGAAAAAAAAATTGTTTATTTCTACTGAAAACACAAGGGACAGAAAAAGATACAATTAAAACTTTAAAAGAGTATGGTAGAAAATTTAAAATAGAAAGTAACATGTCAAAATCGTAAAACATTTTATCCTAAAAACACATTTTATTTTCTAACTGAAGCTCGATTTCTACTGTGGAGTGTAATAATTGTCCTCACTGAACACAATAAAGATTCTGCTCTGTTTTCTCAACTTTTTTTCCAATTGTTTTCCAAGGATCACCAGAAAGAAATTAAACCAAACTTTGAAAACTACTGGAAATGGATTAATAAGATCTTTGGATTATTTAAAAATTTTTCTTTCTTAACATCACCTTTAAAAAGCCTTTTGTTAACTGAGCAGTCTATTCAGTACTCCTAAATGCTCTGTTTGCATTAGTCTATTATTAAGTATGTTAAAGAGAGTTCTTATACAGCATATATGATGGCATTGTAGCTACCCTGAAATATAATAGCAATTTAATTGAATATAGTTTCTTAGGAATAAGTTATTTACCTGCACAGCATTGTTGTTTGCTGCTTTCTTCATTTCTTCAAATAGACCCCTTGAAGTTTTAAGATCCTAAAAATAACAAAAGAAAGTGTTTCACAAGTTGTACATTAAATTACAGAGAACAAGTCATTATTAAATAAACTTGAGATTATCCTAAATCATTCTACATATCAATTGACTCAGGAAATACTACAAAAAAATCAAAGTATTATAATTTAGCTTTATCCCCAAATATCAAGGTTCTCTAACAACAAAACACACCTACATAAATTTCTGTCATTCCTTTTTTTTTTTTTAAGGTTTTATTTATTTATTTGAGAGAGACAAAGAGGGCACAAGTGGGGGTTGAGGGGGAGAGGAAGGGGCGTGGGTGGCAGAGGGAGAGGGAGAAGCAGATCCCAGGACCTCAGGATCATGACCTGAAACAAAGGCAGATGCTTAATCAACTGAGTCACCCAGGTGCCCCAAAACTTCTGTGATTCTAACCCCCTACCTCCAGCAGCACTAACCAAATCTAAGCCGCATCCTTGATTATAAGTATCCACGAATGCTTTGGTACTCAGGAAATGAATATAAAGCATTTATATTTATTTTTCAGATAAAATATCTTTTCTCTCTTTTCTTTTTGGTTATTTTACTCCACAACAAAGAGCAAATGACATAGGAAAGGAAACTGAAATCTCTGACTTTTAAAAAATATGATATCAAATTAGCTTACAAAGTAAATTAAAAAAATCTAATTGTATTAAAAAAAAAAAGCAGTCCTCTGCTGTCCCTCTAAGTTATGCTTCCCAGAGGCTAGAGAGCCATCTTTCCCTTATTTATACCTTCATGTTTCTAAATAATACGCTTATGCTGCCACTTTTTAGACAGCGATCGTTGTTATCAGTTACAAAGGTATGGATTCAGATCTCTGAATCCGGCCACCTCCCTCTTCCTCTCAGTAACTGTTGCACCAGTTTTGATCAGTAAATAGCCGGTGTCCGCATTATTATACTTACATACATACAGTTCAGCCCTGCGCTAATATTGTTATAATTATCTTCTCACATTTTGTTTCACCTGTAGTTAAACTATATTTGCTTAGTTTGCCATGGATGTAATTCTGGGTCCCCCCTGCCAAATGCTACAATCGACTGGCTATATGTACAAATAGCAAAGTTGTTCCAAATACTCAAATACACTGGGTCACCTCTCGGTTCAGTTTTCCAAAAAATCTGATTTTCATGACTATTCCTATTTTTTCCCCTGGTGATCTTTCTCCCACAGCCTGTTCTGATTTGGTCTAACTGCTCTCTGTGTTAGTTCTTCTTTCTTGACTCGGTCCCTGTCCTGGTGAACTTCATTCTCTTGCAGATGCTTCCAAAGAGTATACATACGAATGACAGATTTTTCTAGACCTTCCCCATCTGAGATATCTCTACCGAATCCTCATACCTCATTGAATTTGTGACCAGGTATAACACAGTAGGTAACTCTGTTTCCCTCAGATTGGAAGACACTTTTCTACTGTCTTCTAGCGTACAACATTACTTAACGTGGAGAAGTCCATTGCCATTCTGATTCTCGGTTCTTCATATGCAAACTTTCCTTCTGGGAAGCTTTTAAGGAGTGTTCTCTCTATTCCAAGAGGTATGGAATTCCACAGTGAGGTAGCTTGTTGTAGAAATGTCATTCACTGGGACGGACAAGCTGTGTGCCCTTTCAATCACGGCACTTGTGTTCTTCAGTTCAGGAAAACTTTGTTAGATTTTTGACAGTTTACTCTCCTTTATTCTCTATTTTTAAAACTTCTATTATTAGTGTATTGGATCTTCTGTATTAGTCCTCCCATTTTCTGATCCTACGTTTCATGTTTTTGTCATCTGATTCTAATATCTGGTAACTTTCTTAATCTCAACTATTCAGCCTCTCTATTGGATGGTTTTACTGTATTTTTAATTTTGAAGAGCCTTCATGTTCTATACAGTTTCTGGAAACAGCATCCTGTTCCAGCTTTATGGATGCAATTATCTTCTTTCTGAGAAAATTATAGCTTTTTGAAGTCTTTTATAGCTTTCTGCCCCTTAAGAGTTCCCTTCATTCCTTTATGCTTTGGCATCTCTTTTTTGGAAAAGTCTCAAAAGTCTGCTAATCCTTGGCAGTCCAATCATATATAAAAATGAGATATAAATCTCAATGGAAGCTCTGTCTGGTGGCTTTACAAGGCAGGGTCATTAGAAGGCCAGTTGGTTTTCCCCTGCGGCCTTTAATTCTTTTTTTTCCAGAGACTCTTTCCTGCAGCATCACAGAGGTAGGAGAAGAGAAGTACGTGCAGCATACCTCAGTTACCCTGTGGGAGAAGGCCTTGTAGAGGAAGTTCACTTTGAGGGATCCCCAGTTCACTTTGTAGATTTTCATTCAATTCCCCTATCTTCCACCTGACACCACACCCCTGCTTTCCATGATACCTGGTGTCTTCAAATCCTAAGCACCTCGGAGACTGTGTCCCTTGCAGTGGTTTGATTCTCACGGGCACTCCACTGGGCAGGCATTTAGGTTCGAGCTTCTTTAACTCTGTGATACCACACTTCTGTGTGCTTTGTCCTATTATGTCCTATGTCCTATTTAGTCAACAATTTGTCCTATTATGTCCTATTATGTCCTATGTCCTATTTAGTCAACAAGAGACTAAACATTTTTTTCTCTCTTCTTTTGTTTTTGTACTATAATACTGTCTTTCTTGAGAGATTTTAAAAAGAAGGTGAATCGAATGCATATGGTCAACCTATAGTTTTAAGAACCGACACAAAACTGTGATTTGAGTCAAAAACTCTTCACTGGAGATAATCTAACACCATCTAAGTTTTATAGAAGCATCATCTGAGTGGCTGATCCGTCCAGTGTGTCACAACTAGCTGCTAATGGACCCAAAATTAGAAATTAGGTATTTTGATACCCATTCCAGTTGCCTTTTTATTATATACTAAAATTACTAATTAAACATGTTTTGAGGGGCACCCGGGTGGCTCAGATGGTTGGACATCTGCCTTTGGCTCAGGTCATGATCTCAGGGTCCTGGAATCGAGTCCCATGTTGGGCTCCTAGCTCAGTGGGAAGCTTGCTTCTCCCTCTTCCTCTTCCTCTGCCCCTGCCCCTGCTTGTGCACTCTTTCTCGCTCTCAAAGGAATAAATAAAAATTAAAAAAAACCCAACATGTTTTAAAGCTTATTTATTATCAATTTAAGTCAAAGACTTGTTAGGGAAATACTGAGAATACCAGTTAAAATGTCGTTCTCTACATATGAAGACAAAAACCAAACAAATCAGATATAAAATACTTTGGCTCCAATTTTCCTATCTCCACTTAAAAAAATATCTGGCAAAAGTTATAAGCTATCACTGTAAAAAATACTCACTAAATATGACTTTATGTCAATGAGGAACATCAAAACATGACTTCACGTTTGCTGTTAGTAGAGAAGACACCGTACCTTCAGATACAACTTGGAGATCTCAAAGAGACGTTGGCTGCATGCAGAGAAACATCCATGGGCCTCAGTAATGCTGTGTTTCTTCAGGGTTTCCGTAACTACCTCTTTCAGTATCTTGAATAGAACATAACATATGACTAATATTTCTTGGAAAAGGTACAAACTTATTATTTCATCTTTAGAGTTCAGTTATGTGAATTACATAATAACGTAACTATGTGAAAGACAAATTCATTAAGACAAAACAACTGGGGAAAGAAAAGAAATCTGGAACATGGACATGGTCACACATGTCACCTGATATCTATTAGGAAGAAATGACGGGAGTATCTTAAGAGGAATTCAAACCATGAGTTCTGAATCAAAATCTGGGTGTAAAAGCTACACCCATTAGGTATATACATGGGGGTGTATTTATTTTTTATTATGGGAAATTTCAAACACTGAGAAGTAGAGAGAACATTTTATAACAAATCCCTATTTTGATAGATCAACCAGTTTCAATGAGGATCAATTTGTGGCCAATTTTGTTCCATTTATACCTCTGCCCACTTATCCATTATCTTTCTTACACTGGATTGTTTTAAAGTACATTACAGGTACCATTTCATTTCACTCATAAAATTTTAGGCATACATTTTAAATGAACCAAATAAAGGAATTTCTTCCCACGTAGAACTAAGAGACAGGAAATAAATCTCTACCCGTGTGTGCTTCTGGGATCTTGATTCCTTCAGATGCCTTGATGTTTTTGATCCAGGCACACTTTTTTGACCTGAACTGGCCTTGGTAGTGACTTTTGGAGTTCCACAGCTTGGAACTGGAACTGATGGACAAGTCACAGGAAATGATGGCTCTGCTCGGGGTTTTCTGGATGTCACTGCACGATGATGATGATTAGTATTGCCACTTGTTTGAGAAAGAAGTGAATCTGAACTTTCAGACTTCACAAGTCTGTTGTGGAGAAATACATCAAAAACACAGATTAAGTGAATCAACAATGAGGTCCGTTCTTCTGTCCTAAATGTGACAACTATATCCACTGAAACATAAATCCATGAAAAGCAAACAAAACTTCTTGCTACTACTGCTTTAAATAAGTAATGTGATATCATACTATAAAGTTGCTCTGTTCTTCAAATGATTAACTAAAACATACAAAGCAAGGAATAACTAGAATTTCAGCCAATAGGAAAAGCAACAAGCGGTCTCACTGTTGCACTCCCCTCGATTTATAATTTCTCACATAAATCAGCTCTGGCATTCTAGGTGGTGAAATCTGCATATTTTTTTTCAAATATTTTATTTATTTATCTGACAGAGAGATCTCAAGTAGGCAGAGAGAGGGGGAAGCCGGCTCCCCGCCGAGCAGAGCGCCTGATGCGGGGCTCGATCCCAGGACCCCGGGATCACTACCCGAGCCGAAGGCAGAAGCCTCAACCCACCGAGCCACCCAGGCACCCCTCTGCAAATTTAATAATCATCTGTTAAGTACTTACCCTTTTCTATGATGATAATTTTGAAAAAAACATCGCAACCTATACTTATTTTACCTATGCAATTACCTGGACAAAATAAGTAAGTGTTAAATACAAATAAAACTATAAAATTGGCTCTAAAATGTTTAAATTTCCTTTCACAAATTAGGGTCTCACATCCTTCAATTCTGCTAAACCACAAGCCACAGTGTGTTTTCTTTTCTAGAACACATGTCTTTTAATTAGTCACAAGTCACAAATAAATAGTTATTGTTACAAAATGCAGCATCAGAAATGTTAATAAATTTGCTTTTTAGCTTTATTACATTTTAAAAGTACCATGAACTTGTAAAATCCCCATAAAAATAATTTAGTTATTCCATATCAGGGAAATAGTATTCTAATATTTTTAACTGCTAAAAAAAAGATTTAAAAAAGTCTCATTCTAATAATATTTTATACTTTTTGATTTATATACAGTAAAAATTTAAGATGCTTTAGATGCTAAAGACCTAAATTTGACAAAGGTTCTAAAGATATATAAGTTCAATGGGAATGAGAACGTTTATGAAAACTTCTGTTCCAGTATATGGACATTTTAGTTATAATAGCTAGCAAAAAGAGGACCGGGAAAAGTTTCTTATAATATTATGCAGTGTTTAAAACTTTATTTTTCAAAAACAACGTCTAAGGGGCCCAGGCAGGCAGAAAGCAGTGCGAGGAGGCAGGAAGAGCTAGCAAGAAACACCCTCTTCAATAAGGCAGCTCTGCTACTTAATCTACTGGATCAGATCTCTAGTGTTCCATGGCTTAACAACTTGACGATCCATCATGCAAATGGACTGTATATTAGCATAGAAAGCAAGAAATTGTGTTTTTTCCAAGTCATTTCTTTTTAGAACTTATAAGCACAATCATAAGTGCCCACAATAAAAACAAAATTCCTGATATGAAGGAATTAATCTATGATCTATGCAGAAAGCTACTTAAAAATAGGAAAGACTAATTTGAAATAAAGAGTGGACACTAACGCACTTTCTGTCAGGAAACCATTTTTATGCAATTAGTAGTTCACCTTTTTTGCGGATAAAGGCAATTCAGATCTTTTGATCTCCTTTTCAATCGAGATCCTTCAGCTCGGAGCTCGCTTTGTAATGCTTCTCCATCAGGGACACTTCCAGGCTCTGACAAGACGGCAGGTGATGGAAGAGGACTCAACATAGTGGGTACCGGAAAACTTTCTCTGGTGCAGGTGGTTTGGGTTTCATAACGGATAAGACGAGACTGAAGTTCAGAAAATCCCCCATCTCTTTCTAATGCTTTTCGGTCATCCAAGCAGTATCTAAACAAGAGAAAGGCCATTAAAATCACAGGCCCCACGACAGCAACAGGCTTTTCCCTGCCAATGAGGAAACAGCAAAACATTTACCGGAAAACCTCTTACTTAACTTCCTACGAATTGTTGGAGCGTTGTGTGAATGGTCGACTTCCCTCACAAGTTCAGTTTTTTCCTAGCCTGCTAGATGACACGGCAAAAAATTTAAAAAACTGAAGTATGATCTGATTCGTCTTTGACTATTTCTGGGTATCAGATTAAGTTAATCCTCTGGCTTATTTTCAAAATAATAGAGTTGCTGTTTTAAAACTCTTTAAATCTCGGGGCACCTGGGTGGCTCAGCTGGTTGTGCAACTGCCTTTGCCTCAGGTCATGATCCTTGAGTTCCAGGATCGAGTCCCACATCGGGCTCCCGGCTCCATGGGGAATCTGCTTCTTCCTCTAACCTTCTCTCCTCTCATGCTCTCTCTCACTTCCTCTGTCTCTCAAATAAATAAATAAAATCTTAAAAAAAAATAAAATAAAACTCTTTAAATCTCTACCAACTTCTCGGGCGCCTGGGTGGCGCAGTTGGTTAAGCAACTGCCTTCGGCTCAGGTCATGATCCCGGAGTCCCGGGATCGAGTCCCACATTAGGCTCCCAGCTCCATGGGGGGTCTGCGTCTCACTCTGACCTTCTCCCTTCTCATACTCTCTCTCTCTCTCTCTCTCTTTCCTAATAAATAAATAAATAAAATCTTAAAAAAAAAAAAAAAGATTCTTTAAAAAAAAAAAAGGGGGCGCCTGGGTGGCTCGGTTGGTTAGGGTTGACTGCCTTTGGCTCAGGTCATGATCCCGGAGTTCCAGGATCGAGTCCCACATCGGGCTCCCAGCTCCCTGGGGAGTCTGCTTCTCTCTCTGACCTTCTCTCCTCTCATGCGCTCTCTCAATCTCTCTCTCAAATAAATAAACTAAATCTTTAAAAAAAAAAAAATCTCTACCAACTTCTGATTCCACAGCATGGCTAATATGTAACAATGTTAAATGCTGACTTCTGTTAGAAAGGGCAAGTTTATTTTCAATAAAAAGATGAAAAGGGTATAATGGTATTCTAACTGGCTCACCAAACACAGCTCAGAACATTTGGAATTTTTCTTTGAAACTCCCTTCCCCCCTTTACTGCTGATTGACAGATTTTTTCTTCAAACACTTCAGCTGTCCCTGAGCATCTGGTTTCTATCGAAATCTGATTCAAGGAATCAAGGAGATGTTAGCTCAGTGAATGCTTCTGGACTTAAAGAAATCCCATGTTGTTAAGTACAACAAAGAAACATAACAGGAAAATCACCTATGAGATATGTGACCTTAAACAACTTCACTTTCTTCTCTGCTACAGACGAATCAGGGAAACACAAACGGCTTCACAGATGTCATGGGAGGACTATCAAAATCAAACCCTTTCTCTATTAGCTGTCCTCTTGACTTGTAAAATTCTAAGATCTCCCTAAAACCAGAACTTTGGATCCAGCTTTTAGTTCAGCTCCCAAGGAGTATATCATGACCCTAATATCTGATTGCCTGGTGGAAGTTTAGGGACTTTTTCTTTCTCTTGCCACTTTCATATTTGATTTCTAAGAGCGGGAATCCCTGGATTTAAATTTGGCTCCACCACTGATGAGCTGTTTGAACTTGGCCAAATTACTTAACTTTATCTATGCTTCTGCTGGCCTCTTCTGCAAAATGAGACGTATAGCAGCCATTTCCAGGAGCTACCGTGAGGGTTCCTTACATGTTCCATGGGTACGTGTAGGCACTCAGAAGCAGTGCCTAGAACATGCAAGCAAAGCAGTCAATGAATGTATGCTGCTGTTGCTATTGTTATTACGAGTACTAGCAGGTTTACTTTCTACCACACCAAATCTTATAGTATGCACATTATTTAAACAGCTGTCCAGGTCATTTTAAACCATAGCTAGGACTGAAAAATCTCTGATCTAATGAGAAGCTTAATTTACCAGGGGAGAACACTGGGCTCCTAAGTCAGAATGTGCAGTGGTGACAGAACTGTAACTAGAACCCAGGTCTCTCCGTTCTGTAACATTCTTGCTCTAGTCTGTTATTTAATAAAAAACATTTCATTAAAGACCAGCAGTAACTCTAAGGATTACTGATAAGTCCTATTTCTCTCCTGGGCAACTGACAGAATAGAAAATAAAATCAAGAACCATGAAAGTTAAGAAAGGTTCTAGGCAAGAAGCAATGTAATGCCTGATGAGCCTATAGAAAATTTTTGAGGAAAAAAAGATACAGTCTGACTCCAAATGAATATTTTTTCCTAAAATTCAGATTTTGAATCTAACATGCAGATATTTTCCTTCCAGTTTTAACATCTCTTGATCACAGCTGTTCATAATGTCATTCCTTCAGCTGAATTATGTGTACTGTGCCTGTTGACTTTGCCATTTAAAATGTCTTCATATGATTATACTATGATCTGGCACTGAAACAAAAAGTACTTTGTAAATAATAAAGCAACAGAAACAGAGAGGGAGGGTGCATATTTGATATTAGTGAAGTAAATATCCATAGTTGGACGAATGACTACACTTCCATATTTTCTTGCAAAACAATAACCAAATGCTTTATGCATCCAAAGAAAGAAAAATATCTTCCAAGAAGATGAAGCTATTTTTGTTTGGTAACTACATAATAGGCAAGATACTTCCTAGCACACACCAATGTCAATGAAAGCAGGAGAAATTGCCAAGTCTCTTGGAATAGATGAAAGAAATTTGAAACCAACAGGAGGCTGGTGTGGCCACCTGTCCCAGTTTGACAACAGAGTTTAATTTCTTGTGAAAGAAAACAGTGCATCTTACCATCAATGGTATCTAACACTCTGGGATAAAATAGGTAAAAAACAAAACCAGCCAACAGTGGAGATATTTTATTTTGCCTTAAGAAAATACTGATTTGTACCTGAGCAGTATATATATATATATATATATTTTTTTTTTTTTTCCAAATATTCTTTACATCTGAGTATAGGAAGAGCTCAAGGATTCCAAAGACTTATAGCAACATGAGAAAGACAGAACTCTCCTTTCAGCTTCGTAACTACTTTGACATCCCACTAGAATTTTGTTTCAAGTAGATTCATTATCTATGTTGAACACAAATAGGCCCCCTCCTCCTACCCCATATGCCCAAATCTTCTTGAAAAAAGCACATTCCTGGATTCACTGTGCTCACCTCCTACAACCTCCTTAGTTTGATCTCAATGCCCCCAGGTTAAGCACAAATTTAGAGTAAATGGAGTCACTGAAAGATTTGTTTATTTGTTTATAGGGGTAGGTAGTTCCTATTAATCATTTTAAAGTCTTCAAATTCTTACTTCAACTGTTTTTCCACGTGCAGACAGAAGTGTGATGTTATTGTATGTATCGACGTGTAGTCGCTCGTTACTGCTGAGTACTGCTTTGTACACACACACCAGTTACTGTATCTACTCGGTTGACGTACTCCGAGGCTGTTTGCAGCTGGGGGCTATTACGGATAAAACTGCTCTGTGTGATCTTGTTCAAGTCTTCCTGTGGCGTTGTGTTTTCCTTTCTCTTAGGAAAATGCCTAGTACTGACGAACCACAGGATCTGAGTATGTTTAGTTTTATAAGAACTTTCCAGATCCTTTTCTGGAGTAGAGATATCATTTCATACTCCCATGAGCAATGTACTACAGTTCTAACTGTTCCACGAACTTGTTACTACTTATCAGTCTTCAATTTTAACCATTTTGATGACTGTACAGATTTTTATGGATATACTATAATGTATTTAACCAAGCCCCTATAGTTAGACATTTCCAATGTTTCTTATTTTAAATAACATTATGGAAAATACCCTTGCATAATAACTTTCAGTGTATACCACTTTTTTTTTCATTAACCAAAATAATCAATCGGATGTTATAAACATTTGCATGGGTTTTGGTAAATTACAGAACAGCCCTCCAGACAGGTTGTAGCAATTTATACTTCTATGGGCTGGCTTACTCATTCATGTTCCTTCACCACTAACATGACTTCATAAGTGAAAAGCATCCTCACTGTTGTTTCAATTTACATTAAGAATGTAAATTAAAAAGCAAATTTTTAAAAGTCGATAAAAACAACTTGTCATGTGTATCAGTCATTTGCATTTCCTCTTTGTGAACAAATGGTTCAAGATTTTGCCAGCTTTTCCATAGGAGCATTTACTTTATTTTCTTACTGATTTGTAAGGAATCTTTTTTTTTTAAGATTTATTTTATTTGTTTGTTTGAGAGAGAGCAAGCGAGGGCGTGAGAGCAAGGGGAGGAGCACAGGGTGATCTCAAATGGACCCCAGTGCTGACTATGGAACTGACGCGGGGCTCAATCTCATGAGCCTGAGACCACAACCTGAACCAAAATCAAGAGTCAGAGGCTTAACCAACTGGGCCCCCCAGGGGCCCCATCACTCTTTAATTATGAAAGAAAATATCTTCAAATTTATGTTTAAAAATACTTTCCTCAGCTTAATCCTTAGTTTAAGGATTTCTTTTATTTCTGTTGATTATTGACATTGCTGTTTTAAAATTAGGACAAATATATCGTTCTTTTCTTTTTTAGTTTCTTCCTCAGTTAGAATGAATAAAAAAGTCTTCCCTACACTTAGAACAGATTTTCCCCTAAATTTCATGCTAGTCCTTTCCTTTCAATTTTTCACTTTTAATTCTGAATACCTATGCGATTTATTTTGGTATTTGGTGTGAACTAAGAATCATTTTAAATTAATTTGTTTTTATTTGCATATTTAATCATATTCTCACTACTATCTACTGATTATTTCATCTTTTACCCTCTGATTTGAAATTTTTTCCTCTATTAGATCAAATTTCTATGTATATTTGCTTTATTTCTTGGATTTCCTATTTATTTCCAGTCCTACACTGTAATTATGATAGCTTTATAATAAAATTTTCTGGTTATATGATAAAATTAATCTCATTCATTCAATAAAAGGAGGCTTCTTACCAGATAAATTATAGAATTATTTCACCTGAAGGTTCAAAGTTATTAAAAATTATATTAAATATTTACATTTATTCTAAAAGAACTAATGTCTCTAGAATATGGAATATGGAATTTGTGCATGTTTCCCTGAAGTAATCAACATTATTTTTTTGTCCCCTTATATAGGTTATTTGCATTTTTTCCCATTCTACATTTCTTGCAAGGATACTTCTAATATTTATGGTTTTATCACTATTTTCAATAAGATCTTTTCTCATAGTGTTTAAAATTGGAAATGGTAAACTAGGCACATATTTTATCACTGGTCACTTTTCAAATTTACTACTTCTAATAATCTTTCAGGTCTCTTTGCAAAACAAAAAATAAAAACAAAAAAATACTTCTATAGTCTCCTTTTCAATACTCTTTTGAGTTTATAACTCTTTTAAGCTCTCTAGTTTTCCTTATTTTAAATGACTAGCCAAAACAATGATTAAAACAGAAACATTCAGCACAATGGGTAAAAAAGAAAAAAAGCAGTGATAGTAGGTATCTTTTAAAGTCTTGCATCTGATTTTAATAGGGAATTTAATTCTGATGCTTGAAAATAAAATAACTGAATATTTTGCCTTCAGTGTCAAACTTACATACAAACGCTTTAAATGAAATAAATCTTATTTAAACAAAGCAAGGAAACTAAACATTCCTAGAATGACTTGCTGGGTGGCCTTCCATATTTTCTCAATTGTACCACCATCTTTCCAATGTGCTCAAGCTAGAAACCCTAAAGAAATTCTTGTCATCTCCTTCTTTCTCATCTCCAACATCTAACTGGTCTAAGGTTCTTTAGATAGCTGTAAGTTTGTACTCTCTTTCCTATTTTCATTGCCCTGATAGCATTTTAGTTTTTCAACATCTCCTGCTTGAAATACTTTAACTCAATTTATCAAAAGCCAATGAGATTTCTTTCAATGGCACAAACCCAAGCATATAATTTCATGCTTTAAAAATAAAGGTTTTTTTGACTCCTCAAAAATACAGATCAATCTCCCTCCAATGTCACTAGTGACCTTCATGACTTCATGATCTGGTCTTATTATAATACAATATGTTTATCACATGTTTTGTGTTTGTCACCTGTTTTGACAGGGTCAAAAATAAAAATCTAGAGACTGGGTGGCTCAGTCGGTTAAGCAGCTACCGTCAGCTCAGGTCATGATCCCAGGGTCTGGGATTGAGCCCAGGGGCAGGCGCCCTGCTCGGCGGGAGCCTGCTTCTCCCTCTGCCCTTCCTTCCTCTCATGCAAGCTCTCTCTCTCTCAAATAAATAAATAAAATCTTTAAAAAAGAAAAAAATAAATAAAAAGAAAAGAATAAAAGTGTAGTTTATCTTCCTAGACCCTGTAACTCTGTACAGTTTCTCCCCCAGACATTGCCTTTTCTGCCAGGCATACTCCTATTCATTCTTTCAAACGTACTTCAGATTTCCTCTTGGAAACGCTCTCACGTAGTTCCTGGAATTTAATTCTTCCATCCACTGGGCAGATATCTGTATTTTAACACGATTTATAGTCTACTAAAATTATGTGTTTTCTCCCCTGTAGAGTATATGCATCTTATGGACAGAAAGAATTGTCCTTTGCATCTTTAGCCTCTGAATGAATGTCAGTATTTTTAAAGTTGACATGAAATAAAGATTAAGTTTACAAGTCAATCAAAATAGGATGTTTCAGGCAAATTATTTTACAAAATGAATCACCAATGTCTTGAAAATTTATCATAAAATATTTTATCACCATTATTGAATTTCTTGTCTTTGTGAAAATGGTAGCTGAGCACATAATCTCAGAAACTGCTAATCCCTTTATACAAGAGAATTTTTTGAAATTTTATTCAAACTGTCAATTAAAATTCTAGAAAACTTTACAAATAATTAACATATTGCAAATGGGAACATATTTCACCTAAAAGTTTCTGAGTAATTACAATGTAATTAATGACCAGGACTATTAATGTAACCAGTAGTATAAATACACATTTATAACATAGGGATGAAAATAATTTTGATTAAAATACCTGGTAATTAATAATAAAATATTTAAATGCCACACAACTGATTAATCACCAAATATCTTTTTTTTTTTTTTTTACAATAGAAGACAAATTCTTATTTGCGTACACACTGCTTTGTTTTCTGAGATTTTTTGATATACTTTCTCTTTGGCTTTATATCTTTATCATTTTACTACAGATACTCTTCACACTGACAAAAGAAAAGCTTCACCAGTAATACGCAGAAGAGTAAAGTGTAAATAAAAACTTACTCAATCCCATGATAATGACACACTGAGGCTTTTTCAAAAGGTAAACCCTGAAGTTTCCGAGGACTAAGTTCCGGGGTCAGAACAAACGTCTTTTCCCTAAAACAAAAAGGTTTTCATTTGTATTTAAAGTTTATTTAGTGAAAAAGAGAGAATTCAAGAAAACATCTAAAAAATGAAATCTGACTTCCTTCTCTATAAGTGAATCTTATATGGGATAAAAACTATGTAACATCAGAAGCATAAGAAGGAAATCAAACCCTAAGTGGGTTCTGTCACTTACATTTTCTGTGCACCTCAAGTTTCTGAAATTATGATGTTATTTATTTCACAAAACTATTCTGAGAAACGGCTACATTAAGAATGAAAAGTGATTTGTAGTGGACATTCAAGAAGCAGCATTATCCGGAAGGATTTTTTTTTCTTGGTGTAGTGCATTTAGTTAAGTTCTTTTTTGCAGGGGGATAAAGTCAATTCAAATCTTTTGGTAACAAAAGTATTTACTTCCTACTGTAACACAAGAAGGATTCAGAGCTTTCTTTGCCCGGGAATGCAGTCATGTTGACACCTACTTTAAGAGTTAGCAACCTGTTAAGTATCAAAGGATATGGAGACTGCTGACTTCAGTTATGCTTTTGAAGTAGGTTTCCAATCAGCAGGTATGTGAAAACTAATCATATGGTGAGCTTACCTAAAATATTCATGTTCAACCCCTTCCATACTCAGACCTGCAGAGGTATACCCAATCTCAGGAAGAAAAAGGTCACTGCAATTAGGTTAACTCTCCTGCTTATTCTAAGAGGTGCCCACTCCCCCCTCACCTTTCTCTGCCTGAGTTGAGAAACACTGTTCCAATGCACTGGATCATGTTCCTGAAGCTCAGAACAGGTTAGATGGGAATGGGAGAATAATGCAATGGTGCCTTTACCTAGTTAATAGAATGAAATACCAGGCGCCTGAACCAAAAGACTTGGAAACAGTACATAGAAAGGCAAGCAGATAGTACAGTTCCATGAATAAGTGTGCTCTCACATTTTTTGCCTTATGGCTTTAATAATGAAAAATGCCCACTTGCCACTGAAAATTATCGAGGGTACTATAATAAGCGTTTGAAATTATTACATTAAAATGTAAGGCATATGCTAAGTATGAACCTTAGAAAACAGAATTTATAATCTAAGGCACCCATTCATAGTGTCCCACAGGGGCGCCTGGGTGGCTCAGTGGGTTAAAGCCTCTGCCTCCGGCTCGGGTCATGATCTCAGGGTCCTGGGATCGAGCCCCGCATCGGGCTCTCTGCTCAGCAGGGAGCCTGCTTCCTCCTCTCTCTCTGCCTGCCTCTCTGCCTACTTGTGCTCTCTCTCTCTGTCAAATAAATAAAAATCTTAAAAAAATAATAAAATAAAGTGTTCCACAATTAATTGCAATGACCTCAGTATTTTAGTGACTCACTATTCAAGTGAATAATTTCCTGATATAAAATGATTTAGGGACCTAGTATTTCACTTCTTTCCCTTTCCACGGTGTCTTCCATTTCTTATTTCAACACTCTTAGCAACTTTATGTATTTTTCTTTAGATTTACTCATAATCTATTCTTTCTAAAGGAAACGTTTTAACATACGTATTTTGTCAATGTTTAGTATTTCTTTGGTATACACACAGAAGTCATGCCTGCATTTTGTTTAACATTTCAATAGCTCCTTACATAGGTAGACATTTTAATAAGAGCCCAGAGGTTCTTGATTCATTGTTAGGAAAGCTCATTCTTCGATTTCACTGTTAATATAAGATTATTGGGTAAAGTTGTCATTCTTTACTAACACAAAGAAACTGTATCAAATTCCCTAAACAAAACACCTATAAATTACAAAAAAAAATAGTATCTCCTCTACAAGTATATCCCCTAACATTACATCTAGAAAGATACTCTGTTCAAAGAGTACAACCTATATAATTCAGTTTCGGCAAATCTTTTCAACTTTGTCAGTTCACACTTAATGATCTGGAAGGATAATAATCCGATAGCTAAATAAATGAAAAATGTGCATATACTTCTTCACTCTCTTGATCCCCATACAAAAGATTATCAAACTCTCAAAGCTATGAGGAAAGAAAAATTACACAACTTTTATGTCATTAAGATCATTAAGTCATTAAAACCCATAATTACTAAGATTCTCAAGTTTTCAAAGTTGCTCCTTCTCTCTCTCTCTAGTGAACATTCACATGAAGGCAATATGCTCCAGGATTATTTATGAGCTATAACTATCTTCAAATAAATCTCTTCCAAAGTATACCTTTAAAATCAGTATTTGCCAAAACAAGTTTTGTAGAAAGTGATTAAAATGATCTATAATTTTTAAGGTTATCTGGGAAGTCTTCGAAATAATGGATTAACAATTAAGATAAGATAGCGATCAAATGATTCAAATCTCACAAGTAATTGACATCACAATTTTACCTGTAATTAAGTCAACTTTAGCAACATCTGATATTTATTAACTAGTAACTTAGTGGAAGTTGTCTTGGAAGTCAAATTAGTAGTAAACTATTCACATAGATACTGAGTTCTCAGTAATATTATAGGTTCAAAAGCATTTTTATTATACTTTTTCATTCTCTTCAGCTGTGCTTTTTGCTAATATTAGGCATGACATGACAATGTCATGACAGGTAATGGCAAAATCAAAACTAGAGAATAATGTAGAAAAAAGAATTTAAAAAATTTATAAGTCAAATTCTAATTTTTTCTTAAATAGCATTGTCCTTTGTATACAAAGTAGCTACTGAATTCTGTAGGGAATAAACTGAGGTTGCTTTTGCTTTTATTATCCTTGTTTTCCTTGTATTTCAATAACACCAAATAACAGGACATTTGGCTAAGGTAAATGTGAGGATTAAGTCCAACCAATAAACACTGGGATCAAATAAGTGAATTTCACCCAAGCAGCACAGGGCATCGATTAACTAAGTAAATGAGATGCAGTGTTTTAAAATAATTTTTAAAAAATTAATTGGCAATTATAAGTTTATAACTTACCCCTTTTGGATCTGTAAAGGCTGAAGATCTCCAATTGGTAATCCATCTGAGGTAAAGAATTTTAGTAATTCTTTAGCATCCAATAATGTGATTGAGTCCCGTGGACCCTCTTTGTGACCCAGCAACTGTTCAGATGAACGAGGTAATGAACAAGTTCTGAGAAAATAATGTTATGTGATAGTTAAAAGTGGATTAGAATTCACCATAGTCAGGAAAAGGTGATATGAGCAGAAACCAGAACAACAAAGGAAACTACAGAACCATATACTTAGGAAAGAAAACAAAGTAAAATCTTTGTGACTCATTTAGTATAAAAGTATATTTTTAAAAATCTGTAGGTCACAGTGAAACTTATAGCTAACCATGTCAATAATGCTATTACTTGACTAAAATAAATATAATTATATTATTTATAAATGATGGCATAAGGAGCACCCGCGTGGCTCAGTCCTTGAGCATCCAACTCTTGATTTAGGCCAAGGTCATGATTTCAGGGTCTTGGGATCAAAGCCCCTCATTGGGCTTCATGCTGAGTAGGTAGTCTGCTTGAGCTTCTCTCTCTCCCTCTCATCCCTGCTCTCTCTCTAAAATAAATCTTTTTTTTTCAAAGATTTTATTTATTTATTTAAAGAGAGAGATCGCAAGTAGAGAGTCAGGCAGAGGGAGAGGGGCGAGCAGGCTCCCCGCTGAGAAGAGAGGCCAATGCGGGGCTCGATCCCAGGACCCTGAGATCATGACCCAAGCCAAAGGCAGAGGCTTCAACCCACTGAGCCACCCAGGCGCCCCAAATAAACAAATTTTTAAAAAAAATAAATGATGACATGATTATTTAGTAGTGTAAAGTTATCAATTCTATAAAATTTAAATCTAAATGTTTTTGTATGTTCTGAAACCCCATAATCTCATAAATTTTGATGGTAGAGACTGCATGTTCCAACTTTCTATGAACTTGAAAGATGACTTGAAGCACAACCATGAAATGAGACAGTAATCAGAAATCTCTTCCAAGGTCTCTCCTAGCCATGATTATAACATTATGAATAAGCACTGAATCATTAGTATACCTGAAATATATATAGGAGTTCATACTTCTCAAACTACTTGAGACACAGTATGTTCTTAATCCTTACAAATTTCCTTGACAAAGACAGAACAGGTCTTATCTCAAAATGAATACTTGAAAATAAGTACTTTCTAAAGTGAAAGTCCGCATACCAAACCCAGAAAAGAATCATTATTACTAATTTTCAGAAAAAGATACTACCACACATTAGTTTGTATTACAAGCCCAGGGTGACACAGCCATTTAAAATGACAGGCAGAACCAGAACGACTCTGATTTAGGTACTATTTCTATCTACACTCACTCTGTAAACTCAAAAAGCTCACAGGAAGTTTAAAAACCGGAAAAAGGAAAATACTTTCAAAGAACGGTAGCAGTTTTATCAAGCACTGAATCCCCGACCCTGCTATTGCTCTGTCACCAAAGCAAAAATATCTTTCCATACCTGCACAGAAAATTAAATTCATGACTTTCTATTAATACAACTAGTTCCTGATTAATCAATCCAATCAAGCATATTATTGGTGATTATATGATTAAAATGTTGACATTATGGTTTTATACTTCTATTTCTATACATTAAAGATCAGTAATGTCCAGTGTGCCCCTTTCTCCCTCCTATCCCCTTTATTTTTATTTATTTAAGTTTTATTTATTTATTTTTAAAATTAACATATAATGTATTATTTTGCTTCAGGGGTACGGGTCTGTGAATCATCAGTCTTACACAGTTCACAGCATTCGCCATAGCACATACCCTCCCCAGTGTCCATAACCCAGCCACTCTAACCCTCCCCCTGTCCCCCAGCAACCCTTAGTTTGTTTCCTGAGATTAAGAGTCTCTTATGGTTTGTCTCCCTCCCCGATCCCATCTTGTTTCATTTTTCCCTCTATACCCCCATGACCCCCTGCCCTGCCTCTCAAATTCCTCATATCAGAAAGATCATATGATAATCGTCTTTTCTCTGATAAACTTATTTCGCTTAGCCTAATACCTTCTAGTTCCATCCATGTCATTGCAAATGGTAAGATTTCAGTTTTTTGATGGATGCATAGTATTCCATTGTATGTATGTATTATGTATGTATGTGTATACACACACACACATACACACACCCCACATCTTCTTTATCCTTTCATCTGTTGATGGACATCTAGGTTCTTTCCATAGTTTGGCTATTGTGGACATTGCTGTTATAAACATTCGGGTGCACATGCCCCTTCGGATCACTACATTTGTATCTTTAGGGTAAATACCCAGTAGTGTGATTGCTGGGTTGTAGGGTAGCTCTATTTTCAACTTTTTGATGGCCCTCCATACTGTTTTCCAAAGTGGCTGCACCAGCTTGTATTCCCACCAACAGTGTAGGAGGGTTCCCCTTTCTCTGCATCCTCTGATATTTGATCTAAACCTCACATCCTCTACATCTGTCATTTCCTGACTTGTTAATTTTAGCTGTTCTGGCTGGTGTGAGGTGGAATCTCACTGTGGTTTTGATTTGTGTTTCCCTGATGCCGAGTGATGTTGAACACTTTTTCATGTGTCTGTTGGCCATTTGGATGTCTTCTTTGCAGAAATGTCTATTCATGTCTTCTGCCTATTTTTTGATTGGATTATTTGTTCTTTGGGTGTTGAGTTTGATAAATTCTTTTTAGATTTTGGATACTAGCCCTTTATCTGATGTCATTTGCAAATATCTTCTCCCATTCTGTCAGTTTGTCTTTTGGTTTTGTTGACTATTTTCTTTGCTGTGCAAAAGCTTTTTATCTTGATGAAGTTGCAATAGTTCATTTTTGCCCTTGCTTCCTTTGCCTTTGGTGATGTTTCTAGGAAGAAGTTGCTGTGGCTCAGGTCAAAGAGGTTGCTGCCTGTGTTCTCCTCAAGGATTTTGATGGATTCTTGTCTCACATTGAGGTCTTTCATCCATTTTAAGTCTATTTTTGTGTGTGGTTTAAGGAATAGTCGAGTTTCGTTCTTCTGTGTATAGGTGTCCAATTTTCCCACCACCATTTGTTGAAGAAACTGTCTTTTTCCATTGGATATTCTTTCCTGCTTTGTCAAAGATTAGTTGACCATAGAGTTGAGGGTCCATTTCTGGGCTCTCTATTCTGTTCCACTGATCTATGTGTCTGTTTTTGAGCCAGTACCATACTGTCTTGATGATTATAGCTTTGTAATAGAGCTTAATTTTTAAATTGAAAATATAAATCTAATAAAAACAGTCAAACAAGAAAATACTCAAATGTTTTCTCTTCATATTCCAAGAGGGTAGGAACTACATTATGTATGAGTTTAATTTAATTTCTACACAGCTATTCTCTAATTGTGATTCACAAAGGCTTCTTAATGAATATTATTCCCAGTCATTTTATAGGCTAGATGCACTGAAGGCATGTATAATTTGCATTTACATAGGACCCTGGAGACGAAGATATCAAAGCAATTTCAAAGCCCAATTTATGATAAATTATACCACCAAATATGTCTTAGTTGAAAATCAATCAATCAATCAATAATACAATTGCACTTTGTTTTGTCTGGTGTTTGCAAGGTTACAAAGTATTTTTTCATACATCATGTCATTAACCATTGACAACTTTGAAGTAGAAATGAATTATTATCCCCATCTTATGGATGAGGCAACAAAGTCACAGAATAGGTGAGTTTGTCCCATCCCAAATTCTTATGACTTCTGAATTTCACTATGTCAAGCATCCTTAATTCTCCAGTTAAGCCCATTTTAACACAACACAAATTCTGAAAACATGAAAAGTAACTTATGTTTCCAACCAAGAATTCAAGGATATCGATCCATATCGTGACACACTTAGACGTAGTTGAGCATTGACTCTGTAAATATCATTGGAAGATACTAAAAACAGTTCACTGATGATAATGTATAGACTCAAACACTGCGTGTAATTTAGTAATATAGGTATAAGTTGCGTAGGAGAAAGGAGGTAAGGAGAGTGAAAAGAGATAGATTTACCAGTGTAGAATAAGATAAAAAAAGGTGCAATAAAATAAGCTTCATGACAGAAGTAATGATAGAGTCCCTGGGTGCTTAATGAAGAAAGAGAACATGGAGTTGCAACATTTATAAAAGGCTTAAGAGACAGGTGATATTTGCTCTAAACCTTGAATGACAATCTAGTTCAAGATGATGGTGCATTAAGCATACACATTAACCTTTCCACTCAAACAAATGGAAATCACAATGATGAAGTACCAGACACTAAATTCATAGGAAGGTTGAGAAATGAAAGATGAAAAAATGGTGGAACAAACAAAAGTGATAAACGAAAGCAAGCATGTCAATGAGAGCTAGAGGGAGAAACTTACAGAAAAATGTGGAATCTGTCTGCTCGTCCCACAATGCCACAGACTCTACACATAGGCTGAGTGGCAATGGGCAGAAACCAGGCAATGTATTTTAAGAACCCTACTGGAACAGCTGTTCAAGCATCACCCTCCCACACCTCCTGTTATCCCGCAATTTTATCTCAAGTGAAAAACAGAGAAATTGCTCTCTGAAGATCCAGAACTAGGTGCCTGTCCCCGTCTCAGTGCTGAAGCCCCTAGCATAAAGTCCTGTTATTTCAGTCTTGAGTGAAGGACCAAGGCTGCCTACCTTCTGATACTCCCAGAGGTGCCCCCAAATGAAGTCTTCTAGGTACGCTCCACCCTGCATCCCCCTACCCACAATATTCAGATGAGAACGGGCGGGAAACAGGACTACGCATTACAGAGAGAAAATTAACACCAACTACCTATACAAAGCAGCTTCATACTACATTCCAAACTAGTAACAATCCCATCAGACATGGGAGAAAAGCTACCCATAAGAAAAAAACACCACAGCAACAAACAGAACAGGTTCAGGGATAATGAGATCATCTAAGGAATAGAGAAAACAAGTTAAAAGAAGATTCCAATTAACATCCTTTTAGTATCCTCTGAATTCTCATTATTAATAAAAGAAGAGAATGCTAATGAAAAAACAGAGTTAAGAACAAAAAAAAAACTATTAGGAGTTTAAAATATGACTATCAAAAAACTTAAAAGATGAAAGCATAGGTCAAGAAAATATCCTAGATGTAGGAGTGTTGACAATACTGACTCCATCTTTGGCCCTCCATCCCATTGATGAAATGACCTCTCTTGGGACTATGTGTTCCAGGCCCCTTGGAGGTTAAGGTATGCCCTGACCAGGATACGGAAAGGCTTGTTCTAATTTTCCCTAAAGTTGTTTAGGTAACTAGTAGAGATAGCCTAGTTTCTTCCCTTTTCTCCTCTCTTGCACACAGATGGCTCCACCAGATCTGTTAAACCCTTTGACCTCACTACAATGACCTCTGCCCATCCCCCTGCTCTATAAAATCTGTAGATTAAGGTCCAGACTTTGTGGAGAACAGCTGCACAGCGCTGACTGTCATCTGCTTGAAACCCTTGTCAGTAAGCTACCCTGAATAAAACTCTGTGTAGAAGGTATGGAATGGTTTGCTTCGTTTTTACATTTCCAAGTGCCTTCTCAGTTTGGAGGATACTTCACTGTCTCCCCTCCACCTTCTGACACCCAGAACATAGAGCAGTAAAGATAGTCTGGAAAGGGATCCACTAAACTGTTCATGATTATGTACAAACAGAGAATACAAGCTGCTGAGGAAAAGCAGCACTTTCTCAACATCTTACTTTGTAATGCTCTATCTACTTACAGGATGCATATATTCCTTTAATAAGGGAAATATTATTTCCTGTTAAAACTATAAAATATTTACCCTTCATAAACACAAGGTGAGGGTTAACATAAAAATGCCCACTTAAAAATACTGAGCTATATAAATATTACCTCATTTTTTGTTTAGCTTTTTCAAAACTTTCCAAATTTTGAAGAACATGCCTTTCTGGCCATTCCAGAGGGTTGGTTTCCATTAGATTTGAAGAAGTAGGTTCCACTGAACTGGTACCTAAAGCAAAAGAAACCTACATAAGTACTGAAAATTATTAACATATTGAATTTTGTTATATGAAAAGATATACATGTAGATCTAGCCATCCATCCATGTACACATGCATACATGTGTATATAAAGTCACGTTGGATTAACTGTGCAATACTAACCCAGGCATTTATTAAGGATATCTCTGATGGCCCAAACCATGCAAAATGCCATTGAAAAGTTTTTTGGAAATGAAAAAAAAAAAAAATCACTGTTAAGCTTTGTTTATATTAATGTCTCCTCATTATACAAGTTATGAGCTAGAATTCAGAAAATGAATTAGCACTATGAGGACTCCTGTGGACTAAAAGCATAACTTGCCTATTTTTTTTTGTTTTTTGTTTTTGTTTTGGGGTTTTTTTGTGTGTGAAACTAGTACTAAATAAAAAGGAGGCAATTCTATGGAGAATATATTGGATATACTATGTGATTTTCATACCAGAAACAAGAATTAGCGGCATTATCCAGAAAAGTTCATGTTTTTAAAAGAGATTACTTCATTCTCAAAGTATAATAATACAATAAATAACAAAGGATGTTCTCAGATAAAGGTTACCTTAGAAAGAATTTTCACTTATCTGTTAATGTAAGATGCCTTCACATATACATCTTCACATAAATCACTAACATTATTTCACCATTAATAAAATATATCAGAGTGTGTTTATCCTTCTAGCTAGTATGATGCAATGAACTGAGATTGCTAATAACACTACGATCTGTATCAAAAACAAAGGGACAGTTTCCATTTGCATTATGAGTACATCCAAACTATTTTAGCACTGTCAAAATTACTAACTGTACTACTTTTTGGATTCCCAAACTCTCTAGTTTTTAATATTGTTTTGAACTATTACATACTATTCTAATAAATTAACTGAAAATTATGGGACATTAGTTGTCTGACCATCAGTTCTGACAAAAATACCCATTTTATACTTTGAAGTCTTATGAAATGATGATTTGGTAAAGGAATTTTTATACAAAAAAGAAAAAACTTAAACATAAAACCAAAGCCAACTGTATGTTATTTTCTCTTTATTCATTAAACTACTTAACCTTGAACATTTTAAAGTATCTTCAGTGACTACACTGGATTGCCTCCACCAAACCCCATCTAAATATACCACTTCTCATTTCATCATAAGGGTAGTGAAATGCTATTTTATACAGCAATAAACTTTATAATGAAATAATCTACTTTTTTAATGTTGACCTGGCTTTCCACTAGAAGTACAAAGCAAATATCATTAGCAGATCTTAACAGATACGTGCTGAGAACTCAAAAGAACACAAGTCATGTTAAATAAAAGTAAACATTAATTGTTCTAAATAGTACAATTAATTATTAACGTTGACTCCACAATTTACATAAATATAAATGACATAAGCTAAATAGTAAGGAATGGATGGACAAACATTCATATGTACTTTTGGGGAATAATTTAATGTAATTCTTACAATAAAGTAAGACACAGTATTTTATTTATGTGGCAGTCAGGATACTAGGATACGCTGACAACCAAAAAAGCACAAAAAGAGCCTCTGAGAAACCAAGAACACTGCTTTTTTTTCCTTTTTCTTTAAGTGTTTTACTTTAAGGAGAAACAAGGAAATGAAACCAATGGGAGATAGGGACTCAAAACTTGCCCTACACAAATCAAGGCAAACAAAAAGGAAGATGATAATATGTGCATAGTAATATAGGCCATCATAGCCTTACATACATAAATACGAATAAATCACAAAGAAAAGGTTACATTATAGTTGGCATGTTCTGTTTAATAAAGTAAGAATTATAAACATATACTAGAAGATTCTTGTTAAAATATTTGAAATAATAAAACTGTGATCTTATAAAATTACCTAGAAAACTCATTTATGCAGTGTGTTTATGTGCCCCAATGGCCTGAGGTAAAGGAGACAGTTGCTGCATTTCGAGTCCAGATATCACATTTGGCATTGTCAAAGTTTTTAGCAACTTTGTGGCAATGAGTATAGAAAATGGTTTGATCAAGACATTTTCTCCATGCTGATTTTCATGTTACACATGCTAGAGTTTTTATTAAATAATTACTTAATTATTTTATTAAATAATTCTTTTTTATTAAAAAAAGGACGATAATCCTGATAATTGCCAATAATTCCTAATAAGCATGGCTATTAAATAATGAGATTAGAATATGAAACATGATTAACCTTATTGCTTCTTTTGCTATATACTTTGCATCTAGATGTATTTACTCAAATAAACGCTACCGAGGATGTTAAAAATCACAACTTCATTCTTAGAAGTCATGTTCGAACGTATAACCTGTCAAATTTCAGTTCAGGCTCTAAAAAATCTCCAGGGTTTCTTTCATTTGTTCAATATTATTTTGGGAGGAATCAACTCCTCTACGCTGGGTATGGTATTAGGCCCTAGGGCACTGGAGAAAGCAAGTAGACACACTCTTTACTCTCAGAGAACATATTGTTCACAGTGAAGAAAACAGTTTTTAAGAAATAATTACATCTTTGGCATGTAATTTAAAATAGGAAAAATAATTTAAAGAAAGATATAGAAGATGAGCAACACTGGAAACAATTTAAAATGAAGAAAGTCTGGGAAAGTCTCTTTGAGGAAATAACATTTAAGTCAAGATCTGAAGAATGACTGTCAATTAATCAGATTGGGAGAAAAATATTCCAGAAAGAAGGCACCACCTGTGTAAAGTTCCTGAGGTGGAAAGGAAGGTGACATGCTCAAGGAACGGAAAGGCTGTGGCACCAAGGAAACAGAAATGTGACACTGGAGGAAGCCAGAATCAGTATGAGGGTGGACATCATTTAGGGTTTTTGTAAGCTGTATTAAGGATGACATTCTATGTATAATGGAAAGCAATGACAAAGGTCTGAGCAAAGGACTGATCTAATCTGGTTTACATTTTAAGATGAGCACCCCTGTAAGCTCAGGGTGTTAATAGTGTTTTAGGACTTGACTTTGTATGAGCATCTATAAGACACATTTCCATACTTACAGAAAAACCAGTGCAATGATTACAGCCCTTCCGACCCTATAACTCTTATGTCCTGCAGAAATTCTCTGAGTAAGCCAACTTCTCTCTAGATCTCAGTCTGCCCTTTCTTACCTCCGTGAGTCCAGGTATGCAGCTTCTACCTCCTGGAAAATCCTATCTTCTCCACTCTACCCAGATCCTATGCATCACTCAAAACCTACATCCAAGTCCCTTCGCTCCTGACAAAGTGTTCTGTGACTCTCCTACCCTAGTTATATTCCTCTCCTCTAAACTCACATTCATTTATTTAAAAACGAATATATAGCACTTCACACCAGGCAACTTTTTTTTTGTCTTCCATATCATTTTTTCCCCAAATGTTTATTTTTTCAGTGTTACAAGATTAATTGTTCATGCACCACACTCATGCAATACGCGCCCTCCTCAATACCCACCACCAGGCTCGCCCAACCCCCCATCCCCTCCCCTCCAAAACCTTCAGTTTGTTGCTCAGAGTCCACCGTCTCTCATGGTTCATCGCCCCCTCCAATTTCTAAGCAATTTATAAATAATTCCTTTAATCCTCATAACAACCTATGTCATCTCTAATTTAAAGATTTAAACCCGAGGCTCGGAGAGGTTAGAAAAGTTGTCCAAAGTCACACAGCAAGTAAGCTGCAGAGCTGCACCCAGCCTTGTTCACCTGGCTCCAGAGCACATGCTGCAACCAAAAAGCTGTGTCTCTCATTTACAGAACACACGCCCCCCATTCCCAACTAACTCTGCACTGCCTCCAACACCAGCCGATTACTCTGCACTGTTACTGAATGTTCTTACTGATACGGCATGATGATGATCATGCTGATACAAACAGCTAACGGTTCTTTGGCCTTTACTATGTTCACGCATCAACTCCTCTAATCCTCACAATAACCCTAGTGAGTGGGAAATACTATTAAGCCCATTTTAAACACGAAGAGGCAGAGGAAGGGAGAGGTGGATAACTGCCCAGTGACATTCAGGCAACAAGTAACAAAACTCAAGACTTGAGCCCTGGCATCTGAGCTCGAGCCTGGGCTCTTGAAACGGCACCGTGTGCTGTATTTATAGTTGGCTTCTGAAATAGATCATAACCTGCTGAAAGTCAAGGATCCAAATTTTTACTTCTTTGTGTACCTTTATGGTGTCAAACAGAGAAAGGCATCCAACAAACATTACTGTTAACTTGACTCTATGGTCACTTTCTTATTAACCTACGGAATAAAAATGATTCTCATGGAATAAAAACAAAAAAATTACCCTGTACGTTTAAAATGCCAGGCAATCATCAAATGGTTTCTTGTTAGAACTTGTAAAGCTTCAGTGTATTCAAATACATCACAAGAATAGGAACCAGGAAAATAGAAAGAGCTGTAAGTTTAATATAGAAATGATTTCCTGCTCCTTCAGTGAAGTTTGGAGCCTATTCCCGCCACAGTGAACGGCAAATGCGGAGCATCTTACTGTAGGTGGTCTTATTAGAGTAAACCTACTGTGCAGGTTCTACTAGTCTCACCTTAGGAAAATATAGCTTAATAGAAATCCACCCATTCTAGCAGCTTAGCAAAATTAGTAAGAGGACTCGCGTTCAAATCTTCTCCCTCTGCTCAAAAACAATTACATTAAACATGCTTAATGAAAGTAGTGACGGAAAGTTTTTAATGTTTAAATGATGAGAAATACGTACAAAAAGAACTAATATTTAAACTAACAAAACACTTACCATTTAATATATTGGAGGTTTTAATTTTGTCTGTCTTTAGTGGAATTGTTTTAGGAATAAAAGCGTCAAAATGATCTAAAAAGCGTTGCCTTGTGAGTATTAATAGACTTTTGAGTTCATCAACAGAAACTACTTCAGGCAGCTTGGCCAACTTTCTCCTTTCTGTAAGACAGCAAAACCATATGATTAATCATATAACTATTACTTTAAAAAAACTTTTAAGAAGTGCATGTACTACTCTTTTATGATAAATATTTTCAAAAGTAAAACAGTTGAATTTCTCCAGCAAATCAATATGCCTATGTAGGCCTGTTTTCATTTTAAGCCCATATGCAGGTAATGATAGAATTTCCAGTTACGTGAGATAAACAAAAATAGAGTAATCTGTTCACACCACGAGGTGATGAGCGGTAAAGGCAAATTTGCAAGTTTTCAGAATATACCGCAGAGTATTAAGAACGCTGGTGTTTATGTGAAAATAAAACCTGTGAGACTTTGAGTTAAATGTGGTAGCTTGGCCACTTCCACCTGTTCCTTCTCCTTCCCAAACCTAAACCCACAGCAAAGGAATTTAGAAAAGGACAACCAAAGCAGAAACACTACATAATGACAGTTTGGGACATTTTGGAAGATGATGGTGGAGCGGTAGCTGAGTTGGCACAGCAGAAGCAGGTGAACTGGGTGCCCGCAGAGGCACTACTGCGAGGTATCAGGAAGACGATGGCGGGGCAGGCTGAAATGGGACTGCATGCACGATGTTTAGCGAAGGAGCAGGGTAAAGACCTAAGAACCAAAGGTCTTTGCGCCACCCCACAGCCCTCACAGCCAGGAGACTCTGTTCTCATTTTTTTTTTTTTTTGGTAGAAGCTGAAAAGGAGTCCCCAGCCCATGGAGCATCAGGCATATGAAAGGTAGCCCTGAAACTGGGATTAAAACTGGGGGACTAAATGGAGGTGTACATACTGAAAGGTCTGACTCCAAGCCCCATAGCTGGGAAGCTAGCAGCTATAAAAATGCTCCACTAAGAAAGAGTAAAGGAGTCCCCCTTTGGAAAACTGAATGGCCCTGGAGAAAAGAGCTTGATCCTGAAATTGAAGTGGAGGTAGGGCGAGGAGCTAACAACCAACGATGACTTTTCACTCCACCACTCTGCACTGGAGCTTGCCAGATAGTATATTAGAGCAAGGTATGGAAAGCTTCCAGTCTAAAACAGTACAGACAGAAAAGAATCACCAGACATTTAAGAAACAGTGATTTGGGACGCCTGGATGGCTCAGTCAGTTAAGTGTCTGCTTTCAGCTCAGGTCACGATCCCAGAGTCCTGGGATCGCATCCCTCGTCAGGCTCCCTTATCAGTGGGGAGCCTGCTTCTTCTCCCTCCGCCTGCTGCTCCCCTGCTTGTGCTCTCTCTTTTTCTCCCTCTGTGATAAACAAGTAAAATCTTTTTTTAAAAAAGGAACATAGTGATTCAAAGGAGCACACGCACCACAATGTTTACAGCAGCAATGTCCACAACAGCCAAACTATGGAAAGAGCCCAGATGTCCACTGACAGATGATTGCATAAAGAAAATGTGATATGAGTGTATGTGTGTGGGTGTGTGTGTGGCCATCAAAAAGAACAAAATCTTGCCATTTGCAATGATGTGGATGGAACTAGAGGGTATAATGTTAAGTGAAATAAGCCAGTCAGAGAAAGACAAATATAGGATTTCACTCATATGTAGAATTTAAGACACAAAACAGATGAACATTGGTGAAGGGAAGGAAAAATAAGATGAAAATAGAGAGGGAGGCAAATCATAAGAGATGCTGAACTCTAGAAACAAACTGAAAGTTGCTGGAGGGGCAGTGGGGGCAAAGGGCTAATTGGGTGATGGGCATTAAGGAGGGCACTTGATGTAATGAGCACTGGGTGTCATATACAACTGATGAATCATCAAATTCTACCCCTGAAATTAATAATACAGTATATGTTAACACACTGAATTTAAATAAAGAATTTTTTTAAAAGAAGAAAAGGTACTGAGGAAAGAGGAGATTCTGCATTTCCACAGTCTTAACGTGTACACATCTAAGGAATGACTTTGGTCCAGTAACACTTCTAGCTCCCCTCTCCCTCCCGGCACTCACTGAGCTAGCCTGGAGAAGAAATAAGGCATGCTCTGATCAGATCCTTCTCTCCAACTTTCCTGAGCTAGCAAGTCCTCAGGACACAGGCTCTCTACAGTGTGGTAAGGGGCCTTGCCCTCACAGGGTTGATCTTCATTTGCCTAGTTCTTCATTCAAGGGGGTGGAATTCAATTCTGGGTGTGTCAGAAAACTCACCTGGCTATAGATCTAAAAAGTCGTATCTTTCAATACAGCTTTTACCTGTTGTTTATCTCCATCAGCGTGTTGCTTAATTTCTCAATTGGTTCCAACTTTGGGAGAGGAAGGGGCTTTCTTTATTGGGACCAGCAAAATAGAAAAAGTCCAAGATGAAAAAGAGAGACTAAAGCAGGCAAAAAGGAAAAAGGAGCCCAGCAGAAACAGAAACACTGCAGGGAACAAAAGAAAACTTGTTATAATTAATATTCTCATAGAACTAAGAGAAGATACTAGACCCCATGAAAACAAGTACAGAATTCTTTAATAAAAGAACAGATGATGAACAAGAAAAGACTTAAAAATTAAGCACATGAGAGCTCAAATTTTAAACATTCCATAAAAGGGCTTAAAATAAAATGGAAGATATTGCCCAGAAAATAGAACAAAAAGAAAACAATATGGAAATAGGAGGGAAAATTGGGTATTCTGTCCAGAAAATTAGGTATTCTGTCCAGGTATTTTTTTTTTTTTTATATAACTAACAAAAGTTCTAGAAAGAAAAAAAAACAGAAAAGGAAAGAAAAATTATTAAAGATAAAAGTTTTCAGATTTAAGAATGTGAATCTTCTTCTGAAATGGCTCATCAAATATATAGCTTAAATAAATTGAGGACAGAGGAAGAGGACAGAGAATACATACACACCATGATTCAGATTAAGCTTCCAGGGACAAAGCTTCTGGAGATAAGCATTCCAGAAAGGGGTAAAAACAAATAAACCAAAAATAAAACACTACAAAGGATAAGAATATTATCAGGTTTCTCAATAGGAACGCAGTCACACAGAAGATAATAAAGCAATGTTTTCAAAATTCTGAAGGTAGATTATTTTCAACCTAGGATTCTTTATGACCTATCAGTCAAGTAAAGATACTTTCAGATATGCAAGAGCTTAAAAAATTTTACACTCCACAAAGTTTTACTCAAAGTAGTTACTGAAAGGCTCTAACCAAACAAGGGAGTAATCCAAGAAGAAGAAGTAATCCAAGAAGAAGAAGAAAAAAGGAGAATCCAAAAGAAGAGAAGAAGAAAGAGAAGTCTCTAAGATATTCTGTTATTAGAATAAAATATTAAACACTCTGGAAAAAAATAGAGAAGTAAAAAGCAACTGCTGTGTTTGAACATACAACGAATTTAATGATAAGTGTGTAGAAAAATGTTGGAGCCTCTGGAAAAACATTACAATATTGTGCCTGTACAGAGGAACAGGCAAATTAAAAATGATCATCAACCTGGGGCAAATAATACATTATATGTTAATAAAAAATTTAAAAAAATGATCAACCGTAAGAAAAACAAAGATGATACAAAAGAGGTTATCATCATCATATATAACATGACTCAGTGGTAAACTTATGTATACAGTGATAATAATGTTAAAACTAACCACTGATTTAACCAAAATTCATGACTTAATTGTAACAGGTGGAAAGAGAAAGTGAAGATGATAGGAGACAGCTAAGTGTTTACCTTTCATAGCTAGGTGCTAAGATAATGTCTGAAACTGGCAAATTAAGAAACAGCAGCATACACATACTATTAACAAAACTGGAGAAAATGTTAGGAAAACCAGCTGGAACAGCTGCAGGTCGCTGCCTACAGAGACTGAAAGATGGACAGGAGACAGGAGGGTACTGCTGGTTTCCATGCGAAGTTTTTAATACCATTTTCATCTTAAACTAGATCCATGTATTACTTTTATAAAAATATTACACTTTTAAAACACTTCTGGACTAATAACATTTTCTTCTATAATAAAATAGTAAATTGTAAATGCATAGAGAATTTGATTCAACATTATGCACTGTCTACAAAGCACTATGCTGCGCCCTTAGACACAGAGGATTAGAACCCATTACTACGTGAGGCTGACACGTCAATAATGCAAGAGAGTAGGCTGAGAAGCAAGCAGCCACCCTGGATGCTCTACTTTAGAACATCAGCTTGGCGAGGACGCCTCTGCAAACTCCCACAATAGCAATGTGGATATTGGATATCATTTCACAGTTGTGATCCAAGATAAGTAACACATGGTTCTTGCACTTAAGAACCTTAGTAATGGTAAAGTAAGACTATAAAATATGCTGCTGTTATTACATCTTCTTAAAAAAAAAGCTTCATTGCTTTTTATTTTCTGTATAATCTGCTGGGAGCCATTGTAAATGAAAAGTTATCAATGGTTTGTTTTTATTTGAAATATGCACAATAGCTAATGTGCTTTAGAATTTAGCACTACATTTTTATTAATGTTAAAAATAAACTTAAATCATGAACTAGACCCATGCTTATTAAAATAGTCAATTATATTACAATATTTGGCTATCTGGAGAGCAGGGTAAGACTTCCTCCTGGCTTTAATGACAGAAAAAGAAAGAGGAAACAGATGAAGTTTAACAGGGTTATGAGCACAATAATTTACCTAGGCAAAAAATATTTTCTACACAAATGAATGTGCACATAAGTGGCAAAATTTTGGGAGAAAAATATTGAACTAAAGTCTAAAAATGGATCAGCAAAAGAATGCTATTCCTAAAAAAACTAGCAATAACTTAGGATCTATTAAAGAAAAAGATAGAATGTAATATCCAAAAGTACTGGAGACTGAGTGTCAATCAGATTTGTACTAGGTTCTATAAATTTAAAAAAGATGTAGGGAATTCAGAGTAGTGACTGCAACACTAGCAAAATGACAACACTGTTGTTGTTTTGGTATTTGTCTTGTATCATACTGAATAGTCTTTTATTTAAAAATCGTCTAGGGGGGCCTGGGTGGCTCAGTTGGTTGAGCAACTGCCTTCGGCTCAGGTCATGATCACTGAGTTCCGGGATCGAGTCCCAAATCAGGCTCCCAGCTCCGCGGGGAGTCTGCTTCTTCCTCTAACCTTCTCTCCTCTCATGCTCTCCCTCACTTTCTCTGTCTTTCATATAAATAAATAAATAAATAAATCTAAAAAAAAAAAATTGTCTAGCATTTTTAAACTTTTTCTTTAAAAATCAGTGAAACAACATAGTTAATATTACCAAATACAAAAAGTTATAAACTTCCAAAAAATCAAGTAAAAAAACTTATAAAAGTCTAAATATCATTCTAGTATTATTAAATATAATTTTACTTTATTTTTAAAAAGATTTTATTTATTTATTTGTGAGAGAGAGAGAATGAGAGTGAGCGAGCATGAGAGGGGGAAGGTCAGAGGGAGAAGTGGACCCCTGCTGAGCAGGAAGCCCGATGCGGACTCCATTCTAGGATTACAGGATCATGACCTGAGCTGAAGGCAGTGGCTCAACCAACTGAGCCACCCAGGCGCTCCTATTAAATATAATTTTAAAAAATAAAATAAAACTACTGGAAGCAATTATTCTAAAAAATTGAACCATAACAGAAACTTTATTTGATTTTTGTGTTACTTTAAGCAACAAAGTATCTCAGTAATGTATGTACATTTTCATGCAAACTTTTCTATTTTGCTCTTTTTAATTCAATACTGGTCAGAGAAATAGTGGGGAAATAGCCTACTCCATATCTTGTTGATAATTTTGAAAAAACAAAAAACAAAAAACCTCCTTGAACAACTTCTCATTTTACAGCAAAGGCTATAATCTTTGTATTGATTCTGAATTGTTGATTTTTTTCCAAAGAAAGCTGTTCCTAGTACATTAGTTTTCATCATGTGTAAATTAACTAACTATACCACTTTCAGTACTTTTATATTTATATTTCACTTCTTTGAAAGTCATTGAAATACCATCAGACGTTCTTACATAAGAAACTTTGTTTTGCTGTCATTTTCTTGTCTTTTGAGATACAAGAATTCTGAACAGATGCAACTTTACCCCAAATTTTTAATCCCGAATTAACACTCTGGATAGAGAAGAGATTGGTTCAGCAAGTACATCCATCATAAACTGATTAACTGAATGCCTAATTTTCTTTCTTTTTTTTTTTAAACTCAAATATTTTATTGTATTGTTATTCCAATTATATCATGCCATGAAATGAGAAGGTACGCTCTTTCCAAATAGGAACAGCTTGGTACAAAGAAATGAAACATTTTTTTATATTTTGCTAAGCCAGTGAATTTTCTGAAGAAAGCTCTCCAAAATTCACCAATTCCCACACTGGGCTCATTCACTCAGAGTATGGCCGCCATGTGTCCAATAATGTGAATCTGGTGAAATCTCCTGAGGGTTAAGAATATTTCAGCGATACTTCATGTTCTGATTTTTGTATTCTAAAATTGATTTCCTCTGATCATTTCAGCTCATCTAAATGTTGCATTCTGTGCATGTCATGAATCCCTAATTTTCATCAAGACTTAACGCTTTGGATTGCAGACTGGTCATTTCATGGATATGCCCAGAGCTGATTCTCTAGCAGCTACTAGCTGTAAGGTTTCCCTCAACCTCAGACCCCCCACCTGTCCGTGCACCTTGCCCAGAGCTCTGGCATCCTTACAGCCGGGCTACAGCTCAGCGGCCGGGCTGCTACACTTGCAGGACTTACTGGGCACTTCCAGGTCCCCTTCCCGCAGTAGAGCTTCCAGTCACACCTGCAGGCGGCAGTCTAGTCAGAGCTGTTAGTATTCCCTTCCCACAGAAACAAGAGGGTTAATTCTTCCCATCCAAAGCAGAAATGAGTCACCTTCAAGAGCAGCTTATTCTTCTACTCTGGCAGACTTTCTGGTTGAAGGGCAAGGAAGAGAGGTGAAGAGGAAGGAGAGAGGAGATAGTGAGGGAACGGAGTTACAAAGAGCTGCAGAAGGCTTAAGGCAAGGGAGCAGGGCCTGACAAGGAGGTTAGCAGGGATCAGAGCAAAGTCAAGAGGTGAATAATACTGCAGGTTGATATTTGAAATTAGGTTTTTCCAGCCACAAAAATACTATTTCAGTATTTATTCTTTTTCTTGGTTTTAACATGTATTACTTTTTATCAAAACTGATTTGCCTAACTCTATTTTCCTTGAGCTACTTTCACTGAAACAATTAAAAATCAATGGTTGGAGGAGTTCAAGACTACACAATTACATTGATTTGTACAACTGATAAAGAAGGTAATATAAAGAACAACTGAGACCAAGTATTCTAAAATTATTTTCCATGGAATAAAACAGGCTACTGAATTCCAGATATTTTTAAAATGCTTTTACAGAAAAAGATGATAGCTTTTATTTTATAATGTATCTACTTAATTCTAATATCACTTTTTTCTATATGCTACTAAAGAGGCTTCATAATTTGAATCAATTTCTTAAAAATTCCATATCAGTTACCTTAAAATAAGTTCGTATCAGGTACTAATGAATGATTATTTATTAAAGAATGCTAAGACTGATATCAACTAAACATTTAATAATAGATGTAAAACTTTAAACTATGATCCTTGGAAAAAGTGTTAATTTCCTGAATAAGGAAAATCCATAATGCTAACTTCACTCTGCACATATGTGAAATGTGTTATTATTAATAGTCATGGTTAAAGTCTAAGAATCAATGCTCAATTTAGCACATTAATCTCTCTGTAGTTCTATTTCTTTCTTTTTTTAAAAAAATATTTTATTTATTTATTTGACAGAGAGAGAGAGATCACAAGTAGACAGAGAGGCAGGCAGAGAGAAAGGGGGAAGCAGGGTCCCTGCTGAGCAAAGAGCCCGATGCGGGGCTCGATCCCAGGACCCTGAGATCATGACCTGAGCTGAAGGTAGAGGCTTTAACCCACTGAGACACACAGGTGCCCCTGTATTTCCTTCTATTTGTAGTCTTTACCCTCCTGATACAACCAAAAATGTAAAATGAGAAATTTTATTAAAAAAATCCATATTAATCAGAATTTAAAAACTATAGCTACCTTTTCCAGTACATAGTTAAAAAGAATGGAATACAAAATTTTCCTAAAGAAATATTTTTATAGGGGTCCTGGGTGGTTCAGTCAGTTGAGTGTCGGACTCTTGATTTCGGCTCAGGTTGTGATCTCAGGGTCATGAGATTGAGCTTGGAATCAGGCTCTGTACTCAGTGAGGAGTCTGCCTGAGACTCTCCCTCCCTCTCTTCTGCCCTCCCCCCCGTTCTTTCTCTCTCTCAAATAAGTCTTTTAAAAATACACTCTTATAAATGTTATTAGCAATGTATGAATAAATAGGAAGATTCTGAATCTGGTGAAAAAGGCTGCAGACCTTTTCTATTCTGCATTACCTCTATCAAGAATAGTTCTACAAATGAGTATTATACCTAAAAGACAAAATAAGAGAAAGTATGATAGTAACAATGCATTGTATCTGAACAGGTCAACATTCTTACAGTAAAATGAAATGTACAAATCATTACTTACTCAGACATTCTTTCAAAGCCAAAGCTTGAACATTAGCTAGCCGTTTCTCCCTCTGTATAAGTTGCTCACCAGAAAAATGTGGAAGTGACAAGAAGTCAAAAGGAAAGCCTGAGAAATAGAGAAAATTATTAAGGATGTTTTATGGGGATGCCTGGATGGCTCAGTTCGTTGGGCGGCTGCCTTTGGCTCAGGTCATGATCCCAGCATCTTGGGATCGAGTCCCGCATCGGGCTCCTTGCTCCGCAGGGAGCCTGCTCCTCTCTCTGCCTCTGCCTGCCTCTCTGCCTGCTTGTGTTCTCTCTCCGTTAAATAAATAAATAAAATCTTAAAAAAAAAAAAAAAGGATGTTTTATGACAATAATATTCAGTTCCCAGAAAATGTGTTATTACATAATTAAAAAAAATAAAAGCCAGTTACTTATCTCACTTGCTCTTGTTGATCTCAAATAATAATTAAGATGCAGAAATTAAGCATACTAAATTATTTTGCATTTTAAACTCTGACCTGCCTCTTAAATTGAGGTAACAGAGGTGAATTTCCTCCATCCCATTTTCTTTTATGGCCTCAGCTACTGAAACTCCTACACAAAGCAGGGAGTATGGCAGCTAGTCTCTAAAGATGCTCCCCAATCAACCACACGTACTATTCACCCACTGTGTCGTCCTTCCACAATAAATCCAGGCTAGCTCTACGAAAGCAATAAGGTACTACGGTAAAAGTGACAGTGAATGAGTTCAGGCTAGGTCAAAAAACCTGGAGGCTTCTTAGAATAATGCTCTAAGAGAAGATAGCAACCAGGTAAGAAATCAGACTACGCCGAGACTATTGTGTTGTAAGGAAGCCCAAGCTGGCTGTGAGAAAAGAGCCTGTGAAGAGAACGTCAGCTCTCATTAAAGCCATCCTAACCCAGGAGCCAATCCGGTCGGTGAAGAAGCCGTCTTACACAACAAGCTCCACTAAGTCTTCAAGAGAATGGAGCCCCAGCTTTATGTGGCTGCAGACATAAGTGGGAATTCAAAATAGAACCATCCAGCTGAGCCAGTCAACCCAAAGGATTATTAAAAATAATAATAAATAGTCATTTTTAAGCTAAATTTGGAGTGGTTTGGCATATACTGATGGATAACCAAAACGTGGAACTTGGAGAGAAAAAAAGATGGGCAATAAAATGGAACAGGATACTTGAGAGGAAGTAAGCAAAAATTAGAGCTAAATTATAGAAAAATATTAGGTGTTTAAAGTAGATAATATAAACAGGACGCCTGGGTGGCTCAGTCCATTAAGTATCTGCCTTCAGCTCAGGTCATGATCCCGGAGTCCTGGGATTCAGGTCTTTGTCAGGCTCCCTTCTTAGGGGAGAGTCTGTTTCTCCCTCTGCCCCACCCCCTCGTGCTTCCGCACGTGAGGTCTCTCTCTGAAATAAAAAATTAAAAACTTTAAAAATAAATAAATAAGTGGGAAATACTAAAAATTTCCTATTTGGAATCAAAGGCTGACCTACTAAATTATATTAAGTATAATGAAAAAGGGATTAATTATCTGTACTCTTAAATTGTTCATATATGCTATAATAAGTTCAAAATAAAAGGTAAATTGAAAGTGAAATGGGGTTTGGGGAAAATGAAATCATTAAAAACCGTAAGTTAACTGCATATACAAACAAATATAAAAACATTTCCCACCTAAAATTAACACTTACTCAGTTTGGCTTCCACTGTCCTTGCTTTCATCTTTCCATGAATTAAACTGAGTGCAAACGAGCCATTGATCTGGTTGGCTGAGTGAATCAATATGGCTTTACATTTTCCATTGCCATTACCTTGTAACAGGAGATAATAGCTAGAACAGTCTCCTTTCACTTCAACATCTGGAACTAAACAAAAACAATTATCTTGTTAAGTTTAATTGGCTGGCAGCATCAGTCATTTGACCCTAGGGTATAATGACTTTCTATGTTATTTGAAAATAAACTGTTATGCAACCTATTTTGAGTAGCACTTGTTCATTTAACTCAGAAAAACGGAAAGCAGAGAATCATAACAAAAATGATATAAAGCATACACATTTTACCTTAAAATGATGTGTCCTTGTTCATTAATTTTTGATATGGCCCACTAGAGATCCATGATATCTTTCTTATCTGACCACACCCATAACGTATCTACTCTTTCCAACCTCTGTTTCTTTAAAATAGAATAAACTGACCCCTGCGAGCACATGCACAATTCCACTGGTGGAGCTGAAGTGTATAGATGCACTCCAGGGTAGCTTTTCGGTCCCTGCAGTGGGCATCCATAATGTATTTTACAGAGGGAATGGAGAGCATTCATTAATCTGGCATGCCAGTTACATGAAGGTCACTTAAGACAGCTTCTTGTATATTTTAAAAACAAATCAAGTGAGGGTTATAGTGAAGGTCAAAGAAAAACTGTGAAGCCTTTGAGATTAAAAATAGAAGTAGAGTCCCTTTTTTGTTGAAGATGGTAAATTGGACATAAGCATTCATTTTCACTATCTCCTGAAATTCCACAAAATGAGAATAAAGAGATTCTAAAAATAGCATAAATCTACAAGGACTAATATCTGACAGAAGAGACAACAGAAACTCATTTTGAAAGCAGGAAAGCAAATGAATAATTGGTAACAGACTGCTAAGGAAGCTGAGAAAAACAGTGGAGAAAGCTTAGAAGCAACATAATTTATATTACAACCCCTGACAAGACTCTGAGATGATGGTCCCAGATGGCACTGGAAGCAACATGAAGGTGAAATAGGAAAACAGGTTGAAGGCTTTGAGCAGCTTGGCATCCTGACCAGTCTTTATTCTATTGAGGCACATGATTGTCCTTTTCCCAGTCCAGAAGACTAGTGGTTCATTCTCTGCAGAAAGTAAAACAAGGTGTCTCTGGCTTGATACTGGACAGAGAGTACAGTTAGAGTTAATTGTCAGTGGATTAAGTATGTACCTGTATATTGAATATTGAGACCTTTTACCCTTCTTCACCTATATAACTTCTAGAATTTTGGAAGCTAGATAACAGAATTGAGCTTTCTTGGAAATGTGGTCAGTCCTAGAGGAAAGACTGAAGAATCCCAACATCAGGATCAGTTAAGGTCCCAGTGAGATCACCCTAAAATAAAGACCAGAGACAACAAGCTACATTCATGTACCCAAATCTTCCCATTAGCTTTCTGGTATCATCCCTTAAATGTGAGCAGGCAGACAAATGTTATGAGATCTCAAGGAAAGCTGCTAGTATGAAAACTAGACGCCAAAATAAACAGAAAAAAAATGACTTGCAAGGAAATAAAGAATACACAGTAAAAGAACTCACACACACAATATAAACAAACAAATAAACAAACCAATCAGATCACTAAAATCCTCAGAGTAGATTCTACATCCATTAAAAAAGAACAGGAGATTATAAGAACATTAGTAAGAAAAAGCTCATGGAAATTAAAATTAAGAAATCATAAACATACATTTCATCTAAATGGGTAGAAGAAAAAGTTCAGTGAATCCACAGAATGTAAAATAAAAAGACAAAGAAATGAAAATAGTAGAGAAGATAAAGAAAGACACACAAATCAGGAGGAACAACACCTACATAGCACTAAGGGAAGTGAGAACATTAAAAAAGAGAGGGAAGGAAATTACCAACAAAATAATTATAAGAACATTTTCTTCAATAAAAAGACAAGCTTCCAGGCATGCTGAGAAGCCAATACAAGAATAAAAATAGACCCACCAAAGTGTATCATCATGAAAATTCAGGAGACTAAAAACAAATAAAAGATTCTACAAAACTCCAGAGAAAATATGGGTTTCTTTAAGGGTTTTCCTTAAAAAAAAAAAAATAAGAATGAAAACAGCACTAGAATTCTAAACAACAGTACTAAAAGCTAGAAGACAATGGGGCAATACCTTCAAAATTTCAGGAAGATTTTAGCAAATCTGCTCCACTAAAATAGGGACTAAAGGAAGAGGCAAGAAGATTAAAGGCACCAACAAAGAAAGGGCAAAAGAAATTTCCATGATGATGAAAAAATAGCCTTTAAATCCAAAGCTATAGAAGAAAGCTGGAGAAACCAGTCTGGATTAGACAGGTCATAAAGATCTGGAAGAGATTTTTTTATAAACACATGATTGATAGAATACTTAATGTGCTTGAAGGTACTGAAAGGAGTTTCATCACTGGGAGAAGGCTTTGTGGCTGGGTATAAAAAAAGATTCACTGACTCTACCTAAAACAGAATACTGCAGGGGAAAGGAAAATAAGATACATTACCTGGCTCAACTGTGAAGAGCGATTACATAACCATAATAATTGAAACAATTAATATTAATTTAAAATAAAAAATTACCTTATGAGAGGGAAATGGGAAGAATTTGAGGGTCTGGTGAGAGCAAAGTAGTTTAGAGGATCCGTACTTCCCTGTTTGAAAACTTACTATAAAACTACTGTAATCAAGACATTGAGGCACTAGTGTAATAACAGACATACAGATGAATAGAACTGAGAATCCATAAGTAAACAGTCACATTTACAGACATATGGTTTTCAACAAAGGCACCAAGACAATACGATGGGAGAAGGAATAGTCTTTTCAATAAATGGTCTTGGAACAACGGAACATCCAACATGCAAAAGATTGAAGTTGGACCTCTGCCCATCTATCTCATATATTAATTCAAAATAGATCACAGACATAAATTTAAGAGTTAAACTGTAAAGCTCTTACAAAATAACAAAGGTATAACTTTTCCTGACCTTAGGATTAGGCAATGGTTTGTTAAATAAGAGATCCAAAGCACAACAAACAAAAGAAAAAAAAAAAGAGAAAACTGAATTTCACCAAAATTAAAAACTTTTGTGCTTAAAAGTACACTATGAAGAGAACGAAAAGTCAACCCACTATGGACTTGGGGTAATAATGATATGTCAGTGCAAGCTTATCAGTTTTAACAAATGTACCATTGGGGTTGAATGTTGGTAATAGGGGAGGCTATATGTGTGTGAGGACATGGGCTATATGGAAACTCTCTGTATTTTCCACTCAATTTTACTGAGTACCTAAAACTGTTCTAAATAAATAAAGATTTTTAATTTTAAAAAGTATCTATATGACAATGGATAAGTATGAGGATTAAATATGAGATGCTGTTGGGAAAGTGCTTAGATCAGTGCCTGACATACACTAATTATTCAATGAATACTATCAATTAATAAAAAAAGTCAATCTACAGAACACAGGAAAATTTCTGTAAATAATATATCTTATAAGGGATTTGTATCTAGAATAATAAATAATTCCACAACTCCTATGGTAATAAAAAGACAACTCAATTAAAAACTGAGTAAAGAATCTGAATAGACATTCCTCCAAAGATATATACTAATGGCCAAAGATAAAGCACCTGTAAAAATGCTCATCATTAGCCAAAAAGGTCATGTAAATTAAAACCACAAGGAGATACCACTTCACCTCCCTTAGATGAATATAACAAAAAATATAGACAGTAACAGGTACTGATAAAGATGTAGAGAAAATGGAACTCTTATAGATCGCTGTTGGGAATATAAAATGGTACAGCAACTGTTTGGCAATTCCTCAAAAAAGTTAAACATGTAATTAACATATGACTCAGAAATGCCACTCCCAGATTTATATCCAAAATAATTTTAAACGGATTTCACATAAAAACATGTACACAAATACTCATGGCAGCATTATTTACAATAGCCTAAAGGTGTCAACAGCTAAAGTGTCCATCAACTGATGTGTGAATACATAAGTGAAATATCCAAATGAGGAGTTGTATTCAGCAATAAAAAGAATGAAGTATCGGTGTGTTGTACAACAAAGATGAACGTTAAAAACATTATATGTGAAAAAAGCCGGACATTAAAGATGACGTGTTTATTGTATGAGTACATTTAAATGAAATATCCAGAACAGGCAAATCTATACAGAAAGACATAGATTAGTGATTGCCCAAGGTCGGGAGGAGGAGCAGGCGACAGGAATGGGGAGGAACTGCTAACGGGTTTGGACTTGATTTCTGAAGACAAGAAAATGTCTTAAAATTGACTGGTGATGGTTACACAATCCATCCTGTGATTGCTACATAATCCATCCTGTGATTAGACTAAAAATGATGGAATTGTATAATTTAAGTGATTGAATTGTACAGTGTGTGAACTGTATCTTAACAAAGCTTTTTTTTTTTTTAACAAAGCTTTTTGTTTTAATTTATAATTAACTTAGGAAAGCAAGGTTCTGCTCACAAAGTTCTTAGCATTTTGGAATTTATATGCATGTGTGTGTGTGTGTGTGTGTGTATACACACATATATGTATATATGTATATATATGTGTATATACTTGTATGTATATATACAAGTATATATATATGTGTATATATATACTTGTATGTATATATGTATATATGTTTAGGCACATACACATACACTAAAAAAACTGTAATTTTATTAAAACAGTTTATTTCACAGATGAACATACTGTGACTTAAAGCTTATTCCCCCAAACAACCATGAAGTACAAAAATAAATTTATACCGTAGAGACATTAATACTGTTCATAAATATCAATCTTAAAAAAGGGAATTTAAATAAAGGTTTTAGGAAGGAAAAACACTTATAGTTACCAGTTGAATTTGAAAATAAGGTTTGCTAAGAGTTATGGTGACTTTAATTCATATACCAACTTAGCACTTTGCCAATTCAAGTTATTGCTGTCCCTTCAATCCATGGCAGTCTTTCCATATTTATTTTAAAAACCATCCCCTTTATTAGCATTTTAATCATGAAGCCTGTAATTACAACAATCTTATTTTCCTCAAAAGAAAAATATTTATTTTAAAGAACTCCCCTAACTATAATGACTATGCAGTCATTTAAAAAATGTTCCAGGTTTGGCAGGTGTTAATTGAAGACTTATTAAGTAATTTTTATGTAAATACCACAGAGAGTAATAGATATTCAATTAGCATTGTCACTCAAATCTCATAGTTCTCCCTAATGAAACAAGGAGAAATGATTACAAAAGAAAATTTTTATTTTCTTTTAAGATTTATTTATTTTTTTGAGAATGAGAGCGCACACACCAGGAGGAGGGGCACAGGGAGAGAGAGAATCTCAAGCAGACCCCTCGCTGAGTGTGGGGCTTCATCTCATGACCCTGAGATCATGACCAGAGCAGAAATCAAGTGTCAGACACTTAATGGACTTAAGGCACCGAGGTGCCCCTATATATTTTCCTCAGTTATTTTTACACCATCAACTTTTAAGAGATTGACTGGCTTGCATGCCCTCTCTTTGCCAAAACAAACATCTATTTGGGATCTACTATACAGGTAAAATGAGAGAGGCAGAAGCTACAAGTGCCCTTTAATTGTATCAAATTTTACAAATAACATATAAACTATAATGAAGAGATAGATCATTATTAGTTTCGTTAGCAATCAAAATTCTAGTGAAATAAAAATAAAGTCATATTTTATACCAATAAGTTTCTCAGTGCTTAACATCCTATACCATCCCCTCTTTTTAAAAGCTTAACAATCTAAAATACAAGATAGTATTAATATAAAGAATATATTGATATATTGAAAAAGATCTCAAGATGATGAGGGTAGTAAGATATTCCAGTTCAGTAAATCTTTTGACTTACTGACAAATATTTTATATATATATGTTTTAAGAAACAACAAAATAATATAATTATTTTGATAATCATGCTAAACATTAAATAATAAAACAAAATCTAGTCTTCAATGTAGGCATTTTAGGAGGCTATACACTTTCAATGATATTGTTCAAACAATTCTAGACTCAACTTTTTGAAATGGTCCTTAGAGTCAGCTGGGGAATCATAAGGGAAAAAAGAAGAAATAACAATGTAATCATATTTACAAAGCATTTTCGAAAAATATATTGCCTACCTTGATTTCCCACTTTATTCACCAGGTCAAGCTTTGAGCGATTACGCATAAAACTTAGCTTCACTGAGACTAGCCAAGAAAATGCCCTGGCTCAATTCTAAAGATTATTTGAAATGGTTTAAGAACTGATAGTATTATTGAATAGCTGTATGACACCTTCTACTGTGAAGATTCCAAAAATGCAGAAAAATTTGTAAATTGCATCATGACTATTTTAAACAAGAAACATTAGGATCATAAACAGTATATATTTCCCTTTAGTTACAACACAGCAAAATAGGCAATTTGAAAGCTACAACAAATAGAGAAACTTCAGAAGACACTTCAAGATTTTGTTATCATGAAGAACAACGATCTCTTTATTGTTTCACAGACAAATCCTTTAAGGTCAGACAGAGTAACAGAAAGCTACCACAGAGCTTACAAAGCGTCTACCTTCGTGACCAACTGTGATTCAAACAAGTTTGTGAGATACACTAAGCAAGTATTACTATCCTGATTTTCTAGCCAAGGAATTAAAAGCCTAAAATAGTGATTCTTTTTCTTTTCTTTTTGGCCTCAGAGCATCTGAAGGTCTTTCTCTTCAGTAACAGTGGCTCTCTAGCCTAGGGTTGAAAAGAGCACATCTAGGGCAGAAGTTCTTAATACTGGATGCACTTGAAACACTTGGGTGCTTTTATAAACTACTGAGGGCCTGGTTTCCTCCCCAGAGATGTGTACTTAACCATTCTCGGATAGGGCCCTGTTTGAAGTTCTTCCTTTTTGATTTTCCTTCCTTTTTGTCTTCCCTCCCTGCCTCTCTCTTTCCTTCCTTCTCTCTCACAAAAAGTTTTAATGAGGTATAATTTACACATATGTATATACATATGTCAGAGTATAAATGTGATTAAGGAAATCGTATAATTATGCATCCATCACTATAATCCAGTTTTGGAAAATGTCCATTATCTCTCTGCAGTCAATCTCCTATTCCTGGCCTCAAGCAACCACTGACCTGCTTTCTGGTCCTTTAGCTTTTTACAGAAATTCCACATAAACTTAAGATATATAGATACATCCAAAACTTTTCATGCCTCAATATGTTGAGCAATACTACACTTTATGGACAAAACAGTGTTTATCTATTCACCAGCTGATGGATGTTTGCATAGTTTCCAATTCTTAGCTACTATAAATATGGCTTTTATTAACAGTTTCTTGCAAGTGTTTATGTGAACATATGTTCTCATTTCTCCTGGATAAATACCTAGGAATGGAAAAACTGGGTTGCATAATTAAGTGTAAGTTTAGCTGCCACACTGTTTTCCAGAGCATCTAAGCCATTTTACACCATTCCCAGAGATGTGTGAGATTTGCATTTTCTTCACATCCTCATCAAGATTTGATAGTCACCGATTTTAATAACAGCCATTCTAGTAAGTGTATTATAGAATCGCATTGTGGTTTTAATTTGCATTTCCCAAAAGACTAGCGAAGCTGAGCATCTATCATATGTTTTATTAGTTATCCATATATCTTTAATGAAATATCTTATTCAAGTCTCTTACCTACTTATTAATTAGGTTGTCTCATTATTGAGTCGTAAGAATTTTTTTTTTAATGTATCTGTCCACTGTTGGATATGACTGGAAATGTTTTTTCTTAATAACCTTTAAATATTTTTTCTGGAGCTCCTGGGTGGCTCAATAGGTTAAGCATCCGATCTTGATTTTAGTTCAGGTCATGATCTCAGGGTCCTAGGATCGAGTCCCACATCAGGCCCCACGCTCAGCAGGGAGTCTGCTTGTTCCCTTCTCTCTGTCCCTAATCCTGCTCAAGCACACATGAGCTCTCTCTAAAATAAATCTTAAAAAAAATAAAATTGAAAAATAAATAAAAATTTTTCTTAGTGTTTTTTAAAAAGTAGACATTTTTAGTTTTGATGAATTTACAGATTTTTTTTCTTTTTATAGATCCTTTTGGTAGATATATTTTCTTACAGAGGTTTTATAGTTCTAGTGCTTACATTTAGTTATATACTCCATTTTGAGTTAATTTTTATATAAAAATTTTATATATATATTTTACATATAGATATCTAGTTCTTCTAGCACCATGTTAAAGAGACTCTCTTTTTTCCCATTGGCACTTTTACTTCTATTTTGTTCCACTGATATATGTATATTCTTAATTCAATACCATACTATCTTTTTTTTTTCAAGGAGTTGAACAGGTCTTTTTTTTATTTTTATTTTTTTTAAGAATTTTATTTATTTATTTGACAGAAGGCGAGAGAGGGAACGCAAGCAGGGAGAAGCAGGTTTCCCGCTGAGCAGGGAGCCAGATCTGGGGCTCGATACCAGGGCCCCGAGATCATGACCTGAGCCGAAGGCAGACTTTTAACCACTGAGCCACCCTGGTGCCCCATGTCTTGAATACTGTGGCTTTAGAGTTGTGAAGTTGTGGCTCAGGCAGTGTTAAGTTCCCAAAAGTTGTTCTTCCTTTTCAAAGTTGTTTGGCCATTCTAGGTCCCTTGCAATTCCATATAAATTTAGCATCAGTTTGTCAATTTCTATGTAAAGTCCTCTCGGGATTTTGTTAGACATGGAATTAAATCTACGGGTAAATTTGGAGGGAAGTACCATCTTACTAATATTGAGTTTTCCAAATCACAAACATGGTGTCTCCCCACTTACTTATATCTTCTTTAATTACTCTCAGTAAGTTTTATAGTTTGCAGTGTATAGATATTGCACTTCTTTTATTAGATGTAGCTTTCAGTATTTTATTCATTAACTTCTAGTCTAATTGCTTCCTTCTACTTAACTTGGAATTAGTCTTTTAGCTTCTTGAGGTTAATGTTTGGATTATTGATTTTAGATCTTTCTTCCATAATAAGCATTTACAATCCTCTTAGTACTATGCTTTCCATAATTTGACATGTTTTGGTTTTATTTTCAATTAAAAACATTTTCTAATTTCCCCTTTGGTTTCTCTTCTTTGACCAAGGGTTATTTAGGAGTGTGTTATTTAATTTCCAAATAGTTAAAGTATTCCTCATATTTGTGTTGCTGATTTCTAATTTAATTCTACTGTAATTGAAGAACACACTGGGCATTATTTCTACCCTTTTAAATTTATTAGCCTCATTTAAGGGCCTATAATATATATGGTCTATTCTGAAGAATGTTCATATGTGCTTGAAGAGAACGAGGATGCTGTTGAATGGTATATTCAATAAAAGTTAGTACAGTAAAGTTGGTTGATAGTGTTCATTACTGAATTCCTATCACATAGAAGAATGTCCTGAACCCAGCAGGCAAACTATAAATATTTGCTGATTAAAAGATTACTTTGTCCCGGCCACTGAAGTCTCTTTCAAAATCTTTACCTGAGTCCTTTACCTTTTCTCAAGGTAGAATTTATAGATCAGTTTACATAGTGTCATTTCAACCTTATTAGTTTCAGCTCACGATTTTGAAACATTGTTATCACATTGATTTGAGAATAAAGGTACGTGATTCATCAATTCAAAACATTTCATTAGCCCTTGTTAATCTAGTCCCTTTAAAAATATTTTTATTAGAACACTTATCAGTCAACAAAACAGTAACTTTTTTTTTTTTTAAACAGTAACTTTTTTCAAGAGTACCTTTAAAATATTTCCCTTCAGGGGTGCGTGGGTGGCTCAATGGGTTAAGCCTCTGCCTTCAGCTCAGGTCATGATCTCAGGGTCCTGGGATCGAGCCCCACATCAGGTTCTCTGCTCAGCAGGGAGTTCTCCCCCTGCCCCTCCCCCGCCTGCCTCTCTGCCTACTTGTGATCTCTCTCTCTCTGTCAAATAAATAAATAAAATATTTTAAAAAATAAAATATTTCCCTTCAAAAGAATTCCAATCCCCCCCCAAAAAATGAGGTGGGGCACCTGGGTGGCTCAGTGGGTTAAGCCTCTGCCTTCAGCTCAGGTCATGATCTCAGGGTCCTGGGATCGAGCCCCGCATTAGACTCTCTCTGCTCATTGGGGAGCCTGCTTCCCCCTCTCTCTCTCTGCCTGCCTACTTTTGATCTCTCTCTCTCCCTGTCAAATAAATAAATAAATAAAGTACATTTAAAAAATTAAGCAACAATAGGATTCAAGATTATAAAAGTATGGATGGCTTGTAGATGCATCCAGACTCGGGTAAAAATTCTGACTTCAGAGTGTGATATTAGAGAAGTTTGTTGATTTCTCTATACTTTATTCATTTGTAATGTACAGTTAGGCAATGATCAACATCCAATTTTTTGGCAATTCTGTAAAACTTCTCTGTGAACATATGGTAAGCCAGGCACTTTTCATTATACAGCTGGCTTTTTAGTACAAGTTTTAAATATAGAAGACTTTCTTCAGAGTAATTGGGTTTATCTCAATTACATTTGTTCACATAGTTCTTTTGCAATTTTCCTAGTATCATAATACTTTCTGGGTATTTCACTGAAAATCACTGCTAAAAATCATTCTTTGGCTACGCTTAATTAAAGCATAATTCAAATGGGACACTGTTTTTCACTTTAGGTCAAACCATACGAAATTGCTGATACTTAACAATTTTTGATATACAAACAAGCAATACCATATGTTTCAAACTATATATGTATTTTATTTCATCAAAGATGATTTGTTAAACCTACGGAACTGATAAAAACTGGGCCACGAATTTTGATTCACACTGCACAGATGGAATCCATTCAAAATCTTTTTACTTTTCCAGGGACTCCGGGGTGGCTCAGTGGGTTAAAGCCTCTGCCTTCAGCTCAGGTCATGATCTCAGGGTCCTGGGATGATGGAGCCCCACATCAGGCTCTCTGCTCAGCAGGGAGCCTGCTTCCCCCTCCCCCTCTGCCTGCCTCTCTGCCTACTTGTGATCTCTCTCTCTGTCAAATAAATAAATAAAATCTTTTAAAAAAAATCTTTTTACTTTTCCAGACAACAGTTATTACTAATATTACATGTTTTACTTAACAACTATTTTTGAGTACCTACTAAGTATCTGGTACTGTTCCAGGCACTGAAAATAAAGAAATGAATAAAAGCAAAAAATTCCATCTTGTCCCTTCTCACTTTGAGTGAGAGAAAAAGACACTTAGTATATTAGATAGTGATAAGTACTAAAGAGAAAAAATAAAGCTGGGTAAATGTATATAATGTCAAGAGAAGAGTCTATTTGCAATTTTAGATGGGATGGCAAAGTAGGTCCTGAATGAGAAAATGACTGGAGTAGAGGCCCATCAAAACTGAGAGACCTAACCATACTTCTGGCTTCTGGGCTAAAATCTAAACCCATTACATTCACTGTCATGTAAGCTTCCTGAGGACACGGACTGTGCTCTATTTACTGCCAGTCCAGCATGTATAATGGTGCCGACTGTATTGTAGATATTTGATAAAAATATCTGCTGAAAAACTGAATAAGTAATTCAAAACTTGTAATCATATAAATAAATATGTACAAGTGTTTACACACATACCCCAAATTGTTTTTACCACAAATGTTAGCATAATAGCCTTTCTGCATCTCACTTTTTTCAAGATACTATCTCTTGTGAATTTATAGTCAGTTGTTACTGAATACAATGTTAAAATTAAGCCTTAATAATGACTTCTCATATTTATTTTCTATTATAGTTCAAATTCTAGGAAAGGAGGAGCCGTGTCTATCTTGCTCATTATTAATCTCCAGATTATTGTACCATGCCTGATACACAATATCTACTCAATCTCAAAAAAAAAAAATGAGTGAAAGGTATGACTGACTGAAGGAATGTGAATGAATGAATAACAAGGTCATAAAGGATTAAAATCAGAGAATAGCTTAAGGAAACAGCTTAAAGTTTAGCTTGGAGGACAGGGGATTTGCAGGGCCAACAGTAGAGCACAGCTGGACATAATGCAGTAAGTTACAGGAAAACAGAATGTTGATTTAAGAGGCTGATCGGACAGTTGATATCTTATTTGGAAAAGTGAGAGCGGCAACTGGTAGTGGCGGTATGAATGGGATACGATGTTTTCCTAAGTAAGAGCTATTAAAACTTTATCCTAGCTAAAACTTGGCTCATCTTTTACAAAAGGAGTTCTGTCAATGAGATAAATAAAGAATTTCTCCTACAGAAAGGGCTATGGGTAGAAAAGAACTTAATAATCAACTGTCCAATTTGATTGTTTCTACTTCTAATATAAAAAAAATACTGTAAAGTGTCCACTTAATCAGCACTTAATGGTACAGCCTAATCAGTAATCAACAACTTGCCTTAGAAGATTGTCATGTGATATATCTTATTATTCAGAAGTTACTGATACTAATCTCCAAATTTCAAGAGGTGATAATTTAAAGAAATCAAATCAAGCCACATACTAAGGTATTTTCTTAAAATTGCAATAAAAATCATGAAAAAAACCCCACCTAAGAATAAATTTTAGATCAATAAATTACCTTAGAAAAAGTTACAAAGGAAAAATAAATAATGGGCTGTCAAGAATATACTCAAGTTTAGTTAGGAGATACTAATATTCAATTCAAGTCTTAAACATGTATAATATTGAGAAATGGATAAATATTATCCTATGATTTCATGTAAAATAAGTGAAATTGACTCTGCTGCCACCTAGCGAATCTATTCCTAATTTTGTTTTAGCATCTGTCAAAATAATCATTTATACATTTATTCCCTGGGAGGAGTTGAGTAGGGTCAAAGCTGCACTTCTTTATGTACTAGTAAAATGCAACAAACTATATTATCAATATCTGTTTCTCCAGGAAGCTGTTCTGAATTCTTGCGACTATGTTAGATCATAAACTCTGGAAGTATCCTCCACTTCACCTTCACAGTGTCGACTAAATAGATTTATAATGATTTTTCAAAGTGCTTTCATCACTTGACTATAACTTTCACAAAGAAAAGGACCGTGCAACTACTTCCTCAAGTGTAAGGACCCAATTTGACTCCCCTTTATTTCCCACACTGTATCATGCAATAAATGATACTTTGATGTTGACGTTATTTAATGATTATAGCTATCTAGGGTCTTCCAATCACTATTTATTAAATCATTTCCTAACTTTTTTTCCACTTTTACCTTAAATTCAGGTATTTCTGAAGATCCTAGCCTTGGCTCTCTTCTCTAGTCATGCTGTCTACATGGTTTTGTCCAACCACTCCTAAGGCTTCAACTATTACCTATACACAGTCATGGTAGGCTTTTACATTGGTGGCTTTTCAGTATTCACACTCTTGTCTAGTCACCTCCCCTTTGAATCTAGGCCATTCTTGTGAGTAGCTTTAAATAAAAGAATACGGCAGAAGTGATGCTGGTCCACTTCTGGGATTAAGCCTTAAAAGTCCTGGCAGCTTTGACTTTTGTATGTTTGGGAGTCTTGAGTTACCATGTGAAAATTCCAACTAACCTGCTAGAGATCACATGAAGAAACCATGGGGCAAAGGAAAAGGCTCTGAGACTACATGGAGAAAGACAGTTGTCCCTGTATCCCAGCTAAGCCCAACTTCTGAACAATCCACAAGCTCAGTGCAGCCACATCAGTGACCATTGGCGAGAATAGGAGAACCACCCAGCTGAACCTGGGTCAAATTGCAAAACTGTGAGCAAATAAAAGCATTTGTTTTTTGAAGTCACTTAGTCTTAGGCTGGTTTGTTATAAAATAGATAAAACAGCTGGTAAACTCAAAATCTAAATCTCTAGCCCGGATGACTCTCTGGGGATAAGAGACCTGATTTCAAACTCTAAATTTAAATTTCCACATATATATCATCTCCATTTCAAATTCAACATTTGCTAGAATGGGTTTCAGTATCTCACCTATATAATACTGTGTAAGCTGCTGATTTTAAATTTGTATTCCTCAGGATTCTATGGCTCTGGAGAATTTCTAGAGATTTCTTCTAGAACAATCCGGGTGGACATGTTTCAATTTCAGTTCTTAGTCCCATCATATCATGGGTCATGAAAACTAACTACAAGCTCAAAATTAATTTACACAAATTATTATCCAATAAAAAAAACACTTACATATAACCAAAGTATGAAGAAACATTCTTATCTATATGACTTTGGGCAAGTAACTAACATTGTGAGCTGTAATTACTTCATAAAATACTAGTTTGGATATAAGTGATCTGATTTTACAACAGAAATTAAGATTCCATTTTTGTAATGACATTTTGAATCTAATAAATTACTAGAGGCAATACAGTGCATTAGTTAAGAGCACAGGGCGTGGATTCAAATCCTTGGAGAAGTTACATAGCTATTAACTGTTAGAGCCAGGATTTTAACCAAGATTCTGCCAATTAACAGCTCTGTAATTTCTTCAAGCTCCAATTTCCTAGTTTGTTAAATGAATATAAAAATAAAATTATAGGACTAATAAGAATTAAATGAGCCAATATTTCTAAAGTACGTGGAACACTGAGTTACATGTAATTGTTAAATAACTTCTAATTTCTTTAGAAAACTGTAATCACAAGTTTGTTTTTTAATGTACCTACCGTATAATAAAATAACCACTTTTTCTTTTTTTTAAAAAAGATTTTATTTATTTCAGAGAGAGAGAGAGTGAGAGAGATTGCGCATGAGCAGAGGGGAGGGACAGAGGGAGAAGCAGACTGCCCCAAGAGCAGGGAGCCTGACTTGGGACTTGATCCCAGGACCCTGGGATCATGACCTGAGCCAAAGGCAGATGCTTAACTGACTGAGCCACCCTGGTGCCCCTCGCCACTTTATTTTCATAAATTTCATTCTTGAAATGTCTCTAAGAAACCTGTGTTCAATATAATTAGCTATCTACTTAATCAAGACTTCTGCCTTTAGATCACTGGTATTTTATTGAATAAATAGGTAGCATATGCTTTGTTGTTACTAACAGTAGGTTACTAAGAGATAATAGAAAATTTTAAATGATGTGGGTTCTTTTTAATCAGTAGCAATAAATATTATTTTCTCATCAAGAATGTCATCTCCGGGGCACCTGGTGGCTCAGTGGGTTAAACCCTCTGCCTTCAGCTCAGATCATGATCTCAGGGTCCTGGGATCGAGCCCCGCATCGGGCTCCCTGCTCGACAGGAAGCCTGCTTCTCCCTCTCTCTCTGTCTGCCTCTCTGCCTACTTGTGATAGCTCTCTCTCTGTCAAATAAAAAAATAAATAAATAAAATCTAAAAAACAAAAATACAAAAAAACCACAAAAAAAAAAACAAAGAATGTCATCTCCACTTCACAAAACAACTTAAAGATTTACTACTTACCACTGATTGTCTTGGGCTTTTTAGCTATGTATTCTCTCCATTTTCTTGAACTCAGTTGGCTGGGAGGTGGAATAAGTATGTTACTAATAGTACACGGCAATACAAAAAGAGCACCAACCTGGATAAAACAGAATATATTAAAATACATATATACACATATATATATCACTAAAAGTGACTGCACACGAGATTAATTCTTAAATAGTGTCACCTGACAATTTTCCACCCAAATTTCAGTTCTTAGTGCCATCATATGTATCTAACATGTACTTGGTAATGCTCTCTCACGAGTCCACTGAAAAAACAAAAATAATGCCCAAACTGTCAAAAAAAGAAAGTAAAAAACCAGACAAAGGTAGACAAACATAGGTTCCCTTTTCTATTAAGTTATAGATCTCTGAAAACTTGTTATTCACAATATTTACTTCAAGTTCAGGTTGTGGTATAATTTCTTTGTATATCTGCAAACCAGTGAGATGCTGGGAAAGCCATCATCAAAGATTTTGTCATATTTAGCCATAGTTTTATAACCTTTGTCTGGATGGAATTTTGTTCTGGTTTCAAAATTACAATACATCGGCAGGTGATTTTAACTTCTGTTCCTAGTAATCAGAGATTTAATCCTAATAAGGTATAAAATGCAAAGAAACCATGAATCATATGCAGAAAACATACAGCAGCTTCCAACTGATTTATGAGAAAACTCAGCTTATTCATCTTTGGCTTCCCAGGGCTGGGCATACAGATGTTTATTAAATATTTGTTTTCCCAAAGCCAGCATATTATATTTAGGCTAAACCACAATTTGATTAGGTACTGAATAAAACAAACTACACTCTGAAAGCTACGTTTCGCCTGTTATTTTAGAAATTCTAAGTCAAATGTATCTCACATAATTAAGTATTAGATACTAAAAATAAAAAATATTAGCAATAGAAAATAATCATTAAATATAAAAAGATCTATATTTAACTTCGAAACACAAAATCCTAGTTCTTCACACTTGTATAAAAAGATTATGTAGTGCAAAATGCTTAAAACATTTTGCCCAAAGGATAGACAAAGCTGTGAGTATGCTAGATCAGAACCCAGTTATAATTTAATTATATAATTATTATAGTTAAAGCTTAACAAATTAGAGAAGCTAAATGCAGTTCAATGTACAACTTAAAGCCTGATATTATAAATATGTCCTACTCAGGCAAAGAAGTAGCCAAATGTTTGAGACAACTTATTCTTGAATAAACATTTGCTACAAATATGAAAATAAACATTTCTAAATCCCATAAGTTATAATTTCCTACAAAACACATTTATGTTTGCTCATAACAAACTTGGACTCCGATAACTCGTCCTCCTTATGCACTAATCATTAGATACACTCTGAGACTTGGGAATGGTGCTTCTAGGTTATCATATTATCTCCAGAATTTAAAAACCAAATACTGTTTCAAAACCTTGATTCGTTCTTTTCAAGAGGCAGCACCTGAATAAGCAGGTGCTAAGGCAATCACGTTTCTAAACTTACAAATTCTCTTCTTAAAAAAATATTTTCTGGGGCACCTGGGTGGTTCAGAGGGTTAAAGCCTCTGCCTTCGGCTCAGGTCATGATCTCAGGGTCCTGGGATCGAGCTCCACATCGGGCTCTCTGCTTGGCAGGGAGCCTGCTTCCCCCTCTCTCTCTGCCTACTTATGATCTCTCTCTGTCAAATAAATAAAATCTTAAAAAAAAAAATTTCTCTCTCTCTCTCCCCCACTCTCTCTGTCCCTCCAATTCTCTCTGAAAATATAGCAAATATTCAGTATAAAAAATTCAATTAAAAAAATATTTTCTGGTGTGTTTGGGTGCCTCGGTCGGTTAAGCATCCAACTCTTGATTTGAGCTCAGGTCATGATCTTAGGGGTGTGAGATTGACCCCTGTATCAGGCTCCATGCTGGGTGTGGAGCCTGCTTAAGAATCTCTCTTTTCCTCTCTCCTCTGCCCCTCCTACCACTACCAACCCCCCACCCCTGCTTCTTTTTCTCAAAAATTTTTTAAAAAATAAATGAAACAAAATAAAAAATATTTCTTGGTCATGCAATTAGTAGATAAAATTCCTTGATAAGCCTCTTATTTTTTACTAATCTAATAAGCTTTACTATAAAAGGTTTTTGTTTTTATTCTGGAGCTAATCAAACTTGATTTTTTAAAGTCAGAAGTTGACTTAAGACCACATAAATCATTAAAATTTAACTACTGTGAAAGCTTCCTGAGGAGGGACCTTGTCCATTTTATTGTCTCCAGTATCTGAAACAAGCCCCTGGCACATAGCAGGCAGTCTCTGCCCCAGCCCCCACCACAAAACCGCTGAATAAATAAATGAAAACCAAGTTATAAAGTATTAGAATTATTTCAAAGAATGAGCATGCAAATTAAAACTACTTTTTTCAAAAATGTAAAAGACTAATTATGACCTAGTATGACCTAAAAAGAAAATACAGTGCTTCATATTCAGAGATATGTTAGCTAAATTATGTTTCCAAAAATCATCCCTTCTGCTGCATTAAAGGAACTTCTATATAAAATTTCATCATTTATTTGTCCCTTACTGATAAAGAATACTCTAATATTTTTTAAAGATTTTATTTATTTTAGAGAGAGAGAGAGAGAGAGAGTGGGAGAGAGCACAATAGCAGGGGTAGGATGCAGAGGGAGAGAGAATCCCAAGCAAACTCTGCTAAGCACGGAACCCAATGTGGGACTCGAAATCAGAACCCTGAGATCATGACTTGAGCCAAAATCAAGAGTTGGACGCTCAACCGATAAGTCACCCAGGCATCCCAAGAACACTCTGTTTTACAGTCACTGTCCAAGAAGCAACAAAAATGACAATCTAATATGCCAAATTCAAAACAAAACAATTGAGAATACAATATAAATATCAATAGTTTAGTTTGCTTCTAATGTTAGTGTTCCCTATCTTCAGTAACGAGATGCATTAAGGATTATTTTATACCTGTATTAAACAAATTACAGGTATGCGTCTGATTTTGACTTGAAAAATTACCTATAAAAATAATTCTTAAAAATTTAATCTTATCTTCAAAATATCTAGAGGATATTTGGAGCTTTATACCTTTCAGGAAAATATTTTACATATGCCTGTCTATCATTTGGGCCAGATACACTTCAAAGACATTAAAATTAGTTACCAACCATTGCTTACAACATACTTGACAGTTTATAAAACATATCCCAATTTGATTTTCATTTAAACTTTTGCAACTGGTAAAAGAGGGATTATTACTTACAATTTACAAATTAAAAAGCTATAAGCCAGTGAGTGGTAGAACAAGGACTTAAAAAATCTGAGTTTTCTAAAGTACATATACTCTTACTTGAGACTTTCTATTCTACTGTACTCCTCCCTCCCCTATTTGAAAACATAGGTGAAATGATTAATGATAAATGATATCCTCATTTCCTAGGATGAAATGAGGCCCCCCAAAATTAGGTGAACTAGATAAGGTTACACAGAGAACTATTTAGTTACTTGGGTTAAAATAGGAACAGATTCTTTTTTTTAATTTTTCATGCTTTTCTTTTTCTTTTTTTACTATACAACTTTGCAAGATTTCTATGTGCATATTTTTATAGAGATATATGATCTTCTTAATTTGCTTAAAGTAAGTACACCTTATTATTCTATTGCAGTTTGCTTGTTTTCTTCATAGTTCCTTTTTTTGGGGGTGGAGAGCGTGAGGGATAGGAGAGAGGTAGGGAGAATCTTAAGCAGGCTCCATACTCGGTGCAGACCTTCACATGGGGCTTGATCTCATGACCCTGAGATCATGACCTGAGCTAAAACCAAGAGTCAGCTCCCTAACTGACTGAGCCACCCAGGTTCCCCTCTTCATAGTTCTTATTATTTTCTCTTTTTCCCACCAAAATGTAAGTTCCACGAGGACAGTTTTCATCTGTGCAATCCATCACTGACCCCTAATATCTAGCACAGTGTCTAGCACATAATAAGATACATGTTGATGGGGCACCTGGGTGGTTCAGTGGGTTAAAGCCTCTGCTTTCAGCTCAGGTCATGATCCCAGAGTCCTGGGATGGAGGCCCGCACTGGACTCCGCAGGGAGCCTGCTTCCCCCTCTCTCTCTGCCTGCCTCTCTGCCTACTTGTGATCTCTCTGCCAAATAAATAAATAAAATCTTAAAAAAAAAAGAGAGACATGTTGGATAAATAAGAAAAGATAAACCTTTAAAAATTTCACATTAGGTATTCTTTAGAGGATGAAAACACAGGCTAATATTATACTTCAGGCTATTTCTTCAAAGGCTACTTCAACAAAGAAACACTTATGCACACTATTCAAAAACTCAATTTTATGGAAAAAGAGGCTGAGGGTCAAAACTTCAAGATTTATTTATTTGAGACAGAGAGAAAGAGAGAACATGTAAAGGAGGAGGGACAAAGGGAGAGGGGGAAGAAAATATTAAGCAGGGGTGTGGAGCCCAACATGGGGCTTGATCACACGACCCTGAGATCATGACCTGAGCCAAAATCAAGATGCAGACGCTTAAGCAAGAAAGTAAAAAATTTAAATTATCTATAATCAAGCACCTTAAGGCCAAAATCGTATTTCCTTTACTGTATCAATTTTCTAAGGGAATTATAACCAGTATTTGACTATAGTGCCATGGGGAAACTATGATTATAATAATCATTTTCCTCCCTACAGAATTGTTTGAAATAGTTTGTTGTTAAAACAGTAAGATAACGTTAAGTAAATATTGCCCATGAATATTCTGTGCCTTAAAAATTGTTTTCATAAAAACACAGTAAACAAATAACCAGAAAGAAAAGCAAACTTTTAGTTTTTCCCATTAAAAACTATACTTGACTTTAAATAGATGGCTTATATATATATATTTTTATATATGTATACATATATTTTATGTATATATTTGTATATATAATATATAAACATATATACGTTTATATATATTTAAATATAT